>CM069137.1:83191002-83841002 GCA_035221665.1 Okamejei kenojei
GAGAACTTACCATGTTTGAAGTTTGATCTGTATTTTACGAGGTGTGCGGTGAGGGATTTCGTCCCACCGCGCCCACCCTTATCATCAGCTCAACAGGTTGTTCGGTTTTCATCTTACTATTTTCAGTCATGGTTGGTTCTGTGATTCCACCCGCCTGTTTTGAAGGATGCCGCGCATGCCTGCTGGCGGGGTCTTCACGAAATCCCTCACCGAGACTCCTCGTAAAATACAGATCAAACTTCAAACTTGGTAAGTTCTCGTTTAATCTTACTATTAATCTGCAGCTCTTTTAGATCTAGAGGAAATAAGCATGCAGGTACAGCAGGCAGTGAAGAAAGCAAATGGCATGTTAGCCTTTCATAACAAGAGGAGTTGTGTATAGGAGCAAAGAGGTCCTTCTGCAGTTATACAGGTCCCTAGTGAGACCACACCTGGAGTATTGTGTGCAGTTTTCCTCTCCAAATATGAGGAAGGACATTCTTGCTATTGAAGAGTGCAGCATAGGTTCACGAGGTTAATTCCCGGGATGGCGGGACTGTCAAATGTTGATAGAATGGAGCGGCTGGGCTTGTATACTCTGGAATTTAGAAGGATGAGGGGATCTTATTGAAACATAAAAGATTATTAAAGGTTGGACACGCTAGTTACAGGAAACATGTTCCCGATGTTGGGGGAGCCCAGAACCAGGGGCCACAGTTTAAGAATAAGGGGTGAGCCATTTAGAACGGAGATGTGGAAAAACATTTTCACACAGATGGTTGTGAACGCTTGGTGGTCGAGAGTCTTCTTCAGACTGATGTCATGGGAGGGGGTGGGACAAATATAGAATGTAGGCGGAGACAGTAAGACTGGTGGGAGAACTGGCAAGGGGAAGGGGATGGAGGGGGAAAGCAAGGGCTATCTGAAGTTAACTGCTCAAGGAACAATACCTTATTTTTCACCTGGCCACATTTCCAGCATACAGGACTCAGGAATGACTTCTCTAATTTCAAATAACTTGCTCTATCTTTCTGTTTGCCTCAAGACTAGTCAGTTTTGTTTGTCGGTTCTCTCGTTCTTTTTTTTTCTTTCATTTATATATTTATTCTGGCCTGCTGGGCATGTTGCAGTGACCCATCTATGCAACATCACCCAATCCGCACAACTAGGGCATACAATACTGAGACAAATGAACTGTCCGGTTAATGGCCTTGTTATTTAACGCTGTTCAAGCCATTCCTTTGATCTGCCATCCACTGCCATCCACTGCCTTCTCAGCAACCCGGATCAACATACTTCTGATGAAGAGACTTTAAAAGACATTGTGACAGGTACATGGATACGATTTGAAAATGCGGGCAGGTGGGACTACTGTAGATGGGGCATCTTTGTCAGCATAGCGTCATAGATTCATAGCGTGATACAGTGTGGAAACAGGCCCTTCGGCCCAACTCGCCCACACCGGCCAACATTGTCCCAGCTTCCCTAGTCGCACTTGCCCGTGCTTGGTCCATAACCCTCCAAACCTGTCCTATCCATGTACCTGTCCAACTGTTTCTTAAACGATGGGATAGTCCCAGCCTCAACTACCTCCTCTGGCAGCTTGTTCCATACACCCACCATACTTTGTGTGAAATAGTTTTTCCTCAGATTCCTATTAAATCTTTTCCATTTCACCTTGAACCTATCTCCTCTGGTCCTCGATTCCCATACTCTGGGAAAAAGACTCTGTGCATCTACCCGATCTATTTCTCTCATGATTTTGTATACCTCTATAATATCACACCTCATCCTCCTACACTCCATTGAATAGAGACCCAGCCTACTCAACCTCTCCGTATAGCTCACACCCTCTAGTCCTGGCAACATCCTCATAAACACCTTCTAGAGCAGCCTACTTGTGGCACCTTGTTGAATGCCTTACTAAACTCCATGTACACAACATCTACAGCTCTGCCTTCATCAACCGTTTTGCTTACATCTTCAAAAAAAACCAATCAGATTTGTGAGACACACCCTCCCATGTAAAACGCCATGCTGACTGTCTCTAATCATCCCTTCCCCATCCAAATGCCTGTATATTCTATTCCTCAAAATACTCCCCAGTAACCTACCAACTACAGATGTTAAGCTCAGCAGCCTATAGTTCCCAGCATTTTCCCTGCAGCCCTTCTTGAAACAGGCACAACATTTGGCACCCTCTAATCCTCTGGCACCTCTCCTGTTTATAAGGACGACTCATAAATTTCAACCAGGGCTCCCGCAATTGTGTAAGTTATTGTCTGACCTGCCGATGACTTCTAGCCTTTTCTATGTTTATATCACATTTACAGCTTCTGCAGTTTGATTCACTAATATGTTATTTTTTGGCTTTCATCCTTTTGTCCATTCTTTGAAAATGAAGAGGGCTGTGTTTTGTGATATGGAGGACATGGCGTGAAATAGACCTTATGACAATAGATCAAGAATTGAGAGTCAAGAGTGTTTAATTCATAGGGCGACTGGGCATATATTCACTGGGATTTAGAAGGATGAGAGGCGATATGAAAAAAAAAAATCTTTTTGATGAGGAAAAGCTGTTTCACCCAGACAGATGTGAATCTGGGGATTTCTCTGCCTCAGAGGCAGTGGAGGCTAATTCACTGGATGTTTTCAAGGGAGAGTTAGATATAGCTCTTTGGGCTAACAGAATCAAGGGATATGTGTTGAAAGCAGAAAAGGAGTACTGATTTTACTTCGGAGTCACGTGAGTGACTACGTGAAGAAGGCCGTCAGCCCGCATGCGCATCATTACGTCTAACGCATTGCGCAACAACTGACTGGCAGGCCCGCTGCTCCTGCCAGCGGTAAGTTTAAACCTGCAAGGTAAGTTTATAACTTATTTCTAGGTTTTGTTTTTTGTGTTGCAGGAAGCTCCTTATAGAGTTTGCCTGCTGGATTCGGGGAGAAGTTGGACGGGCCACGGGGACACTGGTTATGGACTGTGGTGAGATCCCGGTCCGGACCGCGGATGCGCAGGTAGCCTACGGCCGACGGGTTCGCTTCCCAGAGGAGTTGCAATTCTAATTCGTAAAGGTATACATTTATTCGCCTACTACTATGATATATCTACCATCTACTGATGGTAGATATATCATAGTAGTAGGCGAATTATATTCAAAAAAAGTGACTCTCCTTAATATATATGGACCCAATTTTTTTTTTTTTTTAAATATTTTTATTATAGAAACAAAATAATAACAAAGTACATTATTTTACAATGATGAAAATACATGATATTAATGATATATTCGTACTGTTAATATTATTTGTATTATTATTGATTATAAATTTTAAGATTATATATTTTATATAATTGAGAATACATGGTACTAGTAATACATTCATAATATTAGTAATATACTCGTACTGTTGATAATATTTGTATTGTCACTGATTTTGAAATGTAGGACCAAATTTTATATAATTAAAAATAACGTAATACTAGTAAAACTTTTATGATATTCAATTATATTTTCATACTGTTAATAATATTTGTATTATCATTGATTTTAAAATTTAAAATTATATATTTTATATAATTGAAAATACATGATACTAATAATACTTTCATAAAATTAGTGATATTTATATTCGTACTGATATTAAAAATTTAAGATTATGTGTTTCTATACATTTTTCTAATTTTTTATAAAAGTATGAAAAAATGAAGAGAAAAAGAGTGTGAAAAAGTTTGATGGAGAATGAGTATTAATCATTAATCCGTCCTTGGAGATATATTCATGATTTATTATATATATTTCTTCATCTATTCAAATATTCAGGCCTCAGTCAAGTCCTCGTGCCGAACCATTATGACCCTGTAAATATTTAATATATGGAGACCAAATCCCTCTGAAGAGATCTAACCTGTCCATTAGGACAAGCCTCAATCTCTCCAGATGAAGTGTCTCCGACATTTCTATGTTCCACATTTTGATTGTTGGGGATGTAGGGCCTTTCCAAAATTTTAATTATTAGTTTTTTCCCAATTATTAAACCATAGTCGATAAAAGTTCTTTGGTTCATTGTTATTAGTTGGTCATTTTCTAGTATTCCAAGTATTATTAACTTTGGATCAGGAGTCAAAGTTATATTGACAACATTCGAAATTATCTTAAATATTTCATTCCAGTATTTTACAATTTTTATACAGTTAGTGAATGAGTGTGACAAATTTGCTTCTGAGTTTTGACATTTATCACATATAGAGGATACTTTTGGAAAAATGTTACGTAATTTAGATTTGGAATATGTAATCTATGTAGTATTTTAAACTGTATAAGGGAATGTTTAGCATTTAACGAGCAATGATGTATATGTTGTAAACTTTCATCCCATATTTCTGGTCTTATAATTTGGCCTAATTCATTTTCCCAAAGACTGTCTATGTATTTCTGTTGATGGAACATCACTTTCCAATAAAATTATTGTATATATATGATATCATTTTTTCCGTATTTGGATGTTTATTCAAGCATTCATCTAAAATTTCTGTCTTTCTATTTCTAAGTTCTTGTGTATTTGCAGAAACATAATTTCTGATTTGTAAATATCTAAAATATTCTTTATTGTGTAGTCCATAAGTTTGTTGTAACTCTTGAAATGAAAGGAAAGAGTTTTCCTTATAAAGATCACCCATCTTAGAAATTCCTTTATTTTTCCATTGTAAAAAAGCCTTATCCATCATTGAAGGTTTGAACGTTTAGCATTATTGGCGATGGTAAGACCTAATGGTATAGATTTTAGTTTTAATGTTTTTCTTATTTGTTTCCAGATGCGGATTCCGTTTTCTATTATCGGATTTTCACTATAAATTTTCTTAGCTACGTTAGTGTTAGCAAATATTATAGAGCTAATTTCAAATGGAGAACATTCTTCTTTTTCCATATTTAACCAATTTGGTTTATTATCTATTTCTTCTAGCCAAAAATTCATATTTTTAATATTGACTGCCCAGTAATAAAACATAAGATTTGGTAATGCTAATCCTCATTTATTTTAGGTTTACATAAATGTTTTTTATTTATTCTATGGCTCTTGTAATCCCAGATAAAGTTAGTAATTAGAGAATCTACTTTTTTGAAAACATTTTTAGGGAGATATATCGGAATTAATTGAAATAGATATAGTAATTGTGGGAGAAAAAAAAGAAAAATCATTTTTATTGCATTAATTTTACCTAACATTGAAATAGGTAAGCTTTTCCAGTATAAAATATTCTTATTTAATTTATTCAATAATGGGGGGAAATTAAATTTAAATAAAGAGTCAAATCTTTTTGTAACGAAAATCCCAAGGTATTTAATATTTTCGTTTGTTATCTTAAAAGGGAATTGTTGTAAATATATGTAAGTTATTCACCGTTATTGGCATGAGTTCACTTTTATTCCAATTAATACTGTATCCTGAGAAAGATCCGAATTCCGTTATTAGTTTTAACAAATTTCGGATACTTGTTTCTGGTTCAGTGATATAAAGTAATACATCATCCGCATATAAGGAGATTTTATTTTTAGTATCTCTAGTATCATTATCCATGTATTTCCGGATGTAATCTCACCTCTGGGCGAGAGGTTCTATTGCGAGTGCAAACAATAAAGGTGATAAAGGACAACCTTGTCTACAACCTCGAGATAAACTGAATTTAGTTGATAACATTCGGTTTGTTGTTATTCTAGCTATTGGATTTTGTATATAACAATTTAATCCAAGTAGTAAACTTCTCTCCCAATTTGAAAGCTTCCATAAACGAAAATAGGTAGGGCCATGCCACTTGATCAAAAGCTTTTTCTGCGTCAAGCGAAATGACTACTAAATCTTTTTTATCACTTCTTTTCGAATATATAATATTAAATAACCGTCTTAGATTGTATGAGGAATATCTTTTTGGTATAAATCCTGTTTGATCGGGATGGATTAATTCGTTAACGACTGAACTTAGCCTTTGCGCTAGTATTTTTGTTAATATCTTTTGATCAATATTTAATAGAGCTATTGCTCTATATGATCCTGGTTCATCCAAGTCTTTATTTATTTTGGGTATAAGTGTTATAATAGATTCATTCAAAGTTTCTGGTAATTTCTGTTGTGTGTATATCTGTTCATATAATGATTTCAGACGCGGAACCATATGATCATGAAATATTTTATAAAATTCCGAACCTATACCATCTGGTCCCGGTGTTTTACCATTTTTAATGATCTAATAGATTCTTGGATTTCTTTTATTGAGATATCAGCATTTAGTAATTCTCTATTTTGTAAATCCAGTCCTTTCAGGTTACATTTTTTTTTAAATGCTTCTATTTCTGTTTTATTTACTGTTGCTTTAGCAGTGTATAAGTTTTTATAATATTGCATAAATCTTTCATTAATATCTTTGGGTTGTATTAACAAATCACCATTATGTGATTTAATCCTATGGATAATTTTTTCAGCTTCAATTTTCCTTAATTGTCGAGCCAATAATTTTTGGGGTTTATCTCCAAATTCAAATTGTAATTGTTTAGTATGTTAAATAAAATTTTACAACTTGATCTGTATATATTTTATTTAATTTATATTTCAATGCTGCAATTTTATTGTGTAATATTATATCTGGTTTTATTGCATTCTGTATATCTAATTGTTTAATCTCCCTTTCCAAATCCTGTTGTTCCTTCCGAATCTTTTTATTATGGAATGCTTGTGAAGATATCATGATTCCCCGGAGATATGCTTTGAATGTTTCCCATAATAAGGAGCAAGATATTTCTGGTTGATCATTTATTTAAAAAAAAATCTTAATTTGAGTTGTGATATATTCCTGAGTAGTTTTATTTTTTTAAATTTGTGGGTTAAATTTCCACTGTCCTGATTTTTTCTGTTTTTGCCATTTATTTTAATTTTAAATGTTAATGGCGCATGATCTGAAATTATAATATTATGATATTTGGATTCATAAGTAAGTGAAATAAGTTTTGCGTCCACCAAAAAATAATCTATTCTTGAATAAGTTTTATGTACTGGCGAGTAAAAAGAGTATTCTCGTCCAGTAGGGTTTTCTGTTCTCCAAACATCTTTAATGTTAGTCGTTTGCATATATGCGTTTAATAAGTCACTGGAGTGTGATTTAGTTTTTCTTTGCTTTGTAGATCTATCTAAGTAGGGGTCTAGTGTGCAATTAAAATCTCCTCCAATTATCAAATTATATTGTGTTAATTCCGGAATATTGTTAAGTACTTTCTTAAAAAACAATGGTCCATATATATTAACAAAAATCATTTTTTCTGTGTTTAATTCTCCTATCACAATAATGTATCTACCATCTTTATCAGTTATAGTTGATGTATGCTTAAATAAAGTACCTTTACGAAATAATATTGCTACGCCTCTTGATTTATGCGTAAAAGAAGAGTGGTACATTTTATCTATCCATTTAGCTTTCAACCTATATTCAGCGTCTTTTTTTAAGTGAGTTTCTTGAATATAAATTACATCAGCTTTAATTGCCTTTAAATGTGCCAATACTTTTCCTCTCTTTATCGGTTCATTAATACCTTTAACATTCCAACTACAAAACGTTAATCCCTCATTCCCCGTATTCCTTTTTAAGTCTTGCATTTTAAGTTTATAGAGATCTACAATAGAGTCTAAGGATCAGCGCGACAGACCCAACCTTACACCCGAACATCGAATAGATGAATTTTAAATCTCGCTTATGTCCCTCACGAATATATCTCCATTGGTCCAATGTGTAACTCCATTCAAACTGAAAAACACAATAGATTGTATAAAAGAAGAGTAAAGGATAGTTTAAGAGGTTAGTGGTGTGTTTAAAGATAGAAAGAACTACATCTAGAGTAGTTGTAGTTAGTGCTAGCCATACTAGCATGGCTATCCATCTAGCGACTTCCGTCGTTGATGTTATTAACTTGACCAGCTCCTAGGTTTAAGGAATTATTATTCCATAATAATATTTTACCGGGGGTATAACATTAAGGGAAAAAAAGGGTAAAAGAAAAAAGGGAAAGAAGAAAAAGGGTAGGATTCATCAAAAAAAAGGGGGGGAAAACAGAAAAGAAAAAAAAAATGGAGAGATTTATCAAATTCTACTGATTAGAGATATAAAAGTGTCTATATCTAGAATTAATTTAAAAATCTAATATTAAACATGAAAAATGAAAAGGCTATATAAGAAAAAAAAAAGGGATAAAAAAATACCATAAAACAAAAGGAAAAACTAAAATTCAAGGTAAAAATTGTTGTTATATGGAAAGATCTCCAAATGAGATCCATCGCTATATTTAACTCAATTCATTAAATAAACATTAGTTGTTAATTATTAGTAGTAGCGATTAGTAGTAGTGAACAATCTTAATTGGTAAAAATAATACTAATAATAATGCCGCGTTGTGATTTTAATATTTGTGTTATTTATTTATATTAGTTATGTGATGAGACTAATTATTAATATCCAGATAACGCTTTCCGATCCAGTTTTTTCTCTCAATTCCATTCGACATTGTCCATTCCGTCCAGTCCAATATTATCTTGTAAGATCTTGCAGGGTGTTGAGAGTCCGTGTAAAATCTCTAAAAGTAGTGAGAGTATATTCACTTGTAGATATTTTTCAGGTCTTGAACTGCTGTGCGAATTCCAGTGCTGCTGTTGGGGTGTTAAAGAAATGTTCCACGTCGTTAAAAGTAACTCTTAAAGTAGCTGGGTAATTCAAACCATATCTCAGGTTTTGCACACCCCTCATGAGACTTTGAGCTTCATTAAATGCTTTCCGTTTCCTGGCAACCTCTGGTGGGTAATCTCGGTAGATACTGATCCTTTGTCCTTCAAATATCAGGTTTCTGTTTCTCGAAGCTTTTCGCATAATCTCATCCAGAACAAAGTCATATTGTAGCTTTATAATCATTTGTCTTGGAGGGGCGTTTGGTCTGGTCTGACGTCTGCTGACTCTATGAGCACGAGCTAATAAAGGCGTTTCTTCCAGAGATAGAATATCTTGCAGTAGTTTTGCAGTAAATTCTCGAGGATCTTCGTTTTTCTCTCGTCCTTCAGGAATCCCTGCAATTCTCAGATTTTGTCTTCTCTGACGTCCTTCTAGCTCAATACATTTCTCTGTTGTTTGTAGTCAGCAAGTTCGTTAGACGTTCATTTTCTGTAAGCAGCTTTGCTGTAGTCAAAGCATTTGTATCAGCTATTTCTTCAAGGTTCTTTATACCAGCCGTCTGTTGTTCCAGTACTTCCTCCATAGGATTCATCCTATTTTGAAAGTCTTTTTTAACCTTTTCAAGTTTTTTGTCCATCTTCTTTGCCATTTCATTAAACATTTCAGTGAATTCATTCTTCAAATCTTCCGATAATTTCTTGATCTTGTTTTCAATATTTAACTTTGTTTCCTGGTGGAATTCTTTCAATTGATTATTCATCTGGTTCATCTGAGTGTTCATCTGGCTGTTCATCTGGTTCATCTGGTTGTTCATCAGGTGTATTTCTTCCTTTAAACCAGCAATCTGTTGAGAAATAAAAGTTTTCAATTCCTCACCTTCCGTTTTTTTCCCTGTTCTTTTGGATACATCTTCCAGGGAGGAGGTCCTACTCGAGTCCGAGGCTTCAGTTTGGCCTTCTGGCTGTCTCTGCCGAGTTGATCGACCTTTCCCCTTGTCGGTAGGGCTCTGTGCTGTTGACATAATTAGTCGCGCGCCTGATGACGTCACTCACAACACTCGGTGCAGAAACGGCAGGCAGCAAGCAGCAGACAGCGGGTAGGTCCCTTAATCCCCCGTTTTTTCCAGTTTTTTTTCGTGGAGCTGGCTGGCGTTATCCTCTAGCCCTCCATAGCGCCACCGGAAGTGATATATGGACCCAATTTTGATAGTCTGCGGTTTTTCAAGAGAATACTGAATATTAGAGAAAGTCAAAATGTCAGTCAAGCGAATTTTTAAACTCGTATATAAACAATACCAATATTAAGGATATCTGGAGAATTGAAAACCCATCTGGAAGAGAATACTCATTTTACTCATCTATGCATAAAACATATTCAAGGATAGATTATTTCTTAGTAGACTCTAACTAATTCCATTTACTTATAAATCACAATATCATAATATTATAATTTCGGATCATGCCCCATTAACGTTTATGATTAAACTAAATGGAATGGACAAGAAACAGACACAATGGAGACTTAATCCTCAAATTTTAAAAGAACAGGTACGTTGTGAATATCTTGTAAAACAGATTAATATATTCTTCGAGGTCAATGACCAACCCGAAATCTCTGCTTCCCTTCTCTGGGAAACATTCAAAGCATTTACACGAGGGGTATTAATCTCCTCTCAGGCATTTCTTAACAAAGAGAATAGAGCTAAACAACAGACATTGGAAATGGAAATAAGACAATTAGACATAGAAAATGCAAGAGCACCTTCATTGGTAAAACATAATAAAATAGCTGCACTGAAATATAAGTTAAATAAAATATACTCTGACCAAATAATAAAACTTTATCAACATACAAAACAATTAAATTTTGAATTTGGTGATAAACCACATAAATTATTGGCACGCCAGCTTTGAAAACTGGATGGAGAAAAAATGATTCATAAGATTAGATCAGAAAAGGGAAAAAAACTAATACTCCCCAAAGATATTAATGACAGATTTTTACAATACATTCAACTAAAGTGACACAACAATCAATAGGAATGGAAGCATTTTTACAGAAATGCAACCTTAAAGGCTTAGATCTGCAAGAACAAGAATTATTAGGAGCTGAAATAACGTCCAAAGATATTGAAGAGTCAATTAGATCTTTAAAAAATGGAAAGGCCGCCGGCCCTGATGGCCTAAGTTCTGAATTCTATTAAAAAAATTTATGATCTGATTTCTCCACGCTTACAAATACTGTATAAACATGTTTGTACTCAACAGCAACTCCCGGAAACTTTAAATGAATCTACAATAATACTTATACCTAAAATTGATAAGGATCTAGAAGACCCGGCCTCATATAGAGCAATAGCTCTATTAAATACTGATCAGAAAATATTAACTAAAATCCTTTCTAATAGATCGAGCTTAGCAATTAACAAATTAATACACCCTGATCAAACAGGTTTTATCCCAAAACGTCATTCATTTTATAATCTTAGACGATTGTTTAATATTATATATTCAAACAGAATTGCTAATGCAGACCTAGCAATTATATCGCTAGATGCTGAAAAAGCCTTTGATCAAGTAGCATGGCCATATTTATTTTCAGTGATGGAAAAATTTCAATTGGGAGAGAAGTACTGTGCATGGGTTAAATTGCTATATTCTAACCCAACAGCTAGAATACTAACAAATCAAATGTTAGCAACTAAATTTAATCTTTCCAGAGGTTGTAGACAAGGATGTTTGTTATCTCCATTATTATTCCCTTTAGCAATTGAACCACTTGCAGAAAATGTCAGATCTAATCCAGAAATACATGGGTACAATACTAAAGATACAATGAATAAAATTTCTCTATATGCAGATGATGTACTAATATATATTACAAAGCCGGAAATTAGTATTCCAAATTTATTAAGTCTAATAACTCAATTCGGTCATTTCTCAGGATATAGAATTAATTGGAATAAAAGCGAAATCATGTCAATAACAGATCATAATTTACATATACTACAACAATCACCTTTTAAAATAGTTGAAGAAAAATTTAAATATCTAGGTATTTATGTAACTAAGGGGTATAGTTCTTTATTTAAATAAAAATTTCCACCTTTAATGAATAAACTAAATAAGAATATTCAATACTGGAAAACACTTCCTATTTCAATGTTTGGTAGAATTAATGCTATAACAATGATTTTTCTACCGCAATTATTGCACCTATTTCAATCAATCCCGATATATATTCCAAAATCTTTTTTTTTTAAAGTAGACTCTACTATTACAAGTTTCATCTGGGACTACAAGAATCATAGAATAAATAAAAAACATTTATGTAAATCAAAGATTAATGGAGGTTTAGCTCTACCAAACTTTTTGTTTTATTTCTGGGCAGTTTATATTAAAAACATGAATTTTTGGCTGGAAGAAATGGATCAACAACCAGAATGGTTAAGGATGGAAAAGGAGGATTGTCTACCTTTTGAAATCGGTTCGATTATATTTGCACCGACAAAATTGCACAAAAAAACTTATGGGGGAAACCCTATAATATATAGTGGTACACTATATATGAGCGATTACGTGCCCTCCGCTCCCAACCCTCGTATCATAAAGATCATCTGGTAGTTCTAGTTATCTCTAATCTTACTACGTTAGTTCAACAACTGTTACCTGCGATTTCACACCGCTGCTTTGAAGATTGACGCGCATGCGGACTGACGGCCTTCTTCACGTAATCGCTCTTCGTAATTCCTCATAAAATAAAGATCAAACATCAAACTGGTAAGTTCTCATTTAATCTTACTATTTTGGATGATCAGCCATGATCATAAATGAATGGCAGTGCTGGCTCGAAGGGCCGACTCCTCGGTATGTTACAAAACTTACCTTCAGCGGTGCTGCAGTTCTGTCGCTGGCTATGTGCGTGACTTTAGCGCCTTTAAGGGGGGGGGGGGGGGCTAAAATGCAGTTTTTTCCTTGCCATCCGGAGCTTTCTTTTGTCGGAGTGCGATCTATTTCTGGAGATTCGTTCCGACTGCCGGTAAGTTAATTTTTTTTTTTAAATAGCCCGACTATATCAGTGCTGCAGTAAAATAAAAATTAGCTCCTAATGCCGTGAATGCCAACAACGGGGATGGATTTTGCGTAGGGGACAGGTAAGTGAAAGCTGTTTATTTTTACATATAAACTTGCTTTTTTAGATGACCTTAATCAACATTTAATGTTGCGAAATGGCGATTTATTCCCCATACGAACTGGCCGAATTTTTCCTGCCGACATGGGGTTTAAATTCCCCGCTACCGCAACGTTCGAATCCATCGCGTTCCATAAAATCCCACTCCCAAGCTGATGGCCATTAATTTACAGGCAGTAAACACAACATTCCTTCAATTTGGCCTATAAATTAATGACAATTAGATTAAAAAATCATGTTCTATTGTGAATTATTATGTGAATGTTAATTGGACACTTAGGCTTTACATTTTTTTAATTTTTTTTCTTATGAAATGGATAGATCTAGTAATTGAATTTTGTAATTAGCTACAATTGGGTAACTAACTAATTATATGCTTTGATTTCAGGTCATCCAAGTAAGATTGTTTCATATTTGTTTCAGAATACTTCAATCTGTAATAACAGAAAATATCTTTCAGTTCTCTTAATTTTTAAGAAAGTTACGGGCTTTTGACTGTCCTCGATCACAACTTTTGTGTTAAGTCAATAGAAAAGCAATAGGAAACAAGTTGCTAATTTCCGAGTATGAAAATGGCCATAACTTTGAAAGTGAATTAGGTGTCAAATTAAACTTCTTTTTATGCTTTATCTGATGGGATAAATTGCAAACTTGATTTTTTAAATCTCAAAATTTTGTAACATTGCTACTACTCCTGCACTTATTTTCTGTGTTTCTATGTTTTAATTGCCATATGCACAGAGGATTCTTTCTTGCTGCAATTTTACATAATAATGCACCGAATAAAGATACAATAATCAATAATGCATTCAATTATCAGGAGTATAGAGTAACCAGATTATAAATTTGTAGTGAAACCCAACAATGTCCATAGTAGAACATTGCTGATTACAGGTTGTGGTTAGTGTTGTTCAGTGTGGTTCAAGAGCCTGATAGTTGATGGGAAGAAGTTATTCTTGAACCTGGAGGTGTTGGTTCTCAGGCACCTGTGCCTTCTTGCCAAAGGCAACAGCAAGATGACCGTGACCAGAGTGATAGAGTTCTTTGATGATATTAGTTGCATTTTTAAGGCTCTAGTTCCCTTTGACGGTGGGGAGGGCAATATCTTGTGATGGACTGTTCAATATCCATTTTCTGCAGCCTACTTTGTTACTGATCCAGGCCACAATGCAACCACTCAATATATTTTCTACCATACATCTGTAAAGATTTGATAATGTATTTGGCAGTTGGCCAAACCTCCTCAGTATTCTTAGAGGCACCAGTGAGGTTTCTTTGTGATTGCTTCAATTTGCTGAACCCAGAACAGACCTTCAGACATATGCATGCCCAGGAACTTCAAGCTGTTCATACTCACTGGCACCGTCTTATTGTTGAAGACAGATTAATGACCCCTCAGCTTTCCCTTCTTGTGGTCAACAATTAGGTACTTGGTCTTATATAGACACACAAAGCTGGAGTAACTCAGCAGGACAGGCAGCATCTCTGGAGAGAAGGAATGGGTGACGTTTTGGGACAAGACCCTTCTTCAGACTCCTTCGTCTTATTTGGTTTTGCTAACTTTGAAGAAGAGCGTTCACGTCGCGGCCCTGTTTTCACCAATCTTTCCACCACCATGCACGAGAAGCACAAGAAGCGCAAGACAGACACTATTGTATACAGATGCCGAAAATGTGTTCAGCTCTGGCTGAACAACTAATCTTGTGTGTGGACTTGATAAGAAGAAGAATTTGAAAGGAAAATTGTTTTTTAGATTCTCAATCACACATTTGTAGTTCCTTGTTTCTACATCTGTTTCCCCTTCTACTGTCTGAGGGTTTGATGAAGATTTATGTTATTAGTCCTAACCTCCCCTTGTAAATACTGAAAGCACTGGTGACATGTTCAGTGGGTCAGTTGAAAAATCAGTGTGAGAGGTTATGGGGAGAAGGTAGGAGAATGGGGTTAGGAGGGAGAGACAGATCAGCCATGATTGAATGGTTGAATAGACTTGATGGACCGAATGGCCTAATTCTACTATTCCTTATGACCTCAAAGGAGCCTTGGTATATCCAGGAATCAAACAGATGTTTTAATTCTATTTATTTTCTTGTCCCCAGACATGTTAGCCAAACTGCTAACCAACAAAGCTTCTTTCCCACATCACTAAGAAATCTAAACATCCTTTTTATACAACCCACTTGCAGCCACTGAGATCTATTGAATTTATTTGATATTAATTACAAGCTAATTGTACAAACTTTCTGAGAATTAATTCTACATTGGTGATGGGAAGTAATAAATATCCAAGGTCTATGTCCTTTTTAAAACAATTGTATAATATAAACCTTGCATTTATTTCACGTTTTAGTCTCAATCGATGACTTTGCCTTTTGAAATCTAGTCAATGCTGCTATATTGTACTTAAAGAGGCCAATTTCAGCATAGTGCGATCCCACAAACAGTTGCTTGGTAATTGACAAAATTAATCTATTTTATTATTGGTTGAGGGTTGATGGATTATATGCATGTAGGACTTTGTTTAGGCTACATTGGGAGTATTGCATACAGTTCTGCACGCTCCATTGCAAGAAAGAGTGCAGAAGAGGTTTACCAGAATGTTACCTGGATTCGAGGGCATTATTTACAGGGAGAGGTTGGACAAGCTTCTATTGTTTTCTCGGGAGTGCCGGAAGCTGAGGGGAGACCTGACAGAAGTATATAACATTTTGAGAGGATAAACAGTCCGAACCCATTTCACCTAGGTTGTATTTGTCAAAGGACTAGAGGGCATAGCTTTAAAGTGGGAAGAGCAAAGTTTCAAGGAGATTTGCAGGGCAAGTTTTTTTTTACACAGAGGGAGATGGGTACTTAGAATGTGGTGCCATGGTGGTAGTGGAGGCAGAGATGATAGTGATGTTTGAAGGACTTTAGCTTATCATGAACTTATGAACATGGATATACAGAGAATGGAAGATGTCTGGATTGTGTTCTGGCGGATAGTTTAGTTTATCTTGGCATTATGCTCATTGTGGGCTGAAGGGCCTATTTCTGTGCTGTACTTTTTTTATGTTCCATATTCTGTGTTCAAAAACACAGAACAAAACCATAATAATTCAAAAATAGCATTGTAGGAATTTGTACGCCCAATTGGAAGAGTGAAAGGAACCTCAGTTATTGACTCATCTGAATGATGGAGCAGTTTTGACAAACACTATCAAAGAGGGACAAGCACCAAATTAAAGTAAGCAGTTTTAAAATGGCTACTCAGAAAATTGGTTAGACTCCCGTCAGCTAGAAATAACTGAGGAAAAAGTAATACAAAATTGTTTGTGATCTCACACATGTACACATGGACTCCACATTTAATATCATATACTTAGAGTGTATCAATTATATCCTAGTACATGAGTATAGAAGTTGGGAAGTCATGTTGCATTTAGAGTATTGTGTCAGTTCTGGGCACCATGATATAGGAAGGATATTGTCAAGCTTGAAAGGGTTCAGAGAAGATTTATGAGGATGTTGCCAGGATGAGGTTCTGAGCTAAAGGGAGAAGGTTAAGTAGACTGGGTCTCTATTCCTTGGAGCACAAGAGGATGAGGGGTGATCTTATCGAGGTGTACAAAATCATGAGAGGAATAGATCAGGTAGATGCACAGAATCTCTTGCCCAGAGAAGGGGAATCGAGGACCAGAGGACATAGGTTCAAGGTGAAGGGGAAAAGATTTAATAGGAATCTGAGGGGTAATTTTTTCACACAAAGGATGGTGGGTGTATGGAACAAGCTGCCAGAGGAGGTATTTGAGGCTGGGACTATCCCAACGTTTAAGAAATAGTTAGACAGGTACATGGATAGGACAACTTTGGAGGGATATGGACCAGGCACAGGCCTGTGGGACTAGTGTAGCTGGGGCATGTTGGCCGGTGTGGGCAAGTTGGGCTGAAGGGCCTCTTTCCACACTGTATTACTCTATGACTTTGAGAAAACATCCAAAGGTTGATTGTCTCTGGTGCAGGTAAAGATGATTGTGCATTCTTTGGTGCCGCACACCAAATCTGATAATCAGATGTAGTGAGGACAGTGAACTGCAATTCCTTCAGTATACATATACTGATAATAGCTAAATGACACAAGATTATTTTCAATTGCTTTCTAAAAAAAAAATGCATGAGTGTAGCCATCGTTAAACTAAATCATTTTAACCTTCCATGTAACCTTTCGACTGCAATATTCTTTCATCTGGTCTGATCTAATTGTGTCCGTATATTTGCTCTGAATAATAGGGATGTGATGGAACTGAAAAGATCATCTGATTATTGGCTCCATAGCTTTTAGATTCAGCTTAGATTCAGATTCAACTTAGTTTACTGTTATATACAATTAAATTATTTGTTCACATAAAGCTTGCAGAGTAAACAGTGCACACATTGTAATGATAAATGCGACAATGAGTGCAAAACAGTGATCTGAAGTAGTGCAAAACAGTTAAATCTGAAGTAGTGCAAAAAATTTTACAATGCTGGAATAATCAAATAAGGTAGAGTTAAGAGATAGAGTGAATGGCAGCCCCTCTTTTCTTGGCTCTACAAGGGGGGTGCGCATGAAAGAGATGATTAGAGTCAGGAGTCTGACTGTTGTGGATAAGAAGCTGTTCTTAAATCTGGAAGTTTGGGTTTTCAAGGTCCTGCATCTTCTCCCAAAAGGTAGATGGGAAACAAGGGCAGCAGACATCCTTGAGGATACATTCAGCCTTCCTAATGCAACACATCATAAAATGTACTGGATGGATGGAAATGACAAGCCCGTGATGAACTGGGTTGAGGTCAAGTGTAATCTTGAATGAACTTAAATTTTCAATATGAAAATTTTAATGTTTTGAAATTACAAGTACCACTTTAATCAATCTTATTAGTTAATTTCTCAGAACAAGAACATGGGGCATAGAATATTTACAGAATGGAAAGCAATTCAGCCTATCTTGTTTGCAGCTGTTGGAAAAGCAGCTTAATCCCTTCTTTCAACCCTAGGTCCTTGGGTTGTCGTAACTGTTCAATTACACATCCAACCACTTAAAACAAAATGTGATGAGGCTTTCTGCCTCCAGCACCCTATTAGGGGATGAGTTCCAGAATCAGAACAGGTAAATAAGGGTTTCCTCATCTCCTCTCCAATTTGTCTACTTTGACATCTTAATACTACGTTGCCAGCTTTCCATTCCTCAGCCTGATCAGTCCTGGCGCACACGGTAGATTTAGCACAGCTCTGCCTGCTTATCCTATTTGCTCTGCACAGGTCGCTCAGAGTTCAATGCACCTCAAACAGTTTTCCCTCAGTTGTTCATACCATTGAGATGAGGGGAGACCTCATCAAAACACAGTGACAGCTTTATGGACCTGTCCCACTTACGCAACTTTCTTCGGCGACTGTTGGCATCCGTCATAGGTCGTTGCAGGTCGCCGAAAATGTTCAACATATTGAAAATCCAGTGGCGACCAGAACAAGGTACGACTCTTTGGGCGATTACTCACGACCATACAGGCTTCACCCTGCGACATGTTACCGGGGTGTCGCCTGTATGGTCGTGAGTAGTCTCCTCAGTCGGCCAAAGAGTTGCAGCATCTTTCTGGTCGCCGCTGGATTTTCAACGTTGAAATTTTTCTGCGACCTGCAACGACCTATGATGGTTGCCGGCAGTTGCCGGAAAAGCCGCATAAGTGGGACAGCTGTAAGCAAATACAATTCTCACCCGTGTTTAGTTAAAGTTAACAAAGCCGGTTTTAAAACATGAGAGACCCAGTATGGTTGAGGCAAAATCCTAGCCAAGCATCAAAAATTGTTTACAAATAACTGAGGATGAATTTTATGAAAAGCTTGATCCCAGATCAAATGAATTTGGGGAATTTAGTGGTTAAGCAAAATTCTCCAGTTTATACATTTTTGAATTTGTTTGTCAGTAAGATTGGGTTCAACAAATGAATCATTTGGCAGTCTTCAAAAAGTTTTGATCTTTGGAGGATACAAATTAAAATTTGAATGTTGAGGAATATTAACATAAAATGATAATTTACAAGTTGATAATTAATTTGATAATTTGTCATTTGATCATTTATATAGCTGCTTCCTGTAAGTAGCCAAAATTTTCAACATAGGAGACCTCTTATGACCATACAGGCGACCCTTATGACATGTCGCGGGTGATCTCTCACGACCATAGGAGACCTGTATGGACATGAGAGGTCTCCGAAGAGTCGTAGCGTCTTTCTGGTCGCCGCTGAATTTTTAAAATTTCGGCGACCTATCGTGAGTGCCGGCAGTCGCCTGTAAAGGTCGTGTAAGTGGAACAGGCCCTTGATTATTAGGCTTACTTAAAACATGTGGTGCCAAGTTGGTGAAATTAATGATAGGACTGAATGCATCCCAAGCAACAAAAGCTGCTGTCAGAAGATGAAGTAAGCAATCCCACCGTCGGTTCCTGTCCAAATATTTCCCTTTGCAGATATTCAGATAATTAAATAATTTGTGTGGGGAGACTTGGACAATTAGATACAACATGACAATGGGCAACATGAAGTACTGGAGTAAAACAACAGGTTAGGTAGCATCTCTGGAGAATTGGAGGGTGGTAGAAGTGCTGAACAATGGCAGTTACCAACTAGGATCTAATCACATGTGTAGGAAGGAACTACAAATGCTGATTTAAACCGAAGATAGCAGACTGATTAGGGTCTTGACCCAAAACATCACACATTTCTTCTCTCCAGAGATGCTACCTGAGTTACTCCAGCATTTTGTGTCTATCTAGGATCTAATCATATCTCCGTAACATAGGAACAGGAGAATTAGAAGCAGGGGGTAGACCATTCAGCTGCTAATCCCTCCTCTTCCATTTAATAAGATCATGGCTGATCTTTATCTCACTTGATTCACTCCACATGATCTCAAGATCATAGTGAATGGCGGTGCTGGCTCGAATGGCCAAAAGGCCTACTCCTGCACCTAATGTCCATAAACTGCTGAGGATTTAATACATGAATGACTATGGGACCAGAGAACACATAGTTGTAGTTCTTATCATCTGAACATCTGTACTGCAGATCGAGCCGTGCCCACAGCCAAGCTGTTCCAGTGTGGCTAAAACACAGGCATCTGTCAGACTGTGGAAAATTGGCAGGCATATGTTATTCACAACAAGTGGGCAAGTCGATTCTCGGCAATTAACTCCGAATCAGCAAAGTGTAGAAAGCTGTCATCAAATGTGCTGTCAGGCAGGCTGTGAGGATCAATAACCTGCTCACTGATATCCAGGTTGGCTATCGACAGGACCACAGGGCCCGGACCTCATTACAATCTTGATTCAAACATGAATTGGAGAGCTGGATTCCAGAGATGAGGTGAGACGTCAAGATAGCATTTGACTAATTATGGAATCAAGAAACCCTGGTAAAACTAAAAGTCATTGGCATCATGGGGAAAACATTCCTGTGGTTGGAGTCAAACCATGCACAAAGGACAGTGATCGTAGTTGAGGGAAGTCAACAGAACATCCCAGTCCCAGAACAACACTGCAGGACTTCCTCAGAGTAGTGTCCTAAACCCAACTATCATCATCGCCTTCATCAATGATTTTCCTTCTGTCACCAGGTTAGGAATGAGTTGCTCACTTATGTTTACACAATAGTGGATTCAATTGGTAACTTGTGGGCAACAGAAGCAGCCCATTGTCTGTATGTAGCAAACGAGATAATGTTCAGGGATTAGCTAATAAGTTGCAAGTAACAATCATGTCAGTGAAGTATGTAGGAAAGAACTGCAGATGCTGGTTTGCACCGAACATGGACACAAAATACTAGAGTAACTCAGCGGGACAGGCAACATCTCTGGGGAGAAGGAATGGGTGAGGTTTGGGGTAGAGACCCTTCTTCAGACTGCCACTGAAGTGCCAGGCAACAACCACATTGAACGAGATTATCTACCCTTGACATTTAGCAGCGTTGCCATCACTGGGATCCCCCATCATCAACATTTTGTGGGTCAGCTTTGAACTGAAACTCGACCGTGCAGTTCACATAAATATTATGGCTACAAGAACAGGTCAGGGGCTGGGTTTCCTTCCTAACTCACTTCCTGACACCACAAACCTTTCCACATCTAAAATTCAAAAGTCAAGACCATGATGAGATCTCCTCCTCTTGAATTGAATGATTCAGCTTTAATAATTCTCAAGAAAATCAATGCCAGAATAAGCAGCCATCATGATTGCCATCCCAAAAAACATTTTAAATAACTACTTCCCCCACCACTGGTGCACAGTGGCTGTGTGTATTCCATTTACAAATGTACTGTAGTTACTGAGGATATTCTGACACCTCCCAATCTTGTCACCTCCATCAGAGAGGGCAGTCGGCACATGGGCACACTAGCACCACCCACAGGATAGACACAAAATGCTGGAGTAGCTCAGCGGGACAGGCAGCATCTCTGGATAGAAGGAACGGGTGACGTTTCGGGTCGAGACCTTTGAGAGTCATGGGAGAGGGAGTTATAGAGATAAGGAATTGTAAGAGGTTAAAAGAGATGCAGATGCTCTTACAGTTCCTTATCTCTGTGTCTCCTTCTCCCCTGACGCTAGACCCAAAACGTCACCCATTCCTTCTATCCGGAGATGCTGCCTGTCCCACTGAGTTACTCCATCATTTTGTGTCTATCTTCAGTGTAAACTAGCATCTGCAGTTCCTTCCTGCACCACCCACAGGCTCCTCCCCCAGGTTAAAGCATCATCCTATCACTGTTCCTTCAATAGTTGGCGGTCATATTCTTGGAATTCCAACCCTAACAATCCTTTGATGGGATATACAGCAGAGGTAATGCAACAGTCCAAAAAGCTAGGTCATTACCTACTTCCCAATGGCAAGTAGGGATGGCCCATAAATTCCGGTCTGTTTCAGCAATGGCTCTGAAAAACAAGTAAACAAAATCTCTCAAGGCAGAAATAACCTGCCTTTGGACAACAGTTTATGAATAAGGAGTAAGCCATTTAGAATGGAGACGAGGAAACACTTTTTCTCACAGAGAGTGGCGAGTCTGTGGAATTTCTTGCCTCAGAGGGCGGTGGAGGCAGGTTCTCTGGATGCTTTCAAGAGAGAGCTAGATGGGGCTCTTAAAAATAGCAGAGTCAGGGGATATGGGGAGAAGGCACGAACGGGGTACTGATTGGGGATGATCAGCCATGATCACATTGAATGGCGGTGCTGGCTCGAAGGGCCAAATGGCCTACTCCTGCACCTATTGTCTATTGTCTATTGTCTATTGACACCCTACCTTAATCAATCCTCACCTCCTCAAAACTCGTACAAAGCCATGCTGGCTAACCCTAATTAGCCCAATTTCTTCCAAATGGGAGTACATCCTATCTCGAAGAATTCTCTCCAATACTCCCCGACATGAAGCTCACTGGCTTATTGTTCCCTGGATTCTCTGCTCAATGACATTTAGTTCTCTGGATGCTCGAAGAGCTGCTGCCAGCTTTGCTGTGAATACAAAATCACTGCACCATAATATTTACATATCTGTTTAAAAAAAAAAATGTAATACTAATTTAGAAACTTGCTTAATCAGAGATACACACAACAGACTATTTGTCTCCATTTGGACTCATTGTTCCTAATTTTTCTGTACGAAGGAATTCTCTCCCTGCGGGCATCGTTCTGTGGGGCTTGTTTGAGCTAATTGTTGGATTACATCACAATGCAGTTGTGTTCAGCTCTGAGCTGCCAGGAACAATTTTCCCATGTTTACAGTGTTTACACTATCAAACCTTGGCAAATGCAGCCGATTTCATCATTTCTAGACTGACTCATCAAACTATAGTAGATATATTGTAATGGTTCCCACTTATCAAAGGCAGAAAACTGTCAACGTTCAGATATTTATATTGACAAGAACCCAGGTCATGTTTAAAAAAAAAATGAAAGAGTGTACATGCCCAGTGACTCTGACAGCACCTGGGGCAAGAGACACAGCTAACATACAATAGCGGAAGAATGGCGTCCTCACACTCATTGACAATTTGAACTTTCTTCTGGTGGAGCCACAAGACCAGCAAAGCTTCCAATATAATTTGTGAGCTTTGTCACCGTGCAGCCACTACAATCAGAAGAAGCATGGGGAACCCACAGCAAATGAAAGTTGTAATGGTTGTCAAGAAGCAAAACACAAGGCACCATTCAGTGCTGGGAACATCAAGAATCCATTTCTAATGAGAAAAATGTTGGATTGGAGTTGGCCACCTTGACACTGATGTCTTCAACTACAGCCTGAATGGAGCCCTGGCAATTCCAGTTAATTTTCACCCTGCCTGCAGTAATGCTCAGATTATGACAGAGACTTTAACCATATGGGGGAAGTGAAGGCATCTCTTAGATTGCACCTTCATGGAGTCCATGAAGGAGATGTGCTGCCTGGATGTTGTACGAACGATCTGCACGTGGTTTCTTGGTTGTCCCCCCATACTTTCTCTGGCCTCATGTGCCGACCGACTGAAGCTCTGAGACTGGAATAAAGTGATTCTATAAGACAGCAAACCGTTTTGCAACAAACGCAAAAGAAGTTAAGCCTAACTATCCAGTCAGCAAGAAAATCCACTTAACACCTAAAAGTTAGCTAGCAAACTGGCCAGCACAGTGGCGCAATGCTAGAGCTGCTGCCTTACATCGCCAGAGACTCGAGTCTGATCCTGACCACAGGTGCTGTCTGCATGGAGTTTGTATGCTCTCTCCGTGACCGCGTGGGTTTTCCCTGGTTTCACCCCACACTCCATACACGTGCAGCAGGTATGTTGGTTAATTTGGCTTCTGTAAAAACTGTAAATTGTCCCTAGTGTGAATTGTGCATGGACTCAGAGGGCCGATAGACCTGTTTCCATGCTGTATCTTTAAAATGAACTAAACCTGAAATGGCAAACAAGTAAAATAATTACTAGTAAACAAACTTTTTTTAAATTTTAGAACAAGATTCTCAATATAAATATTTCAGTGCTTCTTAAGAAATTGTAAAATGCAGTGAAACCTGTAGAGGGAGCATTTATGTGCAGGAATGTTGTGACACAGCTTGGTGGATCCAAGGTCAGGTACTAAGTGTGAGTTGACAAGCTGGAGATAGGATATACAGTCAATTGACCTCCAGAAATCATAGGACTTCAGGAATAAGAATGATTTCTTACTGCAGTGAAATAAAATAATTACATTTGTATTTATAGAAAAAACTTTCTGCTTGGAACAAGGTATACATCCTCTCTCTTCCTTGTGTTCCCCACCCCAGTCGCATCCAGAATCTCCCATCCTCCCAGTCACCCTGCTCCTTTCCCCTCCTACATTTATTTATCTCCCATCCCTTGAGACCATTATTTCCCCTTTATCCCTCCTCTTTCCGCTCTAACTCCTTCCAGCTATATCCGCTCCCTCTGACTACATATTTCACTCCACTTCTCTCCTTATCTGACAACCTTTTGTCTCCTTTTCATTTCTAGCCTTTGTCACTTACTCCATCCATCTGCCCATGAAATCCCCCATCACCTGTATTCACCCGTCTCTTACTAGACTTTGTTCTGCCTCCCCACCTCTTCTTTAGCTCTCGCCCTCCCCTCGCACAACTATCAGTCTCAAACCGAACCGTGGTCTGTTCCCACGTCATATGTGGACTTGCCCATTGTGTTCCTCCAGCACATTTGTATTTTGCTCTAGATTCCTACATCCAAAGTTTATTTTTGTCTCCAGGTTAAAGTGAAGGCACGGTTTCAGAGTTTGACCCATGTGGAATCATGTTAACATCGTCACATTGTATCTCCGTATCTTTGATATTCTATTCTTGCATTTTACTTTTTCACTCTATCACAGTTCATTTAAACCTATATTCAAAATTTAATTAGATAACCCGGAAAATGGTCTTTTTAGTATAGTTTAAAGATATAGCAAGGAAGCAGGCCCACTGGGTCCACACTGACCAGCAATTACCCACAGACTAGTTCTATCCTACACACTTCAGACATTTTACAGAAGCCAATTAACCTATAAACCTGAAGGTAGATAAAAAAGCTGGAGAAACTCAGCGGGTGCGGCAGCATCTATGGAGCGAAGGAAATAGGCAACGTTTCGGGCCGAAACCCTTCTTCAGACTGATGTAGGGTGGGGGGGGGGGATGGGGTGGGGAGCAGGTAGAAGAAAGGAAGAGGGGGTGTCAGAGGGCTGAGGGAGAGCTGAGAAGGGGAGGAAACAATAAGGGTTTCGGGGTTGAAAACAATAAAAGTATTGGTATCCTACTGCTGAATATCCCTTTTCATTTCATTTGTCCATCATCCCGCCATTGTTTTCTGGTTTTTAACCTGCAGATGGTATTTTCTTGTGCACCTTGCTTCCCTTTGCACATCCCATTCTGCTCCCCATCTCCCCAACCGTTGTCCATTCCTCATTTTTGATGCAGAGGAGTCGTGATGTGGCAAGTGGAGATGGATGAGCAGGAGGATAGTGATGGACACATATCATCTTTGAATTTCATACACCCGAGATGAGATACTGACACTACCTGTCCAGATGGAGTAAAAATGACCAGAGAAGATAGCAAAGGAAATATAGACACCATCTGTACAAACCTGGTGAGTTTTGTTGCAGATGACTTTGATGAGCCAAGTTGTAGAAGGCAAAATAGATTATTAGGATAAAATGCTTGGTGCAGGTCAAGCCAGGTAAACCTGCATGCAATGTCAAGGGGCTCTTTGGAGCCTGTTATTAACTTTTCACACATACTATCTATTTGTACAAAAAAAGATGGGCTTGCTCTATGAATCCAAGAATCATGCAAAGTGAACTCTATTTTCTTGGTTTCCACCATGTGAAATATGTGTAAGCTGTGCTGGCGAAAACTTACGAAAACCATGCTAAGATTGCTGTCTTTCAAACAGACTGTTGCTATCATTGCAATGGGATACATGTTCAGAGAGTGTATCACAGATGGTTCAATCTAATTCGCGTCGCGCTGTGAAAAAGCTGCACAGAAGTAACTGTGGCTCTCAAGAACATAAAGCTCCTGACTCCAGCATCTCGATCTCTTATGTTTACATAAAACTACAGCCTTCTATCACGATAGCAGTATTATTTCCTTCCATTGACTCTCCAGTCTCTATTCTTGCCTGTCACTATTCACTTTGAAATGTCCAATGTAAAGCCAAACTTCAGCACAGAGCAGTTGAGGATAATCTTCCTAAACTATTTGTTGACCTTTCCCATTGGACATCAGCTGGATTTCACCAACCACTGGAAT
Organism: Okamejei kenojei; assembly: GCA_035221665.1. Taxonomy (NCBI): domain Eukaryota; kingdom Metazoa; phylum Chordata; class Chondrichthyes; order Rajiformes; family Rajidae; genus Okamejei; species Okamejei kenojei. The sequence continues at coordinate 83,217,171 of CM069137.1, forward strand.
GGCCCTGCAAAAGAACCAAGAAAGATTTTTTTTAAAAAGGACAGGCTCAAAGCAAATACATAGGATGATTAATAGGCGTTTCAATCTGCAATATAACATGCTTTGGTTTATGTTGGATTATGTTTATTCTGTGTTGGCTTTTTTTCCTGCATTTTGGATAAGAGAATGATACAACAGATATGTTCAAGACAAGTAGATGTAGACCTATTGGTGAAGAACAAATTTAGCTTACATCTTCTGGATTGCAGTTAGAAAATGTATTCATAGAGAGCCCCCTCCTGGTTCTTCACAGCTGATCTTCAAATGGCTGATGATGAGAACGTTGTCCTCATAATGAATTTGTAATGCATTGAGCAGACAACCATGCATTTTGAAGTGTGTGAAGGACATGTCCCGGGACTTCCATTTTCAGAGGTTTTATTTAAACATACCCCACGAGTAGCACTATCATTAGAATGTCATAAGGTCATCAGGAATAAGAGTAATATTTACGCCATTTGGCACATCAAGGTTACTCTGCCATTCAATCATGGCTGATCTATCTCTTCCTCACAACCCCATTCTCCTGCCTTCTCCCCATAACTTCTGACACCTGTACTAATCAAATCCATCTCTGGCTTAAAAATATGCACTGACTTGACCTCCACAGCATTCTGTGGCAAAGAATTACACAGATTCACCACTCTCTGACTAAAGATATTTCTCCTCATCTCCTTCCTAAAATAATGTCCTTTAATTCAGAGGCTATGGCCTCTAGTCCTGGACTCTCCCACTAGTGGAACCATCTTCTCTACATCCACTCTAACCAAGCCTTTCACTATTTTCTATGTTTCAATGAAGTCCCCCCTCATTCTTCTAAACTCCAGTGAGTGCTGACAAATGCTCATCATAGGTTAACCTACTCATCCCTGGGATCATTCTTGTAAACCTCCTCTGGAGCCTCTCCAGAGTCAACACATCCTTCCCTGGATATGGTGCCCAAAATTGCTCACAATATTCCAAATGCAGCCCTACCTGTGCCTGATAGAAGCTCAACCAAAGAATGTCATTCATTTTATGTATCCTAGTCATATGCATTCTGCACGGCAGCAGCAATGATGCAGGATGAAGCCATCATTGCTGCTGCCAGGATTCATGCTCATAATTTCTAGGAGCAGAATTGGGCCATTCATCCCATCAAGTCCACTCCGCCATTCAATCATGGCTGATCTGTCTTTCCTTCTCAACCCTCATACTCCTGCCTTCTCCCCATAAGCTCTGACTCCATCATTAATCAAGAATATGTCAATCTCTGCCTTAAAAGTATCCATTGGCGTGGCCTCCACAGCCGTCTGTTGTAATGAATTCCACAAATTTACCACACTCTGACTAAGGGAATTCCTCCTCATCTCCTTTCAAAAGGTACATCCTTTCTCATCATTCTGTGCACTTGCTCTGCGTGATTTACAGTGTCACATCACACTAGTTAGTAGTTGGTGTGGCTTGATAGTTGTAGTTGATAAACCCCTTGGTTTATCTCAAAACTGTCATCTGTTGACTATTGCAATGACAAGTCAAATTTCACTACACCAATTGGTGTATGTGATAATAAATGTCCTTTGTATCCTTTGTATCCTTTGTATAAAGCAGCACTTTGGAGACCTATGTACCCAGAACGATGCAGAAGCTCTCAATTCTTCACAATGCCACAATGGTCACTCAAACATTAGACAAATTAAGACATACAGGTAGAAACAAGGAACTGCAAATATTGGTTTACATAAAATTTGCCCTTATTAGACAAATTAATGATTATCCTTTCCAGCCTAATTCCAATTTTTTTTTTTAATTGACACTGACTCTGACAGTTTTATTTATGAGTATGCCCTCTGCCACTTTTATGAAGGTAACATTGGGATCCTTTCTCAGCCTCCCCTATTCCTCATTTACGTACTGCCCCTCAATGGCATTATAATCTGGATATACTCGGTGGCACAGTGGCGCAGCGGTAGAGTTACTAGCCGCGGGTGGCGATTAGGGTGCTGTCTGTACGGAGTTTGTACATTTTCCCCGTGATCGCGTGGATGTTCTCCGAGATCTTCGGTTTCGGCGTACAGGTCAATTGGCTCCCTCATGTCTGTAGGGCGGAGATCAGCACAGACTCGGTGGGCCAAAGGGCCTGTTTACACACTATCGCTAAACTAAACTAAACAAGTTGGCACTGAACACACGTACGTCAATGATACTCAATTTTGACCAAACTCTTAATTCTCATATAACCTCTGATTTGTTACATCGCTTGCACAGCACCCAATGAACAGAACATTCCTCTAGTTAAATACGGAGACGTTTTGAGGCAGTTTTCTTTGGATCCTCCCACAAACTTCACTTTATCTTTACCATTACCACCTTCTTCTCATGCAAATTTGCTAAACCAAATTTTTACAATACTCGATTTGATTCTGTGAATAACTTATTAATGGATGTCATCTCCAATAATTCAAACAACATAACAGTAACAATTTTCACCTCATTTCCACCTCTGGTATACTAACCGTCATTCATGAAATTCCAGTGATTTCCTTGACAATCTCCCATCTTGAAATGTTTATGACAAAAACAAAAAGTGCGGAAAGTGTTCAGCAGACAAAGCAGCATCCGTGGAGAGAGAAACATTGCCTCCACCATGATTTTATGAACATGAAACAGAACTGATTCAAAAAAGATTAAAAATAACAAAATTCATATAAGTTAGCCCAGTATTCATGGAATTGGAAATAATATTGGTGCAGGTTCTGTGTTAAATTTGGAACATTATTGCAATTTCATTCTCTATCACGGAACTCCATGAGGGATTCAACATCAAAGCACAGCTGAGAATACACTGGTATATATTGTATTCTCCACATTTACAAGCTTGCGTATGGATATTCCGAACTTGGTAAGCATGCAAACCTGCTTACATTTCCCTACAAATTCCCAGCTAATTTATTCCCTTGTAAATGCTGTAGCCTTTAGTTCTAATAGGGGTTTAAATGCTGTCTATCTGAAAGACCAGTTGCTATTGTTTGTTCTAGACACTTTTGTGGTAACTTTTTGAGAGTAAACCAATTGTGTTTCCAGGAGATGATATATTTAAATATGTTTTTTATAATAATGCGTCTGTGTACTGTTAGGCGAATATCAATCAAACAAAGAACGGAAAATGGGAGGCCCATCAGAGCGTCAGATTTCAAGGAGAGGCAGGAGAAGATATGTTGCCAATTTTTTCCTATTTAAAGCTTTACAAGCAGAAGCGAGGTCGCTGCTTGTTCTGGGGCTGGTGCTGAACGGAGAAGAACACATTGACTTGATCTAAGCAGATTTACAACTGTGTCCCCGTTGGCTTTCATGACAGGTCCTATGTCTAATATTTAGACATGAAGGACTTTGTACATGTAGGGAATGTTTTCCTCCTCATTTTATTACAAGTGCCTCTGATATCAGCAGCTATAGGTAAGTGCCTGCAGTAATCTGGATCTGTATTTTTTTTTAATGTCTTGGTGTATATTTGGGATTGTAAGTCAAGGCAATAAAATGAAGTTAGCTTTGAGTATTATGAAAATTTGCTTTAATGTTTAAGATGCATGCTTGCTAATCAAAACTGACTATTGATATATTCAATGTGTGTTGTGTATTTGTTTTTTTTATATGACAGTTTTTTTTCCTCCAGAAAAAATAGTTATATTTTGCTGGTTCTACCTGAAGATTCTTAAGTAATTTTAGATGCAAAATATGTTAATTTTGATTTTGCCATGAATTAGTTAGTGACCGGAATCTGGGCACCGAGTATTGAATCTAATCCTTTCACCACCCACTATTCAAAAACGTTCTGAAAATTCACTGGATGATGATCAGCATGTGTACTCTGGAGAATTTGGGTTTGATTTCTTTCCATACTGTGGCCACGTGTGAGTTATTAGTCTCTCAATCTCTCTTTAGGTTGCTTCTCAAACAATCCTCCAAGATCTTGTTTTTTTTTTGTAGCTCCCATAAATACTGCTTAGATATTGTGTGTAAACATTTTAACCTGATAGTGTTTCTGTTAAGTACCTTTGGACATCCTTTCCTATGGCAAAGGCATTTTCTTAATGCAAATTGGTGTTTTAATTCCACATCTAACCACAGTCGTAGAGCTTGGAAACAGGGTCCTTTGGACCAAGGGTACACAAAAGGCTGGAGAAACTCAGCGGGTGCAGCAGCATCTAAGGAGCGAAGGAGATAGGCGACGTTTCGGGTCCTTCTTCAGACTGGCCAGGGATCAGGGAAACAAGAGATATTGACGGTGATGTGGAGAGATAAAGAACAATGAATGAAAGATATGCAAAAAAGTATCGATGATAAAGGGAACAAGCCATTGTATGCTGTTTGTAGTGTGAAAATGAGAAGCTAGTGCGACTAGGGTGGGGGGAGGGAGATAGAGATAGAGGGAATGCCAGGGCCCGAGAGCTGAGGGAGAGGTGGGAAGGGGAGGAGACAGCAAGGGTTAACAGAATTGAGAAAATTCAATGTTCAAGCCCAGAGGATACAGACTTCCCAAGCGGAATATGAGGTGCTGTTCTCCAACTTGCGGTGTTGCTCACTCTGGCCGTGGAGAAGGCCCAGGACCGAGAGGTCGGATATGGAATGGGAGGGGGAGTTGAAGTGCTGAGCCACCGGGAGGTTGGCTTGGTTATTGCAGACCGAGTGGAGGTGTTCGGCGAAACGATCGCCAAGCCTCCGCTTGGTCTCACCGATATAGATCATCTGGCATCTGGAGCAGCGGGTGCAGTAGATGAGGTTGGAGGAGGTGCAGGTGAACCTCTATCGGACCTGGAAGGACTGCTTGGGTCCCTGAAAGGAGTGGAGGGGGGAGGTGAGGGACAAGTGTAGCATTTCTTGCGGTTACCAAGGGAAAGTGCCCGGGGAAGGGGTAGAGCGGGAGGGAAGGGAAGAATTGACAAGGGAGTTGCGGAGGGAGCGGTCTTCTTTGCGGAAGGCAGACGGGGGGGGAGATGGGAAGAAGTGGCGAGTGGAGGGGTCATGTTGGAGGTGGCGAAACTGGCGGAGGACTATGTGTTGTATTTGCCGGCTGGTGGGGTGAAATGTGAGGACCAGGGGGACTCTGCCCTTGTTGCGAGTGGGGGAATGGGGAGAGAGGGCAGTGTTGCAGGGTATGGAGGAGACCCTGGTGCATGCCTCATCTATAGTAGGGGAGGGTAATCCCCGTTCTCTGAAGAATTAGGCCATGTGTGATGACCTGGTGTGGAATACCTCATCCTGGGAGCAGATGAGGCGTAGATGGAGGAATTGGGAATAGGGGATGGAGTCCTTACAGGAAGCAGGGTGGGAGGAAGAGTAGTCCAGGTAGCAGTGGGAGTCAGTTGGTTTATAGTGGATGTAGTCCTTTGGACCAACTTGTCCATATTAGACAAGATGCCCATCTAGGTTAGTCCCATTTGCCAATATTGGGCCCATATCCCTCTAAACCTTTCCTATCCATGTCTCTATCTCGTCCTCTGGCAATTTGTTCCGTTTACCCTCTGTCCTCTGTGTGAAAAAGTTGCCCCTCAGGTTCCCATCAGTACTTTCCCTTCTCAGCTTACTCATTAAGCCAAGCAGACCAGAGATCGTTGCTGAGATGTTTCTGGTTTTGTGGGCATTGCTCACATATAGTTCATTTCAAGGCAGTCGGGTGCACTTTATTGCATTTAACTTTTTTTGGTGCCTACAACTTTTGTTCAGACCAAAAATCCCCATTCCACAACTTACTTAGCCTCTTACTATATCCTAAATGAATGTTGCAACTTTAATGTGGATATTATCTTGGCTTTGTTCCCATCTCTCGTGTCATCCATTATTTCTTGCCAGATCTGACAGCTATTTATTTTGTTTGGAATCTGTTTTTTCTATTCTATTAAAACACTGTTTAGTTCATATAAGGGGGCAGAAGTCTACACATTGGATTTGCACGTTTGCACGTCACTGAAACTTGCTGAAACAGTAAAATGTCGCAGAATCCGGCAGGGTTCTGTTTTAACATTTAGCTAATAGTAAAGCGTTTTATTGTTGCAAATGCCTCAGCATTTGCTGTAATATAAAATGCATTTTATGATGCTCATCTGAGCTCAGACAATACTCCAAGGTTAAGGTTATCTGCAACTAAACTATTTTACTAGCAGAGCAAACTTTGCAGACCAGCTGTGCGATGAGGATACGTGCTAGAACTTATCCAAATCACATTTAACTTGTTCCATTGGCATGGTACTCAGGCACACTGTCAGCCAAACTTAGAATCTTTTAATGGAAAAAGTCGTGTACCATTCTTATAATGTTCTTAACTGAAGGATGTGAGATGAGTAGTTTTCATGTTTTTAAAACATTAATCTGTAATGTTTGCAGCACAGTAACATTAAAACCACTCTTGAGCGTACATAATCCATCCATTAGAAACAACAAGATTAGGCATGATATCTCATGTACTAGTGAAGGCAAGCTAAAGTGGAACAATGTAAGGGATTGGGCTGCAATGTTTTGGTGTCATTGATCCATGATTTTTGTGATGGCAGACATGCAAACACTTGGAATTTTCTCATTTCCATTTTATCCCCACTCTTTCCCCTCATCCCTGTCCCCTTCTATCTACAGTATATCCCTCCCTCAGGGTTTACATTTCACTCCTCCTCATCTCTCCTCATTTGACACCATTCTTTCTCCTTTTCACGCCTCACCTTTGTCACTTATCCCACCCATCTGCCCAACTACATCCATCTATGATATCCACCGAACTCATCGCTTTTCCAGCTCATCCTCCCTGCTATAATCAGTGTGAAGATGGGTCCCGACCCAAAACACTTCCTGCCCATTACCTCCGCACAATCTGCTGGACCCACTGAGTCGGCACTTTGTGTTTTGCTCACAGTTCTATCATTCACGGTTTCTTGCATCTCCATGCAAATATCTATGTTGTTTCATACAAATATGGGCATGAAGTTGAAAATTTCAGGAGTGCCTTGCAATAATTGACACGAGCTTGTGCTCATTTCCATTATTATTACCTATTAAAGGGTGGTACATATCAAATACGTAGGGAGGAACAGCAGCTGCTGGTTTAAACCGAAGATAGACACAAAATGCTGAGTAACTCAGCGGGACAGGCAGCATCTCTGGAGAGAAGGAATGTGTGGCATTTCGGGTCGAGACCCTTCTTTAGACTGAGAGTCATGGGAAAGGGAAACGAGTGGTATAGACGATGATGTGGATACATAGAAAAAATGAATGAAAGATTTGCAAAAACATAGCAATGATAAAGGAAACAGGCCATCGTTAGCTGTTTGCTAGGTGCGAACAAAAAACTGGTGTGACTTGGGTGGGGGTGGGGGGGGGGGTGGAAGGAGAGAGAGGGCATGCAGGGGTTACTTTAAGTTAGAGAAATCAAATTCATACCCCTTGGTTGTAAGCTGCCCAAGCGAAGTACAAGATGCTGTTTCTCCAATTTGTGTTTGGCTGCACCAGGTCTCGAACAGAAATGTCACCAATTCCTTCCCTCCACAGATGCTGCCTATCCTGCTGAGTTACTCCAGCATTTTGTGTCTATCGAGGTACATATCAAATTGGTAGAAGAAATAGAAAGACAAAGTATGCTTCAATGATTTTAGGATTGGAAGCTGTTAGTATTCAGAGGAAGCTGTGTGCCCTTGCACACAAATTACTGAAAGCTAAAGTGAGCATTGTAAACAAATATAAAGCCAAACCATACATAAGCCAAATGCAAATTGGAGGAACAGCATCTCATATGCGCCTGAGTAGTCTAAACCCAAAAGCTTTTTCCAGTTTCAGGCAATCAGCAACCCTCATTTCATTTCTTTCCCCTCCTAAACAATCCACATTCTCTCACAACCCTTCTTTCTAATACATACACCTTCCACCCCCTGAGCCCCCGAGACATAGAGCATGAAATTTGGCCCTTCAGCACCACACTTCTAAATTGCCCAAGATGCCTCATCCAGGCTAGTCTCATTTGCCAGTGCCTGGGCCATATACCTCTAAACCCTTTTCCATCCATATACCTGTCCAAATATATTTTAGATGTTGTCATTGCATCTGCCTCTGGCAGCTGGTTTCTTATACCCACCACCTCCGTGTGAAAAGTTGCCTCTCCGGTTCCTGTTAAATCTTTCCCCTATCACATTTAAAATATGGCCTTTTGCTCTTGATTCTCCTACCCTGGGAAATATAATCTATGCATTTACCCCATTGATTCCCCCCTTATGATTCTATACACCTTTATAATATCATCTCTGCACTTCCTGCCCTCCAAGGAATAGAAACATAGAAATATAGAAAATAGGTGCAGGAGTAGGCCATTTGGCCCTTCGAGCCTGCACCGCCATTCAATATGATCATGGCTGATCATCCACTTCAGTATCCTGTACCTGCCTTCTCTCCATACCCCCTGATCCCTTTAGCCACAAGGGCCACATCTAACTCCCTCTTAAATATAGCCAATGAACTGGCCTCAACTACCTTCCTAGTCCTAGCCTCAACAACTTCTTTCTCTGACTCAGGTTCTTAATTCCTGGCTACAATCATCCAAGTGCAGCATTACCAGCATCTTGTGCATCTGTACCATAATGTCCCAAGGAAATAGTCCTGATCTGAGATGTCACCTATCCATATTCTCCAGAGATGCCTTACAATTTAAGACTTTATCTTGTGGACTAGCCCTGTCCAATCCCATTATCATTTTAAAGCTAGAACTGTGGTCACTTGTCCCAAAGGTCTGGCTCATTGGCACCTCGGTCACTTGCCCTGCCCTATTTCCTAACTGTAGGTCAAGCTTTTTTCCTCTCCCTTGTAGGACCATCTACATATTGCATCAGAAAAGTTTTCTGAACACACTTGGTACACTAATACAACTTGTGTTTCCTAATTAATCAGTCATGTTATATCGGATTAAAGTTGTGGAAGCATGCATGATAGCTGAACCAGCTTTACTGGCTACCTTTCTTCCACATTCTCAAGTCCAATTGCAGGCTCTCAACCCAAAATGCCGACTATCCTTTTGCCTGCACTGATGCTTCCTGACCAGTTTGGTTTCCCCAGCAGCTTGTTTTAGTCTCTGAATCCCAGCATCAGTAGTCTCTTATAAATAAATTGTCCTTTATTGAAAGAAGATTTGAATGGAAACCATAGGGACATCTTGTTCTTATTATATTTTTGTGATATTTTGAACCGAGTCACTGGGAGGCCGAAGCTGATTGATATAAAAGTCTTTATTTCTCAAAAGAAACAGACATTCTCGAGAAGATCCTCATGGTAGAATCTTTCAAGTTCAAAGTAGACCGATTTTCTATATGTTTTAAACATGAAGACAACAATGAACTATTAATAAAATTATCAATGGTGATAATTATTTATTAAGCTTCAACATTTTGAGTGTGGGCAAGTAACTGTATAAATAGATATTTACTGTGGGAGCATATTGAAACTTCAAGACATCTCTGAGTGAACAAACACCTTTACTGAAACACAATACATTCAAATGGACAGTCTCAAAGCTTCTGGAGACAAGGAATCCAGATACCCAACATTACTGTTGTGAGCCCAAGGAACTGTAGATGCCAGCTTACAAAAAAAGCACCATATTGTGGAGTAACTCAGGCAGCATATCTGGAGGACATGAATATGTGATATTTCAGGTGTGACAAAGGGCCCTGACTCGAAATCATTTGTCCACATCCTCCAGAGATGCTGCCTGATCCACTGAGTTACTCCAGTACTTTGTGTTTTTTTTTTTGAAATTACAGTTGTTAAAGCTGACTCCCTTGAGTATACAAATTCCCCAATTATTAATAGATAGACAAATGTGCCTATGGTCATACTTTATGTGCAAAGTGACAAATAACTCTGGTCTGGAAGCTTTCTGCATCTCTATCACAATGTTGCAAAATAACTTAAGATGAAGATTAGACACAACAAATTGCAGTTGCAGTAATCTTGAGCAAAGAAGTTGACCCACAATTTTACCTATCCATGTTCTCCAGAGATGCTGCCTGACCTGCTGAGTTACTCCAGCACTTTGTGTTTTTGCTTTAACTGAAGATTTCTGATTTGATGTACATCCAATTAACATATTAAATTGTCTTAGTAGACAGCCAATTTGTTTGCAAAACTGTAATTTTAACTTCAAACTAATTACTGCTTTGAATGTACATTAGAACATATATTTAGGTTTTTGTTTTGAATTAATGGCTGCTACTTCCACATTACTCTATATTCCCTGAATCATCTCTAACAATGCGTGGCCTTGGTGAGTTTGCATTTGGGATATTGACTACAGGTCAGATCTTCTTACTTAAGAAATATTTTTTTTTGTAATAGAGAGAGTGCAGCAAATGTTTATTCATTTATTTCCAGGGATGATGGATTTGTCATATTGTGAAAGATTAGACAGAATAGGGCTACACCCTTTTGAGTTCAGAAGAATGAGGGGTATCTCAAGGAAGTGTATGGAATTCTTAAGGGGCATAAGAAAGTAGATAATGGGATCTATTTTTCTCTGACCATGTTGATTGGAATCAGGAATAACAGTCTCAAAGAAAAGAGTCAGCCACTGAGGACTGACATGAGAATACATTTCTTCATTGGCCTAGGTTGATGGGCGAGAGTAATCAAAAGACGTTTGAGAAGACATAAGGACAAGGAAATTAGGAAAGAGGGAGACAAACTAACTGGTTCTCTCCGCAAGCTGGTCGCATGGAACAGAAGGGACGAATTACCTCCTTTGCAATTCTGTCAACGTAAAATGAAAACTATGCTGAGTCAGCTTATAGACAAAGATTCTGACGATTAAAAAAAAAATGCTTGGGCTGGACTGTGGGCGATGTCAAAGAGAATTTGTAATACCTAGATCCCACACATTCCAGCACATACGAGGCACGCAGCTCCATGCCAAGCATGACACAAAAAGCTAGATTAATTCAGTGAGTCAGGCGGCATGCCTGGAGAAATACCTATTCCTTCTCTCCCGAGATGCTGCCTGACCTGCTGAGCTACTCCAACATTGTGTGTCTATCTTCCAAGTAAACCAGCATCTGAAGTTCCTTTCTAAACTCCATGCTGAGCCCAATGAGCAAACTGTAGTGTATAACAGGGACTGTGACTCCCACGTCAGCATTGTCTGAAGCCATTCAGCACTCCTGCAATCTGCCCTTTATGAGATCTCTAGACCAGCTGATATTTCTTTCATTCATGCGGCATGGGTAGTGCCGGCAATATCAACATTTATTGCCCACCCCTGATTGCATTGGTGGGGCTGGAGTCACAAATAATTCAAAACAAGTATGATCACACCATCCCTAGCCAACAATGGGCCTATTCGGTTACGAACCTGCCTGAGGTAATTTGTGGCCGTCTCTGACTGGTCCTGGCCTGAGTCTTTACTCAACACTCTTCACTCACTCCCACCCACCTCTAGTTTTCGTCTGAAGTAGGGTCCCAACCCATCCATTTTCTCCAGAGATGCTGCCAAGCTGTTGTAATCTGATTCAAGATAATGGTACTGACACATGATACTGAAATACAAGCTACCGGTCTGGCAAGAGTTTAGCATTCAAGCTAAATGCCACCAGAGCTGCCCTGAAATGTCCTTACAGTTGGTGGAAGGTGAGTGCAGACATGCTGCTCTTCCAAAATGGTGCAGAATAAATCAAAGAACACCTTCTCTGCCAAATGTAGTTTCATCGTTGTGTATGTCTGCTCTGCCTGCAGTCCGTCCTTTCACTTTTTAATTTTTATTTTTAGTCCTGTTAAAAAACAAAATATTAGTTGGAGGTATTTTATGTGGTGGGTGGGGGGAGGGGGAGGGGAAGAGGTAAACTTTATTTCCTAGTCCCTACCTGGTCGGAGAGGCAACTTTCCTCCGAGCTGCTTCTTTGCCCCTTCCTCGCGGCCTACCATCGGACTGGAGCGGCGTTTCCTGTTGGGACCGGCCGGGACTACAGCTTCGGCGGCGGTACAAGGCTGGGACACCATCACGGAGCGGGCGATGCCTTACCGAGCCGCCGTGCGGCAAGCTCTGGAGTGCTGTGAACGCCGACTCCAACATCCGAGGAGCTGTGGCTGCGTGCGTCCCACCACGGGTAGCGCTGGATTTAAAAACACCGTGGAGCCTGGGATCCGAGATCGCCAGAGTCGTAGCTCCAGCCAGTGCGGCCTGAGGACTTTCGGGTGCCGCGGTCACCGGGGAGGAAGCGGCCGCTCCAGTCATTCCAAGCCGCTGAAGAGTGTTCACCCGACGCCGGAGTTCCAGCTTCCCGGCAAGAGGGCCTGAAAACATCGGACTGGCTGCAGAGGCCACAAATAGGCCCCGACCTCGGGTGATCACAGAAGAAGGGGACTAAACTTTTTGGTGCCTTTCCCCACAGTGGAAAATGTTGATTCTGTTGTGGGGGGACGTTTGTGTTGAATTCTATAGTGTGTTGTGTCATTTTTTATTTTTTTATTTTTCTATGGATGTATGGAAACTTAATTATTTATTTAATGTAAAGCACTTTGGTTTCAACGCGAGTTGATTTAAACGTGTGATATAAATCAATCAATCAATCAATCACTGTTTAGAATTTAGGAGCCATATAACTGGAATATTACAACATCAAATAATAACCCTGGTTCTGGGGTTACTGGAACGTTGAGAACTGAAGGCTATAATTTCAGGATAAATGGCCTGAGCATTTAAGATGTATCTAGAGTTCTATGTATTTTTTAAGTTTTCATGTCTTAGAATCAAATAACTCTCCGAATTTCCATTATAAGCATTGGACTGCAAAGCAGAGATAGCTCATCTTCCACTTTGATTCCACTACTAGTTCTTTTAATACGCAGAGCAGGTTCAAAGAAGCATATGGCATGATCCTGCCTCCATTTCGAATGTTTGTTTTTGATTAAGTATTGCTTACAAAATGCAGTTAAGTGTCGCCAAGCTTCACTAAATTTGAAGGAAATTTACTTTACATTACAGTCCATTAATAGCTTGGAACTTTATGCTTGTGAAGAATGTCATTTATAAGATGCTAATTTTCCTGCAATATTCCAAATGAGAAATTAGAAAGATGTTTAACTGCTGCAGGGATGGGAAATGAAGAAAAACGGTCCATTCATTTTGAACAATATTTTCATTAGGTCCAAAGGATTCGGGTGATCGTTGTCACATCCTATTATGATGCTCTGAGTAATAGAAAAATTGTTCAGTTTTGAGCAGGGATCCATGAAAAATTTCAGAACCAGGGGCAGGTATCATCTTAGCAAGATGATTGTACTAATTCCGTTAATCAAGAGGGTGGAACGGTGGCACAGCGGTAGAGTGGCTGCAATACAGCGCCAGAGACCCAGGATCGATCCCGACTATGGGTGTTGTCTGTAACGGAGTTTGTACATTCTCCCCGTGACCGCGTGGGTTCTCTCCGAGATCTTCGGTTTCCTCCCACACTCCAAAAATGTACATATTGTTAGGTTAATTAGCTTGGTATAAGTGTAAAATTGTTCCTAGTGTGTGTAGGATAGTGTTAATGTGCAGGGATCACTGGTCGGTGTGGCCTGAGGGGCCTGTTTCCGCACTGTATCTTTAAACTAAACTAAACTAAAGCAGAAATTGTACTTGTAAATATTCATATGCTTTGATCATTCCCAATGACAAAGATTGTAGTTTATAATTTTTGAAATGCCCACCTGTTTTGACTCAGCTTGCTGGTGCCAGATTGAAATGTTCCTTTCAAGACACCCATGCTCGGGCTTGCTCTCACAGCCGTGATATTGATCTTGCTGGACCAGTTCAGTTTCCCACCAGTTGTCACCCCCCAGCATGGTAAGGATGAGGACTTGGTGATAGCAAACTACAGAATGTCAAGAAGTTTTATTAAGCACGGACATTGCCTGGGACTTGTGCAGTGTAAATGCTATTTGCCATATATCTTCCAGTGCCTGAATATTATCAAGATCATATCTCATGCAGGTATGCACAGTCTCATACTTGTTTAGTCATAGAGTTTTATTTAGTAAGTCATAGAGTCATAGAGTGAAACAGTGTGGAAACAGGCCCTTCAGCCCAACTTGCCCACAACGGCCAACATGTCCCAGCTACATGAGTCCCACCTGCCCGCGCCTGGTCCATGTCCCTCCAAAAGTTGTTCTATCCAGCTAACAGTCTAACCCATTTTTTAAATGTTGGGAGAGCCCCAGCCTCAACTACCTCCTCCGGCAACTTGTCCCGTACTCCCACCACCCTTTGTGTGGAAAAGTTACCCCTCGGATTCCTATTAAATCTTTTCCCTTCAACTTGAACCCATGTCCTCAGGTCCTCGATTCATCCACTCTGGGCAAGAGATTCTGTGCATCTATCCGATCTATTCCTGTCCTCATTAAGGATTTGCAAATGGAATTATAGTGCTGGGGAACCATGAGGATAGGCAATCTAATCTTGAATTGAAAGCACATCATTGAGAAAGGAATAAAAAATAAATAGGGCATTGTCTTGTAGAATCACTGTGGTATAATCTCAGGACTGTGATTATAGACTCTGATAGTTACTTCTGAACTGAAATCAGATGTACAGTGATCCTCAACTCCAAATAACAAATAAGTATTTAGGGGCAGGAATTTGAAGATTGGTTTGATGGTATTGCTCGCACCCTCCAACACTTTGCTGCTGATGATGATTATTCCTCTCAATATGTATGCTGCCTGACCAGCTGAGTATCTCTAGCAATTTCTGCTCTTCCTTCAGATTTTCTGCACCTGCTTTTTGTTTTTTAATCTGGTATTCGGAGCTGATTAAGTTTGATGAGTGGAACACAAAGTGCTGGAGTAACTCAGCAGGTCAGACAACATCTCTGAAGAACATGGATAGGCAACGTTTCACACCAGGACCATTCCTCAGAGTATGCAAGTCTCAAGCATCTGCAGTTCCTTGTATCTCTAAGCATTTCAGATGCTGGAATTTTGAAACTGGAGGTATACTACAGGCCAGTCAACATTGGTGCAAGAATAGAGGAATTCAACATCAATTCAGTTATAAGGAGATATTGGATATCCTTGTCTCCTTAGAAGGCTAATAGAAGACCAGACAAAGAGGTACAAACAAAGAGGTACAAAATAATGAACAAAATAATGAACAAAATAATGAAGTGGTTAGTGAGAAAACTTCTCCTAGTAACAGTGACATCCCACGCCAAAGGGCGAGGTTTCCCGTAATAAGTAAGCGAGTTAGAGGGGATCTGAGTTTTATTTTCCGTCAAAGAGTAGTTGGAATCTAGAAGGCACCTGAGAAGTTGATGGTAGCAGAATAGCATTTGAATGTTGAAAGGAATGCAGGCCACTGATCAGAAGCTAGCAAATAAGATTATTACAGATGAGTATTTGATGGTCAACATGGCTGTGAAGGGCCAAAAGGCCTGTTTCTGTGCCAAATAATTCTGTGTCTATATAAAGTTTTGACTGCCCTACATCAAGCTATTAGCTTCCATCTTCTTCCAAAAGAAGCTGATTCATCTGTGGATCAGTGGCAGTACTTTTTTTTGTTATGAGTGCCTGTTAAAACACTCAACAGTTAGAAAAACCTGGATTTATTTTAGCCTTCAAAATCATCTTCTAATTGCCTTTCCACCTGGAAGATGTTGTGCCAAAATGTGTGAATTGTGGACATCACATCCAAATGGAGTGTTGGCTTTCAGCTTTCCAGGATAAGGAAATCCTGTTTAGACACGTCCATGTGTGAATCTGGGATGAAACGACTAACTATTATTTGTGCATCTGTCATGCCACTCGTTCACTGGAACACATAGTATTACACAGAGTGAGCAGCCATTTGAAAGGAGAAAAAGCATTTTTGAAAAAAATCGGTAGGAGAGTTCAGATAAAATTGCTTTTGATGGAAAATATGCTTATTTTCAAGTGAGAACGGGACATCTAAAATCCGGGCATTTGATTGGCCCAAGTAAGAAAATTCTAAATTTAAAAATATAATTGAAATGAGGGAGCTTAGGGTTAAAGTGAAAGGGGAGAAATATGAACAGTATTTTCACTTGGTGTGGTCCATATCTGGAATGAGCTGCCTGACGAAGCTAATAAATCAGTTAATATTCAGAATTTCAAAAGGCATTTGGATATACAGCCACCTTGCATGTTACGGATATTTGATTTATGCGTTTTGGAATAATGCTTTTGTTTAATTCATAAGTTCATACATAAGTAATAAAAAAAAGAATTAGGCCATTTGGCCCATCAAGTCTACTCATCCATTCAATTATGGCTGATCTATCTTTCCCTCTTGACCGCATTCTTCTGTGTTCTCCCTGTAACCTTTGACACCCTTACTAATCAAGAGCCTGTCAAACTCTGCTTTAAATATGCCCAAAGACGACCTCCAAAGCCATCTGTGACCATGAATTCCACAGTTTCACTACCCTCTGGATAAAAAATGTTCCTCCTCAACTCCTTTCTAAAGGTAATCCTTTTATTCTGAGGCTGTGGCCTCTGGTCCTTGACTTTCGCACTAGTGGAAACATCCTCTCCATATCCACTCGATCTAGGCCTTTCACTATGCGGTAAGAGGTGTCCCCTCATCCTTCTAAACTCCAGCGAGTATCGGCCCATAGCTGTTAAATGCTCTACATATGTTAACCCAACCATCCCATGGATCATTCTCATAAACTTCCTCTGGACCCTCTCCAATGCCAGCTTATCCCTAATCATCATTCGCAAGGGCAGCAGGATGGAGCAGCGCGGGAGTTGCTGCCTTACAGCACTTGCAGTGCCAGATACCTGGGTTCAATCCCGACTACGGGTGCTGTCTGTATGTTTTCCCCGTGTCTGTGAGGTGTTTTCTCCGAGATCTTCGTTTTCCTCCCACGCTCCAAAGACATACAGGTTTGTAGGTTAATTGGCTTGGTGTATGTGAAAATTGTCCTGAGTGTGTATAGGATAATGTTAATGTACAGATGAACTTAGAGCCTGGATCAATGCTTGGGACAATGATATTGTGGCTATTGCGAAAACATGCTTGGTAGAGGAACATGACTTGCAGCTCAATGTTGTGGGATTTTGATGTTTCTGACCTGATTGAGAAGGAAGCAGAAGAGATGCTCTACCAATCAAGTAAATTGTCACAGCTTCACTCAGAGAGAACATACTGCAGGGTGTGTCCACTGAGGTCATATGGGTAGAGCTTAGAAATAAGAAAGGTGCAAGCACTATAATGGGATTGTATATAGGCCCCCAACAGCAAGCAGGAGATAGAGGAAGAGATTTGTAGAGTGATTACCAGTAGATGCCAAAGCAACAGGGCCAAACAAAGGCGGGTGGGACTGGCATATCGTGGAGCATCTTGGTCAGCTGGCCAAAGAGCCTGTTTCTGTGCTGTATGACCATGACTCCATGACTCTATGGCAGGACACAAGATATGGGAAGATGTCTACCTTAGGTCTGTGAGTGCATGTATGCATGTGTGTGCATGCACATGCATGTGTGCATGCATGTGAGTGTGTGTTTTCGTATGTGTGTATGTGCATAGAGTGGGGTGTGGGGCTAGCTGTGGGGTAGGGGGTGATCTGCTTAAAAATGGCTAAACTGTCTTGTGCTGTGAGATTAGATACCCGGCACTGTAGTATTTAGGACTACAGTGGCTTGCATAAGTATTCATACCCCTTGGATTTTCCATATTTTGTCACGTTACAACCACAAATATACATGTATTTTATTGGGATTTTATGTGATAGACCAACACAAAGTGGTGCACAATGGAAGGAAAATGATACATGTTTTTCAATTTTTTTTACAAATAAAAAACTGAAAATTGTGGCGTGCAAAACTATTTCAGCCCCCTTTACTCTGATACCCCTAAATAAAATCCAGTGCAACCAATTGCCTTCAGAAGTCACCTGATTAGTAAATAGAGTCCACTTGTGTGTAATCTAATCTCAGTATTAATACAGCTGTTCTGTGAAGGCCTCAGAGGTTTATTAGAGAACATTAGTGAACAAATAGCATCATGAAGCCCAAGGAACACACCAGACAGGTCAGGGATAAAGTTGTGGAGAAGTTTAAAGCAGGGTTAGGTTATAAAAAAATCCCAAGCGTTGAACATCTCGCGGAGCACTGTTCAATCCATCATCCGAAAATGGAAAGAGTATGGCACAACTGCAAACCTACCAAGACATGGCCGTCCACCTAAACTGACAGGCCGGGCAAGGAGAGCATTGATCAGAGAAGCAGCTAAGAGGCCCATGGTCTCTGGAGGAGGTGCAGAGATCCACAGCTCAGGTGGGAGAATCTGTCCATAGGACAACTATTAGTCATATACTCCACAAATCGGGCCTTTATGGAAGAGTGGCAAGAAGAAAGCCATTGTTGAAACAAAGCCATAAGAAGTCCTGTTTGGAATTTGCCACAAGCCATGTGGGGGACACAGCAAACATGTGGAGGAAGGTGCTCTGGTCTGATGATACCAAAATTGATGTTTTTGGCCTAAATGCAAAACGCTTTGTGTGGCAGAAAACTAACACTGCACATCACCCTGAACACACCATCCCCACTGTGAAACATGGTGGTGGCAGCATCATGCTGTGCGGATGCTTTTCTTCAGCAGGGACACGGAAGCTGGTCAGAGTTGATGGGAAGATGGATGAGGCCAAATATAGGGCAATCTTGGAAGAAAACCTGTTGGAGTCGGCAAAAGACTTGAGACTGGGGCGAAGGTTCACCTTCCAGCAGGACAACGACCCTAAACATACAGCCAGAGCTACAATGGAATGGTTTAGATCAAAGCATATTCATGTGTCAGAATGGCCCAGTCAATGTCCAGACCTAAATCCAATTGAGAATATCTGGCAAGACTTGAAAATTGCTGTTCACAGACGCTCTCCATCCAATCTGACTGAGCTTGAGCTATTTAGCAAAGAAGAATGCACAAAAATTTCAGTCTCTAGATGTGCAAAGCTGGTAGCGACATACCCCAAAAGACTTGCAGCTGTAATTGCAGCGAAAGGTGGTCTACAAAGTATTGACTCAGGGGGGCTGAATACTTTTGCACGCCACACTTTTCAGTTTTTTATTTGTAATAACATTTGGAAACCATGTATCATTTTACTCCCACTTCACAATTATGCACCACTTTGTGTTGGTCTATCACATAAAATCCCAATAAAATACATTTACGTTTGTGGTTGTAACGTGACAAAATGTGGAAAGGTTCAAGGGGTATGAATACTTTTGCAAGCCACTGTATGTGTCTGGAGGGATACAGTGGCTATTTCTGGAGAACAGTCCTGAGTACTACAACACTGGGTATCTTATCCCATACTGTGTGACTGTCTGTCCATTACAGGACATACCTGAGCAACTTTCCATGTTGTTGAGTAACTGTAGATAAGAGTTGGTCTTGTCATCATGTTCAGCATAGACATTGTGGGCCGAAGAACTCTGTTTTTATGCTGGACAATTCTGTGTTCTCTGTTCTAAGGCTGAGACCTATTACCTCCAGGTTCAAGAATTGCTTTTTCCCATCAACTGTCAAGCTCCTGAACCATCCGACACAACCCTATCTCAGCAACAATCCATTATAGACTATGTTTTGGTTGCACTATTGAGTTCAGTTTGCATTATTATGGCCTAGTTACCTAGTATAACTGATAATATTACTGTATTATTGATGATTATATATTTATTTATTGTATTGTTACCTTAATGGATCTGTAACGCTGTCAGAGACTCGGGTTGATACGGAGTTTGCACCTTCTCCCTGTGCTGACGTGTATTTCTTTTGGGTGCTTCAGTCTCCTCCCACATCCAAAAGACGGATGGTTTGTAGGTTAATTGGCCTCTGTAAAATTCCCCCTCGTGCATAGGGGGTGGATGCAAAAGTGTGAATAACAAGTATGAATCGGCGTGACTCGATGAGCTGAAGGTCCTGTTTCCGTGCTGTATCTTTCAATTCAACTCAATAAACATTTGTGACCCTTGTAATTTAGATATTGAAGGATTTTGAAAAGCAGCGCCATCTACTGTGGAGTTAGGGAAGTAACGCTAAACGTGAAACCAAATGGACCAGATTTTAACCAAAGGTAGACAAAACTGCTGGAAAAACTCAGTGGGTGAGGCAGCATCTATGGAGAGAAGGAATAGGCAACATTTCGGGTCCGAAGAAGGGTCTCGACCCGAAACGTTGCCAATTCCTTCTCTCCATAGATGCTGCCTCACCCTCTGAGTTTCTTCAGCATTTTTGTCTACCTTCGATTTTTCCAGTATCTGCAGTTCCTTCTGAAATATTTTAAACAAAGATCTGTTTGGAAAAATGCACAACACAGCTCATGTGCAAATTGATCAGTACCATGGGAAGGGAAAGAAAACACATTAATTGTCGATCACTACAATATTTCATAGAGATTAATAGATTATTCAATATTAAGGTATAAATGTAAGGAGAAAGTATACAGTTAATGGCAAGACTCTTAAGAGCATTGATGTGCAGAGAGATCTTCAAGTTCATAGCTCACTAAAGCTGGCAGCACAAGTAGATAGGGTGGCAAGGAAAACATAAGGTAAGGTTTCCATTGTTGGGACATTGAATATACTGTAAGAGTCGGGAAATCTTGTTGCAGCTCTATAGGACGTTGGTTAGGCCACATTTGGAGTATGGTGTGCAGTTCTGGTCGCCCCATTACAGAAAACTGTGATGAGTGCTGTACCTCAGGATTCGGTGAGAGGCTCATTGCTGTTTGTCAACTATATCAATGATTTGGATGAAAACATACAAGACATGATTAGCAAGTTTGCGAATGACAATAAAGTGGGTGGTACTGTAGATAATGTAGATTCTGCAGCAGAATCTTGATTGGTTGGGCAGGTGGGCTGAGGAATGGTTGATTGAATTTAATACAGAGATGTGCAAGGTGTTGCATTTTGGGCAATCTAACAAGACAGGACCTATACGGTGAATGATAGGACTCTGGGGAGAGTTGTAGAACGGAAGTAGTGCAAGTACATAGTTCCTTGCAAGTGGCATCACAGGTAGGTATGGTGGTCAGGAAGGCTTTCGGTATATTGGCCCACATCAGTCAGAGTATTGAGTACAGAAGATAGACACATAATGCTTGTGATTATCAAGGTGATTACAAGTATTTTGTACCAAGGGAGCAGGACCTGAGCAAATGTAATACAAAAATATAGGTCAGTCACAGAACTCAGAACTTGGTTAACTGCAAACGCTTTGGAAAGGTGCTTGATTCAGCTGGCCAGGCAACATCTCTGGAGAAAGAGAATATGTAGCGGTTTGGGTTGGAACCCTTCTTCAGACTGAAAGTAGAGGTGGCAGTTACTATAATAATAATTAAGAAACATTTGCACAGGTACAGTACATGGTTAGGATATGTTTAGAGAGTTATGCGGCAAGCTTGGGCAGGTGGGATTAGTGTGAATGGATCATGTTGGTCAGCGTGGACAAGTTGGGCCGCAGGGGTTGCTTCCACTCTGAGTCTATGACTATGAAAGATGTGGCAGTTTTAGAGCGGGTGCAGAGGAAGGTTACCAAAATACTGCCTGAATTATGGGGTTTCAGCTACAGGGAGAGGCTGGATAGACTTGGATTGTCTTTTCTTGAACATTGGAGGTTGAAGGGAGACCTGATAGAAGTATTTAAAATTATGTAATGCATAGATAGGTTAGACAGCCAGGGTGGAACCTTTTACCCAGGGTGGAAATGTCCAACACTCTAGGACATAGCTATGTGAGAAGGGGAAAATGTAATGGAGATGTACGGAGCATGTTATTTACACAGGGAATGGTGGGGACCTGAATACACATTACCAGGCGTGGCAAATATGATCGTGGCGGTTAAGAAGATTTTTGATAGCCACGATTTGCAGGGAATTGAACGATGTGGATCACTTACAGGCAGATTTTGCTAGGCATCATGTTTGGCCCAAACATTGTAGGCCGAAGAGCATGTTCCTGTGCGGTACTGTTCTATGTTCGAAGTTTAAAGTTTATTAAGGGATAAGGGGCCAGTGCAGGAAGTGCCATGGACGTTAATGATCAGCAGAAAAAAGTCATAAAATAAAATATAAAGGAGGATAGTGAAAGCTTCTTTAGGTATGTGAAGAGGAAAAATTAGTTAAGACCAAAGTTGGACTCTTGAAGACTGAAAAAGGTGAATTTATTATGGGGAACATGGAAATGGCGGATAAGTTGAAGAGGTACTTTGGTTCTGTCTTCACTAAGGAGGACACAACCTATCTTCCAGAAGGACCAGTGGCCAGAGAATCTGGGATGACGGAGGAACTGAAGGAAATCGACATTATGCAGGAAATGGTGCTGGGTAGACTGATGGGACTGAAAGCTGATAAATCCCCAGAGCCCGATGGTCTGCATCCCAGGGTACATAAGGAAGCGGCTCTAGAAATTGTGGAAGCATTAGTGATAATTTTCCAAAGTTCTGTAGATTCAGGATCAGTTCCAGTGGATTGGAGGGTAGCAAATGTTATCCCACTTTTTAAGAAAGGCGGAAGAGAGAAAACAGGGAATTATAGACAGGTTAGCCTGACATCAGTGGTGGGGAAGATGCTGGAGTCAATTATAAAATATTAATTAGTGGCACATTTGGATAGCAGTAGCAGGATTCTTCTGAGTCAGCATGGATTTACGAAGGGGAAATCACGCTTGACTAACCTTCTGGAATTTTTTGAAGATGTAACTAGGAAAATGGACAAGGGAGCGCCAGTGGATGTAGTGTACCTGGATTTTCAGAAAGCATTTTATAAGGTCCCACAAAGGAGATTAGTGGACAAAATTAGGGCACAAGGTATTGGGGGTAGAGTGCTGACATGAATAGGAAATTGGTTGGCAGACAGGAAATAAAGACGAAGGATTAACGTGTCCATTTCAGAATGGCAGGCAGTGACTAGTGGGGTACCGCAAGGCTCAGTGCTGGGACTACAGCTATTTACAATATAAAACAATGATTTAGATGAAGGGATTCAAAGTAACATTCGCAAATTTGCAGATGACACAAAGCTGGGAGGCAGTGTAAACTGTGAGGAGGATGCTATGAGGATGCAGGGTGACTTCGACAGGTTGGGTAAGTGGGCAGATACATGGCAGATGCAGTTTAATGTGGATAAATGTGAGGTTATCAAATTTGGTAGCAAAAACAGGAAGGCAGATTATTATCAAAATGGTGTCAAGTTGGGAAAAGGGGAAGTACAATGGGATTTGGGGGTCCTTGTTCATCAGTCAATGAAAGAAAGCATGCAGGTACAGCAGGCAGTGAAGAAAGGGAATGGCATGTTAGCCTTCATAACAAGAGGAGTTGAGTATAGGAGCAAATAGGTCCTTCTGCAGTTGTATAGGGCCCTAGTGAGACCACACCTGGAGTATTGTGTGCAGTTTTGATCCCTTAATTGGTGGAAGGACATTCTTGCTATTGAGGGAGCGTAGGTTTACAAATTTAATTCCCGGGATGGCGGGACTCTCATATGCTGAGAGAATGGAGTGGCTGGGCTTATATACTCTGGAGTTTAGAAGGATGAGAGGGGATCATATTGAAACATATAAGATTATTAAGGGTTTGGACATGCTAGAGGCAGGAAACATGTTCCCGATGTTGGGGGAGTCCAGAATTAGGGGCCACAGTTTAAGAATAAGGGGTAAGCCATTTAGAACGGAGACGAGGAAACACTTCTTCACACAGAGAGTTGTGAGTCTGTGGAATTCTCTACCTCAGAGGGCGGTGGAGGCCAGTTCTCTGGATACTTTCAAGAGAGAGCTAGATAGGGCTCTTAAAGATAGCGGAGTGAGGGGATATGGGGAGAAGGCAGGAACGGAGTACTGATTAGGCATGATCAGCCATGATCACATTGAATGGCGGTGCTGGCTCGAAGGGCTAAATGGCCGACTCCTGCACCTATTGTCTATTGTCTATAAAATAGGCAGACGGTTTTGTCCTGATCTAGGAGCACATGTACATGAATGTGGTGTTGCAGTTGGATAGGATGTTTTAAAATACTTTTGTTATGCTGGCCTTCAACAAACAGGGAATTAAGTATAGAAGTTGGAATGTGCTATGTTACAATTATGCAAGATGTTGGTGAGGCTGCATTTGGTCCAGGTTAGGTTCCTACTGTAGGAAAGCAGCCATTAAGATACAATGAGTGCAAAGGTTTACAAGAATATTGCCAGGACTCGAGGGCTTAAGCTACAGGGAGAGATTGGGCAGGCTAGGATTTATTCCTTCGAGAAAAAAAATTGAGGGGTGTTCTTATAGACATGTTCAAAATCATGAGGGGAATAGATAGGGTGAGTGCATTGAGTCTTCTTCCCACGGTAGGAGAGTAAGTAACGAGAGAGCATAGATTTAAGGTGACAGGAGAAAGATTTAATAGGAACCTGAGGGGCAACATTTTGTGGTATGTACATGGAACAAGCTGCCAGGGAAGTAGGTTCGGCAGTTGCAATAACAACATTTAAAATACATTTTGACAGGAACATGGATGGGATTTTTTCTTTCCCGTTTTTGTATGTTTGGTTATTTTTTTCACTCTTTTAGTTCCAGATTTATTGAAGTAATTGATCATAAATCACTTTGTTCCCAAGGTGTGTTTTGAATGTGTGTTGTGGCTAATTGCATGGTTGTTACAGTAATTAACTTGCAAAGCAACTTAACCACTGTGGTTCTGTACATGGATTGTACTATTGGGTTGAAATGCCGACTAGCTGAGGTACACAGATTGAAAGATTACTGACCTCCATGGTTGCAGGTTAAAATGCAGAAAAAAATAAGAATTATTTATCAGCCAATGCTGAGTGGAAGGGTTGAATTCACTTGGCAGCCAGGCCATTGCCTTTACTCCAAAGTTTGATGGCTGAGTCATAGAGTGATACAGCATGGAACCAGGCCTGTCAGACAACTTGCCCACACAGGACAACATGCCCCAGCTACACTGGGACATGTATAATCATGGCATGATTTATTCGGATGGGGTTTCTGACATTGAATATAAAAATATGTTTTATATTATTTTACTCACTCATAATGTTTTTAATCAACGTATGTTACTTGTATTATTAGACCTTTTTTCATTTCGTTTATATGAATTTAAAATTAATTAAATCCACCTCAGTTGTATTTAAACGTCTCAGGTGATCACTGAGGCTAAATGTAATCCAGTGGTCACAAAGTACTGGGGTTAGTCAGTGGGTCAGGCAGCATCTCTGAAGATGCACCTCTTATTTCACTTAGGTAGCTTACAACCCAGCAGTATGAACATTGAATAGTGCTTACTTCTGTAAGAGGTGGTTGAAGGAAGGGCTTAGATGCTTAAGTTCTTTGAAAAGTTGTAGATGGAGAAAAGAGAAGATGCTTAGACAATGTTCATCCAAAATGTTGTTCTCCAAAGGGACCTGGCATTCCAAGTGTAACAAACACAAAGGTTGGCACATAGCTCCTACAGCAATTAACTAGAAAGTCTAAAGAAAGTTGTTTTTTTTATATTGCAAGACGTAGTTAAATATTTAGACTTTGAAGGGGTTTGACACTCTGTGTTCTGAGAAGATGTTTCTCCTTGGGAGGATATCTAGAATTAGGGACCATAGTTTCAGAATAAGGGATCATCCATTTACTTAGAGATGTGGAGCAATTTCTTCTCTTGGGGAATAATGGATCTTTGGGATTCTCTACCACAAGAGAAGTAGAGGGAGAGTCCTAGTTGAGTTGAGTTGGGGTGGGAGATTGCAACCTTCACGTGGTCCGTCCTGTTTCAACGAATGCAATCAACCTGGTGTGCACAAACAAATAAGATCAAATAGAACAAGTTGTCCTACAACTTTAGTCTGTGCACGCCATACGCAAGAAGAAGAAATTGAGTTTAGTCTAGAGATACAGTGTGGAAACAGGCCCTTTGGCCCACGCCGATCAGCGATCAACCCATACACTCCTAGCACCATCCCACATACAGTATTAAGGAGAATTTTACAATTGCCAAAGCATACAAACTTGTACGTCTTTGGAGTGTGGGAGGAAACCGGAGCACCCAGAGAAAACTCATCCGGTCACAGGGAGAACGTATAAACTCCGTACCAACAGCACCTGCAGTCAGGATCAAACCGGATCTCTGGCGCTGTAAGCCAGCAACTCTACCTCTGCACCACCATGCTGCCCTTTGAGTATATTTGAGGGTGAGATATCTAATCTGTAAGGGAGTCAAGAGGTATGTGAGAAGGTGGGATAGTGGCATTGAGGCCAAGACAGGGTCCATTGTGATCTCATGTAGAGCTCCCCAAGCGGGTGCCTGGCCTTTTCCTGCCACTATATCTTATATTGATATTGCATTGTATGTTCTCAGTTTAATGCATGTTCTTGTTTCTTTTATAGACGATGGATGTCTACAAGGAGAAATGGAATATAACGACAAGGATATTTGGAAACCGGAGCCCTGCCAAATCTGTGTCTGTGACCATGGAATTATCCTCTGTGATGATATAAATTGTGACCCAATAGATTGCACTGATGCTGAGATCCCCTTAGGAGAATGCTGCCCAATATGTCCAACAGTTATACCAGTAACACCTCCTGTAAGAACCTTTCCGTTGCTGTATTTCATTTTTATTTAAGCGCAAATGTTTCAGTTGCAACTACAGTGCCCTCCATAATGTTTGGAACAAAGAGCCATCATTTATTTATTTGCCTCCGTACTCCACAATTTGAGATTTGTAACAGAAAAAAATCACATGTGGTTAAAGTGCACATTGTCAGATTTTAATAAAGGCAATTTTTATACATTTTTTTTCACCGTAGAAATTACAGTAGTGTTTATACATAGTCCCCCCATTTCAAGGCAGCATAATGTTTGGGACACAGCAATGTCATGTAAATGAAAGTAGTCATGTTTAGTATTTTGTTGCATTCAGATCGGATGATTAGATAAGTGACCCAGTACCTTCTGTAGTCATATATGCCCAGGCCATAACACCACCACCACCACCGTGTTTCACAGATGAGGTGGTTTCCCTTGGATCTTGGGCAGTTCCTTCTCTTCTCCATACTTTGCTCTTGCCATCATTCTGATATAAGTTAATCTTCGTCTCGTCTGTCCACAAGACCATTTCCAGGTACTGACTCACTTATCTTCATTGATAATACAATATGTATGTATAAATGCAGCTGTAATTCCCACATGGTGAAATCAAAATGTATTAAAATGGCCTTTATTAAAATCTCAAATTGTGTACAGAGGCAAATAAATAAGTAATGCGTCTTTGTCCCAAACATTATGGATCGCACTGTACATATTGTCTTTATGGAAAGGGTAATTAAGCAGTCTGGGTGTGGCATGGGATGCATTTGTTGGCAACTAAACAGTCATGATATGGCAGAGGGAATATGGTAGAAATAAGTCCCCTCTGTGTTTAATTAACAACAAGGAATTGCATATAGTTCAGGAGTAGAGATATTTTGATTCACATTTTAAAAGAACTGGTTTTGATGGAAAATCATCAATCAGAAAGATTAGCAAAAAACAAACTGCCAGAGTTGAGTTGAGTTTAGTTAATTGTCACGTGTACTGATAAAGCGCCGTAAAGTCTGATTGAATATAGTCCAAGGGTGTCCACAAGGGTAGATAGTAGCTCAGGACTACTCTTTGGTTGTTGGTAGGATGCCTCAGTTGCCAGAAATCAGCTGGGAAGACACAGTCCCTGAATCTAGACAAATCAATCAGCATCTGCGGAGGCAAAGTTCAGGTTGAGATCCGTTATTAGGATTGAGAGTGTAGAGGGAAGATGGCTGGTGTGAAGAGGTGAAGGGGAGGGGCAAGTTGGGTTGGCACATGTTGGGTGGAATTAGGTGAAGTGGGGGGATGATGGTGGATGCGGGGGATGTTTAGGTTGCTGGGTATTAGATGGAAACAGATAAAGAAAAAAAAAAGGGAAGATGTAGTCAGTTGGGAGGGGTGGGATGGATGGAGGAAGGTAGAGATAGAGGCTGCAAGTTGGTAAATAGCACCAGAAAAGAGAGTGATGATAGGGAGATGGAACCACACTGGGGAGGGGGCAATAATATAGGCCGAGGGAATGGGAAATAGAAGTGAGATGGGGAAATAGGAGTGGAAAAGGAACACTGGTTGTCTCGGTTGCCTGAAATTGGAAAACTCAAAGTTCATACCATTGGGCTGTAAGCCACACAAGTGCGATATGAGGTGTGGTTCTGATTGCAATGGCAGGTTTTGAGGACTACGATGCTTCCAAATATGGTTAGATTTCTGAAATATATTTAATATTATTTCATGGAATGTCCATCATTACACTTTGAGCCAGTTTTATTTAGTTTAGTTTAGTTTAGTTTAGAGATATTGGCTCTTCGGCCCACCGACCAGCGATCCCCACACATTAACACTACCCTACACATAGTAGGGACAATTTAACATCGATACATTCGTACCAAGCCAATAACCTACAAACCTGTACTTCTTTAGATTGTGGAAGTAAACTGAGGATCTTGGAAAAAACTCACGCAGGTCAAGGGAAGAACAGACAGCACCTGTAGTCAGGACCGAGCCCGGGTCTCTGGTGCTCAAAGGCAGTAGCTCTACTGCTATGCCACCCTGGGATTCTGGGATCTTATGTGATTCAACTGAGTTTGTTATGAACCTGCGTACAATAAGTCTCACCTACAAATATATCAAGGACCCCAAAACCGCTATTCCTTATTTACCCAAAGGCTTTCAGAAGTTCACAGTCGGAATGTATCTGAGATCCATAGTATCAGGTCACTTTTGTCCTTCTGGACAAAGGAACAATCACATCACAATTTCACATAAATATTTAGACCTGATCCATTAACCACATATCAGTTAAAGAGTGAATTAGCTGGTTGGAATGCTATTAGTTACAATTAACATTTTACCAACAGCATTCCAACCAGCCTTTTAAATTTGGACACCTCTTAAACGCCTATTTGAAAATGTTATACTATCAACAATTATACTTTAACATGAAATTAAATATTTTTAACAGTTCCAGAAAGGACATTATTGTTTGAGACAACTGATAATTCGGGGGATGTATTTTTCCAGAAAGTATTTTTGCTTGTACAACATTAAAGGGAGAGTTTTTGAAATAGAGATTACAATAGATTTGCATTTATACTATGAATTTTCCACTGGAGAAGTAGAAGTGTGGGCAGCACGGTGGCGCACCAATAGAGATGTTGCCTTACAGCGCCAGAGACCTGAGTTCAATCCTGACCACTGATGCTGTCTGCACGGAGTTTGTACTTTCGCCCTGTGACCTGTGTGGGTTTTCTTCAGGTGCTCTGGTTTCCTCCACATTCCCAAGATGTACAGATTTGTAGTTTAATTGGCATTGGTATAATTGTAAATTGTCCCTAATGTGTGTGTTGGATAGTGTGTGGAGATCGCTGTTCGGTGTGGACTCGGTGGGCTGAAGGGCCTGTTTCCATGCTGTATCTCTAAACTAAATTAAACCTAATAGTAATTATTTCTATTATGCTGTCAACTTCCAGTGTTGGGTATTTCACTCAATTTCCTCAAAGGTGTATGGGTTTGATTTTCGACTATTGGCATTTGATTACATTATTTTTAATGCGTGCTGGAAATACTCAATTGTAACATTCAAAAAAGAGGTAGGGAAAAAGAGGTGACATGAAAAGAGGCAGGGAAAGGGATGAACTGAATTACTTTTTACAAGAAGTCAGTAGAGAGTCAGTGGGTTGAATGATATCTTCTAATCTGTGCCAAAGATCAGCCACATTCTTATTAAATGCAGGGCCAACGTAAAGACCTGTATGCCCTAGGCGTGCCATTTTTTAATGTTCTCACATCACAATAATGTTTGTGCATACTGTATTATACCGTGGTCTTTGTCATTATTCTTACATTTCAGACTTATAAACTAATAGAGATGCAGCACGTGAAAACAGGCCCGTCGGGCCACCGACTAGCGACCCCCACACATTAACACTGCTCAACACACATTAGGGACAATTTTACATTTATACATTTATACCAAGCCAATTAACCTACAAACCTGTACGTCTTTGGAGTGTGGGAGGAAACAGATGATCTTGGGAAAAACCCATGCAGGTAGCGGGGAGAACGTACTAACTCCGCACAGACAGCACCTGTAGTCAGAAGCAAACCTGGGTATCTGGCGCTGTAAGATAGTAACTCTAACGCTACGCCGCCATACTGCCCTGGGATTCTGGTATCTTCTGTGATACAACAGAGTTTGGTGGAACCTGCCGACAGTAAGTCTCACCTACTAATATATCAAGTGCCCCAAAACTATTATTTATTTACCTAAAGCCTTTTAGAAGTTAACAGTCTGAATGTAAGTGAGATCCAAAATACAACATCAGGTCACTTTGGTCCTTCTGGACAAAGGAACAAACGCATCATAAATTCACATAAATGTTTAGACTTTGATCATTTAACCACACATGAGTTAAAGAGTGAATTAGCTGGTTGTAATGCTGTTTGGTAAAATTACCATGCTACTAACAGCATTCCAACCAGTGTTTTAAATTTGGACACCTCTTAAATGCCTATTTGAAAACGTTATGCTATCAACAATTATACTTTAACACCAAATTCTATATTTTCAACAGTTCAAGAAAGGACACTATTGTTTGAGACAACTGATAATTTGGAGGATGCATTTTTCAGAAAGTTATTTTGCTTGTCCAGCATTGGAGGAAAAGTTTTGAAATAGAGATTTCAATAGATTTGCATTTATACTGTGAATTTCCCACTGCACTGGATGAGTAGCAGTGGTGCGGCATGGTGGCGCAGTGGTAGAGTTGCTGCCTTACAGCGGCAGAGACCTCAGTTCAATCCTGACTACGGGTGCTGTCTGTACGGAGTTTGTACATTCTCTCTGTGACCGCATGGGTCACAGAGAGATAGTAAAATAGTAAATTGTCCCTAGCGTGTGTAGACGTGTATGAGAGGATCACTGGACGACACGGACTCGGAGGACCGAAGGGCCTGGCTTCATGCTGTATCTCTAAAGTAAGCTAAGCTAATTCCAATAGTAATTGCTATTTTGCTGTCAACTTTCAGTTGCAGATATTTCACTCAGTTTCCTCAAGGTGTAGTGGTTTGATTTTCAACTATCATCTTAGTAAAACAGTTATTTGTAATGCGTGCTGGAAAAAGATCAATTGTAACATTAAAAAAAAAAGTTGTAGGGAAAAAGAGGTGACAAGAAAAGAGGCGGGGAAAGAGATGAAGTGAATTGCGTTTTACAAGAAGTCAGTAGAGGGTCAGTGAGTTGAATGATTTCTTTTGAAGTGTGCCAAAGATCAGCCATGTTCTTATTAAATGGCAGGGCCAGTGTGAAGAGCTGCATGTCCTGGGCATGTGATTTTTAAAAATATTCTCGCATAACAATAATGAGTTTGGTTCACATATTATGCCGTGGTCTTTGTTAGTATTTTTACATTTTAGACTTTAAACATTAGAGATGCCGTGTGGAAAGCAGGCCTTTCTGCCCATCGAGTCCGCGCCGTTCAACCCGTACAATAACACTATACGACACACTAGGGCCAAATCACAATTATTTACGGAGGTCAATTCTGTACATTTTTGTAGTGTGAGGGGGAACCGGAGCACATGGAGAAAACCAACATGTCAAATAAAATTAACTTTAAAATTAAGAAATTTATCACTTCTGTCCCCAATAACTAACAATCCCTCATTGAAACCATCTATTATTGATAAAACGTTTATCCATTGGGAAAGAATAGGAATTAAAATGATTGGAGATATGTATGAAATGGGAAAACTTTTATCATTCCAACAATTACAACAAAAATATAACTTGAAAAGTAACCAATATTTCAAATATCTTCAAATTCAAGATTATTTGAAAAAATATATACGAGGATATCAAACACTAACCTCAGATTTATTAGAGGAAGGAATGATTAGAAAGGCAGAATCAAGCAATTTAATATCATATTTATATAATATAATTTTAAATATAGAAACACCAATGACAGAGGCAATTAGAAGGGACTGGGAACAAGAGTTATTGATAAAAATTCTGAACGACAGATGGGAAAAAAATCTATTATATGTACATAAATGTTCGATTAATGTAAGACATAACCTTATTCAATTTAAAATTTTACACATTATATTACTCGAAAACCAGATTGAATAAAATATTCCCAAATGTCTCCCCCATTTGTGATAAATGTCTAACTCAAAATGCCACTATAGCACATTCCTTTGTCTCTTGTACAAAACTTTATAAATTTTGGAATTAAATCTTTGGAACCTTTACAAAACTATTCAACACAAAATTGAACACCAATACGGAACTGATTATCTTTGGATCAATGGAAGAGGGACGTAAATTAATTGTCCCAAGAAGCTCTCTTTAATTATGGTTTAATAACAGCAAAAAAACTTATACTCAAATTCTGGAAAAACGCAACCACGCCAACGTTCAAAATGTGGATTTCAAATATGTCGGAAACACTACATCTTGAAGAAATGAGATTCCTCCTACTAGGCAAGTTGACAAATTCTTAAAGATTTGGTCTCTTTTTATTGACTTCTTACAAGCATATGGTGCAATATAACATAACATTAGAAATTAAATGGTTCAGAACCGGGTGACGGATGGGTAAAGATACGAAATAGGTATATCTCTCCTAATTTCTTTTCTTTCTACTTTCTCTTTTTCTTTCAATTTCCTTAGCATTTTATCTCTGCTCTCTGTCTCTTTCGCTATCTGTTTCCACTCACTTGACTATCGAGCGCGACACCCTTTATTTCCCTTTTTCTTTCACTGCTCTTTTATTATTAAATTAAAAATAAGAAGTTGCACAAGAATGGTAATGTGTATGTATGTATTAGGTACTTAGGTACCACACTACTGTACTTACTTCTAACAAAAAAAAATAATAAAAAAATAAAAAAATAAAATAAAACCCACATGTTCACAGAGAGAATGTACAAAGTCTGTACATCACCCGAGGTCAGGCTTTCTGGCAATGTAAGGCAGCAACTCTGCCTCTGCGCCACTGTGTCACCCACTATGCAATATTTCTTACTAGTAAAATATTTTTTTTTCATTACAGAATGGAGACATCTGCGATGATTGCAAAGAGGTAAGTGTAAACCTTTTGATTTGAAATAACATTTATAGCTATTGATCTTTCTATCTATGCACAATGATATCGGTGAAAGTTAATGTCTGTTACAAATACTACAGTTTCTTGGTGTAACGACGAGTGTTATAGGTATTGTATCATGTGTGGCGGTTTCTCCATTCCACTCTCATTAATCACTATAGAAACATATAAACATAGAAAATAGGTGCAGAGGTAGGCCATTCGGCCCTTCGAGCCTGCACCGCCATTCAATATGATCATGGCTGAGCATCCAACTCAATATCCCGTACCTGCCTTCCCTCCATACCCCCTGATCCCCTTAGCCACAAGGGCCACATCTAACTCCCTCTTAAATATAGCCAATGAATTGGCCTCAACTACCATCTGCGGCAGAGAATTCCAGAGATTCACCACTCAATGCGAAAAATGTTTTTCTCATCTCGGTCCTAAAAGACTTCCCCCTTATCCTTAAACTGACCCCTTGTTCTGGACTTCCCCAACATCGGGAACAATCTTCCTGCATCTAGCCTGTCCAACGCCTTAAGAATTTTGTAAGTTTCTATACGATCCCCCCTCAATCTTCTAAATTCTAGCGAGTACATGCCGAGTCTATCCAGTCTTTCTTCATATGAAAGTCCTGACATCCCAGGAATCAGTCTGGTGAACCTTTTCTGTACTCCCTCTATGGCAAGAATGTATTTCCTCAGATTAGGACACCAAAACTGTACGCAATACTCCAGGTGTGGTCACACAAAGACCCTGTACAACTGCAGTAGAACCTCCCTGCTCCTATACTCAAATCCTATTACTATGAATGCTAACATACCATTTGCTTTCTTCACTGCCTGTTGCACCTGCATGCCTACTTTCAATAACTGGTGTACCATGACACCCAGGTCTCGTTGCATCTCCCCTTTTCCTAATCGGCCACTGTTCCAATAATAGTCTACTTACCTGTTTTTGCCACCAAAGTGGATAACCTCACATGTATCCACATTATACTGCATCTGCCATGCATTTGCCCACTCACCCAACCTATCCAAGTCACCTTGCAGCCTCCTAGCATCCTCCTCACAGCTAACACTGCCCCCCAGCTTCGTGTCATCCGCAAACTTGGAGATGTTGCATTCAATTCCCTCATCCAAATCATTAATATATATTGTAAATAGTTGGGATCCCAGTACCAAGCCTTGCGGTTCCCCACTAGTCACTGCCTGCCATTCTGAAAAGGACCTGTTTACTCCTACTCTTTGCTTCCTCTCTGCCAGCCTGTTCTCTATCAACATCAATACTGAACCCCCAATACCGTGTGCTTTAAGTTTGTATAATAATCTCTTATGTGGGACCTTGTTGAAAGCCTTCTGAAAGTCCAGATATAACACATCCACTGGTTTTCCCTTATCCACTCTACTAGTTACATCCTCGAAAAATTCTATAAGATTTGTCAGACATGATTCACCTTTCATAAATCCATGCTGACTTTGTCCAATGATTTCACCACTTTCCAAATGTGCTGCTATCCCATCTTTAATAACTGACTTTAGCAGTTTCCCCACTACCAATGTTGGACTAACTGGTCTGTAATTCCCCGTTTTCTCTCTCCCTCCCTTTTTAAAAAGTGGGGTTACATTAGCTACCCTCCAATCGTCAGGAACTACTCCAGAATCTAAAGAGTTTTGAAAAATTATCACTAATGCATCCACTATTTCTGGGGCTACTTCCTTAAGTACTCTGGGATGCAGCCTATCTGGCCCTGTGGATTTATCGACCTTTAATCCATTCAATTTACCTAACACCATTTTGCAGCTAACCTGGATTTCACTCAGTTCCATCTCATTTGACCCCCGGTCCCTTGCTATTTCCGGTAGACTATTTATGTCTTCCTTAGTGAAGACAGAACCAAAGTAGTTATTCAATTGGTCTACCATGTCCTTGTTCCCATGATCAGTTCACCTGTTTCTGACTGCAAGGGACCTACATTTGTTTTAACTAAACTTTTTCTCTTCACATATTTATGAAATCTTTTGCAGTCAGTTTTTATGTTCCCTGCCAGTTTTCTTTCATAATCTATTTTCCCTTTCCTAATTATTCCCTTTGTCCTCCTTTGCTGGACTCTGAATTTCTCCCAGTCCTCTGGTAGGCTGCTTTTTCTGACTAATTTGTATGCTTCATATTTTGTTTTGATACTATCCCTGATTTCGCTTGTTATCCATGGATGTACTACCTTGATTTATTCTTTTGCCAAACTGGGAAGAACAATTTTTGTAGATCATCCGTGCAGTTTTAAATGCCTTCCATTGCCTATCCACCATCAACCACTTAAGAATCAATTGCCAATTGCCTATCTTGGCCAATTCACGTCTCATACCCTCAAAGTTACCTTTCTTTAAGTTCAGAACCCTTGTTTCTGAATTAATTATGTCACTCTCCAACCTAATGAAGAACTCATCCATATTATGGTCACTCTTGCCCAAGGTGCCACGCACAACAAGACTGTTAACTAACCCTTCCTCATTACCCAGTCTAGAATAGCCTGCTCTTTCGTTGCTTCCTCTACATGTTGGTTTAGAAAATGACCCCGCATACATTCCAAGAAATTCCTCTTCCTCTGCACCCCTGCCAATTTGATTCACCCAATCTATATGTAGATTGAAGTCACCCATTATAACTGTTTTACCATTGTTGCACGCATTTCTAATTTCCTGTTTTATGCTATCCCCAAATCCACTACTAAAGTTAGGAGTATATAAATCTGAACCATCAAACAACATACTACCGACACCTTCATATAAGTCTGTTTATGCACATCAAAGACTAGAGGACAAAGATTTTTAGATGAGAGGGGCAAAGTTTAAAGGACATATGTGGAGCAAGATTTTTTGCACAGAGAGTGGTGGATCCCTGGAATATGCTCGTGGGGATGGAGGTGGACACATACATGACAGTGGCATTTAAGAGGGCTTTGGACAGGCACATGGTTGTGCAGGAAATGGGATATGGAACTTGTACAGGCAGAGGAGATCAGTTTCACTTGGCATCAGTTCAGCATGGACATTGTGGGCCAGAGGGCCTGTTCTTGTGTTGCACTGTTCTTGTTTTATTAATATCTTTAAAATTGGCAAATTATTTTCAAAATCTGAGATAATGTCAAAGAAGAACTGAGGTGGCTACTACTGTCATTTTCCTGTAATGGCAATCCTGTACATTTTTGGAGTGTGAGGGGGAACCGGAGCACCTGGAGAAAACCCACATGTTCACAGAGAGAATGTACAAAGTCTGTACAGACATCACCCGAGGTCAGGTTTTCTGGCAATGTAAGGCAGCAACGCTACCTCTACGCCACTGTGCCACCCGCTATGCAATATTTCTTACTAGTTACATTTTTTTTTCATTACAGAATGGATACATCTGCAATGATTGCAAAGAGGTAAGTGTGAACCTTTTGATTTGAAATAACATTTACAGCTATTGATGTTCTTTCTATCTATACACAATGATATCGGTGAAAGTTAATGTCTGTTACAAATACCACAGTTTCTTGGTGTAACGACGAGTGTTATAGGTATTGTATCATGTGTGGCAGTTTCTCCATTCCACTCTCATTAGTCACTATAAATCTGAACCATCAAACAACATACCACCGACACCTTCATATAAGTCTGTTTATGCACATCAAAGACTAGAGGGCATAGATTTTTAGATGAGAGGGGCAAAGTTTAAAGGAGATATGTGGAGCAAGTTTTTCTACACAGAGAGTGGTGGATCCCTGGAATATGCTCGCTGGGATGGAGGTGGACATAGACATGACAGTGGCATTTAAGAGGGCTTTGGACAGGCACATGGTTGTGCAGGAAATGGGATATGGATCTTGAACAGGCAGAGCAGTTTCACTTGGCATCAGTTCAGCTCGGACATTGTGGGCCAGAGGGCCTGTTCCTGTGTTGCACTGTTCTTGTTTTATTAATATCTTTAAAATTGGCAAATTATTTTCAAAATCTGAGATAATGTCAAAGAAGAACTGTCATTTTCCTGTAATGGCAGTTAAACAGCAACTTTTATATCAACATGTAATTTGCAAAGCTAACTGATTTCCAATTGATCAAGGCTTTATTGACAGAACAAGACTGAAGGTTTGTAAGCAAATCAACACCAAACCATCCTTTTTAAATAGCTACAATTTTAGAGAATCAAGAGATTCAAGTGTCTTTTTGTCAAATGTCCTAAACAGAATAATGAAATTCTTACTTGCTTGTCCCAACTTCAATGACCTAATCTTGCAGCTTGTTCTATACACCCTTGGTGTGAAAAAGTGAAGTCTATGATTCCTATTAAATCTTTTCCCCTTCACCTTGAACCTATGTCCTCTGGTCCTCGATTCCCCTACTCTGCGCAAGAGACTCTGTGCATCTACCCGATCTATTCCTCTCATGATTTTATACACCTCTATAAGATGCTCCTGTGCTCCAAGGAATAGAGACCCAGCCTACTCAAACTTTCCCTATCGCTGGCAACATAGAAACATAGAAACATAGAAAATACATGCAGAAGGAGGCAATTCGCCCATTCGAGCCAGCACCGCCATTCATTGTGATCATGGCTAATCGTCCCCAATCAATAACCCGTGCCTGCCTTCTCCCCATATCCCTTGATTCCACTAGCCCCTAGAGCTCTATCTAACCCACTCTTAAATCCACCCAGTGATTTGGCCTCTGTGCACTCTGAGGCAGGAAATTCCACAAATTCACAACACTGGGTGAAAAAGATTTTTCCTCACCTCAGTCTTAAATGGCCTCCCCTTTATTCTATTGGCCCTAAATCACAGTGCGAGTCCACCCACGAGTGATCTCGAGTTTAAACCAAATCAAACTCGTGGTAGTCACGTAGAATTAACCTAGCGGGAACGTCGGAACTCATGGAAGTAACTTAGCGACTCGTAACGCTAATGGCAGGTACTCGGGAAACTTGTTAACTTATGAAAATCTTTCAACATGATGAAAGATTTCCACAAGTCAAATTTACTCTTGAAGTAAAAATGTTAAACTTTTAAACTCATTGTAAGAACGTAGTAGCCCATGAGTTGTCTAGAGTGACTCGTGAGTCTACCGTGGGTACTCTTTAACTCAGCGGGACAGGCAGCATCTCTTGTATTGAAGGCCAACATTCCATTAGCTTTCTTCACTGCCTACTGTACCTGCACGCCAAATTTCAGTGACTGGTGTACAAGAACACCCAGGTCTCGCTGCACCTACCCATTACCTAACCTAACCCCATTGAGATAATAATCTGCCCTCTTGTTTTTGCCACCAAAGTGGATAACCTCACATTTATCTATATTATATTGCATCTGCCACGCATCTGCCCACTTAGTTCAGATACCAACCTCCTAACATCCTCTTTACAGTTCACACACTGCGCAAACTTGCTAGTGTTGCTCCTAATTCCCACTTCTAAATCATTAATATATATGGTAAACAGTTGCGGCCCCAACACCGAGCCTTGCGGCACTCCACTTGTCACTGCCTGCCATTCTGAAAAGGACCTGTTCACTCCTACTCTTTGCTTCCTGTCTGCCAACCAATTTTCTAAGCATGTCAACACCTTATCCCCAATACCATGTGCTCTAATTTTAGTTACCATCTCCCGTGCGGGACATTATCAAAGGCTTTCTGAAAATCTAGATACACTACATCCACTGGCTCCCCTTCATCCATTTTACTTGTCACATCCTCAAAAAAAATCCAGAAGATTGGTCAAGCATGATTTCCCTTTCATAAATCCATGCTGACTTGGACTAATCCTGTTACTGCTATCCAAATGCCCCATTATTACCTCTTTAATAATTGACTCCAGCATCTTTCCCACCACCGAATACAGGCTAACGTCTGTAATTCCCTATTTTCTCTCTCGCTCCTTTCTTGAAAAATGGGATAACATTAGCTATCCTCCAATCCACAGGAACTGATCCTGAATCTATTGAACATTGGAAAATGATCACCAATGCGTCCACTATTTCTAGAGCCTCCTCTCTGAGGACTCTGGGATACAGACCATCAGGCCCAGGGGATTTATCATCCTTCAGTCCCATTAGCCTACACAATACTTTGTAAAATATATGTGTATGTGTTAATGCATACATACATACATACCTGTACATACATACACATATGAGTTCCTTAAAAAAATGTGTTTGCTTCGAGGTTGACAGCAGGTCTGTTGCTCATGGTAAATCAGAGCCATGAAGGGCCCTGCTTCATATTAAAGAGTAGAAGTAGCCTGTGATCTCAAATATATTTAATACAGAGGGCGGAGGGTGGCTGGAATGTGGTCGCAGGAGTGGTGGTCAGGGCAGATATGATAATGGCTTTTAAGTAATTTTTAGGTAGACATATGTATTTGAAAGCAATGAGCAGTTTGTATTATGTGCAGGTAGATAAGAGATGGTCTTGTCATCCAGTTCAGAACAGATATTGTGGAATGTGCTGTGCTGTACTGTTCTATGTTCTAATATATAATTGTAAATGTTCATTTAATTTGACTAGGGCCCACCTGGTCCACCCGGAAACAATGGAATGCCTGGTCCTCCGGGACCTCCAGGACCTCCTGGATCATCAGCTTCAGTAAGTTGACTCTTCCTTGCCACCCAGTTGAGGCTTTAGATATGTGTCTCAAATATCTCATATACGTTAATAATGTCATGTCATAGGAGCTGAATTAGGCCGTTCGGTCCATCAGCTTTACTCCGCCATTCAATCATGACTGATCTATCTTTCCCTCTCCATCCCATTCTCCTGTCAATCTCTGATTTTAAAATACCCAATGACTTGGCCTCCACAGGCGTCTGTGGCAATGAATACCACAGATCACCACAAACTAAAGATATTCCTCCTCATCTCCTTTCTAAAGGTACAGCCATTTATTTTGAGGATGGGTCCTCAGGTCCTAGACTCTCCTATCAGTGGAAACATCTTCCCCACATCCATTCTATCCAGGCCTTTCAGTATGGTTCAATGAAGTCCCAACTCTTCCTTCTAAACAAACAGGTACAGGCCCAGAACCATCAAATGCTTAACCAGTTATATGATCAAAAGTATTAACTTTCAAGGATATTTTGGATGGATCTTAATTGATGCATTAGAGATATTGAACATTCAATGCTAATCACCATCAAATTCTGAAGCCACTTGATTTAAGCACTTAATTAAAAGGATAATAAAATAATATATAATGTGATATGCCCAACATCGACACAAAAAGCTGGAGTAACTCAGCGGGACAGGCAGCATCTCTGGAGAGATGGAATGGGTGACATTTCAGGTCGAGACCCTTCTTCAGACTACCGAAACGTCACCCATTCCTTCTCTCCTAAGAGGCTGCCTGTCCCGCCATGTTACTCCGGCTTTTTGTGCCTATCATCGGTTTAAACCAGCATCTGCAGTTTCTTCCAACACATGTGATATGTCCAGATATGAGCTGCACTTGGTTCATCGTTTTAGTGGGCTGCATTGCACTGACTAATAGACTGAAGATCAAAGGGATATCCTGCAAACGGGAGTTTGTGAATCAGTGTGTGAGAGATGCAGGGCAGAAGGCAAGATCAGCGAGGGTTGAGATTCCAGAGCATCTGTCCCTGTCCAAGCCCTAGACTCAACAGGGAGAAGCAGCTTCATATTCAAACTTTACCTTTACCATGGCCCACTGAGTAAGCTCAATAGAATACTCAGAACAGTGGTGTATGACAAAAATCACCCCTATGATGAACCTACCTTTGCAAATATCAATTATATTTTCTGAAAGTCAGTATCACTTTATTGGATTTTATCTTTATGATATCTCTTGTCATCTGCTTTTTGCCTTTTCTGGTCCTCTCATCTTTATAATAATTATATTGAAAAGTAACAATCGGTAATATGACTAGATTTTCATTACTTCTGTTGAGGTGGAAATAAGTTTACATAATTATGAGATTTTTTTTTTAAAATGGTATAATTCAAAGCACTAATGCCTTAGAAACAGAACCATAGAAAATAGGTGCAGGAGGAGGCCATTCGGCCCTTCGAACCAGCACCGCCATTCATTGTGATCATGGCTAATCGTCCCCTATCAATAACCCGTGCCTGCCTTCTCCCCATATCCCTTGACTCCACTAGCCCCTAGAGCTCTATCTAACTCTATCTTAAATCCATCCAGTGACTTGGCCTCCAGTGCCCTCTGTGGCAGGGAATTCCACAAATTCACAACTCGCTGGGTGAAAAAGTTTTTTCTCACCTCAGTCATAAATGACCTCCCCTTTATTCTAAGACTGTGGCCCCTGGTTCTGGACTCACCCAACATTGGGAACATTTTTCCTGCATCTGGCTTGTCCAGTCATTTATAATTGTATATGTTTCTATTGGATCCCCCCTCATCCTTCTAAACTCCAGTGAATACAAGCCTAGTCTTTTCACTCTTTCCTCATATGACAGTCCGGCCATCCCAGGGATCAATCTCGTGAACCTACGCTGCACTGCCTCAATCACAAGGATGTCCTTCCTCAAATTAGGAGACCAAAACTGTACATAATACTCCAGATGTGGTTTCACCAGAGCCCTATACAACTGCAGAAGAACCTC
Source organism: Okamejei kenojei (assembly GCA_035221665.1). NCBI lineage: Eukaryota > Metazoa > Chordata > Chondrichthyes > Rajiformes > Rajidae > Okamejei > Okamejei kenojei. Next base: position 83,258,961 of record CM069137.1, read on the forward strand.
TTTACTCCTGTACTGAAATCCTCTTGTTACGAAGGCCAACATTCCATTAGTACCTGTAAGCCAACTTTCAGTGACCAGTGTACAAGGACACCCAGGTCTCTCTGCATCTCTCCCTTACCTAACCTAACCCCATTGACATAATAATCTGCCCCCTTGTTTTTGCCGCCAAAGTGGATAACCTCACATTTATCTATATTATACTGCATCTGCCACACATCTGCCCACTCACTCAACCTGTTCAGGTCATCCTGCAACCTCCTAACAGCCTCTTCACAGTTCACACTGCCACCCATCTTTGTGTCATCCGCAAACTTGCTAGTGTTGCTCCTAACTCCCTCTTCCAAATCATTAATATATATGGTAAACAGCTGCGGCCCTGCCACTGCCTGCCATTCTGAAAAGGATGCGTTCACTCCTACTCTTTGCTTCCGGTCTGCCAACCAATTTTCTATCCATGTCAACACCCTACCCCCAATACCATGTGCTCTAATTTTAGTCACCAGTCTCCCGTGCGGGACCTTATCAAAGGCTTTCTGAAAGTCCACTGGCACCCGTTCATCCATTTTACTTGTCACAGCCTCAAAAAATTCCAGAAGATTAGTCAAGCATGATTTCCCTTTCATAAATCCATGTTGACTTGGACATCATTTTACTGCTATCCAAATGCCCCATTATTACCTCTTAAATAATTGACTCCAGCATCTTTCCCATCACCGAAGTCAGGCTAACTGGTCTGGAATTCCCCATTTTCTTTCTCGCTCCTTTCTTGAAAAGTGGGATAACATTAGCTATCCTCCAATCCACAGGAACTGATCCTGAATCTATTGACCATTGGAAAATTATCACCAATGTGTCCACTATTTCTAGAGCCACTTTCCTGAGGACCCTGGGGTGCAGACCATCAGGCCCAGGGGATTTATCATCCTTCAGTCCCATTAGCCTACCCAATACTATTTCTCGCCTAATGAAAATTTATTTCAGTTCCTCTACCCCCTTAGATCCTCTGTCCTCCAGTACATCTGGGAGATTGTTTGTGTCTTCCTTAGTGAAGACAGATCCAAAGTACCTATTCAACTCTTCTGCCATTTCCTTGTTGCCCATAATAATTTTACCCATGTCAACCTTCAAGGGACCCACATTTGACTTTGCTACTCTTTTTCACTTAACATATCTAAAGAAGCTTTTATTGTCCTTCTTTATATTCCTGGCCAGCTTCCCTTTGTACTTCATCTGTTCAGCCCGTATTGCCCGTTTTGTTTCCTTCTGTTGTCCTATGAAAGTTGACCTTTTTGTATGTATAATTGTATTTATGTCAGGCACCAATGCAATAATTGAAAACTTTTATTTGATGATCATATTGATATATTTTGATCATAAATGATGACGTAAAATGATCAAAATACATCACAATGTAACTGATAGCACTTTTTTTATTTTCTGATGAAAAAGCAGTTTGCTTTTAATTTTATTTTCTATGTTATACTCTTCCAGAAACAAAGACAAATGTAAATGGATTTTTTTTTTTAATGTTCTCATGCGAATGTTCAATTAGGTTTCTGAATTTTTGGTCTAAGAAAAGCATTTGAATTTATTCTTTATTGCAGACCGGTTATCCTTTTCAATCAAAATATGGCAATTATGGCTCCAAAAAAAATTCCAACACTTATGTTACTGCTGGCCTTCCAGTAAGTTGATTCTTGTCTTCACCGCCCGTTCAATAGATGCCCATTTAAAAATAAGCTACACTTTGTTTAAATTTCTGTGTAACTTCGCTGTATCAATCTGTTATATTTTAGGGCCCTCGGGGGGAGAGAGGACCTCCAGGTCCTTCTGGGCGACCTGTAAGTACCTACATGTATTTGCCATTTGCATTAACTTATTTTGTTTCAATACTCTTCTTTGAAGATGATAATACTTTAAACCAAATGTATCAAAGAACAAAGCAAATAATAAAAAATATACAATTGCCAATCTGTTAGTGCCATGTTTCCTAACGTTTCCATGACTCTTGTTGTTCTCCATGTTGAATGAATGAATGAATACGTTTATTGGCAAAGTTTTTTCTCATACAAGGAATTTGACTTGGTGCTGCACCTGCCAGTGACAACATGACATACAGTGACAGTTAGGAATGACACATAAAACATTAAACATTAATAATAAAACATTATTGATTAAACATAAAATATTGTTGATTAAACATGTTGCAATCAGTCCTGCTCTATCAGTGGTTGTATTAAAGTGATGCAGAACTTAAACCAAATGCATTTTTGCTTTATTTAAAAAATCATATTTATTCTGACTCAAAGTATGTTGCGATGAAAGCATGAACGCAAGGATTTATTTTTACATTACTGAGCTCAGTGCTTCTATGATGGCATCTAACCTCCAGCTTGCCCAAATGTCTGCATCCCAATGCCCAGGGGTGGGATTATAAGGTGTTTGTCCATGAAAGATATGTCATTCGTGGACATAGAGGTGCAGGCCAATATAATTTTACCAAATCAAAATCTCTGAATCATATTTAAAATAAGAAGAAAATCTCCCATGTGCATTCCAAGATAAAACATTTTACTTTTCAACGTGTGATCACATCTTTGAATAACTTGAGTTTTGCATAATTGTTTTCCATCGTCCATGGGCTGTAATATAATTGTTACATTTTCTTCATGGAAAATGTCTGCATTATGATTTTTGGATGATGTATCTTTTTCTGATGTTGCATTGTCAAATTGGTGATGTTTTTATTGTTCTGCTGAACATAATAGATCCTACTTCATAGTTATTTGCTTATTATGAACTTGTGGTTCAAGAAATTATTTGTAAAATAAATGTGTTCAGACAAAATAGATATTTATTGTTTAGATCATATTTCTGATATATATATTGATTGCATATAGGGTCCCCAAGGTTACAGTGGCGCAACAGGTGAGACTGGACCTGCTGGTTCGAGGGTGAGTATCTTAGTAAAGATCTGCAGTTGAGACCGTGGGGAAAAAAAAATGTTTTTGAAACAGCAATACACGAGTTACTGACTTTTGATTAATAACCCAACACCTACTTGTGAATTCATCAAATTAATAATTCATTCATTTCTTCTTACTTTTAAATTTTTGATTTCCATGCATGTTTAAGTGCTCATTAAGATGATGTTTGTCCTGGTGAGACCACATTTAGAGTAGTGTGAGCAATTTTGTGCCCCATATCTGAGGAAGGATGTGCTGGCTTTGGAGAGGGTACAGAGCAGGTTTACAAGAATGATCCCTGGGATGATTGAGTTAATGTATGAGGAGCGTCTCAAAGCCCCAGACCTTTGCTCCAGAGTAATCACTGGAGTTTAGAAGGAGGAGGGGGGGATCTCATTGAAACTTACTGGATAACAAACGATCCAGATAGTGGATGTGGAAAGGATGTTTCCAGCAGTGGAAGAGTCTAGAATCAGAGGGCATAGCCTTAGAATGAAATAACAAACCTTCAAAATGGAGATGAGGAGGAAATTCTAGCCAGAGGGCAGTGAATTAGTGGGATTTATTGTCATAGATGGCCATAGAGCCCAGGGCATTGGGGATTTTTAAGGCAGAGATTGATAGGTTCTTAATTAGGAAGGACATCAAAGGTTATGGGGAGAAGGCAGGAGAGTGGGATTGAGAGGAAAACAGATCAGCCATAATTGAATGTTGGAGTAGACTCAATGGGCTGACAGGCTTAATTCTGCTCTTATGGCCCTTTAAAACTTTCAGTTCAATTACGTATTTTCAGATGAAGTATCGAGAAGTCTTTTAGCATTCTTGAATTAAGCTTTGCAATGTGATTGACCTGGGTCTGGGTGTGAGCAATATCTAATATATGATGGTTTTGTTTTAATTGATTTAAAATAGCATTACATCAAGAAAACGAATATAGATGGATTTAATCTACTATTATTTATATAATCCAGATTTTCATGGTAGACTTTGGCCTATGTAGAATAAACACATTTTATTTCATTTAATATAATGGACCTCTATAGACATTTTTGCAAGTCTATGCCTTAGATTCCATTATGCCTGATGTGAGTCTCACATGGAGAATCCCTCCTCGTGAATCCATGTGCTCAGGAGAGCAAGTGGGTTTAAAATTACGCTCACATGGAGAATCCCTCCTCGTGAATCCATGTGCTCAGGAGAGCAAGTGGGTTTAAAATTACACTTTTATTTTCACATTGGTAAGCTTCTTACGCAGCAACATTCATATGAGAGTTATCATTAAAGGAAAAACATATATTGTAAAATGCTAAAGTATGTCACAAATACATCCCCAATTAGCCATTTTTTACTGTTCTGTCAGCCCACTGTGTGGACTATGTTGACCATCGATCATCCATTCACACTTGTTCTATGTTATCCCACTTTAGACAATGTTTAGACAATAGACATTCTATGTTGATAGAACGGAGCGGCTGGGCTTGTATACTCTGGAATTTAGAAGGATGAGACGGGATCTTATTGAAACATAAGATTATTAAGGGTTTGGACACGCTAGAGGCAGTAAACGTGTTCCCAATGTTGAACCAGGGGCCACAGTTTAAGAATAAGGAGTAAGCCATTTAGAATGGAGATGAGGAAAAACCTTTTCACACAGAGTTGTGAATCTGCGGAATTCTCTGTCTCAGAGGGTGGTGGAGGCCGGTTCTCTGGATGATTTCAAGAGAGAGTTAGATAGAGCTCTTAAAGATAGCAGAGTCAGGGGATATGGGGAGAAGGCAGGAACGGGGTACTGATTATGGATGATTAGCCATGATCACATTGAATGGCGGTGCTGGCTCGAAGGGCCGAATGGCCTACTCCTGCACCTATTGTCTATTGTTTATTGTCTATTTAGTGTTCACTTCCTGCACACTAGGGGCAAACCTGCACACCTTTGGGATGTGGGAGGAAACAGAAGCATCCATAGGGTCACAGGGAGAGCGTGCATACTCCACACAGATGGTGCCCGAGGATTACGCCTCTGGTGTTGTGAGGCAGCAGCTTAACCAACTGTGCTGCCTGGTGAAATAAAAACAATAGGCACAATGGGTAAGGACAAAGCTAAGTGGGGACTTTAGTGAGGACTTTTGGTGACTAGAAAGCTTTGTGCAATATGCCTCAGCAAGATCTAAGTACCAGGTACCAGCTTCTTGTGCTATTTATTTATGATGTGGAATACATTGCAATTGTCATGCACATAACAGTTTTCAGTTATACACATCAAAATATGTTAGCACGGTTGATTGTGAAGTAATTTTTGTCCAGTTTGTTGATTTTCTATAATTTTTCATCTTAAAAAATGTTATAATATAACTGGTAATTAAATAAGCTATTTCCACTGTTCTACACTCCAAATTAATGGCCAACACTGTCATCTCTCTTTGAATATATTCTGTGGCATGCTCCATCATTGATAACATACCTGTAGATGCACTAGACCGGACATATTTCTACTGGAGATATTAATTGTACTGTTTCTATCCAAGGGTCAACCAGGTCCTCAAGGTCCATTTGGTCATGTAGGACCACAAGGAAAGGATGTAAGTACCTTGTACACTATTACTTATTTGTTTCGACCAGTGATCGGTATTCTTCTTTCTTATGCACAAAATGTTCAGTTCACAGCAGGGTGATGTATTTAAATTTCTCGAAATGCTTGTGAATCAATTCATTGGTTTCAGGCTAATGTTTTATGTTTATCTGATCAAATTTACTCAATCTGTGTAAGAAAAAGTAACTAAACAAGGCCCTCACGATTTTCTACATTCGGATCGCATCTTATGAGTGGACAAATGCTTATGCATAGAGAGATGGTCGTGTTTCTCCAATGATATTAACACTCCAACGTGAGGGAAAAAAATTGGTTCATGGTCAATTACCTCTGCAAAATATTGCAAATATCTAATGACATCTATGTTTTGACTTGTAACAAAAGGCATTCATATCCCTCATTATTCAATTGTTTTTTGACCATGCACTCGGAATCAAACAGCTCAGCATCCTACACAGTCAGGATCCCATTAAGGGGGGAAGAACAAATAAACGAAACACCAAAAACGGACAGCAGAGATGTCTTTGCTATACCGCTACAATAATCGGACTATTGGTACGCTGCGTTTCCTTGACTACGGTCATGTGAAACGACTCTTGTACATTTAATATACCATCGATGGCTGGCAGTGAATCTCACTCTCTCAAATACATAGAGAGACACACAAAGCTGGAGTAACTCAGCGGGTCAGACAGCATCTCTGGAGAAATGGACTAGGCGACTGCAGTCTGAAGAAAGATCTCGACCCGAAATCTCACCCATTCCTTTTCTCCAGGGATGCTGCCTGTCCCGCTGAGTTACCCCAGCTTTTTGAGCCTATCTTCAGTTTAAACCAGCATATACAGTTCCTTCCTGCACCTTTCAAATCTGTGCCCTTATTCAGTACTCCAATTTTTGTTTTATTTTACTAATTCTGGATAATATCACCCTGTTCGTTGGTCGTACGCCTCTACCCCACCCCTGGTGCTTTATGCATTTGTTTTTTTTTCTTTTACCCCCGGAAGGAAAAAAAAAAAATCAAATCCAGGAGTTCATCTGGAGCAGTTCTCGGTTACAACAGTTCTCGGAATGAAAAGAAACTGGCAGGTTATTTAGAAATTAATCCTTAAAGAGAGCATAACTCGTCGGATAAATGAGATCGTCACTAGGCAGCACCTTCCCCCCCCTCCCCCCCCCCCCCCAGGGAAACTGAAGGGAGCGACAATCAACTGCCACAGACATAAATAATGTCATACACAAGAAAGGGCAGATGCTGGTTGACAAAAAGTGAACACACAGTGCTGTAGTAACACAAAGACGCAGCAGAATTTTGGAAACGTCATCCGGTCACCCATTCCTTCTCTCCAGAGATGCTGCCTGTCCCGCTGAGTTAAAGAGTGCCCACGGAGGACTCACGAGTCACTACGGTAAACGGGCTACTACGTTCTTACAACAAGTTTAAAAGTTTACAATTTTTACTTCAAGAGTAAATTTGACTCGTGGAAATCTTTCATCATGTTGAAAGATTTTCATGAGTTAACAAGTTTCCCGAGTACCTGCCGTTAGCGTTACGAGTTCCGACGTTCCCGCTACGTTAATTCTACGTGACTACCACGAGTTTGATTTGTTTTTAACTTGGGACCACTCGTGGGTGGACTCGCACCTTGAGACGGGTTTTAGATTGTAAACTAGCTTCTGTAGTTCTGTGTTTCTACAAAGATTGATTGTGTGGTGTGGAGGTTGATGAGGGTGAGGGATGATGGGGTGGTGACGAGTGAGACATGAAACTCATAGCATCAGTGTCTTTATAAGATGGGAAGTGTTGAAACACAGAAACATAGAAAATAGGTGCAGGAGTAGGCCATTTGGTCCTTTGAGCCAGCACCGCCATTCAATATGATCATGGCTGATCATCCAAAGTCAGTAACCTGTTCCTGCTTTCTCCCCATATCCCTTCATTCAGTTAGCCCTAAGAGCTAAATCAACAGTAACTCACTCTTGAAAGCCTCCAGTGCATTGGCCTCCACTGCCTTCTGTGCAGAGATTTCCACACATTCACAACTCTCTGGGTGAAAAGGTCTTTCCTCATCTCAGTCCTAAATAGACTACCCTGTATTCTTAAACTATGACCCTTTGTTCTGGACTTTTCCAACAAAGGGAACATTTGCCTGCATCTAGCCTGACTAATCTCTTAAGAATTGTATATGTTTCTATGAGAGGGATTTGGCTTCTGAAGAGGGATTAGGTTTGGTAGATGATGGAATGTGAGATAAAACCATGTTTTGGTGCATGGATGCAGTCAAGGTTTTCAGACCACTCTTTGTGACCTCTGAGACATCCCCTAATAATGATGAGGAGCATTCTGTTCAGAAAGAACTAGCACACACACTAACCACCTATGCTGTTACCTTTAGTTGTGCAAAAATGATCCTTCAAGAGAGAGGAGAATGCGTGCTATATTTGGAGGATGTTTGAGATGTGTTTGAATTGGCAGCCTATTTTCCTTCAAGGTCTTTTAATTTCACGTTTCCACAAAATGCTTTTCTCCTCAGCATACTGCAATTGCATAGTAGTTTTTAAAATTACCATCTCTAACTTGCACTTTATACAATAACAACTGATTTTGAAATGTTTGATTTTAGGGTGCACCTGGCAGGCCAGGAAAAGATGGTACCTTAGGGCAACCGGGTCCTGCGGTAAGCAAAGCTTGAATAGAAAATTAATATATAATTGTCTCAGCAGATGAACATGCTATTTGTATCACCATGTGATAAATAGCACAATCAACTAAACATGCACGCACTCTCCACACTGGAGAATAAATTAATTGTTTTTGGTAAAGATGATAGATAAGTTTAGAGGCCACACCATCATGTTTAAAAGATGTCTCCATGCTATCTTCATTGCTGGCTATGCCATTGTTTCAGGACTTTTCTCCAATCTGTTTATTACAAGTTTGCCCAATTTTCTCCATCACCCCCTTAGTTTTGAGGCGACTGCCATGCTTTATGAACACACAGCAGTTTAATAAGTTTTAATCCAATTCTAGATGCACTGTATGGTTAAAAAATACCATGACCAATATTTTAGGTTCTAGATTTGTCGGATTCTATTTATCTTTCTTATATTGAAGACTTTGATCAAATAACCCCTTAAATTTCTGGGTAAATTTCAGCACATTCCTCATAACAATCTTTGGAAGCATGATGTTCTTGTGTTAAAGACAAACTACTTACCTCAAAGGCCAAACGCTAATCATAAAAGGCCATGTGTTAATCACAAAAATGCACTCTACTCTCAGTATTATAGACCTCTATAGAAAGGATTTTGGTTATCCTGTATCTACACACTGTAATGGGATCGATTGTCATCATGTATTGCCTTTATGCTGACTGGTTAGCACGCAACAAAAGCTTTTCACTGTACCTTGGTACATGTGACAATAAACTAAACTGAAGTTGGTTATAACGAGCCGAGGCATCCGTTCATGGCGGCGGGTTGGTGGGCGTGGCAGAGTGCAGCATTGAGCAGCATTAGGCAGCGGCGGGGAGAGAGCGAGCAGTAAAACACTGTTGAAGAACATTGCATTGGGCCTGGGTTTGCAGCGGCTGCCACAGAGTGAGGTTCCGGGGAGTTGGATGCAGCTGCATCGCGCCCCTCCGCACCCGCATGGCCCTGGCAAAGTGTGCCTCGGTTGCCTGGTAACGGCGCCAGGCTCTTGATGCACCGCCCCCCTGGGTGTGGAGAGAGCGAGCAGCGTGAAGGTGGCGTGAGTACCCGGGCCCATCCCTGCCGCACCGCGTGTGGCGGCGGTGACTCAGCAGCTTCCCGGCCTGTAAACTCCCCCTGGTTTAACCCCCAACCCAGCTGCCGCACTTCTTCCCACCCGGCCAAAGGTTACAACAGTTAGAGTGGACAATCGGCAATAACGAACACCATTCCTATCCCCATGGTCTGTCTTAACAAGGGTTTATTGTATGATTGCTGATAATCATATCGAGCCACTACTACCAGAAAGGCTTTTGAAGTCTCATGTGAAGCTGATTTACCCCTCCAAGAGAGTGCTTTCTCAACTAACATTCCTAACACTCTTACAAAGTTGGGTTAGAAGTTTTCCCTTGCCTTGTTCATTGGTAAATGTAGTTGTAGAATTCTCAGCCAGACATCCAGTGTATTATTAATGGAAATGTATTCAAAGTCTGAAAGCCATTTCCTTTCTCACAGGGCCGGAATGGTTATCCTGGAAACCCTGGCATGCCTGGAATGAAGGGACACAGGGTAAGTTTCCTTGATCAGCTCCTTTGTCTTCCAGTTGCATAATTGTAATTGGATAATTTTGAGAGTGACATAATTATTAGCAATCATTCATTGTAAGAGCCTGCGCTGATCTTAACACTGCAGCAATACATGTGTACAGATTAATTAGTGGTGTCTTTCTCAGGGTTTCAATGGACGTGATGGTAGTAAAGGGGAAGCTGGACCACCTGGCACAAATGTAATTATCCCACTTTATGTCTGATTTTTTTTTTTTAATCAATTGCAATTTGAATATTTAAAGAAAATGTATTTAAATAATTAAGAGTTCTGAATTATATATTAGGATAGGAATTATAATGATTTTTCATGTGATTCCAAACAGGGTGAACGTGGCCCACCTGGAAGCAATGGCATCCCTGGACAAATGGTAAGTAAGTCACAAAATATTGTAGTTATGATGGGTAGGGAGAGTGTGCACACTAACACATTTGCTCCACAACATCCAGTGTTCAAAAGTGTCAGTCCAATTGCAGTTTCCCTCTGCCATGACAGGGTTAATTGATGATAAGGTCATACAACATGGAAACGGGCCCTTCAGCCAACAATGACCAACATGTCCCCTCTACACTAGTCCCACCTATCTGATTTTGGCCCATATCCCTCTAAACCCACTCTATCCATGTACCTGTCTAAATGTATCTTAAACATGGTCATCTGAAACATGGTCTGTATGCTTGGGTAGCCCAAAAGAATGACAGGTCTATCCAAAGTACAAGTATTCTTGCACCTTCAGATCCATTTTTTCCTTTATCATTACAAAATAGAATGGTGGAACTATCTATGCTAATGGATAAAAATTGGTGTTAAATTGAATTTGGGGACGGTGCAGTGATAGACTTGCTGCCTTACAGAGCCAGAGACCCAGATTCAAACGTGTCCATGTATCTGTACGGAGATTGTACGTTTAGTTTGGTTTAGTTTAGAGATACAGCGCGGAAACAAGCCCTTTGGCCCACCGGATCCGAGCCGACCAGCGATCCCCGCACATTAACACCATGCTACACCCACTAGGGACAATTTTTATATTTACCAAGCCAAATAAACTACAAACCTTTCAATGATGGATAAAGCTTTTTTACAATGGAAAAATAATGGAATTATTAAGATTGGGGATCTCTATAGGGAAAACTCCTTCCTTTCATTTCAAGATGTACAACAAATTTATGGACTACACTCTAAAGATTACTTTAGATATTTACAAATTAGAGATTATGTTAAAGCAAATATGCAAGAACTCAGAAATAGAAAGACAGAAATATTAGATGAATGTTTGAATAACATCCGAATACAGAAAAAATGATTTCATATATATATAACATCTTATATATAAATAAAACATCTAATAGTTTGGCATAATTCATTTTCCCAAGATTGTCTATGTATTTCATCAACAGAAATACATAGACAATCTTGGAAAAATGAATTATGCCAAACTATTAGACCAGAAATATGGGATGATAGTTTACAACATATACATCATTGTTCGCTAAATGCTAAACACTCTCTTATACAGTTTAAAATATTACATAGACTATATTATTCAAAATCCAAATTACATAATATGTTCCCAAAAGTATCTCCTATATGTGATAAATGTCAACATTTAGAAGCCAATTTGTCACACTCATTTACAAACTGTATAAAAATTACAAAAATTCTGGATTGAAATATTTAGGATAATTTCGAATGTTCTTAATATAACTTTGACACCCGATTCAAAGCTAATAATACTAGGAATACTGGAAACAGAACAAATAGTAACAACAAACCAAAGAATTTTTATTGATTATGGGTTAATAATTGGGAAAAATTAATATTAAAATTTTGGAAAGGCCCTACATCCCCTACAATCAAATGTGGAATACAGAAATGTCGGAGACTCTCCATCTGGAGAGATTGAGGCTTGTCCTAATGGACAGGTTAGATCTCTTCAGAGGGGATATGGTCTCCATACATTGAATATTTACAGAGTCATGATGAGGGCTTGACTGAGTACGAGGGCTTGACTGAGGCCTGAATATTAGAATGGATGAAGAAAGAAATATAATAAATCATGCCTATATCTCCAATGACGGAATAATGATTAATACTCCATTCGCTTTCATATTTTCTTCATTATTTATCTCTATCTTTTCTTACTTTATAAAAAATAATTAAAAAAGCGTATAGAAGCATATAGTCCTAAATTTCAATATTAGTAATAATATCAATATTATTAATATTATGAAAGTATTTAATGATGTATTTTCGTTTATGTAAAATATTGTAATTTTCATAAATATGTTTCTATAATAAAAAATATTCAACAAATAAACTACAAACCTGTACAATTTTGGAGTGTGAGAGGAAAACAATGATCTCAGAGAAAACCCGCGCAAGTCAGGGGGAAAACGTACAAACTCCAATCAGACAGAACCCGTGGTTGGGATCGAACCCTGGTCTCCGCCGCTACATTTGTTGTAAGGCAGCAACTCTCCGACTGCGCCACTGTGACCACTCCCATGTTCTCCCCATGACCATGCAGTTTTTCCCCAGATGCTCCGATTTCCTCGCACACTCCAAAGAATAACAGGTTTGTAGGCTAATTTGGCTTGGGTGAAAATTGTAAATTGTCCCTAGTGTGTGGGATAGTGGTAATGTAGGGGAATCGATTGTCGGCAGGGACTGGGCGGCCTAAGGGCCTGTTTCTGCGCTGTATCTCTAAATTAAACGCCACGTGGTTTATTTATGGATGGCAGACACTGTCCTGCTTATTTTAATTAGACTTTAATGGGATTTGAATATAGTTGTCAAGGCCAGAAGTTATCACCCACCTCTTAATTGCTCTCGTGATGGTGGTGTGCCCATTTGAACTACTGCCATCCATCTGCTCAAGATACTCCCAGAGTATCTGCTGTTGAGTAATTCCAGGATTCAGGTCTTCAGATGATAAAGGAATTGAATATACAGTATTTCCAAGCTGGGGTAGCATGCTGTTGGTGGAAGCTTTTTTCACATGTCAGCTTCAGGGAGAGTAAATGCTGTGGGTTTGGAAGGTCAGGTGGAAGAAAATAGCAGAATAATAAAACAAATTGCCAAAATAAGTTGAATAAATCAATTGTATACATCAATTCAGAATACAAAGAACCCTTTTAACAAGAAGCATCAAAATGCTCCATTCATTGCAGCAAATGTTTCATGTGATACATATTGATAATACATTTTAATGCTGATTGCAGATAATTATTTAATTATATGTTGGCTGACATCTCCAGTTATATGAGAACCTAATTAAACTCATCTAATTCTAAATGGCCATCCTCTTTGTTTGTTACCTGAAACCAGACTCACAAATAAAATATCTTCTCTAACTTCTGTCATGACAATAGATTGCCAGGTGAACGTTTTTAGGATGCTCTCCAAGATTCTCTTTAAAAGCATAACATGCACTGACACATGCAATTCTTGAGCCATGATCAGTCTAAATGGAGAATTGGCATTTAGGACGGCGTTGAAGATTTTCCTTCCATTTCACACACAATGATTACATTGACTGCACTTCTCAATCTATGCACTGGTTCCCACGGACAAATATTTCTGTTTGTCATGCAGGAATAATGTTGAAATGTATTTTATGTAATTAAAATTGCATTTATATTCATCATGCATACTAGGGTACTCCTGGTAGACCTGGTGAGAAAGGACGTGACGGGCACCCTGGGACTGCTGTAAGTGCTGCTATTATCACTAGGCTTAGATAATGTCTAGGCATCTGATATCAGTATCTTTTCCAATGTAACATTGGTTTATATTATCAAAATTATTTTTTAAACTTCGGCCATTATAATGATAAAGGACTAAATAATGATTATAGCAACTGTAAACATTGCTCTGGTGCCTGGAAGTTGATAGTTGGAATTGTATTGAAATTGACCATTTTGTCTATATTTGATTTGAACTCTTTAAATTATGATTATTTCCTGGGATAAAATGCTGACGCGATTTTATTCTTAAGATTCTCCAAGAAAATGATCTCTAAACATGAATCTCTATTTTGTTCAGGGTGCACGAGGTCATGACGGAAGTCCTGGTAAAACAGGTCCAGCTGTAAGTGAAGTGTTAATTAGTGCATTGTGTATTTTTGTCCTTTGATGTCCTGTTTACTTCCCCAAATCAAATGTTTTACATTTTCTTCAAATACATTCTTTTAAAACTTCGGTTATTTTTCCATTTAGGGAAATCCTGGTACTCCTGGGAATCCTGGTCATTCCGGTAGTCCAGGCCACAAGGTATGTTGATTAAAACATAATTCTTGAGCGTGGATTCTTACTTTTTGTTTTCAGGATCTGGGCAACGCTGACCATTTATTGTCCATGCCTAAGTGCCTTTGTGATGATGGTTGAGTTAACCTTCTTGAAATGCTGCTGTTCATAGAATCTTAAAGAATCATACAGTGTGCAAACAGGCTCTTCGTCCCAACTTGCCCACATCAACTAACATGTCCCATCTACGCATCGTGTCCCATCTACACGAGTCCCACCTGCCTGCGTTTGGCCCATACCCCTCCAAACTTGTCCTATCCATGTACCTGTCTAATTGTTTCTAAAAAGTTGCGATGGTCCCTGCCCCACTACTTCCTCTGGCAACTCGTTCCTTACACACACCACCATTTGTTCCATCTGATGATGTTTCATCTTACTGTGCTGTTGAATGGGGAGTTCCAGAATTGAGATAGAAATATATGGTCAATCCTTGATTGTTCAAAGGGTATAAGTTGGAAGGAAGGAAGGAAGGAAACCAACAGGTGATAGAGCCATATGCTTGGGAGGTGCTTTTTGAATGTCCTACATAACAGTATAGATTAATTTTAGAGATACAACATGGAAGCAGGCTCTTCAGATGTCAGAGTCTCTGCTGACCATCGATTAGCCATTGACACTAGTTCTATGTTATCCCACCAACTCATCCTACACACTAGAGGCACTTTGTTTTTACAGAGGTTAATTAGCCTACAAGCCCACACATCCTTGGGAAGTGGGAGGAAACTGGAGCACCCATAGGAAATCTGTGCGATCACAAGGAGAAACAGCAAACTCCACGCAGACAACACCCGAGGTCAGGATCAAACCTAGGTCCCTGCTGCTGCAGGGCAGCAGCTCTACCAAGACAACTGCAGTGCAGTAGTAGGGGTGCAGACTGCACCCGTGGTGAAGGGAATTAATGTTTAGGACAGTTAATGGTATGTTAATTGAGTGTATAGGCTGCGTTGTGCTGGTTGGTGTTGAGACAGTTGATGGTTATTGGCATTGCATTCATCCATGCAAGTGAAGAGTAATGTAATGTCTCCATATAGAAATTATGTCTTCACTTGCATTGTATTCAGAATTTCCACTCCTTGGGATAATTCATGTTATGCTTGGGGTCTACCCACATAACATTGAACTGGAAATCTTCTCAACTGAGAAAAATGAAAGGTTCATTAAAGCAAAATATCGCAACTGCTCATTCTGAGATTTGATTTTTGTATGGAATAGGACTGGAGAGAATTAACATAAAGCAATTTACAGTAGAAGGAGCACAGATTTCTATTATACGTTAAGTCAAATTAAACAGTTCTGATGTGCCGTTGATGTTTTTGACAAAAGGAAATATGGAAACATAGAAAAATAGATGTAGGAGTAGGCCATTCGAGACAGTGCCATCATTCAATATGATCATGGCTGATCATCCAAAATCAGTACCCTGTTCCTGCCTTTAAGAGCTAAATCTAATTCTCTTGAAAACATCCAGGGAATCCACTGCCTTCTGTGGCAGCAAATTCCACAGATTCACAACTCTCTGTGTGAAGTTTTTCCTCATCTCAGTCCTAAATAGCCTACACCTTATTCTTAAACTGTGACCCTCGTTCTGAACTCCTGCATCTATTTTTCCTGCATCTAGCCTGTACGATCCGTTTAAGAATTTTATATGTAGCAATTGATGCAGAACATATTTCCAAAAATATTAATATAAAGGAAAATATTTTTATTTTCTCAGTCGTTCATTGAGGATTAAATATTGATCAACATAAAAATGAGTGGATGTGGAGAAGATGTTTAAAGAGTCTCGGATTAGAAGTCATAGCCTCAGAATTAAAGGACATTTTTTTTCAGAAGAAGTTGAAGAGGAGTTTCTTTAGTCAGAGGATGATGTATCTGTGAAATTCTTTGCTACAGAAGGCTGTGGAGGCAAAGTCACTGGATATATTTAAGGCAGAGATAGATTCTTGATTAGTACGGGTGTCAGAGGTTATGGGGAGAAGGCAGGAGAATGGGGTTAGGAGTGAGAAATAGATCAGCCATGATTGAATGGGGGTGTAGACTTGATGGGCCAAATGGCCTAATTCTGATATCTCTTATGATCTTATTATCTTATGAAATCTTCCCACTGCTCTTTTCATGGTGTGTATTAATTTATTATAAGCAGGAAAGAGAGCAGATGGAGGCTTAGTTAAATATCTCATCCAAATTTAAATTGGTCGGCACGGACTGGAAGGGCCGAGAGGGCCTGTTTCCGTGCTGTAATTGGTATATGGTTATATGGTTAAATATTGTCATGTAGAACTGCACACAGATGGAGGTGTCCTCCAAAATTATGTTCCAAAGTTTCTGGTGTTGTTCTATGAATTTCTGTATTTGATATATATGTAAGCCAACATTTACACCTAAAGAGGAAAGCCTTTGAATGTGTCAGATGGAAGCACTACTGCACTAAGGGAATATCAAGTTACTTGACTAAGAAGTCTAAAAGGTTAGATCATATGGAATCCAGGAAGAGCCAGCCAGTCATATACAAAATTGGCTTAGGGGTGGAGAGCAGAGGATGGCAGTAGAGGATAATGCTTCCTCAGATTGGAGGCATGTGACCGGTAGTGTGCAATAGGGATAGGGGCTGGGTCACCTGCTGTTTTCCATATATAATGAATGCTTTGGATGAGAATGGAGATGGCATGATTAGTTAGTTTGTGGATGACACACAATTGGGCAGTGAAGAGTATTGTCCAGACGTACGATAGGATCTAGATCAGCTGGGAATGTGGAATGGCAGACAATTATTTATTTATTTAAATATTAATTTTATTAGAAGCAATTATACAAGGAGAAAGCAATCAACATAACAATTATACAATTTTTGTACTGCTTCAATTTTAACATTTTATAAACTAATAACTAAATCGGAAAAAAGGAATTAGAAAAAAAACTAAATCTAATTTTCCTTTTTTTTCTATCTATCTTTTATATCTATTATAATCTACGGTTTGATTGGAGTAATATAATGTACCAAGGGAGATGTATTCATGAAAGGAAAAAAAGAGACTCAAATTTCATCCACTCGGGGTCCGGGTGTAAGGTTGGGCCTGTCGCGCTGAGCCTTGGATCCTGTAGATCCTTATAAATTTAAAATGCAAGACTTAAAAAGAATCACGGGGAATGAGGGATTAACATTTTGCAGTTGGAATGTTAAAGGTATCAATGAACCGATAAAGAGAGGAAAAGTAATGACATATTTAAAAGCAAGTAAAGCGGATGTAATTTATATTCAAGAGACTCATCTAAAAAAAGAGGCGGAAAACAGATTGAAAGCTAAATGGATAGATACAATATATCACTCCTCGTTTACACATAAATCAAGAGGTGTAGCAATATTATTTCGTAAAGGTACTTTATTCAAACATATATCAACTATAGATGATAAAGATGGTAGATATATTATTGTGATAGGAGAATTAAATACAGAAAAAAGTGATTCTTGTTAATATATATGGACCAAATTTTGACAGTCCATTGTTTTTTAAAAAAAGTACTCAATAATATTCCGGAATTAAACGCAATATAACTTGATAATTGGTGGAGATTTCAACTGTACATTAGATCCTTACTTAGACAGATCTTCAAAACAGAGGAAAAACAAATCACATTCCAGTGATTTGCTAAATGCATATATGCAAGCGACCAATATTAAAGATGTTTGGAGAACAGAAAATCTACAGGACGAGAATATTCTTTTTACTCCCCAGTGCATAAAACTTATTCAAGAATAGATTATTTTTTGGTGGATGCAAAACTTATTTCGCTTACTTATGAAGCTAATTATGATAATATAGTAATTTCAGATCATGCACCATTAACGTTTAAAATTAAAATTAATAATAAAACAGAAAATTTAAGACAGTGGAAACTTAACCCACAAATTTTAAAAGACAAAACTACTCAGGAATATATTATAAATCAAATTAAAATTTTCTTTGAAATAAATGATCAACCAGAGATATCACGTTCTTTACTGTGGGAAACATTTAAGGCATATTTTCGGGGAATAATGATTTCTTCACAAACATTTCACAATAAAAAGATTCGGAAAGAACAACAGGATCTCGAAAAGGAGATTAAGCAATTAGATATACAGAATGCTACAAAACCAAATATGATATTACATAATAAAATTGTTATACTGAAATATAAATTAAATAAAATATATACAGATCAAGTGATAAAATATTATCAACACACTAAACAATTACAATTTGAATTTGGGGATAAGCCCCAAAATTTGTTGGCTCGACAATTAAGGAAAACTGAAGCGGAAAAAATTATACATAGGATTAAATCACAAAGTGGTGATTTATTAATACAACCTAAAGATATTACTGAAAGATTTATGCAATACTATAAAAATTTATACACTGCTAAAATAACAGTAAGTAAAATAGAAATAGATGCATTTATAAAAGAATGTAACTTGAAAGGATTGGATTCACAAAATAGAAAAATTATTAAATGCTGATATTTCAATAAATGAAATAGAAGAATCTATTAGGTCATTAAAAAAATGGTAAAACACCGGGGACCAGATGGTATAGGTTCGGAATTTTATAAAATATTTCATGAATATATAGTCCCATATCTAAAATCATTATATGAACAGATATATACAGAACAGAAGCTTCCAGATACATTGAACGAATCTATTATAACACTCATACCTAAAATGAATAAAGATTTAGATGAACCAGGATCATATAGAGCAATAGCGCTATTAAATACAGATCAAAAGATATTAACAACAATATTAGCAAAAAGATTGAGTTCAGTCGTTAATGAAATAATACATCCGGATCAAACAGGATTTATACCAAAAGATACTCTTCATATAATCTAAGACGATTGTTTAATATTATATATTCGAAAAGAAGTGATAAAAAAGATTTAGCAGTTATCTCGCTTGATGCAGAAAAAGCTTTTGACCAAGTGGAATGGCCTTATTTATTTTCAGTAATGGAAGCCTTTAAACTAGGAGAGGAATTTATTACTTGGATTAAATTATTATACGCAAACCCAACAGCAAGAATAACAACAAACCGAATGTTATCAATCAAATTTAATTTTATCACGAGGTTGTAGGCAAGGTTGTCCTTTATCACCTTTATTGTTTGCATTAGCTATAGAACCACTTGCTCAGAGGATAAGACTACATCCGGAAATATATGGATATGATACAATAGATACTAAGAATAAAATCTCCTTATATGCAGACGATGTACTACTTTATATCACTCAACCAGAAATAAGTATTCGAAACGTGTTTAAAATTAATAACGGAATTTGGAACACTTTCAGGATACAGTATTAATTGGAATAAAAGTGAGCTTATGCCAATAACACTGAATAATTTACATATATTACAACAATTTCCTTTTAAGATAACAAATGAAAATATTAAATATCTTGGGATTTTTGTTACAAAAAGATTTAATTCTTTATTTAAATTTAATTTTCCCCCATTACTGAATAAATTGAACAAGAATATTTCATATTGGAAAAGTTTACCTATCTCGATGATAGGGAAAATTAATGCAATAAAAATGATATTTCTCCCACAATTATTATATTTATTTCAATTAATCCCGATATATCTTCCAAAAGTTTTTTTTAAAAAAGTAGATTCTTTAATTACGAATTTTATTTGGGATTATAAGACTCATAGAATAAATAAAAAACATTTATGCAAATCTAAAATAAAAGGAGGATTAGCATTACCAAACTTTATGTTCTATTACTGGGCAGTCAATATTAAAAATATGAATTTTTGGTTAGGAGAAATTGATAATAAACCTAATTGGTTAAATATGGAAAAAGAAGATTGTTCTCCATTTGAAATTAGCTCTATAATATTTGCTAATACTAATGTTGCTAAGAAAGTTTTTAAGGAAAATCCGATAATAGAAAATGGAATTCGCATATGGAAACAAATAAAGAAAGCATTAAAACTAAAATCTATCCCATTAAGTCTTAAGATTGTTAATAATTTTATGTTTAAACCTTCTTTATTGGATAAAGCTTTTTTACAATGGAAAAATAATTAGGAATTTCTAAGATGGGGCGATCTTTATAAGGAAAACATTTTTCTTTCATTTCAAGAGTTGCAACAAACTTACGGGCTACATAATAAAGAATATTTTAGATATTTACAAATTAGAAACTATGCCTTCGCAAATATATATGAATTTAAAAATAGAAAAATAGAAATATTAGAGGAATGTTTGAACAAACATCCAAATATGGAAAAAATGATATCATATATATATAATATTTTACTGGAAAACGATACCCCATCAACAGAAACATACAGAGAGTCTTGGGAAAAGGAATTGGGTCAAATAATAAGACCAGAAATATGGGAAGAAAGTTTACAACATATACATTATTGTTCATTAAACCCTAAACATTCTCTCATACAGTTTAAAATATTACATAGATTACATTATTCTAAATATAAATTACATAATATTTTCTCAAAGATATCTCCTATATGTGATAAATGTCAAATTTCAGAAGCAAATTTGACACACTCATTTACCAACTGTATAAAAATTGTAGAATATTGGAAGGAAATATTTAAAATAATATCAGCCGTTATTAATAAAAATATAACTCCTGACCCAAAGTTAATTATACTTGGAATTATTGAAACCGATTTATCAATAACAATGAGTCATAGAACTTTTATTGACTATGGTTTAGTAATTGGGAAGAAATTAATATTAAAATTTTGGAAAGGCCCTACATCCCCAACAATTAAAATGTGGAATATAGAAATGTCGGAGACACTCCATTTGGAGAGATTGAGGTTTGTCCTTATGGATAGGCTAGATCTCTTCAGACGGATTTGGTCTCCATATATTGAATATTTACAGGGTCATAATAGTTCGGCGCGGGGACCTGACTGAAACCTGGATATTGGATGAAGAAACATATATTAATTCATGAATATATCTATAAACACGGATCATTGACGAATACTTTATTCTCCATCAAACCTTTTATTTTTATTCTTTACTACCTTTCTTTTTTCTTTAAATCTTTCTATTTTCCTATATCTATATAAAAAATTAAAAAAAATGTAGAAACACATTACTTTAACTTTTTGATATTAGTACAAATATAAATATTATTAGATTTATGAGAATATTTATTAATTATTATTTACTTTTAGTTTTATATACCTTTAATTATATAAAATTACGTATTCTTTATTACGTATAATTATCCTTAATATTAGGAAGGAAAAAAAATGGAAATTTTATAAGTTTTATTAACTTTTTGTATCAATATTATTACTAAATTTGGCCTTATACCTAAAAAATTAGAGATAAAATGAAAAACTTACTAATAGTATAATGCTATATTATAAATGTATTATTAGTATTATGTACTTTTAATCATATAAAATATATAACTTTGGAAGTTATAATTAAGGATAATACAGCATAAATAATATTGATATTATTATTAATATATTAATAGTATGAATTAATTATTAAGACTATGTACTACTACTGTAGAAATGTAATATGTTATTTTGTTTCTATAATAAAAAAATTAAAAAATAAAAAAAAATAAAAAAAAAATAAATAAATCGGAAAAAAGGAAAAAGGAAAAAAGGGAAAGAAAGAAGAAAGTAAATAGAAGAAAGAATTTTGAAAAAGACACGAAAAAGAAAAGAGAAAAACCCCAGAACTAACGAAGGAGTGAAAGAAGCGGAGATATATCCCACTGCCCTTCCCTACGCCCGCTCACCCGACCCTAGCGTTGGTTTTGAGTTTGTGGTCAACCATTATGTTGTTGAAGAAATTCAATGAAAGGAGACCATATTTTGGAAAATTTATCTGGTTTGTCAGTCAAGACAAGCCTTATTTTTTCTAAATGTAGTGTCTCGGTCACTTCTGTGATCCACAACTTCACTATGGAGACTGTTATCTTTTTCCAGAATTTAAGTATAAGTTTGTTCGCAGTTATTAAACCATAGTCAAGGAAGCGTCTTTGAGATATCGTTAAATTAGGGCAGCTCTCCGACAGTCCTAATATTATTAATTTTGACTCCAATTGAATTTTAAGTGTTTTAGAAATGATATTGAATATTCCCGTCCAGAAGTTTTTTATTTTTATACAGGATACAAAATAATGAGTTAGGCTGGCTTCTTGGAAGTGACATTTATCACAGAGAGGAGAGACAGTTGGGAAGATCTTGTTCAATTTGGTCTTTGAGTAATATAACCTATGAAATACTTTGAATTGTATCAGGCAATAACTGGCATTTAAAGAACAGTAGTGTATGTATAGTAGGCTTTCCTCCCATATATCTTTCAAAATGGGTAAACCCAGCTCGTCCTCCCATGCTCGCCTACAAATCTCAGAGGGTGGGGTGTCAATATTTAGAAGAGTGTTATAAATGTAAGATATCAACTTACTTGTATCGACATGTCTATTCAAACAATCGTCTAATATATCTGGACATAAAAGGACTGTCTTGTGTATATGTTTTCACGTAATCTCGGATTTGAAGGTATCTAAAAAAAATTATTGGCATTCAAGTGATATTTCTCCTGTAGATCTTGAAAAGAAGAGAGTCCCCTTCTTATAGAGGTCTCCCACGGCAGACGGAATTTAATTCTAAATGTAAAGTGATGTGGTTTGGGAGTTAAACTGTGACAGGACTTAATTAATGGAAGGACCATGGAAGTGTAGATTAATAGAAAGATCTAGGGCTACAAGTACATAGTTTCTTGAAAATTGGGCCACAGGTAGACGTTATGGTGAATAAGGCATATGCACACTTGCCTTCATCTGTATGGGCATTGAGTACAGGAGTAGGGACATCAATTTACAGCTGTACAAACATTGGGAAGACCACACCGAGCATTGTGTACAGTTCTGGTCACTGCACTATAGGAACGATGTCATTTACCTGGAGGGGAAGCAAAGATGGATGTTGTTGGTTCTTGAGAGTTTTCATGTGAGATGGGAAAGATTTAAAGGAGACCTGAGTGGTAGGTTTTTCACAAACAGGGTAGTAGGTATATGGAATGAGCTGCCAGAGGAAAAGGTACAACTATAATGTTTGACAGACATTTGAACAGGTACATGGATAGGAACAGTTTATAGGGATGTGGCCCAAGCTTTCATGATGCATGTCCAACTTCAAATTGTTAAAGTTCACCAGCAGACTTAGGAACAGCTTCTTCCCCTCTGTTATCAGGCTTATGAATGGCCCGTTCACAAGTTAGGGTTCTGCCCAATTCCCCCTTACCCCATTGTGGACCTTGGACTTTGCATCTGGAAATGATGGGCTAGAATGCTGGGAACTATATTCTACACTTTGTATCACGAGTAGAGTTGAGTTTATTGTCACGTGTACCAAGGCACAGTGAAAAGCTTTTGTTGCGTGCTAACCATTCAGCAGAAAGACAATACATGATTACAATTGAGGCACCCACAGTGCACAACTACATGATAAAGGGAATAACGTAAATAATGTTTAGTGCAAGATAAAGTCCAGAAAAGTCCGATCAAAGAGAGTCCAAAAGTCTCCAATGACGTAAATAGTAGCTCAGAACTCTCCGTAGTAAAGGTACTTTATTTAGGCATACATCAACTATAACTGATAAAGATGGCAGATACATTATTGTGATAGGAGAATTAAACACAGAAAAAATGATTCTTGTTAATATATATGGACCAAATTTTGATAGCCCATTGTTTTTTAAGAAAGTACTTAACAATATTCTGGAACTAACAAAATATAATTTAATAATTGGAGGCGATTTTAATTGTACATTAGACCCCTATTTAGACAGATCTACTAGGCAAAGAAAAATTAAATCACACTCTAGTGATTTATTAAACGCATATATGCAAACGACTAACATCAAGATGTTTGGAGAATAGAAAATCCTACTGGATGAGAATACTCCTTTTACTCGCCAGTACATAAAACCTACTCAAGAATAGATTATTTTTTGGTGGATGCAAAACTTATTTCACTTACTTACGAATCCAAATATCACAATATTATAATCTCAGATCATGCGCCATTAACATTTAAGATCAAAATAAATGGTAAAATAGAAAAATCAGGACAGTGGAGATTTAACCCACAAATTTTAAAAAATAAAACTACTCAGGAATATATCACACCACAAATTAAGATTTTTTTTGAAACAAATGATCAACCAGAAATATCTTGCTCCTTATTATGGGAAACATTTAAAGCATATCTCCGGGGAATTATGATCTCTTCACAAGCATTTTATAATAAAAAGAATCGGAAGGAACAACAAGATTTGGAAAGGGAGATTAAACAATTAGACATACAGAATGCAACAAACCCAGATATAATATTACACAATAAAATTGCAGCATTGAAATATAAATTAAATAAAATATACACGGATCAAGTTCTAAAACTTTATCAACATACTAAACAAATACAGTTCGAATTTGGAGATAAACCCCAAAAATTATTGGCCCGCCAATTAAGGAAAATGGAAGCTGAAAAAATAATCCATAGGATTAAATCACATAACGGCGAATTGCTAATACAAACCCAAAGATATTAATGAAAGATTTATGCAATATTATAAAAACGTATACACTGCTAAAACAACAGAAAATAAAACAGAAATAGAAGCATTTCTAAAAAAATGTAACCTGAAAGGGTTGGATTTACAAATAGAGAATTATTAAATGCTGATATCTCAACAAAAGAAATCCAAGAATCTATTAGATCATTAAAAAATGGTAAATCACGGGACCAGATGGTATTGGTTTGGAATTTTATAAAATATTTCATGATCATATGGTTCCGCGTTTGAAACCAATATTGAAACCAGGATCTAGGAATAACTGTGCATAGTTCCCTGAAGGTGGAATCGCATGTAGATAGGGTGGTAAAGAAAGCCTTTGGTGTGCTGGCCTTTATAAATCAGAGCATTGAATATAGGAGTAGGGAAGTAATGTTAAAAATTGTACAAGGCATTGGTAAGACCAATTCTGGAGTATGGTGTACAATTTTGGTCACCTAGTTATAGGAAGGATGTCAACAAAATAGAGAGAGTACAGAGGAGATTTACTAGAATGTTGCCAGGGTTCCAGCAACTATGTTACAGAGAAAGGTTGAACGTTAGGTCTTTATTCTTTGGAGCGCAGAAGGTTAAGGGGGGGACTTGATTGAGGTCTTTAAAATGATGAAAGGGATAGACAGAGTTGACATGGATACGTTTTTCCCATTGAGGGTAGGGAAGATTCAAACAAGAGGGCATGACATGAGAATTAAGGGACAGAGGTTTTGGGGGTAACGTGAGGGGGAACTTCTTTACTCAGAGGGTGGTGGCTGTGTGGAATCAGCTTCCAGCAGAAGTGGTGGAGGCAGGATCGATTTTAACATTTAAGAGTAAAGTGGATAGGTATATGGACGTGAAGGGAATGGAGGGGTATGGTCCGAGTGCAGGTAGATGGGACTAGGGGAAAACAAATGGTCGGCACGGACTGGAAGGGCCCCGAGAGGGCCTGTTTCCGTGCTGTAATTGTTATATGGTTATTATATGGTTATTATATGAACAGATATATACACAGCAGAAATTACCAGAAACGCTGAATTAATCTATTATAACTCTTATACCTAAAAATAATAAAGACTTGGATGAACCAGGATCATTTAGAGCAATAGCTCTTTTAAATACTGATCAAAAGATATTAACAAAAATATTAGCACAAAGGCTAAGTTTAGTTGTCAACGAATTAATTCATCCAGATCAAACAGGATTTATACCAAAACGATATTCCTCATATAATCTAAGACGGTTATTCAACATTTATATTTCGAAAAGAAGTAATAAAAAAGACCTAGTAGTCATTTCACTTGACGCAGAAAAAGCCTTTGATCAAGTAGAATGGCCTTACCTATTTTTGGTTATGGAAGCTTTCAATTGGGAGAGAAGTTTACCACTTGGATTAAATTGTTATACACAAATCCGACAGCTAGAATAACAACAAAGCGAATGTTATCAACTAAATTCAATTTATCTCGAGGTTGTAGACAAGGTTGTCCTTTACCCCCTTTATTGTTTGCACTCGCAATAGAACCTCTCGCCCAGAGGGTGAGATTACATCCGGAAATACATGGATATGATACTAGAGACACTAAAAATAAAATCTCCCTATATGCGGATGATGTATTACTTTATATCACAGAACCAGAAACAAGTATCCGAAACTTGTTAAAATTAATAACAGAATTCGGATCTTTCTCAGGATACAGTATCAATTGGAATAAAAGTGAACTTATGCCAATAACGGTGAATAACTTACATATACTACAACAATTCCCTTTTAAGATAACAAACGAAAAAATTTAATATCTTGGAATTTTTGTAACAAAAAGATTCGACTCTTTATTCAAATCTAACTTCCCCCCATTATTGAATAAATTAAATAAGAATATTTTATATTGGAAAAGCTTACCTATCTCAATGTTAGGTAAAATTAATACAATAAAAATGATCTTTCTTCCACAATTATTATATCTCTTCCAATTAATTCCGATACTAAAATTACTAACTTTATCTGGGATTATAAGAGTCATAGAATAAATAAAAAAACATTTATGTAAATCTAAAATAAATGGAGGATTAGCATTACCAAATTTTATGTTTTATTACTGGGCAGTCAATATTAAAAATATGAATTTTTGGCTAGAAGAAATAGATAACCAACCAACTTGGTTAAAAATGGAAAAAGAAGATTGTTTTTCCCTTTGAAACTAGTTCTATAATATTTGCTAATACTAATTTAGCTAAGAAAATTTTATAGTGAAAATCCGATAATAGAAAATGGAATCCGTATTTGGAAACAAATAAAGAAAACATTAAAACTAAAATCAATACCATTATCTCTTACCATCGTAAATAATGTTACGTTTAAACCTTCAATGATGGATAAAGCTTTTTTACAATGGAAAAATAAGGGAATTACTAAGATGGGAGATCTTTATAAGGAAAACTCTTTCCTTTTCATTTCAAGAGTTACAACAAATTTATGGACTACACACTAAAGAATATTTTAGATATTTACAAATCAGAAATTATGTTTCTGCAAATACACAAGAACTTAGAAATAGAAAGATAGAAATTCTAGATGAATGCTTAAATAAACACCCAAATACAGATAAAATGATTTCATTTATATACAATATTCTATTGGAAAATGATGTTCCATCAACAGAAATATATAGACAGTCTTGGGAAAAAGAACTAGGTCAAATTATAAGGCCAGAACTATGGGATGAAAGTTTACAACATATACATCACTGTTCGTTAAATGCTAAACATTCCCTTATACAATTTAAAATACTACATAGATTACATTATTCTAAAGCTAAATTACATAACATCTTTCCAAAAGTATCCCCCATATGTGATAAATGTCAACATTTAGAAGCAAATTTATCACATTCATTTACTAACTGTATAAAAATTACAACATTTTGGATAGAAATATTTAAGATAATTTCGAATGTTGTCAATATAATTCTGACTCCTGATCCAAAGTTAATAATACTTGGAATACTAGAAACAGACCAACTAGTAACAATGAATCAAAGAATTTTTATTGACTATGGTTTAATAATTGGGAAAAAAACTAATATTAAAATTTTGGAAAGGCCCTACATCCCCAACAATCAAAATGTGGAACACAGAAATGTCGGAGACACTTCATCTGGAGAGATTGAGGCTTGTCCTAATGGACAGGTTAGATCTCTTCAGAGAGATTTGGTCTCCATTTATTAAATATTTACAGGGTCATAATGGCTCGGCACGAGGGCTTGACTGAGACCTGAATATTAGAATGGATGAAGAAACATATATAATAAATCATGACTATATCTCCAAGGACGGATTAATGATTAATACTCCATTCACCATCATACTTCTTACACTCTTTTTCTCTATCTTTTCCTACCTTTAAAAAGAATTTTTGAAAAATGTATGGAAACATATAATCTTAAAATTTTAATACTAATAAGAATATAAACAGTACTAATATCATGAAGGTATTATTAATATCATGTATTTTCAAATATATAAAATCTATAGTCTTAAATTTTAAAATCAATGATAATACAAATATTATTAATAGTATGAATATATCATTAATATCATGAAGGTATTATTAGTATTATGTATTTTCAATTGTATAAAATATATAGTCTTAAATTTTAAAATTAACGATAATACAAATATTACTAACAGTATGAATTTATCATTAATATTATGTATTTTCAATTATATAAAATATATTGTCTTAAATTTTAAAATCAATGATAATACAAATATTATTAAGAGTATGAATATATCATTAATATCATGTATTTTTAGCAATGCAAAGTAATGTACTTTGTTATTATTATGTTTCTATAATAAAAATACTTAACAAAAAAAGAACTCTCCGTAGTTGTTGCTAGGATGGTTCAGTTGCCCCATAACAGCTGGGAAGAAACTGTCCCTGAAACTCGACATGTGTGCTTTCACACTTCAGTACCTCTTGCCTGATAGGAGAGGGGAGAAGGGGGAGTAGCTGGGGTGCAACTCGTCCTTGATTATGCTGGTGGCCTTGCCATCTATAAGAATTAATTGATAAAATACATAGCATTGAAATAAAGTATTATGAACCAAACTAACTTTTTTGCCTTGCAGCTTGGATTATGGATAAACTATCTGTAAAGATCACACAGTCCCGAGAACATAACTTGTCTTTCATATTTTACCTTGCAGGGTGACAATGGGGAGAAAGGTTCTCCAGGTCTCAATGGTAATCCTGGACCAAGGGGTTTACCAGGTGTAAATGGCGGTGATGGGAAGTCAGGCCATGATGTATGTAACCAACATTCACTGAAATCTTGTACATCTGCCTTTCATTAACCATTTAACTAATGTTGGAAAATATCATCTGAAGGTTTGATGGTTTATTTTGTAGGGGAAATCTGGAAAAGATGGATTGCGTGGGACACCAGGGATTCAGGTCAGTTTCATCAAAATAATTTTCATTTATCGTGAAAATATAGCAGAGTAATGCCATGATTAAAGAGGAGAGAGTTGGATAAATGTTGTTGGCTTATTAATTTGGATTGCATCGATCAAATGAATATTATTTAATCATTTAATGTGAATTATTTGAACTTTAACGGAATCAAAAACTGTCATTATGAACATACTTTCTTGAACATCTTCAAAGGACTGATTGAACCTCAATTGGCCTGTCATTTTGATCATTCAATTTGTTATTTTAATAATATGAGTTTGTCATTATCCAATGTTCAGGATTTAAACCTATGATCAAGAGTGCATGCTTAGCCAAAAACTTCATTCATACCAGCTTCCCTTACTCCCTTACTTTCTTAGGGTTATCCTGGCAATCCTGGAAATCCTGGAGTTCAAGGTCCAGTTGGTCATCCAGGTTCACAAGGAAAAGATGGCCTTGTGGGTCCTCGTGGTTTAACAGTAAGTGCGAGAGTTTAATGGCTTTATTTCATTCGTGTCAAGCCAGGAACATTGTGCAGATCACACTGTGTTCAGAAATATGATTCTGATAACCAGGTTCAAATGGCAGTGGCACGTCTTCAGCACAATTACGAATGTTTAAAACAATTAAGCCACAGATCAACCTGGTATGTGAGTATTGAAGCATTACATTTGTTCCTACATGCTCGTCCTCTGATGTAAATTACAGATAAAGAAAATAACATTATCCTAATTTACTCGAGTTGTAAAAAATATTCTGAATGTTTAAAGATTGTAGCAATATAAGCCATGAAACAAGTCCGGGGATAAAACAGGTTGCGTTTAGTTTAGTTTTAGTCTAGAGATACAGCATAGAAAGAGGCCCTTCGTCCCACGCCAACCATGAATTATCCATTCATATTAGTTTCCTTACTACAGACTAGGGACAATTTACAGTGGCCAATTAACCTACAATTACTGAAGCCAATTAACCTACAAACTTGCATGTCTTTGGAATGTGGGAGGAAACCGGAGCAGCCGGAGAAAACCCATGCAGTCACAGGGAGAACATGCAAACTCCACAGACAGCACCCAAGATCAGGATTGAACCCAGGTCTCTACTGTTACACATCTGTGCTGCTCAAATACTATAAAGTTTAAATGTATAATAGTTTAAATAGCATATATAGAATTGTTAAACAGAATGCAAAAGAAGATGGAGGGAAATAGTTAAATAGTTCTTTGCATAATGAAGCCTGTGGAAAGGTTTAAGAAATGAAGAATGATGTACAGCAAGCATTATAATGGAAACAGAAAGGCAACAATTATTTTTTTAGATCCTGTATTTTATTTAGTTTAGAGCGACAGCATGGTAAACAAGCTCTTCGGCCCTCTGAGTCCATGCTGACCAGCAATCACTCTTGTACTAGTTCTATCCAACATATTAGGGACAATTTATACAAACCTACAAACTCGCACATCTTTGGAATGTGGGAGGAAACCAGAGCATCCGGAGAAAACCCACGTGGTCACAGAGAGAATGTGCAAGCTCCGCACAGACAGGACCCATAGTCAGGATTGAACCCAGGTCCCTGGCCCTGTAAGGCAACAGCTCTACCGCTGCACCACTGTGGCATCAGTATATTCTTGCTTTATTCTAATAAATTCTACAGGTCATGTTAAAATATAATATTTGATTTCTTTACAATATCGTTATGATCCAGTCTGATGGACCATTGCAACAGAGAGTGGTTAGGTGGTTCTTCTTAGTCAGATTAAATATCAGATATTTTGTTACCGAGCAGAAGGAAAAATTACAATTGATTCCTTTCAGCTACGTCAAACTGCCACTTGCCCATTGATACAAATCACTGGGCACTGATGGATTGAATGAGTAGAGAGTAAATAAAAAACCCAACATAACTGAAAAGAAATAACTGAAATGTTTCCATGAATGCCAAAGGTGGTAAATAAATAGGCAATGGCTAAAAGAAAGAAAATAATTCCAGCAATTCAAACTATAACAAGGAAATACTGGACACAATTTGCAGGTTAGGAGAGTGAAACCATGTTGGTTGACAATGATAGCATTTCATTAGTACATATCAGATAGTATATAGTTGTGGGCGGCACAGTGGCTTAGTAAGCTGCTGCCTCACAACTCCAGTGACTGAGTTCAATCCTGACCCCCTGGAACCATCTGTGTAGAGTTTACATTTTCTCCCTGACACCAAATTAGTTTTGTCTGGGTGTTCTGATTTACTCGCATCCCAGAGATGATCAGGTTCTTGGGTTACAGTATCATAGAGTGATACAGTGTGGAAACAGTCCCTTCGGCCCAACTTGCCCACACAGGCCCCGAAGGGTCTCGACGCGAAATGTCGCCTATCTCCTTTGCTCCTTAGATGCTGCGTTTCTGCACCCGCTGAGTTTCCCCAGCCTTTTGTGTACCATCTAAACTAGTTCCACTTGCCTGTGTTTGGCCCACAGTCTGAAACTGTCCTATCCATGTACCCGTTTATTGCTTCTTAAACATTGCGATAGTCCTTGCCTCGACTACCTCCTCTGGCAACACGTTATATACACCCACCACCATTGTTTGTTTGAAAAAGTTGCCCCTCGGATTCCTATAAAATAGTAAGATTAAATGAGAACTTACCAGTTTGAAGTTTGATCTTTATTTTATGAGGAGTCGAGTTGAGGGACTACGTGAAGAACCCCGTACAGCCGTTCGTGCGTCAATCTTCAAAGCAACGGTGTGAAATCACAGACAATAATGACTGAAGTATAATGGTAAGATAACAAAGACTAGAACTACCAGATAAGATCTATGAGGGCTGGGAGCGGAGGGCACGTAGTCCCTCAACTCCTCATAAAATAAAGATCAAACTTCAAACTGGTAAGTTCTCATTTAATCTTACTTCGGAGTCACGTGAGTGACTATGTGAAGACTTCAAAACTCTGTAATTTAATGCCGTGTGAAACAAGTATACACAACCACATGCTTCATTGACAAATGAAGGAAAGCATTCATAATGCATACAGTCATAACATAGATGTAAAACATGCTGATGCTGTTTAAATGAGACAATAATATTTCCATCTCTCACCCAGATGGAAAATATAACCAGAACATAAATAGAGTTAACAAATAACCCAGGTTCAGCAATGGGTCATTACAGATGTTTGGAGATTCGTTCGTTGGACCATGCTGCAGCCGTAACAATGCGACCCAGCGGAACATAAATACCCTTGCTGCTGATGTTGTAGCAGCCCTGGTGCAAGGAGATCTGGTATCAGAATCCATTAGTACATAACACAACTCTGTTTTCTCATCTGGAATGGCCTGAACAATAAGTACTCCCAAATTATTTATTTATTGTGACTAACAAAATTGCTAGTCCAGAACTCCAAGGCTCTTGATGACTTTGACATATTGTTGTATATATGTGTGCTTACCTTATCAAAGGTCCCCGGTATGCCTGTGACTATTTTGAGACCTGACCCCCTTCTGGTCTGCTCAAGTATTTATAACATAATATTATATATTATAATTTACAGTTATCATCCTGTACCATCGCAATTATGTAGTGACTGAACCTGCTGCACTAAACTAGTGCCAGAAGGATAACTACCCAATAAACTCCAGCCTCCTGGTGAAATAGTGTTCACAAATGTCAACATCGCATATGGCATCATACTGGTCCTGGGACCTATGTTGAAGATATCCTACCCCTTGATAACCGGTGTGGACCCGACAGAGCAAGTCTAGTTTGCTACAGCCAACTCAATGAGGAAGCTCATTGACCCAATTAATGGCCATACAACTCCATAATTAACAAACGATCATTTAGCATGAACTCGAAACATTAGCAATCAATACCATTTTCCATGGAACATAAGCATAACAAACTCTTTCATCTCCTGGAAAAGAAAATCCAGCGGTTTGGTGCTATGCAAACACTTTGAACACATATGTGCAACTCATACCTTAGGGCAGTTTATTAAACCTGCAGAACATAATTTGAGTTTATCATGCAACAACTGATTTCCCAAGCCTCAGGCTGAACCGGCAAATTACGTTTAAAATAACCAAATAAGGTTATATTATTCGCGACAAATCAGGAATCAATTTGCATAATCACACAATAGGAACCTTAAGCAGCCTCTTAATGACTTTATTTGAAACCTCAATTGATAAACAAAATGGAGGGAGACATAAAAGTCCTTCCTACTCCTTTTAGCGAAAATGTATGTTTCGCCACTGTAATGCCACATATTTTGCAACCAGTGAAATAAACATGAAACCAACATATATATTAGGTGTTCCATTTAACCAGAATTTCATAATATAGTGTGATTCAACACCAATTCTGTGTTGCCATTAACCTATACTTGATGATTCTCCCATGACAACAAGATCTGTAACCATTCCAGGGGTCTTTAACTGATTGCACCCTCGTGACTAACATATGCCATCATCATAATGTATCAACCTGAGCATCACAATATGCACATTTGTCCAATCACTCTTTAACCCATACGATGCCCGTAGGGTCTATAGATAATTGATGCAAAAAATGTCTGTTATGGGTAAGTCATGCAAATCTGCTCCACCTCCAAACTCGAGATGATATTTGCAACTTGGTATCTGCCGTAAACAGCAACTGTGGCCCGATTTCCGAACCGGTCTTGCAAGACAATCTTGGTCCTTCTACTGAACCTGCGCAATTTTAACCTGCTTGAAAAGCTAGAACAGTCCATTTTACATGATTAGGCCCCTCAAATTAGTTGATAATGTCGCAATCATTTGTAATGTATAACTAAGTGTCCACCTTACCAAGCTGTATGTGGTCCCTTAATTGTAGAGTAGCACAGGTACAGAGCGTGGAACCTCTGGTCAGCCTTCATGCTGCCACCAACTTCAGTGAACCGCTTACTGCCAATAAAGACATGGGGTGCATTATCACCAAAACTATGAAACCTTGCTCGTTCCAATAGCTTGTGCTTTGTCCTCCAGGTTTCGCCTATGGAAAGGTCTTACCTGAATAGAAGATTCGGCGGCCAACTGTAATGTCCCCCTGAGAGCGGTATTCACTGCATATGTGTTTGGGATGGTAACTTTCTGGCCAGGCATAGACCTCTGGCATATGCGCTGTATCCCTTGGGCATGCTCTATGGCTATACTCTCAGACTCAGCATTAGACTATACCGATCCCACATGCTCTCCTCTTACATGAGGGAGCCATTAAGCAGCCCTGATACAAGGTGCTGCTGGCGCAGCTTCAGCAATACACCGACTTTACCATGGCCCCAGCAACAGAATAATACAACACAGCATGCTCTCCTC
Organism: Okamejei kenojei; assembly: GCA_035221665.1. Classification (NCBI taxonomy): domain Eukaryota; kingdom Metazoa; phylum Chordata; class Chondrichthyes; order Rajiformes; family Rajidae; genus Okamejei; species Okamejei kenojei. Next base: position 83,293,514 of record CM069137.1, read on the forward strand.
CTACATGAGGGAGACCTTAAGCAGGCCTGCTAAAAAGCACTGCTGACACAATTTCCCATTTAGGGCCATTAGCACCATTTTGCAATATAATTAAAGATTTACTTAACAACAACTGGAGCAGTAATGAATACTGTTTGTCCATCCTTGTGACTTTATTAATTTCACCTGGAGAAACAAGGTGTGTTAACAATGACCTATATGGCACTTAATAGTTAACCATTTAACAAGATAAGTTGTCTTACTTGCACAGCGGAATCACATCTATACTATTAACAATTAATCTAACGACTAGTAAACCTGTTACCAGAGTTTATTGATGCCCAGGCCGGCATCACAGCCAATTGAATACCTAAAAGTGAATCCCAACATCCTACAAGTCTATTTGATACACTTAATCAAACTGGATAGAGGAGCCCAATTTCTCAAATATAGTTTAAGACTTAACAGATTCTGTTATATTGCCTTATCCTAACAATGATCCCTCATCCCCCATGATCACTGTAAATGGGAATACCATACTAAACAGCTATTCCCATAAAGCAGCCCTGAATAAAGGTGCTGCTGGCGCGGCCTTTCCCATAGGCCAGTATTTGCCATAGATTTGGCGTTCTCATGAAGCAGCCCCGAGCAAAGGTGCTGCTGGCATAACCTCTCCAATAGGCTAGCCTGCCATAGCTTGGCATCCCCATGAGCAGTCCTGAGCAAAGGTACTGCCGGCACAGCCTCTCCAATAGGCTGGCACTGCCATAGCTTGGCATCCCCATGAGCAGTCCTTGAACAAAGGTACTGCTGGCACAACATTTCCCATAGGCTGGCACTGTCATAACTTGGCATTCCCATGATGCACCCCTTCCCAAAGGTACTGCTGGCTCAGCCTCTGCAATAGGCTGACATTGCCATAACTTTACTACTGATCCACCTCCTGCCTAAAGGAGTTTCTCTAAATTCATTCCCAGAGGTGAACCTACCAAATCTTTCTTAATTACTCTGACTATTTTGGCAGCTGTCCCCATATCCTGGGGATTATTGTTGTTAGGGAACCCCATAAGAGAATATATATATTCATGTATATATATATATATATATATATATACGAAAGTGTCTGACGCAATGACGCATGAACGGCTGTACGGGGTTCTTCACGTAGTCACTCACATGACTCCAAAGTAAAATCTTTCTCTGCTCACCATAAACCTATGTTGTTTTACAATTGGTCACTTGAGAATTAACTAAATTGGCCACTGTGAATCGCCTTAAAATATGAGTGTATGGTAGAATTCGGGGGAGCTGAGGGGAATGTGGGGTCAATTAAGGTATAATTAAGGGATTCGTGTGGATGATGATTGATGGATGTCATAGACTTGGTTGCCTGAAGGGATAATTTCAATATGAACAACACAATGGTGACCGGTGCATCACATAATACATCTAGCCGCTATGTGGTTACAAATTGGAACCGATTTTCTTTTCCAACACTCACATAATAGGTGGTTTTCAGCTATGTATTGTTTGTAGTTGTTCTTAATAGAAAAGTGAATGGAACTACAAATGCAAAGGTACCACTTCCAAAAGATAATTACGTAACCACATTGTCACATACTATTTTTATTCTCAAAGAGCTTCTGTGGGTAGACAGGCTTACACTCGCTGTTTTAACAATTTCACAAAATGGGTTTTATCAAATACCAGTAGCCTTGTGTGCGAGTATAAGAGACAGGAAGTCATGATACAGCTCTATGACAATTTGGTTAAACTGCATTTGCAGTATTTAGTGCCAATCTCTGGTCTCCTCATTACAGGAAGGATGTGGAGGCTTTGGAAAGGGTGCCAAAGAGGTTTAGCTGAATGCTGTCTGGATTAAGATATATTAGCTGCATGGAGAGGTTGGACAAACTTGGGTTATTTTTTCTAGATCGAGGGGAGAAGGTTATGAGTGAGAAATATAAAGTTATGAGAGGCATCGACTTGTTAAACAGTCAGAACCTTTCTCACTGTGTGGAAAAGTCAAAGACTAGGGCATAGCTTCAAGATGAGTGTGGCAAAGTTACTCCAGCTTTTTGTGTCTATCTTGGGTTTAAACCAGCATCTGCAGTTCCTTCCTATCCGTGAAGAGATGCATTTTTACAACAGCTGAGTACTTATGGTTAAAAATACTGAGGCTGACTAGTATAAATACATTCCATAGTAGCATTGTTTGTTTAGATTCTGTTAAATTTATTGCATATATTTTATGACTACATAACTTGAACATTTTCAAAAGATCATCTCTTTAATGTTAAGCCAGCTGCAGAAGTTCCAGAAGGATTTGAATTTTGAACTCGTTATTTGACAATCAATATGGCACGGTAGCGCAGAATTAGAGACCCAGGTTTGATCATGACTATGGGTGTTGTCTGTACAGAGTGTGTACATTCTCCCCATGACCGTGTGGGTGTTCCCCGGGTGCTCTGGTTTCACCCCACACTCCAAAGATGTACAGGTTAATTAGCTTTGGTTAAAATTGTAAATTGTCTCTGGTGTGTAGGATAGTGCGAGTGTCGAGGATGATCGCTGATCTGCGCAGACTCGGTGGGCCGCAGGGCCTGTTTCCTAACTGTAGGCCTAGACTAAACTAAACTAACTCATCTTCTACAGTTCTCATAGTTGAGAATCCCAAAGATCCATTAGTCCCGAAGAGAAGAAATTGCTTCAAGTAAAATGTGTGCGCCTATATACTAAAACTATAATCCCTAATTCTAGATATTCTCCTGAGGAGCAATATTTTCTCAGTTCCCAAAGTGTCAAACCCTAAATCTAAATGTTCAAACATGCCTTGCAATAACAAACCAGTTTCTTTAGCCTTTCTAGTTACTTGCTGGAGGAGTTGTGTGCTGGTGTATGGAGATCGTTGGCCAGCGTGGACTCGTTGGGCCGAAGGTTCTCTGTCTCTAACTAAACTAACATTCCAAAATCTGTTTTGAAAGTACAGCATGCCAAAGACCATTGAAATATCAACTAAACACAAGGGCCTTCTCCACAGTTCTGCCCATCTGTGGCTAATACACCTTCAAAGGTTGTCTTTAAACACATTCCCCCAGAACACAAAGACATTCGTCAGTCAAACCTAATATTTCAACTGGTTGTGTTTCAAACTTTAAAAAAAGCAATTATTTTTCTGGCATTGTCAATTTTGTTTTTCTAAAAAAAAACCTTTTTATTTCTTAAGGGTGAATCTGGAAAACCTGGTTCATCAGGTCAACCTGGAGAAAAGGGTGAAGCCGTAAGTTTTGTGCTTTTTTTTGTTAACATGGCAACTAGACATAATTACCAAATTATTGTATTTCTCATCGTGCTATGATGTTTTAGGTTAATCTTTTTGTTCACACAAATCTTAATAGATTAATCCAGCCAGTTGCAAATTCTGACGTATGCTAATACAGTAATTATGAAATAAATGCCTTTTTATTCTCTTGAGCCTTTTCTAAATGTTTAACATGGATAAAATGACCTCAGACATATTTACACGTTGTTCTTTATTTGGACATTATAACTCACCAAGACAGTAGTATTTACCAAGCATGTGCTGCGACTAATTACTCAGAGTAGGCACTGGGCAGTCAAACCATTAAAAATTGTAAAAAACCGTGCTTGCGCAGAAAATCGTAAAATCACGCAGTTTGGTCCTGTAGACAGTCTGTCGCCTTTTTAAAAATCTTTAAAAACAGTGCATGTGCAGATTGGTCTCCTCTCCTGCGGGCATGCGCAGCACCTTGCACACAGTCCATGGTGCAAATGCAGGATTTCAGTTGCCTTTATTGCCCGTTGTAAGTGAAGGCTTGAAGCAGCGTCCACGGCACCTGAGTTGAACATAGTTACGCGTATTACACGTACTGCAGATGAAAGGCACGGGAGAATTATCTAAGATCGATTATTAAAATAATAACCATTTAATAATAAATACTGAATTTAGTAAATTAATTGGAAATCTTTACTGTTTATATTGAATAATTACCTTTTTATAATTTTAGTCAGGGTAGGCACTGCCTACCTTGCCTATCCTGATGGCACGTGCCTGGTATTTACAATATTTGTACAGTACAGTACAGTATTTGATTAGTACAGGTGTCAGAGGTTATGGGGAGAAGGCAGGAGAATGGGTTTAGAGGGAGAGATAGATCAGTCATGATTGAATGAATGGCGGAGAAAACTTGATAGGCTGAATAGCCTAATTCTACTCCTATTCCTAAAGTCCTTGAAGACAGGTTTGGTGCATCACATAAAACAATGATTTATCATCTTAAATAGGCTACATAACATAGAGCAAAATGATTATCAATCAATTTCTGTGTCTAGACCAAATAAACAACTTGCCAAGATTTAACAATGCCTTTATCTTATTGCTAGGGTGCACCTGGAGGTCCTGGTTCCGCTGGCCCTGCTGGTAACGATGGGAAACCAGGTCCACCCGGTGAAACTGGGCCAATGGGACTGATCGGTCCGTCTGGCATGAAAGTAAGTAACAACTTGTATCATGCAGCAGAGAAAGCAACTCCTGGTGGAAAGTATACAAGAGTTGATGGGTATAAACCACTGCAAAACCTTCGGAGAGTTGGAGTTGCCTTTGTGATGAACTGCCGGCATTAGATGTGGTGGATGGTACGGCATAAAATAAGACAATGCTTATTGGGAAGCCCCCAGCAGGATAACGAGCCCCAATGATGAAAAAAGAAGAGATGATGCTTCAGATCAAGGACACTTTGTAAGAACAGATAATGTGAGAAAACGTTTGTTTTATGTTGCCAAGGAAATCAGAGAGAACAGAGGGAGTGTTTGGTTTTCAGAGCGTTCTCTTTGTGTTTCTTGTTCATTTAGTCGTTGATTGATCGAGGTTATAATGTCAGCTTTAATTTCAAAGACTTTAACTGTTGCTAATGTTTCTTGTGAAAAATCTTATTACCTCCACAAGTTCACGCAGGAATAACCATAGACTCTCCCACATTTGAATGTCCTCTGCTAAACATAAAATGGGATCCATCAAGCATTAACTTTACTTCATGAATCTATGCTGATCTACATTTTATATGATGAGATCGAACTTCTCAAGTGTGCAGTCACTCTGATGTTTTGGGAAATATCTTCCCCAGAATTGATTGATATTAAACGATGCAATGTTTGCAAAACTGCTCACCCTTTGCTGTCCCTCACAAGTTTTCTTTCTCACAGATTCTTTTTACACCTCAATATTTGCTTTGTATCATGACTGTTTTTTGTCATTATCCCTTGTGTGCAAGAACGCTACCCTTTCTTCCGTTTGAAGCTTGACGTGGCTTCAAAATTAGTTAAAGATAGTCAAAACAAGAGGAGCCCATGGCTTCTTGGGGTATATTTTTGTTTTGTATCGGACCAAATACTTTTTGCAGATCATAAAATCCGTGCCACTAGGCTTTTCAATCCCTTCAGGGTCAGCACCATAGAGGAAAGCCTTTTCAACTCAACATTTTTACATTATCAAACTACACTGGAACTCTGCTTTTTCTGCTCCTGTTTCTAGGGGACACCTGGAAATCAAGGCTATCCGGGTCGAACTGGCTCTCCTGGAGAAAAGGTCAGAACTTATAAATATATGAAAAATGAATGTCAATTATTTTGGTTTTAGCCGACTGACGATATCTGAAGAACTGTCCATGTAAATATAAATCTCACGATGACAGGGTCCGTCAGGAGAAACCGGCCCACCAGGACCAGCTGGCTCTAGAGGCTTCTCATGGCGAACCAGGTCGAAATGGAGACCCTGGCATTCCTGGACATCGGGTAAGAACTATATTGTTTTCTTATGAAATATTAAGTGGTACCTGCAACTTTGGTGACCGTATGTTATGTACATATTAATTGCCTACTATTTTTCATTACCTTAGGGAGTTCCAGGTGCCCCAGGAAAACCTGGTCCCGAAGGCAAATCTGGCCCACAGGTAATTTGCAAAAATTGCTGTTTCCATTATTTGTGTGTCATATTTCTTATATTTAATTTACTTCCTTATAACATAGAAGGAGATCATATGAACCATCAGGTTTGTGTCGGGTGAATGGGAAATGCCACCAATCCCAATTCCCCGCCTTTCCTCCTGTAGCTTGGTCTTTCACACATACCCTATGAATTCCCCACTCATCTGCACCAGGAATAATTAGCCCACCAACCAGCAGGATCATAGGATATGGGAGGAATCTGGAACAGCAAGGCAACAACCCACATGAGAACAAAAGGGCGGCACAGTGGTGCATCGGTAGAGTTGCTGCCTTACAGCGCTGGAAACTCGGGTTCGATCCAGACTACGGCTGCTGACTGTACAGAGTTTGTACGTTCCCCCTGTGACCATGTGGGTTTTCTCCGGGTGCTCCAGTTTCCCCTCACATTCCAAAAACATGCAGTTTTGTAAGCTAATTAGCTCCTGTAAATCTCCCCAAGTGGTGCAGGATAGAACTAGTGTATGGGGTGATCATTGGTGGGTTCGGACTCATTGGGCCGAAGGGTCCGTTTCCCCGCGGTATCTTTAAACTAAACTAAATTGTGCTAAACCAAACAAAACATGCAAACTGCACACAGCCCCAGTGGTCAGAATTTAACCTGGATTACTGGAACTGTGAGGCAGCTGTGTCATTTGGTGGCACGCTGCTCCATCTGTGAATATAAGTGTCTTAATTAAATCTTATAATGAAAACCTATTATTTTCCTGCCATAATGAATGTTGGAATCAGTCAACTAAATTCATCTTCAGAATGCATTGTTTAGCAAGTGGAGGATGACTAATGTATAAATCATAAATAGGAAAATAAGGAAGAGTATCAGGAGAAAGCTATATAGTCTCTTGAATTCTCCTAATATTCAAAAAGAGCCCTGGCTCTCCCTTTGGATCATTTATGTTCCTCGCCCCTTAGTTGCCTTGGTGCCCAACAATCCATCAATATCTTAGTCATAGAGTTATGCAGCATGGAAACTGGCCCTTTGCCTAACCTTCCCATGTTGACCAAGATACCCCATTTAAACTGGTCCATTAACCTGTCTAAATGTTTTTTTAAATGTTGTTACAGTACCTGCCTCAACTATCTCTTCTGCAGCTTGTTCCATACAGCCATCATCCTCTGTGGAAAAAGTTGCCCTTCAGGTTCCAATTAAATCTTTCCCCTCTCACCTTAAACCTATGTCCCCTGGTTCTTGAATCACCTATTTTGGGTAAAAGACTCTGTATCTATTGCCCTTGTGGTCTTATACAACTCTCTAGATCACCTCTCATTCTCCAGTGCTCCAAGGAATAAAGTCCTAATCTGCCCAACCTCTCACTATAGCTCAGGCTCTCAAGTCCTGACAACATCCTTGTCAATCTTCACTGGTCCCTTTCCAACATAACTACCGTATATCCTTTCTATAGCAGGATGACCAAAACTACACACAATACGGCAAATGCAGCCTCATCAATGTCTTGTACAATTATAACATAACATCTCAACTTTTGTACTTAATACCCTGACTGATAAAGGCCAATAAACCAAAAGCCTGCCTGACCACCGCATCTACCTGTGAAGTCACTTTCAAGGAACTATGTACATTCACCCCTAGATCCCTCTGCTCTACAACACTCCCCAGAGCCCTGCTATTTAATGTGGTCTGGCCATGTTTTGACTTTCCAAAATTGAATGCCTCACACGTATTTACTTTAAATTCCATTCATCATCCTCTGCCCACTAGCCCAACCGATCAAGTTTGTGCTATTATTTTTTTAGTCTAAATCCATCTTCACAATCTACGATACCATTCACTGTAGGTTCATGTAAACTCACTAATTATGTCTTCAACGTACTCAACCAAATCCTTGATATAAACCACAAACAGCAATGAGCCCAGCACCCATTCCCTGAAGCACACCACGTCATAGACCTCCAGTCCAAATAAACAACTTTCCACAATCACCCTCTGTTTCCTTCCCTGAAGCCAATTCTCTATCCATTTAGCTAACTCTCCCTGGATCCTATGAGATCAGACTACCATGTGAACCTTATCAAACGCCTTGCTGAAATCCATATCGACAACATCAACAGCTTTGCCCTCATCAACCTTTTTGGTTATTTCTTCAAAAATCTCTATCAGATTCATAAGACATCATCTCCCTCGTACAAAACCATGCTGACGAACCCTAATCAGCCTTTGTCTATCCAAATACCTTATCCCTCAGAATACTATCTAGTAACTTGCCGGCTTTTTTGGATGTAGTAAGTAGTTGGTTATTCATGGCCCTTTCAGATAGGGAATTACAAAGAAATGTAATCCTTTAAGTACTTTGTTTTCACTCAGAAGTCCAAAATGATTGGGCTTTTTTCCCAAGTTAATGCTTGTAGTATTCACAAATCAGAATCATAAGAAACCACCTCTCAACATTAACTACACAGAAGCACTACACAGAAGCACGTCAGGTTCCCAGTTGTTACGAGAGTCAATGGGCTTTGTTGTAAAGAAATATTAAAAACTTCAACTACATCTGTTCAAATATTAACCCATTTTATTCATTTCTCTATTCAAAGGACAACCTCCCTATGCAGGATGTTCAATCTGATGAACATGCTACCATATCTTCAAACCAACTATTTTTGATATGGAGACCAATGATGCACTTAATGTTCGAAGTGTGGTCTCAAAAAAGACGTATAATTGCAGCAAGACTTGTATACTTTTGTTTTCTGCATTTGCTTTCTTTGTCATTCATGGAAACTTTCTGTACTTTGTGTACCAGCGCAGATCCTTCTTTGTGCCAACATTTGCTGGAGTAACTCTGCGGGTCAGGCAGCATATCTAAAGAACATGGATGTTCAATCTGAAGAAGGGTCCTGACCCAAAAAGTCACCTATTCATGTTCTCCAGAGATGATGTCTGGCCTGCTGAGTTACTCCGGCACTTTGTGTATTTTTGTTTGTAAACCAGCATATACAGTTACAAGGAACTTCAATGTTTAGACTGAGCTGGGGAAAGTAGTGGAATTAAATGAATTTTCAAGAAGCTACAGTCAACAACATTTCATCCCTAACTGAAGGCTTCTAATTGAAAAAAACTATGCCAAATTCCTGGAACAGGAGCAAAATATTTATTTCAATGTGCCTAAGTATGTACTTTGCAGAAGGTAAGTTTAAACTTTGCAAACAAGTCAATTTCTGGAAATAGTATGGCAACCGTCTCCTGTGATCAGAACTGATACATACTTAATCCAAAATGTTCAAAAAACAAAATAATGCATTTTCAGTGTTTTATTACCATCAACATCTGTTTTGAATTGCCAATAGTGTTTATTTCTATTTGATTATTATACACAATGAAGATTAACATTTATTAGTCACCAGTTGGCTGTTAAGAATAGATTTATTTTTCTGTAACGATATTTGTAAATGATGGGGGAATGTGCAACGTGGGGGTGAATTTTAATGTTGAATAACTGAGTACATTTATACCATCAGGGTCACTCTGGAGACCAAGGTCTTACAGGCCCACCTGGTCCTCCTGGGCCAAGGCCACTAGCAGGTGTCATGGGTTTCCCTGGTCCAGTGGGCAAAGATGTAAGTTCAGATTTTCATACTTGTCTCTGCCAGTGGCGTTGTGTTTCATGCTCACTTGCATTCATAACACCTTGAAGTATAGACAAAAACATAACTTTAGACTTAGTCTAGCACTGAATTCAGCCAACAATTCTGGATGGTGAAACTCTATTCTCATCTAAAAAACATTTTGTTCAGACGTTTCCAAGAATTCACAGTGCATCTCACAGGGCCTTCAGCATCTGGTGCGAACATGTTCACTGTTGCTTTAACATGGATATTCCCACTTAAAGAAAGAGTGAGAGAGTAAGATTTAAAAGAAAAACAGTTAGGTGGAGACCCCTTAGATACTGTACGGTTGTCCAGATGCAATATTCAGTCCTGTAGTGTCCTTCATTTGCTCCAGTGTGCTGCAGGATGCAGGAATGCATTTTGCAATGCAAACCTTTCTGTCGGTTATTTTGGAAGTGTGTAAAGTAGGGAGAAGGTGACTTTCATGCGCAGAAGTAATTTCACACAACCAGGGTCAAATTGGAATCAGTAATGCGCCCAACATCTGGTGTTCATCTTGCATGTTTGACACAATAGCAAGAAGGACCCCATAACTGCAAGTGCTACTTTGTTGTACTTGCTGAACGCATTGGCCATCACATGCCTATTTACCCCAAACCTTGGTGGCTTATCCTCAATTTAAATCACTATTCAGTATGATGATTGCATGTAACTTCCCCACAGTTCTTAAGAGCACAAGCAGCCGGTTTCACAGTGGGAAGCAACGGGAAGTTGACAGGCAATGGTTTCATTTGATACTTGTGTAACAAAACTCTATCAAACAATATAATGTAGAGCCTTTTGTATTTTTACCTTGGAGTGAGAAAATTAACATACCCATAAAATACACCTTTATTTTTGAAAATCCCGTGGGAAAAAAATAACTACGCTATCTAAACATTCCTAGCCCCTAACCCCTTCCTCATAGTTGCTTTTATATTGTGAATTTCTACAGGACAAAGAGGCTTCTTAAGAACAAAGCCGTCACCTTATAGCAGAAGTACCTGTAGGGGGCAGTGCATTGAAATGTCAATGAGACTAGTTGTGCACTGGTGGAAATGGACACCCTAAATGCATGAAAAGACCAATGGTCTTTGCACTATCCCATCATTGTCCTTGGAACTCATCTTTGCACAGTCATCTCACCACCTATCTCCAGTCATTGTGGTTTCACTGTGCCTGTAATGGACATCCTAGCTCCCTGCTAATAGAGCGCTTCTTTCAATTTGGCAAGATCTTAAGTGGCAGTGCCAGAGCCTCTGTTGGCAATCATCTGCCTATCCATATTGAAGATCTGGTGTAGAAACATAGAAACATAGAAATTAGGTGCAGGAGTAGGCCATTCAGCCCTTCGAGCCTGCACCGCCATTCAATATGATCATGGCTGATCATCCAACTCAGTATCCCGTACCTGCCTTCTCTCCATACCCTCTGATCCCCTTAGCCACAAGGGCCACATCCAACTCACTCTTAAATATAGCCAATGAACTGGCCTCAACTACCCTCTGTGGCAGAGAGTTCCAGAGACTCACCACTCTCTGTGTGAAAAAAGTCTTTCTCATCTCGGTCTTAAAGGATTTCCCCCTTATCCTTAAGCTGTGACCCCTTGTCCTGGACTTCCCCAACATCGGGAACAATCTTCCTGCATCTAGCCTGTCCAACCCCTTAAGAATTTTGTAAGTTTCTATAAGATCCCCTCTCAATCTCCTAAATTCCAGAGATTATAAACCGAGTCTATCCAGTCTTTCTTCATAAGACAGTCCTGACATCCCAGGAATCAGTCTGGTGAACCTTCTCTGCACTCCCTCTATGGCAATAATGTCCTTCCTCAGATTTGGAGACCAAAACTGTACGCAATACTCCAGGTGTGGTCTCACCAAGACCCTGTACAACTGAAGTAGAACCTCCCTGCTCCTGTACTCAAATCCTTTTGCTATGAAAGCTAACATACCATTCGCTTTTTTCACTGCCTGCTGCACCTGCATGCCTACTTTCAGTGACTGGTGTACCATGACACCCAGGTCTCGCTGCATCTCCCCTTTTCCTAATCGGCCACCATTTAAATAATAGTCTGCTTTCCTGTTTTTGCCACCAAAGTGGATAACCTCACATTTATCCACATTATACTGCATCTGCCAAACATTTGCCCACTCACCCAGCCTATCCAAGTCACCTTGCAGTCTCCTAGCATCCTCCTCACAGCGAACACTGCCCCCCAGCTTAGTGTCATCCGCAAACTTGGAGATATTGCCTTCAATTCCCTCATCCAGATCATTAATATATATTGTAAACAGCTGGGGTCCCAGCACTGAGCCCTGCGGTACCCCACTAGTTACTGCCTGCCATTGTGAAAAGGACCCGTTTACTCCTACTCTTTGCTTCCTGTTTGCCAGCCAGTTCTCTATCCACATCAATACTGAACCCCTAATACCGTATGCTTTAAGGTTGTATACTAATCTCTTATGTGGGACCTTGTCGAAAGCCTTCTGGAAGTCCAGATATACCACATCCACTGGTTCTCCCTTATCCACGCTACTAGTTACATCCTCGAAAAATTCCACAAGATTCGTCAGACATGATTTACCTTTTGTAAATCCATGCTGACTTTGTCCAATGATTTCACCACTTTCCAAATGTGCTGCTATCCCATCTTTAATAACTGACTCTAGCAGTTTCCCCACTACCGATGTTAGACTAACTGGTCTGTAATTCCCCGTTTTCTCACTCCCTCCCTTCTTAAAAAGAGGGGTTACATTTGCTACCCGCCAATCCCCAGGAACTACTCCAGAATCTAAAGGAGTTTTGAAAAATTATCACTAATGCATCCACTATTTCCTGAGCTACTTCCTTAAGTACTCTGGGATGCAGCCTATCTGGCCCTGGGGATTTATCGGCCTTTAATCTATTCAATTTACCCAACACCACTTCCCGACTGACCTGGATTTCACTCAATTCCTCCTTTGACCCACAGTCCCCTGCTATTTCAGGCAGATTATTTATGTCTTCCTTAGTGAAGACGGAACCAAAGTAGTTATTCAATTGGTCCGCCATATCCTTGTTCCCCATGATCCACTCACCTGTTTCTGACTGCAAGGGACCTACATTTGTTTTAACTAACCTCTTTCTCTTCACATATCTATAAAAAACTTTTGCAGTCAGTTTTTATGTTCCCTGCCAGTTTTCTTTCATAATCTATTTTTCCTTTCCTAATTAAGCCCTTTGTCCTCCTCTGCTGGTCTCTGAATTTCTCCCAGTCCTCTGGTAGGCTGCTTTTTCTGGCTACTTTGTACGCATCATCCTTTGCTTTGATACTATCCCTGATTTCCCTTGTTATCCACGGATGCACTACCTTCCCCGATTTATTCTTTTGCCAAACTGGGATGAACAATTTTTGTAGTTCATCCATGCAGTCTTTAAATGTCTTCCATTGTATATCCACCGTCAACCCTTTTAGAATTAATTGCCAGTCAATCTTGGCCAATTCACGTCTCATACCCTCAAAGTTACCTTTCTTTAAGTTCAGAACCATTGTTTCTGAATTAACAATGTCACTCTCCATCCTAATGAAGAACTCAACCATATTATGGTCACTCTTGCCCAAGGGGGCACGTACAACAAGACGGCTAATTACCCCTTCCTCATTACTCAAAACCCAGTCTAAAATAGCCTGCTCTCTCGTTGGTTCCTCTACATGTTGATTTAGATAACTATCCCGCATACATTCCAAAAAATCCTCTTCCTCAGCACCCCTGCCAATTTGATTAACCCAATCTATATGTAGATTGAAGTCACCCATTATAACTGTTTTGCCTTTGTCGCACGCATTTCTAATTTCCTGTTTGAATTCCATCCCCAACTTCTCTGCTACTGTTAGGTGGCCTGTACACAACACCCACCAGCGTTTTCTGCCCCTTAGTGTTTTGTAGCTCTACCCATACCGATTCCACATCCTCCAAGCTAATGTCCTTCCTTTCCATTGCGTTAATCTCCTCTCTAACCAGCAACGCTACCCCACCTCCTTTTCCTTTCTCTCTATCCCTCCTGAATATTGAATATCCCTGGATGTTCAGCTCCCAGCCTACGTCACCCTGGAGCCATGTCTCCGTGATCCCAACTATATCATAATCATTAATATCTATCTGCACGTTCAACTCGTCCACCTTATTACGAATACTCCTTGCATTGAGACACAAAGCCTTCAGGCTTGTTTTTACAACGCACTTACCCCTAATACAATTTTGCTGAAAAGTGGCCCTTTTTGATTTTTGCCCTGGTTTTGTCTGCCTGCCACTTTTACTTTTCACCTTGCTACCTAATGCTTCTACCCTCATTTTACCCCCTCCTGCCTCTCTGCTCTTGTACCCATCCCCCTGCCACATTAGTTTAAATCCTCCTCGACAGCACTAGCAAACACTCCCCCAAGAACATTGGTTCCATTCCAATCCAGGTGCAAACCGTCCTGTTTGTACCGGTCCCACCTCCCCCAGAACTGGTCCCAGTGCCCTAAAAATTTGAATCCCTCCCCCTTGCACCACTTTTCAAGCCACGTATTCATTTGCATTATCCTCCTATTTCTACTCTGACTGGCCCGTGGTACTGGTAGTAATCCGGAGATTACTACCTTTGAGGTCCTACTTTTAAGTTTATCTCCTAGCTCCCTAAATTCACCTTGTAGGACCTCATCCCTTTTTTTACCTATATCGTTGGTGCCAACATGCACCACGACAACTGGCTGTTCACCCTCCCCCTCCAGAATGTTCTGCAGCCGTTCAGTGACATCCCTGACCTTTGCACCAGGGAGGCAACATACCATCCTGGAGTCTCGTTTGCGGCCGCAGAAACGCCTATCTATTCCCCTGACAATTGAATCCCCTATTACTATTGCCCTTCCTCTCTTTTTTCCCCCCTCATGTGCTGCAGAGCCACCCATGGTGCCATGAACCTGGCTGCTGCTGCATTCCCCTGATGAGCCATCTCCCTCAACAGTATCCAAAATGGTATACCTGTTTAGGAGGGAGATGACTGCAGGGGACTCCTGCACTACCTGCCTACTGCTTTGCTGGCTATTGGCCACCCGTTCCCTTCTTGTCCTCTTACCGTTTGCCTGCGGTGTGACCAACTCACTGTACGTGCTATCCACGACTTTCTCCGCATCGTGGATGCTCCAGTATGAATCCAGCCGCAGTTCCAATCGTTCAATGCGGTCTGCCAGGAGCTGCAGCTGGACACACTTCCTGCAAACGTAGTCACCAGGGACACCGACCATCTCCCTGATCTCCCACATGTTGCAGGCTGAACAAACCACGGGGCCAATCTCTACTGCCATACCTTACTCCCAAATTACACTGTATTAAATATTAAAAAACACAAAAACTTATCCTTTAAACTTTACTACTAAATACTGAATCCTTAACTCCCAGAATCCCTCACTCCCAGAAGGCAGAAATGTAAAATTGTAAACCCGGGGTTGCACCCAATCAGCTGCTTCCTCGGGTCCTCTTCCACCAATCAGCGGCTTCCTCAAAAAAAAAACCAAAAAAAAACCCACTTCTCCAAATGGAACGTTATGGATTTGGGTAAGCCTCTGAAAAAACAAGCCCCGCGCTAGATTTTATAGCTTACCGGTCGGGTGTCGCTCCTCCCCCTCCTCCTCTTCCAACGGCTCCTGTGGGCCTCTGAAAAAACAAGCCCCGCGCTAGATTTTATAGCTTACCGGTTGGGTGTCGCTCCTCCCCCTCCTCCTCTTCCAACGGCTCCTGTGGGCCTCTGAAAAAAACAAGCCCCGCGCTTGATTTTATAGCTTACCGGTTGGGTGTCGCTCCTCCCCTCCTCCTCTTCCAACGGCTCCTGTGGGCCTCTGAAAAAAACAAGCCCCGCGTTCGATTTTTATCCTTACCGGTCGGGTGTCGCTCCTCCCCCTCCTCCTCTTCCAACGGCTCCTGTGGGCCTCTGAAAAAACAAGCCCCGCGCTCGATTTTTATCCTTACCGGTCGGGTGTCGCTCCTCCCCCTCCTCCTCTTCCAACGGCTCCTGTGGGCCTCTGAAAAAACAAGCCCCGCGCTCGATTTTTATCCTTACCGGTCGGGTGTCGCTCCTCCCCCTCCTCCTCTTCCAACGGCTCCTGTGGGCCTCTGCAGATCTGGAGTATGGCATTGTCGATGGCTTAAGCCAGTGGTGGCATTTTCCGCTCTGGTGTGCAGTTTGTGCTACTACTCAACAATCACCCTGGAGTCTTATAGAGAGAAAGAGACCTACCTGTAGGACCCTTCCAATGCACCAGCTCTGTTGTTGTTATTCCTGCAGTACTGGTGTTGACAGAAGACATTTCTGATATGCATAATTAATTTATAGAACCAACTCTCTTCAGACTCAAAACATCACCTATTCCTTTTCTCCAGAGATGCTGCCTGACCCATTGAGTTACTCCAACATTTTGTGTCTATCTTTGGTGTAAACCAGCATCTGCAGTCCCTTCCTACACATACCACCACTCCTTTGTTGCACAAGTGGCTGCCAACCACTTGACTAGAAACCATTGAGCTCAAATTGAACTGCATCTCTACTGGAGAGCTGGCAACTGGCAGGTGGAGGCCATTCAGATGTCAGCAGAATATTTGGCCTGTAATCTAACAGACTGGTTCAAAGGAATATCTGGTTGCCTAGTGTCCATTATGTTGCTAGGACCCCAAGAATGAGTTTGACTACTGTTTGAAGCCACAACGTACCAACCTTTCAAGAAAGGCATTCTGGCCTTAATTTAACATTAGTGAGCTTGAACCACTGGTGATGCCTTACAAATCTGGGCCTGTGCTAATACGCTTTGGCCACCGAATGAATGTGGTTAGCACAGGCTAATCATTGCAATTACAAGGTTTACATTTATGTTTAGGTTTATTATTGTCACATGTACTAGGGTTTGCATGCTATCTAATCAGTTCAGATAAGGCTGAACCTATATATATATATATTCAAGACAAACTCAAGTACAAAGGTAGAGCAAAAGGGAAGATGCAGAGTTCAGATTATAGTTCTCAGATTGAGAAAAGAGATTAAAAGGAGTAGAGTAATTTTATTGGATGATAAAAGATCCGCCTCCGGGACCAGCATTCAGAGTCGCCACGTTCCAGCACCATCTTGCTGGTATATTAATATTAGTCACAAATTTTCTATGCATCTTGGATTGAAAAGCATAGGTGTAGGTTATTATGATATCAGTTTTCACTAACTTGGTTCCCTGTGAATCTAATATTTAGTGGTGGTCACGGTGGCGCAGCGGTAGAGTTGCTGCCTTAAAGCGAATGCAGCGCCAGAGACTCGGGTTCGATCCCGACTACAGGTTCTGTCTATGGAGTTTTTTCGTTCTCCCCGTGACCTGCGTGGGTTTTCTCTGAGATCTTCGGTTTCCTCCCACAATCCAAAGATATACAGGTTTGCAGGTTAATTGGCTTGGTAAATGTAAAAACTGCTGGTCGTCGCGGTTCCGGTGGGCCGAAGGGCCTGTTTCCACTCTGCATCTCTGAACTATACTGAACTAAACTAAACAAAAAATAGCTGCACAGTAAAAGGGCCATGAACTAGAGCATAGGGCTTTCAACACCACGTTGCAATGTTATTTTAAATATTTTTTTTTCTTCTTTCTTCCCCCCCCCCCCCCCCTCATTCCTGCTCCCTTCTTTCTCTACATTCCCAAACTCATCTACCATAGGGACTGCCTGGTAAGGACGGTAGGGATGGTCCACCTGGATCGCCGGGTGGTATCGGTCCAGAGGTTTGTACATATATTCTACTGGATGTTCATTTAGAATGACATGTTACCAAAAGCTAAACATTCAGTTGCTTGTTAATACTAAAACTGTACTGCATTTTTGACAGGGTGCCTTAGGAAAACCTGGATTACCGGGCTTTTCAGGTGCTAACGGGGAACCTGTAAGTATTAGTTGGCATAATCAAAAATAATGTTCTGTGTCTGAAGGACATTTTGTGCAGAGTTTTTTCAACTGTTTTTAGACATTAAATTCCATACATTAAGTGGCAGAAGCTTATGTGTTGAATTAGTTCTAAAGTACCTGGATCAACCTTGGTTGTACCAGTTTAAATCATGATTGTGGTTGGAGACAGCTTTGCCACCGCATAAAACTCCACTGTTCCACTTTCATTTTTTTGTAAATATATATATATGCAAACCACTATAATATATATATATATTATAGTGGTTTGCAGTTAAGAAGTATACATTACTAATGCATGACCATCAGCTGATTTATAATGCAAATTTCTATTTATTGATAATGCTCACTACAGGCTTGTGGTTTAATTTTTGTTCATACTTAATTTTCCCCAAAGTATTACGCTAAGTAATTTGTTTTCCTTCAGGGTCCAACTGGTGAAAAAGGTGGTACTGGCATTCCAGGTGTCCCTGGATTTCAGGTATCTCAATGTATAGTAATACTGTAGCAATAATCAATAATACATTGAGTTTTGAGAACTGTTGATAATCTTTTCAAGGTGAAATACAACAACAGTATTGTACGATTTAGATTTACTATGATGTTGCCTGCAGGGAATACGGATTAAAGTGGAATAATTGGATCTGGAGTACAAAAGTCTGATTCATTGGAAATCAATGAAGGAAGACAAAGTAATACGCGTAGTTACAGTAAAAAGCAGCAGATTTAGCGAGCTTTTGAAAAAGACAAGAAAATTGGTTCCCGATACGGAACACATGAAGGTTGAATGTGCAATTGGGTCATTGACATAGAGGGGAGCAGCTCCTCGGAAGGCAAGGAAAGTAAATGGTGTTTGGATAATAGTAGTGGGGAAAATAGGGCATAAGTGCTTAATATTTAACTCAGCGGGTTATGAGATGTGACAAAATGCTCGGCGGGACAGGCAACATCTCTGGATAGAAGGAATGGGTTACTCATTGGTTCAAGACCCTGCTTCAGACAGGTCAAAAGGTGTATTATGTACCCAATAATTCTAAGTTTATAGGCATGTGAGGAGCAAAAAGCAACAAAACGAAGTGAGAAGGAGAAAATGTGGGATTGGAGGGATGAAAATGCGGCTGTAGGTGGAACGATCAAAGATAAAGGGAAGAGAGTTTAAAGAAGGAGGGATGAGAATAGAAAGAGACAGAGAATAAACATCTTTTTTAAATAAAAAAAAAGACCAAGTGTGGACCCATCCCCCAACGCAATATTCCATCACTGGCCCATAGCCCCCAACTGTGCAGGCGCAGCTGATGGGTTCCCGTTGTGATGCCAGAGATCCCCATTGTGACGCGAGTCACGGCAACCCTCCCCCAACTGCGCAGGCGCAGAGGCAAGTGGAAGCGCAACTGCAACATTTTTTGAAGGTCAAAGTGGCAATAACTTGTAAAATATAAGATCAATGTGAACATATCTCACTCTCCCTCTTCAATCCCCTATTCCTCTCCACCATTATCCTCCCTCTCCCCACCCTCCACCAACCCTCCTCTCCTCCCTCTTCTGTCCCCTCCTCCATCTTCCTCCTACATTACCTTGCCGTTCCCTCTTTCTACCCCAATCCCCCTCCATTCCCCCTCAGCACTCCCTCCCCCTCTTCTTTCCCCTCTCCTCCTCCCCTCACCCATTCCCTCCTTCACCTCTCCCTCCCTCTCCTTTCCACTACCCTGACACTCCCTCCCTCCCATCATAACCCCTCTTCCCTCTATACCCCCCACCTCACCCACTGCCTTTCTTTCCCTCTAACCTGACTCCCTACCTCCCCCACTCTCCCTTCTCACCTCCCCCACTTTCCCCTCCCTCTCCCTCCCTACCCGCTCCTCTTCATCAATCCCCCCTCCTCCCCCACTCTCCCTCCTCACCTCCCCCACTTTCCCCTCCCTTTCCCCTCCATACCCCTCTCCTCTCCTATTGCCCCCCCCCCCCACTCCTCACCTACCCCTATCCCACCCACCCACAATGAAAATTGCAATGTTTAAAAAAAATGAAATTCTCAATGAAAATCATGTTTTTTCTTTAAAATAACCTAAACACAATGTTAGCTGTTAATGAAAACGGAAGAATTTGATTAAAATTGAGTTATTTTTAGAATAAAATCAATGTCAATGAAAAATCGCGATTTTTTAAAGTAAATTAATTTTGGGATGCCATTGTGATATCTAATGTGGCTGACGGGCAGGGCAAGTGGGAAAGTGTTTTTGTAAAGTTTAAAATGTCAATAACTTGTAAAATATAACATGAATCTGGACAAAACTTGGCTAATGCACACCCCAGGACAATGGTGAGTAAGGTCAGACAAAAATTGTAGTGCTATCATGTACTGTTTAGGCGTAGTTTCCAGAATATATGCACATACAAACAAACAAGATGACAGATTTAGGAATATAATAATAAAATAATAAATATATATATAGATAAATTGGAATTTAGTATCTTCTCTTTCAAAATAAGAACCACATTTTAAAATAAACGAATTGGTAGTGTTCCAAATTACAAAAATATTATTGATTTTTTTATTTAAAAATCTGTAATTTACACTAGTTGCAGAATGTGAGTGAACATCAATATTGGATAAAATGCAGGGTTGGCAACCATGAGGCAGAGGGGATGGCAAAGCTCAAAGCTGGATTCAGGTTCATCAGATGGTGATCTGAGAGGCTGGGTCAGCAATTAGCATCAGAGATAGCTTTCCTATTACAAAAATATTAAGTTTTAGCTGTTTTAAACTTCGGTACAGGGGCATAGTGGTAGCGATGCTGCCTTTCAGTGCCAGAATCCGAGCTTCAATCCTAACTATGGGTACTGTCTGTACGGAGTTTGTACGTTCTCCCTGTGACCATGTGGGTTTTGTCTGGGTGCACCGGTTTCCTCCCACATTCCAAAGATGAGCAGGTTTGTAAGTTAATTGGCTTCCGTAAATTAATCTTAGTGTTGAGGTGAATGCTGGTTGGCATAGACTCAGTGGACCAAAGGGCCTGTTTCTATGTTGTAACTCCAAACTAAATTAAACTAAAATGAATCTAAAAATAAAAAATAATGTAACTGCTTTCAGAACCAGCATTTGTTCATCAGTCATTTAACACAAGAGTGTAGATTACATTTTAAATCTTGTCTTCTTGCACATTAGGGACCTACTGGTCCTAGAGGTTTACGTGGTGAAACCGGAAAACCTGGTGACAAGGTAAGATGCTTATTGTCTTCAGCAGATTTTTATCCGCCTGGTTTCTGACCACATGAACATAGAAATGCAGAAGAAAAATATTTTTGCTGCAAATGTAATTAATCACCCATGATAAAATTAGAAAATGTCACAAAGATTAATAGATTAGTGATAAGATTACCATTGCTACTTCAGTGAACTGGAATGGCCTTAACATTGAAATTCATTATTAAATAAGACTAAGACATTTTGAATTTAATCATCCTAATTTATTTTATTCCAACACAAGTAGGAAAGGTTTTGAATGAATGAATGAATAAGTTTATGAATAAATATGTTTATTGTCCAAGAATGTACACATACAAGGAATTTGCCTTGGTGCTCCGCTTGCAAGTAACAACACAACATCCTCTTTTCGACTGTGGAGTCGATGGTGGCCCTCATATAATGTCCTTGGAGATTATGGTTCCAAGGAACTTAAATGACTCCACAGATGTGACTGTGGTGTTGTTGATGGTGAGTGGGGGGAGGGGAGGGGAAGCTCCCCTAAAGTCTACTATCAATCCCACCGTCTTAAGAGTATTGAGCTCCAGGTTGTTACCAAAGCACCAGGACGCCAGCTGTGTCACATCCTGTCTGCAGGCAGATTCCGCCTCATGCTGGATCAGTCCAATTAGAGTTCTGTCGTCCGCAAGCTTGAGAAGCTTGACAGAGTCTGTGGAGCTGCAATCGTTGGTGTAGAGAGACTAAAGTAGAGGGGAGAGTACGCAGCATTGCGGTGCTCCTATGCTGAGGGTCTGCGGGTCCGAGATGTGCTTTCCCAGCCTCGCATGTTGCTTCCTGTCTGGCAGGAAGTCGGTGATCCACTGACAAAGGGATTCAGGCATAGTCAACTGGGAGAGTTTGGAGTGTAGTAGCTCTGGCACAATGGTGTTGAATGCAGAGCTAAAATTCATAAACAAAATCCTTACATAGTTCCTCTGATGGTCTAGGTGCTGGAGGATGAAGTGCGGGCCTAGGTTGCCTGCATCATCCACTGATCTATTGGCCCGATATGCAAACTGCAGAGAGTTCAGCAGGGGGTTTGTGATGTTTTTCAGGTGGGCCAGCACAAGTCTTCTAAGGGTCTTCATGACTACAGATGTCTGTGCGACAGGCCTGTAGTCAGTAACACCAGTAATCCTTGTCTTATTGGATACAGGGACTATAGTAGAGACTTTGAAGCAGGCAGGGACAGTACAGGTTTGCAGGGAGATGCAGAAAATGTCTGTGTAGACCGGTGCCAGTTACACGCACAGGGCTTGAGGGTATGTGGGAAACATTGGAGATTTCTGGCTATTCTGTCTTCTGAACAGCCTCGCCACCTCCTCAATTTCTATTGTTAGTGATGGAGAAGTGGCCAGACTGATGTTGGGCAGCAAGGATGGGGTGGGTAGTGGACGAGGGCCCAGTCTTTGCAGACTGGAGTCAGGCTGTAAGTGGGTGTTAAGTGGTGATTGGAGAGGGGTGGGTGGGAAAGGGCCCAGATTAGGAAACTGGAGTCATATGGGGCAAGCGAGGGGAAGTGAAACTAGCTTAGTGAATCTTGGTGAAAATATTCACTGGGACCCGAGTAAGAGAAAACCAGCAATTTTGTTGTTGACAGAGCTCTGGGAGAAGAGTCTGTGAGCATCTTCTCCCCAAGTGATCCTTACAGCTGGTTTACATATATTTTCACAAACAATGACAGGTGTTTACATTATCTGGGTGAGGGGCCAGTCAACCCATTAGCAATTATCCAGCCAATCAATCTCTTGGCGACTCCTTCATTACAATCATGTTTTTCAGTCATTGTGGCTCAACCGTATCTATATTTTGGCTGTTGCAGGTGCTCAGTATCTGGCCTTGTGATTTAGCTATGCATAATTCTCCTCTGAAGCATTTAGCCAGCAAAGTTGATGTTCAGTAAGCATTTAGCAATGTCCACATAATCAAGTCTCCTGACATCCTCTCTGGTTCCGAAATTTACTCCAACATGCTCTATGACTATGATGGCTGATACAAAGTGCAATGTGTGGTTCTCAAAGTAAATGTCCATCAAGATGAGGAATGTTAGTGGTACTGCCCTTGAGTGTTCCCGGTGTTGCTGTGATTTGCAGAATAAACCTTGGGCTATTCTGCTCTAGAATACCCCTCAAGCTCCGTTGGGCAAAGAATTGGCTTCATGGTGGGAAACAGAGGGTGATGGCACAAGGTTATTTTTCAGACTAGAGACCTCTGACTAGTGGTGTGTCTCGGTGATCAGTGCTGGGCCCATTGCAGTTTGTGCTTTATATCAATGATATGGATGGGAATGTACAAGGCTTGATGAGTATGTCTGCAGATGGGACTAAAGTGGGTGGTTTCATAGATAGTGACAATGGTTGTCAAAAATTACAGCAGGGTCTTGATAAACTGGGCAAATGGACTGTGGCATGTCTAATGGATTTTAATGCAGATAAGTGTAAGGTGTTGCATTTTGGAAAATCAAACTGACCTTATGAGTGAATGGTTGGGTCCCAGGATGGACAAATGAGAGGGAATAGGTTATATGGAAATAGGATGGACAATGGGGCAAATGGATGTTCTCTGAACCATGAATGATCTTTGCCATGAAAAAATATGTAAGTATGGGCAATATGGTCAAAACTCTCTAATTATCTCTTCTGCTTTGTTTTTAATTACCTAAATGTATTTATAAATATTCTTAAGTTGATTATGTATGTTACTAGTTTAAATATCGGATGAATCCAATTACAACAGCTGACAAAGGGTTTCCTAACTCTCTAAGACATAGAGGAGTTATATAGGTAGGACTTGTCCTGGTTTCCCATGTCTCTCCATTGCATGATCCTGGTAAGACTGAAGCATCAGGAAATCCCTGGACAATATGATTAAGATTAACTGGCAAAGTTGGTTATGGAAAGAGAAATGCTTAACGTTTCAGAATGTAATACAGTGCTGCCTACGTCAATTAACCTGAATAGCAGAGGAGGAGAGATCATTTGACAGGTGGATCGAAGTTTCTGTGCATACAAGTATATTTTCCTGTCCGAATCAGCATTTAGTGATGACCTTTGTGATTCTACTTATATAAAGAGGTCTCAGGCACTAGTTGTTCAGGAGACACATATACATGATAACTCAATGTCCCGTAAGGTCACAATGTTAGAACAAGAGAGAACCAAGACCGTACCCAGCCCCTATACTCAACCACTACTTTTATCACAGTTGAAGGTTAAATCAAAACTGCTGAAAGAGAAACAATGTACTGGAGTTACTCAGCAGGTCAGGAAGCATCTCTGGAGAACAAGGATAGGTGGCGTTTTGGGTTAGGACACTTCTTCAGACAGTCAAAACCTCTCTCAAATTAAATTGGAAGAATTGTTATTGACAACCTTTCTCTGTGCTAGGGCCAGCCTGGTGAACATGGTGGACCGGGACAACCTGGATCAAAAGTAAGTCCGATCTCGACATAGCCTGATTAATGACTGCATGTACATTTTTTTTAAAAGACTATCATTTAAACGTTCCTGCTTTCAAACCCAGGGTGATGTAGGTGCAGCAGGTAAACATGGACCCCAAGGTCCAATGGGGCCTGCTGGGATCCCAGGCCCTCAAGGTGGACGTGGATTAGACGGAGCCAAGGTAAGTCATTTTGAAGTTTTTAAAAGAAGCAACATTCACCCGTAAAGAGAGCCATTATTAAAATTTGTTCCTGCTTTTTCTTTAAATGCAAGGGCTCATCCGGGCCTGGAGGTCCAATAGGCCCAATGGGTCCTGCAGGAATGCAAGGTATGCCAGGTGAAAGAGGTGGTAACGGTTTACCCGGCCTGAAAGGTACAAAGGTAAGTACAGTTTTTCCTTGGAGTCTTTTAGCTCCTGTTACATATGATACTTGTGTAGAAAGTAACTGCTGATGTAGGTTTCAACTGAAGATAGACACAAAATGCTGGAGTAACTCGGACAGGCAGCATCTCTGGATAGAAGGAATGGGTGAGGTATCGGGCCGAGATCCTTCTTCGAATCGAAGAAGGGTCTTGGCCAGAAGCGTCCCCTATTCAATCCAGAGATGCTGCCAGTCCCATTGAGTCACTCCAGCATTTCGTGTCTATCTTCACATATAATAGTTTGCTGGTACAAATGGGTCTTGAATAGATGTACAGCTTTTAATCGTCTACTTTTTCTCTGGCAGGGTGAACCAGGTTCACCAGGTGCTGGTGGTTTACCGGGAAAAGATGGCATTCCAGTAAGTACATGGGATTTTGTTCAACTGAGTCTGAGGTTTTATCTTGCATGATCTGTGCTGTAACTTATTGCTATTTCCTCTTTTCCCACAGGGCTCACAAGGTCCCGTGGGTTTGCATGGTCATCCAGGTGGCCCAGGAGAAAGGGTAACTACTATTCCTAGTGTTTGATGCTTTATAAAGCACAAAAAAAGTGTTGCTTTCATTTAGTTTTGGTAATGAAGGCTGAATGATGCATAGCTTTATTAAGTTGAAAATTAGGTGGCAACTTTCAGCAATGAAGGATAACCCCATAAGTTTTGAATTGTCACAGGTTTCTATCTGATGGTCCAATTAGCAAGGAGAAAACACTCTCTCATGCTTTAATGTCCTCATGTTTCTCAGTTAGGTGCTGCATTTAGACATTTACTAGTTTTTAAACTTGATGCAGGAATGTCTGTCTTTAGGTAGAGGACCATAAGCAAACTGTTAATGATGTAATAATTCGTGACAGATTATCAAATTACCTTACCCAGAAAGAGAACATTTTAATGTATTCATGCACAGAATAGCAGCATTACTGGTTAGAGCACCACCACATTGCCCACCCCTAAATACTTTTGAGGTTAAAGGCCTCCTCTGGCTTTCCTGGTAACAGCTACCAGCCAACCACATTACTATGGATCTGGTTTCAAATAGGTCAAACACAGCAAAATTTAGAGATTTCTAACCATAAAAGAACATTTATCACAGTTGGAGGTTCAATCAAAACAGCTGACAAAAGACACAAGGTGCTGGAAACGGGAGGCCTAAGGCCTATCAAAATGTCCAGCATTTGTTTTTAATGCTGAAATTTTTGTTCTTTGCAAATTTTGATAGTGTAGTGGGCCAAATCGTGCAGCTGGAAATGTAGCTACTAGTTTCCCAATTACCTTAGCAGCATTTCTGATTGTTGGTTTCCTGGCGCAAGCAAAGTTGTTACATGCTTCAATAACATCCATTGCCTTGTTATCTGGGATGGTAACAATCATCTGATTGGTGTTAATTGTGAATCCCAGATAGTTCATGACCTGTGAAGAGTAGAATTAGATTTGTCTGGATGGATGACAAACCTTAATTTTTGAAACAATGTTTTAGTAGCTGCCACTGCTAAATTTGTCGATTCCATAGTCATTCCCACAATCAAGATGTCATCTAAATATGCCATGACAATATGGTTTTGTTTTCTCAGGGATGCCAATACTCGTTTCAATTTTTTTATAAATAACCTAGGGGCTGTTGTAAGCCCATTAGGTAGGGCTCTATATTGCCATAGTTGATCCATCCAAACAAACCTCAAGAACTTTTGGTGATGTTTCCATATGGATACTGAATAGTATGCATCTTTTAAATCGATGCATGCCATGCAGCACCCTTTGGAAATCAGTGATTTAGCTGTTTCGAATGTGTCCATTTTAAAATGGGTATATTTTACAAAAGTATTCAAATGGGTTAAATCTATAATAATCCGACATCCACCATCTTTTTTTGGTTTTGGTAAAGATGTTGGATACGAACTCAAGAGGTTTGTGTATCGTTTTCTCTATCACCCCCTTGGCATGTAGCCTCAAAATGTTCCTCATGTCCTTCTGCTATTTCTTATGGGAAAGTGCACATTTTCGATTTGGTACATGTTGAGGCGGGGGAGGTTGTTCATCTATGAATTCAATTTCATACCCCTGAATACTTTGTAATATAAATGAGTCTAAAATTATGGAGCTCCATGAATCCCAGAATAAACGTAATCTCCCACAAATTTGTGAGGTTAAACATGCAGCACTCGCATGAGAACCAAACCCCCTTACCTCCATGGTTACTGGCGGGGCCTGATGTTCTGGGTTTTGGAACAGGTCCTCACCGAACAGCTGTCTCGGTGGCGGTGTCGCAGGTGCCTTGCACAACCCCGCGAACTTGGGGTTGAGAGTTGGTTTGATGGAGATTTTTCGGAAAGCGTTTATTTCGTACTGTGTGTTACACAGTAGCGCAAGAGCATCTTCCTGCTCCTCCGTCATCTCCGTGCCGTCAATCGACCTGGCAAAGGCAGTGATTTTGATGGAGATTTTTCGGAAAGCGTTTATTTCGACGTCAGCGCAAGAGCATTTCAGGATCTTTTGAAGTTTGAGTTCCTGTGCCCTTATTCCTGGACTGATGTTGCCCCAGATGAGCGTGTTGACTGTCGATACATTCAGTGAAACACAGTTGTTCGGGGCCTTGTATTTGTTCATTGCCTCGGTCAAGACCTGATCCTGAAGCTGGTGTGTAGTGAGGAAGTCAATGCTTGCTGCTATATTAGGCTGAAATGGCTGTCCTGAGTACCTTGGCTGGGCAAATTTGGAAACTACATCAAGAAGTTCCTCTTGGGGTTTCTCAGGTGCTGCAGGTTCCTGCGGCAACCCTTCTTCAACGTCAGCCAGCTGCTGACTCCTAACAGTTCCCACCGATGACGGGGACATGCTGGGTGGCCAAGATGCATGTCTCCTGGAACTAGAGGACATCTGGTCCTGCTGCGGGAGATCTCGCTCAAGCAGTCGCTCCATCATGCACTCCATGCGACCGCTGGCGCTATCTGCGGACAGCAAGTCGACTTCCTCAGGTTCTCCTGAACTACTGAGGCTTCTGCCATCAGCCCGCACCTCATCGAGGTGATGTCTAGGCAGGATGTCGCTGCCTGCCGCTCCTGCAGGGATCTGCGACTCCCGCGCGTAACTGCCGCTAGTCCGTGGTCTTCCGGACTGTGGCGGCCCGCCTGTCTGGAAAGACATAAGCGGTGAGGAGTCGGTTCCAGCCGCCGAAGCGGGGTTCACCAATATCCACGCGGGCTTGCCGCCTGTCTTCCCCGGGACAAAGGCGACGTACGGTCACGTCCAGCCGCTAACGCGGGGTGCGGTGACCGAGATGATTTACCACCGGCCCGCGATCTGGCAGGCTCCCCCGGTGGCGAGTCTGTGCCGGCCGCACCTGCGGGGCTCCCAGACTCAGACCTCGATCCCTCACCAGTCCACGATCTGGCGGACTGCTCCGGTGGCAAGTCGACGCCGGCCGCTACAGCGGGGCTCTTCGACTTTTGTGCGATTCTTCCCCTGGTCCGCCCTCTGATGACCTGTATAGGAGGGGAGACAGAACATGCTGCAGAGCGGGGAACACGTTTACGCACCTTTTTCCAATGTCCCTAACTTTAGGTGATGGTGGTAGGGAGTCATGGTCTTACCTACCCTGCTCCCGCGCGGTGCTCCTACCATTATGTGGCTCCATGGACAGCCGTGGTGGAGAGTCGGGTCCTGGTTGAGTAGGGCTCCGACTTCCACGTTCTTTTCCCGGCCCGACGAGCGGGTGCTGCCGTTGTAGCGGGCAGCTCCGGGGAATGCAGCCGCTGGCTCCTGTCGGAAGTCCTGCGGCTGGAGGCATGTTTCGACTGGCTCCTTTCCATCGTCCCTGTGAACAAAAAATCTATCCATAGGAACTAACCAACTCAAGGTTAGTTCTTCTTACCTGAGCGGTGCTTTTTGAAGGGCTGGTGGAGGAGCGAACTTCCCCCAGCCGTCGACTGCAACTGCGAGCGATGATATGTCATGCATGCGTGCTGGCGGGGTCTTCTCGAAGTCACTCACGTGACTCCGAAATGAAATAAAATGGGGATGATCATTTTATTGAGTTTGCATGAGGTACCTGAATAATCAATGGGAATCAGAGGAACGAACATGCCTGGAGATTGCAGACAGCTGCAAGATTTATAAGGTTGTCCTAGTAGGGGAGTTTAGCTTTCCTAATGTAGACTGGGGCTGCCTTAGGATTAAGGGCTTAGATCAATTGGAATTTGTCAAGTGTATTCAGGAACGTTTCCTTAGTGGACAGCCCCACAAGGGAAAAGGCAAAGATTGATCTCCACAGGAAAATTGTCAGGGAAAATAACTGAAGTGTCAGTGGGTGAGCCTTTCTGGACCCAGTGACCACAATTCTATTAGATTCTATTAGATTTAAAATAGCAATTGATAGGCATAGGGTTGATCCACATGTTACAGTTCTAAAATGGGGCAAGGCCAGCTTGGATGGTATTAAGCAGGAACTTACAAAAATTGATGGGAGTGGGTTTTCTCTGAGATCTTTGGTTTCCTCCCACACTCCAAAGACGTGCAGTTTTGTAGGTTAATTGGCTTGGTAAATGTAAAAATTGTCCCTGGTGTGTGTAGGATAGTGTTAATGTTCAGGGATCCCTGGTCGGTGCGGACACAATGGGCCAAAGGGCCTGTTTCCGCGCTGTATCTATAAACTAAACTGAGGAAAGAATAATAGTAAAGAGGTGTATAAAATCATGAGAGAAATTGATAATGCGAATGCAGTCTTTTTCCTAGAAAAGTGGAATCAAGAACTCTAGGTTTAAAGGGAGAGGGGAAGCAATTAATAGGAACCTGAGGGACAAGAATGGATAATTACACCGAGTATGGTGGGGACATGGAATGAACTACAGAGGAAGTGGCTGAAGCAGGTAATATAACAAGATTTATAAGACACTTCGACAGGTACATGGATGAGAAAGGATTAGGGGGTTATGGGCCAATTGCAGACAAATTTGAATTGGCTTGGATAGGGGATTGTGGGCAGCATGGGGAAGTTGGGCTGAAGGGCTTGTTTCTGTGCCATATGACCATGTTTTAAGACTTAAATGTTTTCTTTTATTTTTCACCTTTCTCTCTTTAATCCAAACTTCCTGACTATTTCTCCTTTTGTCATTATTGGACCAAAAATGGTTTCAGTCCTTCCTGTTCATATCTGCATCTCCAACCACTCTTGGTTAAAGAATATACTATTTGTCTTTTAATTCACCAATCTTCCAGATGTGTGCTGTTAATGTCCTATTGTCTATTGTTATCCTATTATCGGTTTACATTCCCACCAACATCAAAATTAAGTCTAATTAATAGCACATTGCACAAAACCGCTTGAATCAAATAGTGAATGTAAACACACACATATAAAGGAGTTTCAATGTCAATACTAACAGTCAAGGATCAGCTATCAACTGCGACTCGTAATGGATTCAGTGGGAAAGAGTTGATCAGACAGGGTGAACAATGGACATCCAAAACCACCACTACCAACCTTGAACTCCTAGCTAATTTAGTAAGAATATCTCTGAGCAATTAGTCTTCACTGGTAAAACATGCCCAGTTCAATTTAGTTCAGTCCCTAGTTTATTGTCACATGTATCGAGGTAGAGCGAAAAGCTTTTTGTTGCGTGCTAACCAGTCCACAGAAAAACAATACACGATTACAATCAATCCATTTGCAGTGTATATTGTACATGATATGATAACGTGATATGATACATGATAATAACGTTTAGTGCAAGGTAAAGCCAGCAAAGGCTGGTCAAGGATAGTCTGAGGGTCATCAAAGAGGTAGATAGTAGTGCTCTCAGCTGCGCTCTCTGGTTGTGGTAGGATGATTCAGTTGCTTAATAATAGATGGGAATAAACTGAATGCCCACTGATTTATCAGACTTGGATCAAACTTAATTAACATGCACTTAGTTATTTTCCTTTTCCATGCTGCATGATTGTTGTTGCTAACCTACCTTTAATGTGATTTTTAATTGATTCACATTTCTATCTGCTTTTTCAGGGAGGGAGTGGTCCTAGTGGCCCTCCTGGACCTGTTGGATCTCGAGGTCTTCCTGTAAGTAAATATCAGTCGTGGAACGATTGTTCTTCGAACTAAAGTCAAGGAAAAATAATTTATAATGGCAGAAATATTTCATCGTAATTTAAACAATGTTTTCCTATCATGGAAGCCATGTACAGGTCTTGTATTGTTTCAAAGCAAATGTTGGAGGCAGCCATTGATAGCATCATGAAACATTCAGAATAGTAATCAAATGTTTTAATATGGATTCTTCTAACACATTAAAATGCTTTGTTATAGTAATTAAATTATTATTCCTGACTTAATTGACAATAATTTATGTTGCAAAATATTAATTAAGAAAATAGAAAACAAAAAAGGAACGGGAACCTTAATTGTTAATTTTTTTTTAAAAATAAACTGAATTTGGACTTTATATAATCATTGGCTGTACCATACAAAGCAATATCAGGTAGCAGGATTCCGCACCTGTATAGAGCATACCTGATATTCTATCATTTAAACTTGCAATGAATCAAACATTGTCAACTTCATTATTAAGGAGAGAGATATTTTTCTCATCAATGGGAAATCTAGGCAGAAGCTAAAAGGCTGACCACTGGACGAACTACAGTCATTATAAATACAGGGATTATATATGGCTCAGAGATGGTCTGTAGGTGCTCCATCTCATTGACTGGACCATGGACATACAGTAGGCGGCACATTGCGGTGGTTTTAGCTCCACAATCGGCTTCATTTCCACTTAAGTGATCTGGGGAAGGAATACCAACAGCAGCATTTACAGATGTGTTGGATCAATAGCAGGTTTTAAATATGATATTTTCAATTGATATTGCTTGATTTAAGATTTATGATGAGCGATGTAAGCACATTATAGCCAAAGTGTTACTTTAAATTTGGATTGGATGTGATTCTGTTTAACGGTGCGTTCCATGGTAACGTTAAATATACAATATTATTTCTTCTAGGGTGAACGAGGAGAACTTGGTCCAGGTGGCCGGAGTGGATTTCCTGGAGCTCCTGTGAGTATACGTTTAGCAAGACACAATGGTGTATTTTGCCTAAAAAGCTTTTATTTAGAACTTTCATTATTTCATTGGCCTACATTTTATATTAAGGATATTGGTGAGGCTAACTCTTAACATCATTATTGTGTAAATTATACAATAACTTCTGGAGCTGTTTGCACATCCAGACTTTGGAGATTAGAAATCAGAGGTGCAAAGAGGCTTGGGGATGCTGGTGCAGGATTCCCAAAAGGTTAATTTGCAGGTAGAGTCAGTAGGATGAAAGGCAAATGCAAAGTTTGCATTTATTTTGAGAGGACTGGAATATAAACGTCATGATGTAATGTTGAGGATTTATAAGGCTATGATCAGGCCACATTTGGAATATTCTGAGTAGTTTTGGGCCCCATATCTGAGGAAGGATGCGCTGGCAAACGAGATGGTCCAGAGGAGGTTTACGGGAATGATCCCAGGGATGATTAGGTTAACGTACGAGTGTTTGGAAGCTCTGGGCCAATACTTGCTGGAGTTTAAAAGGATGGGGAGGGGAAGGAATCTCATTTAAATCTACCAAATAATGAAAGGTCTAGTTAGAGTGAATGTGGAGGGGATGTTTCCAGTAGTGGGAGAGTCTAGGACCCTTGGCACAGGTTCAGAGAAAAAAATACATATCTTTAGAATGGAGATGAGGTGGGATTTCTTTAGCCAGAGGGTGGTGAATCTACGATATGATACAATAGAACTTTATTTATCCCAGGAGGGAAGTTGGTCTCCCAACTCTCATAAAATACAAGATACATGAAACATGAAATTAAAGTGATGAGTGGATCGGATTGGGGATGTGCAAAGGTTGGTGGGGGGGGGGGGGGGGGGGGGGGGGGGGGGGAGTCAGTCTACTGCACAACAGAAGTGGGAGGAGTTGTACAGTTTAATAGCCACAGGGAAGAAGGATTTATTGTGGCGTTCTGTACTGCATCTTGGTGGAACCAGTCTGTTGCTGAAGGTGCTCCTCAGGTTGATCAGTGTGTCATGGAGGGAGTGAGCTGTATTGTCCAAGATGCTCTGCAGTTTGAGTAGCATCCTCCACTCCAAGACCACCTCCCATGAATCCAACTCCGCCCACAGCCTTTCTGATGAGCTCCTGTTGCCGTCCGCGGCCTTCGACCTGCTGTGTTAATTTGAATCTGTGGAATTCTTTGCCATAGACAGCTGTGAATGCCAAGTCATTGGATGTTTTTAAAGCAGAGATTGCAGGCACCAAAGCTTGAAAGCAGGGTAATGGGCGTTGAGGAGGAAAAATCGGTCAGTCATGTTCAAGTGGTGGTGCAGAACTGATGGGTCGAATGGCCTAATTCTGGTCTTATGGACGGTATGGTTTCAATGGTGCATCTGTAGAAGTTTATAAGACTCAATGTAGACATTCCTCAGTCACCTCAATAAGTAAAGGCATTGGTGTGCCTTCTTGGTTGACACACCAATGTGGTCAATTTACAGCAGCTCTTTTGCAATATTAGTATCAAGGAACGTGAAGCTCCCAACCATTTCCACATCTGCATCATTAACATTAATTTGAATCAGTAGAAAGAAAAGTCAATAGAATTAAGTGCCAAGTACCTGAAGGAGATAATGTGCCCCTTATAAAATAGATGTCTACATGGTAGTTACACAAATAAATCATTGTAGTTGCATGGGTTAGTAAATCTTAAAAAGGACAAATGCTAGCATCCATTTCTAGAGCAACACCATTGGGAAGCACAGAAGTTATTTTAACTTTGTGCAGATGACTGGTTAGGTCATACTTGGAATGCTATGAACAATCCTGGTTTCCACATTATAGAAACAATATAGAGCTGTTGGAGAAGGTACAAACAAGAGTATTGGCATGATTCCAGTACTGAATGGTTTTATCTAATGGGAATGTCTGAACAAGCTGCTGGACTTTCCTCTGGAAAAGAGGAGATTGAGGATTAGAATAAGATGGAGATACACATAGATGTCTTACTTCTTCTTGCGTATGGTGTGCACAGCCTAAGGTTGTCGGTCAACTTGTTCTATTTGATCTATTTGTTTGTGCATGTCGGGTTGATTGCATTAGTCGAAACAGGGTGGACCACGTGAAGGCTGCAATCTCCCACCCCATACATATCTTAAAACCACTGGTATAAAACGGTCACTAGAAAGTACAATAATGAATTGAAAAAGAGCATTTTTACTTAGTATGTGGAAAGCACTGTGACATAGAGGAGTTAGAGTGGAGAATATAGAAGCATTGTGAAGAAAACTGCCCCAATTGCCTTTGACAGCAGCTGCTATCGAAGACATATTCAGAGGGAATTGAGAGCAGTTAATAAAATAAATGTAGCATATGCAGTTAAAAATGTTTTTAATTCATAGTTAATTAAAGTGAAATTTATTTGAATACTATCCTAAAAATCAGCAATCCCAATCAATTAGCTGTAAACAGAAGGGGGCGGTTACAAAGTATATCCTGAACTTCCTGGTCATTCAGACCCAGTAGTGGATCCTCAGCATATTAAGGGTTCAGAGGTTACCAACTTTCATGACACAGTAAGCAGAAATGAAAGTTGACGATGTGGTGATTGCCTGACAACAGGACAATTGCCTACCCTGGAGCATGATCTGGCCTAATTGTAATGCTTTCTGATTCCTTACGTATCTCTATTTGCAGTCACGAATGTGGTGTTGAGATAGGCATGTAGTATGCAGGGAATGGAAGGATATGGATCAGTGAAGGCAGTAGAGATTAGTGTAACTTGGCATTATGTTTGGCATGGACATTGTGGGCTGAAGGGCCTGCTCCAGTGCTGTATTGTTCCATGTTCTATGTTAATTGCTACTTGGTGTTCTGCAAGAACGGCTATACCCATAAAAAAATTATATGCTGGTTTATAGTTGTATCATGGAAATGTTTCATAAATCTCATGAACTGAAGTGATCCCTAGTAACTGGTGTGTTTATTGGCATCAAAAATAGAAATATAGTCCAAAGTCAACAAAAAGTAAAATATTCCATTCTGTGCTAATTAGCATCAAAGCCAATGCGGTCTATGAAACTACAAATGGGTTTAAAATAAAACTATTGACTTAACCCATTAGCTGGTGATTACAGGCCTCACTTTGTCTAATCATAAATTCATAAGTTCTTGGAGCAGAATTAGGCCATACGACCCATCAAGTCTACTCCGCCATTCAATCATGACTGATCTATCTTTCCCTCTCAACCCCATTCTCCTGCTTTCTTCCCATAACCCCTGACACCCATACTAATCAAGAATCTGTCAACCTCCACCTTAAAAATATCCATTGACTTGGCCTCCTCAGCAGTCTGTGGCAAAATAAAATCCACAGATTCATCACCCTCTGACTAAGGAAATTCCTCCTCATCAGATGGAATGTATCCTTAGTCTGGTCTCTTTGTGCTAGTAATTATTAGATGCCTGCACTCTAAAGGGCCTGTCCCACTTGGGCGTCATTTGCACGTCATTTATGAGACATCATTTACGAGTGACACGCGCATGGCGTGCATTACCTGCGCATGGCGCGTGGTGAGGCGCGGTGGTGTAGGCAGTGATGCGCGGTAGCGCGCGGCGTGCCAGGATTTTGGGATTCTCAAAATCCTCGCACGCCACCTGTGTGATGCGCAAATGACGCCCAAGTGGGACATGCCCTTAATTTAAGATCTTCAGCAAGACTACAAACACAAATATATCTTTGTATCAATCTCAACGTGTGAGATGTTTCGGTAACACATTTTGGCTGCCAAGGTAACAATTTTGTGACTGTCATCTCCAACACATCAGGCATGAGTAGAAATTCTCACATTGCATAAACATTGCACAAATGTGAAGTCATTTCAAGGTGAGCAGAACTTCAGTGAGTGATCTCTCCTAATATCATTGGGACGTAATGGAACACATGTTCATGAATAGAAAGACTCTGATTAATGATTAACTCTATTCAAGTTAATGATGTCTATTTTTGTCTATTCGTATCTGTCAACACTTTCAGCAAGTAATCACAGTTCTGGTTACAAAGTGCTTCATCAACACATGCATATACTGATTCCTTAACAAGCACCATTGCATTAACTTTTTATTTCTTAGCTGGGATATTATCCGCACATATACAAACTGACCAGTTCAGAATGATGGGTTTTCCTTGTCCCTCCTTGTCCCAGATTACCTCTTCCTTGCAATGGTTGCTCTCTGAAGTTGAAACTGCCAGTTCCGTGTTAAGTCTTCTTTATGCATCTTTTTCACATACTCTCTAGATAACTCTAGTTATCTTTGTACCCAAACCTTTTCCAAATATAGACAACGCACCATAAATATTTCAAAAGGCAATGCATCTTCCAGCACTGTAATGCAAAACACATTGTTTCTCGTGAATTTTATAACTGCAAAGAAACCACAACATTTAAAGGAAATCTGTTTGCTTTGAGCTATGCAGGGGTGATTGTGTTATTAATGCAAATTGATTGAAAGAATGATTGAAAGATACAGCATTGAAAAAGGCCCTTCAGCCCACTGAGTTCACACAAAAAAACACCAATCACCTGTTCACACTAGTTCTATGTTATCCCTCTTTTGCATCTACTCCCTGCAAACCATGGGCAATTTACAGAAGCCAGTTAACCTACGTCTTAGGGAGGCGGGAGGAAACCAGAGCACCCGGAGGAAACCCATGGGGGAATATGGAATCACCACACCGTCACCACCCGAGGTCAGGTTCTAACCTCAGCCTCTGGCATTGTGAGGCAGGTGCTTTACTGCTGCACCACTGCACCACCCAAGTCATAAAGAGATCCCCATTCAAGTATATTGTACAGTCCACAGTATATTATGCGCAGGCAGCTACCAAATCTGTGAAAATGGCATGCACTAAATTACTGATACTACCATTTGACTGGTTAATAACAGAGCAGTAGAACATCGAAAAGTGACATGCAGGTTTGTGCTGCTTACGTCTCGTGCTTCAACTGTTTAACGCCTCAAAGTATCCCTGTTCAGTGGAGGAAAACCCAGTTAATGACAGCAGCATTAATATAGGAAGAAAGAAAGGCTCTGCTATTAACATATCATGCTCATCTAATATATTAGTTAGCTCAACATGCAACAGGCAAACAGGAACAGTTTATTCTTCACGTTGTTTTGGAAGAAAATTGGTTGAAACAAACTCTAAGTATAACAATTCAGAAAGACATTCCAAGGGAGAAATTTAGTTTAGAATAGAGTTTTAGTTTAGAAAACTGGCTCTTTGGCTCAATGAGTTGACGCTGACTAGCGATTACCCGCACATTAGTTCTATCCTACAATCTAAGGACAATTTACAAATGCCTGCATGTCTTTAGAATGTGGGAGGAAACTGAAGCACCCGGAGAGAACCCACATGGTTACAGGGAGAATGTACAAACTCTGTACAGACAGCACTCATAGTCAGGATTGAATCTGGGTCTCTGGCACTGTAAAGCAGAAACGCTACTGCTGTGCCACCCACAGAAATTTGACTTTGATCGCTAGCATTTAAAGTATTGTTTTGCAGTTGTACATGCCTGCACACAGTCAATGGATTTGATAAGAGGCAAGAAAACTTAATTGGTTGCCAACAATCAAAGACTAGATTCATCATATTCCCTTTCTTGGGCATGCAGTGTAAGTTGATATAGTCTCACTGCTTAAAGAGGTTAAAATGGACCATTGTATTGTTAACTCTGGCACTGTGCACAGCTAATGTAATTTTTTTAACAATCAGGGTATGGATGGACAAACTGGTCCTAAAGGTTCCGATGGCAGACCTGGTCCAAAAGGTGAAACTGGATCTCCTGGTTCTGCAGGGGCAAATGGATCTCCTGGTCCATCGGTGAGTGCCTATTCTGAAATGAATGATTAGGATCAATATTATAAATATATTGTTAAGCTAAATTATGTTTGCTTCGACTGATATATGTTAAACTATTTGTGTTATTACAGGGCAGTGATGGGAAAACTGGTCCAAAGGGTGCACAGGGATTACCAGGCACTCCGGTAAGTATTGCAATTAGTAATGTACGTTCCACTAACTTTGACATTAGTCATGTTTACTATAACCCATTTTAGTTAAGTGCATGTAATGTTAGATTAATTGGAAGCAATTCATGATTAGTTGCTTAAATGGTTGGTCAATCTGCAAGAGAAATAAATTCTCAATATATTTGCCAAAGTATTTCAATTAAAAATGTTTTTCAGTTTAGTTTGGAGTCCAATAATTTTTCTTAATATCCCAGACCAAATATTTGTCATCATTGGATTACATCTGGTTCAATTTAAAATGTAAGAGGTATAGGTTATTTCTTCAATTGCAGCATATGAAAGGAAAGTCAATAAATGGAGGTAAGGAACAAATCAGTCAAAAACCAAATTGAATGACGAAACCGACCCCAGAGCAGCAATGAATAACTTTTGATCATCTATTGTTATTCATACATTCATCTGCAATTATCTAAATAATAGACAATATCCAGGTCTTGGGTTTCTGCATTTATGAAACCTATTAAATGTAATCATGGTCAATGTTATTAAATGTATAAGAGAAGATGCAATTTGATCATTGGACATGCACAAATTTCATTGTTACTATGGAAGTTGGACCCTATTCATGATTTTATTAAATATTCTAAAGTAGATTTTTCAGCTTAAAGGCAAAGCACATGAAATGTAATAAGCAGAAACTGCAAAATTTAATGGAAGGAAATTTGCAGCCAGACTCTACTTTTTGTACTTCAATAATGCCTCTGATGATAACATAGAAACATAGATTGATAATCTTTCATCAAGAAAGAAAAATCTCACAATATTATGAGTTCTACCTGAGGTTTACATATAATCCTGTTGTACAAATCTCCACCTTCACTTGGTCACAGTGCAACAGTTTCCATCTTATAGCCTTCTGTGAGCCACAGCATGACCAGTGCTTCAGAAATCATTGTTGAAGAACTATTGCATCAGATGCTTGGATTTGAATATTTGCATTGGAACGTTGTGGGGCAACAAATAGTCCAAATGAATGGTCTAATGTATGAATAAAAAAAGAACTGCGTACATTTTTATTACCATTCTTTAATCTTTTAAAAATGATGACAGAATAATTTTTCACGTTTAGCAGAATAAATGGAAACTAATATAAAAAGGAACCAGGAACTAATATAAAACGGTATATTTGATATGGTCAAGTAAAATGCTTTTTTTCTTTACATATTTACAATTCTTTTAAAGAGGTCTTTTGGAGGTCTTGTTGCAGTTGTATAAGACATTGGTGAGACCGCATTTAGAGTATTGTGTTCAGTTCTGGGCACAATGTTATAGGAAAGATATTGTCAAGCTTGAAAGGGTTCAGAGAAGATTTACGAGGATGTTGCCAGGACTAGAAGTCTGAGCTACAGGGAGAGGTTGAGTAGGCTGGGTTTCTATTCCTTGGAGTGCAGGAGGATGAGGGATGATCTTATAGAGATGTATAAGATCATGAGAGGAATAGATTGGGTAGATGCGCAGAGTCACTTGCCCAGAGTGGGGGAAATCGAGGACCAGAGGACATAGATTCAAGGTGAAGGGGAGAAGATTTAGTAGGAATCTGAAGGATAACTTTGTCACACAATGGATGGTGGGTGTATGGAACAAGCTACCAGAGGAGGTAGTTGAGGCTGGGACAATCCCAACGTTTAAGAAACAGTTAGACAGGTACATGGATAGCACAGTTTGGAGGGATATGGACCAAGCGCAGGCAGGTGGAACTAGTGTAGCTGAAACATGTTAGCCGGTGTGGGCAAGTCAGGCCGAAAGGCCTGTTTCCACACTGTATCACTCTATGACTCTGTCCATTAATTTGCTGAATGGTTTAGTCTGTTTTTTTTGTCGAAAAGGTTTGAGTACGCATGTCAATTAAAAATTAGGTTACATTTATCAACTTTTTTCCATGAATATATTCTCCTGTTTTAATTTTTTGACCAATTAAATAATTCAATAAACTAACAACTAAAAAGTATAAAATCAACACATTAAAAATTAGACATTATTAAAATGATATACACCATTTGTTTTTTTTTAAATTTCCACTGTACTGTCTCAAAAAAAACCCCATTGTGTTTAATGATGCTCTGGCAGAGAAACCCAATAGGAAACCCAATTCCTCGTACTCTAATCTCAATTTCCAGATGAGTTAAAACAGGCATTGCATTGAAATATAACTGAATTTAAATGAAGATTATCTCCTTCAAGTCTTTGGAAAGAATCAACAATTTGGGTTTTTTTCCCTGCTTGATTACTTTATGTAAAAGTATTGATAAGGGTTTATTATCTCACCTGTACCGAGAAATAGCAAAAAATGATGTTTGCATGCCAACCAGTGAAACATAATGTACATTAATACAATCAAGTCATTCAGCAGGGAGGGCAAAGAGAGAAATACCGGGGTGCAGAATATAGTATTACACCATTACAGCTTTACAGTTACAGAAAAAGTGGTAGATTAAAAAAAAGTGCAAGGTCCACAATGGGGTACGTTGGAAGATCAGTACTCCACCCTTCTCATGGATGGACTATTCAGTAATCGGGTAACAGCCCTTGAATCTGAACCAAATGGGTACTGTAGAATTATGCTGCAGCTATTGGATTTTGTATTTATCAGAATATCCTTCTAGAGAAAGTCATACAATGTGAAGAATCTGTGAAAATTCAATGGTGTATAAGGTGATAAAAGTAGCGATAATTTTATAAATTTGCCTCGGCCAAAATAACCACTTCAAAGGAACTTTGTTCCACAAAGCTTTTTAAATGTCGGTGTAAATATTGGTAATCTGATAGATTTATCTATTTTCATAGGACTCTGCTCCTTTTCAATTACTATAGCAGCCATTTCTGAATCCAAGAGCAGTGGAATTTGAACGTTTCGTTAACCAATTCTCCAATTAACCAGTTCATATGTCATAGATAATTTCATCTCTTTATTACCATCCATAATGATATAGGCAATATTGTAGATGTAGAAAGCTAAATTTGAAGTTTAAAAAAAAAAGTATAACAAATGCAATTCCATTTTCAATTTCCTGAAAGTTAATTGAGATTGTATTTTTCTTTAGGGTGGCCATGGTAGGCCTGGTAATCCTGGACCCATTGGTTCACCTGGTATAGATGTAAGTACCTATAATATAACTTTTATATTCATATGTTATGTAAGTAACTTATATAATATTTATCTATTATACTATAATAGTTAAAATAGTATAATTTTAATTATACAATCCTCTTGTATTCCATAGTCATTCTTTCATTGCACTGTTCTAATGTTATAGTAATCTTTAAACTCTATCACCGTGTCATGTCTTTAATATTTTATTTTGAATTAGTTACTGCTGAATGTATTTCCCTTGACCTACGATACGATATGATACAACTGCATTTACCCCAGAGGGAAATTGGTCTGCCACCAGTCAAAAGATACAGTTACAGGGCACTGAAAGTGTCATGTGCATTACAATAACAATGGAATTTAAGTGACAAGTTATTTCACAGCTCAAACATTATATTGCACGAACATGAAAGTAAAAGGTTTCCCCTACCACAACATGGTGCGAAAACTAACCTAAAAATATACAAAATAGATAGGAATTACATAAATAAGGAAAAAGACTGTTGGCTGGCTGCCGTGTGCACAGCGCTGGAACTGGAACCAATTCAAGATATTATCAATGCATGAAATTCACCTTATTTATTTCTGCCAGATATTACAGGTGAGATGGGTTCTAGAGGGCAAATCGGCTTTCAAGCACCCTTCTCTGCCTCTAATGGGCCTGTCACACTTAAGCGACTTTTTAGACAACTGCAGGAGACTATGCAGTCGCCACATGTTCGCGGGTGGTGACCGGCGAGTCACCTTCATGGTCGTGAGGACTTCCCGCATTCTGGGAACTAGTCGTGGCCTCATTATGGTCACCATGAATTTTTCAACATGTTGAAAAATTAGCGTCGACTAGAATGAAGCCGCCATGGAGAGAAGCGAGAATTCTCGAGCCGTAGGTGGGTCGCCAGGAGGTCCTAATGGGTTGCCAGGAGGTTGGAGGTTCTCGTAGGTTGTAGCCGATGCTGACCGGTGAATTTCATTGGCTCATTGGGGGGAAAAAAGGTAAGCAGTAGTTTTCAAAATCAAGGATAGCCGACCAGTAATGTTAAATGTCCGCCGAACTTTACTGCCGTATATCGCTGGCTTCTTAAAAGTTGTTTCCACTCCTACTCCCTCCCTCTTTTTAAGGACTTATCGTACACTGTGCCATCTTTTTACAGCAGCAACCTTCCTGTAGAGAGATGTACAGACACAGTCTGGTGTTCAAAGTCAGATTTAATCATCAATCATAATGGTGCAGTACAATACGTTGTTAGTTCATCTCCATCACTGGTGTGACTACGTAATCTGGGAAGTGAGTGTTAATATAAGGTGTACAGTAAGGTTGAGTTAGTGTTAGTACATTACTCTGAATGGTTCACGTGCAATAACCAATCTACATCCTTCCCCATAGGGAAAAGAGTTGTTAAGCAGTTGTTAAAACACATGCGGTTAAACATACTCACCGTACCTGTCAGGTGGTCTGCTATCCCGACCCGAACGTGTACGGGCAAACCCTTCCCCTTCCGTACCGGAAAAGTTAGTAGGGCTGGGTGTTGGAGAACCCGAGAAGGATAACGCAGCCGGGGAGCCTGGAGAGGAACGGTGAGGCGAGCATGCAGCACTAGGGGGGGGGATGAGGGAACCGAATGACGCGGAGAATACACGCTGGGGTCAGGGGGTCTGGGACGAACAACAGCGGCGGGTGTCTTAAACCAGAGGAGGTGCATGAGGACCACCACCTGTTGGTGTTGCTGGTACCAGGTCCAGGAAGTGTCCTTGTGAGTGAGCTGTCTCAGTGGCGAGATACGTTCGCTGAGGTTTGAGGACGCGTGATCTAGGAGGAATCTGCCACAACGAGCTTTTGGCATCTAGTACTGAGAACACTGTTGCATGACCGATTTGAGCCGTAACGTCTTTGATGGTTCTCATCGAGTAGTGTGTGCGTTTAATAGCTGTGTTCAGGCCTCTAGGGTTAATGCACGCACGGAGCTCATCATTGTAACAACCATGGTGAGACCCAATCTGTGGGTTCATTTATTTCAGCCAGTACCCCCACGGACAACATGTGTCTCAGTTCGGCTTGATATTACGGGTGAGATGGG
Organism: Okamejei kenojei; assembly: GCA_035221665.1. Classification (NCBI taxonomy): domain Eukaryota; kingdom Metazoa; phylum Chordata; class Chondrichthyes; order Rajiformes; family Rajidae; genus Okamejei; species Okamejei kenojei. The sequence goes on from CM069137.1 coordinate 83,336,449, forward strand.
TTCTAGAGGGCAAAATGGCTTTTAAGCACCCTTCTCCGCCTCTAATGGGCCTGTCACACTTAGGCGACTTTTTAGGCAACTACAGTAGACTGTGCAGTCGCCACATGTTCACGGGTGGTTGCCGGGGAGTCGCCTTCATGGTCGTGAGGAGTTCCCGCATTCTGGGAACTAGTCGTGGCCTCATTATGGTCGCCATAAAATGTTCAACATGTTGAAAAATTAGCGTCGACTAGAATGAAGCCTCCATGGAGAGTAGCGAGCATTCTCGAGCCGTAGGTGGGTCGCCAGGAGGTCCTAATGTGTTGCCAGGAGGTCGGAGGTTGTCGTAGGTTGTAGCCGGTGCTGACCGGTAAATTTCATTGGCTCTTTGGGGAAAAAAGGTAAGCAGTAGTTTTCAGAATCAAGGATAGCCGACCGGTAATGTTAAATGTCCGCCGAGCTTCACAAGCCGTGTATCTCTGGCTTCTTAACAGTTGTCTCCACTCCTTCTCACCCCCCCCCCCCCCCCCCCCCCACTCTTTTAAAGGACATCATACACTGGGCTTTAGACATCTTTTTACAGCGCCAACCTTCCTATTCATCGTGGTGTGTCTGTGTTTTACCTTGGCATTGCACCGTGTGAATTTTTTCAGACAACGCTCCCCCCGCTTGCCCTGTCCCCGCCTGCGTAATGGACTGGTGAAGGAAGCGGTGTGTTTGTGTGTGCGTTCCACTCTGACAGTCTCCATTCCAGTTGCCGGTGTTTTAAGCGACTGCCGGCAACTTGGCAGTCCGCTGAAAAATCCCCTAAGTGGGACAGGTCCATAACTCTATAGGTAAAATTATTTATAGTTATTAAAGAACTAAAATATATATTTTTTTAATCAGTACAGCAAAAGAGAAAATATTTGAGTTTCCTGTGGTCTTGCAATGCAATTTATGATAATTTACCAGGGCTACAGTTTATTTCCAGACTCTGGAGAAATGCTGATGGCGCTATGTTTACATAACAATTGGCATTTCCCTGCATTAAGTGCCAGCAAGTTCAGGAAGAGCACATTCATGAATGCTGTCGGCCCAATCAAGTCAATTTTTTTGTTTGCTGGTCATGTCTCACCACGACTCGTACATAGCCAGTCATCCTAGCAGAAACACATTGGAATTCCCTCAGAGACCTACATCGTTGGATGTAGAAACATGTCTTCTTTCATGTCAGTGAAAAAACACGATGCTAGGGCAATTTGTACTTTGAATTGTTTTAATTTATTTAGGCTTCAGAGATAGACTTTAGTGAGAGAATGCAGAAATAGGCACTTCGGCCCACCGAGCCCACACGGACCATCAATCACCCCGTACACTAGCACTATCCTATGCACTAGGGACAATTTACAATTTTTACCAATGCGAATTAGCCTACAAACCCGCACGTCTTTGGAGCATCCAGTGAAAAGCCATGTCGTCACTCGCAGAACCTGCAAACTCCATGCAGACAGCACGCGTAGTCAGGATTGAACTCCGAAACCTCTCTAGATTCTGCCGCTGTAAGGTAGCAACTCTACTATTACGCCACTGCGCCCCTTTTAAATGTCTTCAATTGTTTGATTTTTTAAATAATTGAATAGTTTTGTATATCTTTAGAATTGTTTAGGTAATTCTTAGAGAGTGACGCAAGGAGCTATAGATGCTGGAATCTTGAGCAAAAAAACACACAGAGTAACGCAGTGGGTCAGGCAACACCTCTGGAGAATGTGGGCAACCTGAATTGTCGCCTATCCATGTTCTCCTGACATGTGGCTAAATGCAAATTGGAGGAACAGCATCTCATATTTTGCTTGGCCAGCTTACAATCTAGTGGTATGAAATATGATTTCCCCTCCATTCCCTCTCTCTCCATCCCTCCCTTACCCAAGTTGCACCAGCTCATTCTCACCTCCGCCACAGCTAACAATAGCCCTCATGATCTCTCTACATCATCGTCTATACCTCTCATTTCCCTTTCCCCTGAATCTAATCTGAAGAAGGGTCTCGACCCGAAACATCACCCATTCCTTCTCTCCAGAGATGCTGCCTATCCCGCTGAGTTACTCCAGCATTTTGTGTCTATGCTGTGTGACAAGCTGAGTTACTCTGGCACTTTGTATTCTTTGCACTTATTGTGTGAAGCAGAGCTGATATTTCTTCCCAAGGTCTTGTTGTAATCCCTGCTGCATGGCACCAGAAATTACAGAGGCACCAGTGCTTAAAACTCTGATGGGTTGTCTACTGGCTCACTTGGGAATCGCCAAATAACTCCCAGGCAACTGGGAAACATGATATGTACCTTTCATCTTGTTATCAATAGCTTTTTTCTTTGTACAGGGGGCAGTTGGTTCTACCGGCTTACAAGGCCCACCAGGTAAAAATGGTTCACCTGGTTCAGCAGGTAAACCAGGTCCCGACGGTGTAATTGGACCAACTGGTTACAAAGGGGAACCTGGTGCCCCAGGTTCACCAGGTGAGCCTGGCAACAGTGGTCCTAAAGTAAGTAAAGCAATTCATGTCTCACATGCTAAACAAATCAATTCAATAACTATGCTCAGAAATTAAATGTACAGTATATACTAGAGATTCCACATGTTAGCCACAGTTTTAGCAAATATATTATATTTACCAGATTCTCAGCAGTGCTAAAGGACATTATCGAGTATTAAGTAGTGTCATGGTAATAAAAATGCTGGAAAATAATTTAACCTTTAGTTTAGACTCGGGTTGCAACAAGGAATCTGCGCCAACCAGCTATCCCACCACACTAACACTGTCCTACACACACTATAGACAATTTACAATTTTACCACGCCAATTAGCCTACAAACCTGTACATCTTTGGAGTGTGGGAGGAAACGGGAGCACCCAGAGAAAACCCACGCAGGTCACGGGGAGAACATACAAAGACCATACAGACAGCACCCATAGTCGGGATCAAACCCAGGTCTCTGGCGCTGTAATGAAGCAACTCTACTGTTGCGCCACTGTGCTGCCCAACCTTGTTAATTGCAGGAATAGGAACATCAAGAATGGTAGTTTTAAGATATAGCATCAAAGCCAGATGCATTTCAGCCAGCAGCATCTCAATTATCTCCTCTGTCAATGTCACTTGTTGGAAATATTTTAATGTTTTGACTCATTGTAGATAATGTGCTTTAGAAAATGTTGGATATTTTATCTTGAAAGGGTGACATTGGACCGCAAGGTCCTCCAGGCATTGAAGGAAGGGTAGGCCATCGAGGGCTACCTGGTAACAAAGGGCCATCAGGTGAATCGGGGAATAATGGTCCACCTGTAAGTATTCATCTAACACTTTCTACTCTATTTTCTGCATCTAGTCCACACTCGTGTCCACATTTAGCCTCAGGTGAAAGCAAGGTATTTCTTCTATGAGCATGAATAAAGAAGCAATTAACAAAACTATGGACAGGACAGGTTTGCTAGGAGTTGGACCACATGCGGGGGCAGGTGTGACTACTGTAGCTGCGACATGTTGGCCGGTGTGGGGAAGTAGGGCTGAGGGGCCTGTTTCCACACTGTGTCACTCTATGACTCTCTGTCTACTGGAAAACGAATCTTTGTGTTTTATCACTTGAACTGAAAGTATCAGAAACTTCTATAGCGAAAGCTGAACAAGTATCAGACAGCATCCCTGGGGAACATGGATCGGTGGTGTTTTGCGTTGGGAGCCTTCTTCAGACTGATTGGTGGTTGGGGATGGAAAGTATGCTGGAAGAGGCTGTAAAAATATGACGTTTTGTAACGCAAAACTCTTCATTCCTTTTGTGCCACATCTTGTATTTCATCTCTGGCCTTTGTCCAGCCATCTGCCTGTTTAATACACCCCCTCCCCTTCACCTGTGTTCACCTATTACCAGTCATGCTTTGTCCAGCCCCTCCTGTTATACAGCTAATGGCGAGACCCTTAACAGCATGGATGTGTAGATGGATCTTGGAATCCAAATTCACAGCTCACTAAAGGTGGCAGCACAAGTAGTATGGTGTATGGTGTAAAGAAGGTGTATGGTATAATTGCCTTAATTGCCATGGGCATTGAATATGTCTAAAAGGCATGATTCAGCTCTGCAGGACCTTGATTAGGAACACATTTGGAATATTCTGTGCAGTTCTGGTCACCCCATTACAGGAAATATGTGGAGGTTTTGGGAAAGGGTGCAGAGAAGGTTTATCCAAATGGGGTGGGGAGGTCAGCTATTGGGAGAGGTTGGATAGTCTTTGATAGTTTTGTCTGGGATGTCGAAGTTTGAGGGGAGACTTGATAGAAGTAAATACAATTATGAAAGGGATAAATATGGTAGACAGCCAGAACCTTTTCCCCAGGGTGGAAATGTCCAACAATACATGGCAGGTAAGGTGAGAGGGGGAAGTGTGGGGCACAATGTGTGATAGAGGACTGGAACGCATTGCCAGGGGTGGTGGTGGAAGTAGTTATGATAGTGGCGTTTAAGAGGTTTTTTTGACAGGCACATGGAAGATCAGGATATAGAGGGATATAGATCATGTACAGGCAGATGAGATCAGTTTAACTAGGCATCATGTTTAGCATATCTATCCTGGGCCAAAGGGCCCGTTCATGTGCTGTACTGTTCTATGTTCCAAGTACCTCCCTATGGTTATCTTCCCCCCCCCCCCAACCACCACCTTTACGGTCTGAAGGTGGCTACTGACCTGAAACGTCACCTATTCATGTTTCGGAAGGGATGCTGACTGACCCGCTGAGTTACTTCAGCAACTTTTATTTATTTATTTTTTTAATCAAAAAATATATTCAATTAGTAAAAAATAATATTTACACTACAATAAAACAAGCCAGACCACACCACCATAAAACAATAGAAAAAAATATCCATAATAAACTATTATACAACTATGTTACAATCCTTATTGAGGATACATTCAACACCCTGCGGAGCCCAGCGGTCCCGGAACTCCCCCAGGGTGCCCGTGGACAGGGCGTATTCCTTTTCTAACCCCACCCGGGCACGGACGTAATCCCGGAAAAGGGGCAGGCAGCCGGATCGCGTAGACCCCTCCACCGCCTGGCGCCTTGACTCGCGGATGTCCAGCTTGACCAGGCCCAGAATTTCTCCACAGTTATTTTCTGTGTGTTTTTCCTATATTCTAACTAATTGGTTCTATTTCTATCAATGCCATTCCAAAACCACGGAGACTTTTGCCAAGTTTAGAGAAAGGTAGATTTCCAGCAGCAGAAGCAGACTTCAAAGATGTGCGACTAGTTTTGTAATGTTTCTGATAGATAGCTTTTTTAGATAGCTAACACAAATACAAATTTAGCCCAAATATTGTATATTTTTAGCCCAAATCCTCTGTGCTAAAAATTGTGTTGATTCTTGTACCAAAAATACTGAATTATCGTAAATGATAGGTAACTTGTATTACAGATTTCAAGCAGCATTGCTCTGTTTAAAAATATTATTACTTCACATTGACATTTACTGATGTTAATTTAACAATGTATTATTTAGGGTGAGGCTGGGAAAGAAGGTAAGCCTGGTCCTAATGGTGAACGAGGTCCACCAGGTCTAAGGGGACCACCAGGCATCAATGGACATCCTGGTCAATCTGGCCATGATGTAAGTAGTTTGATTCCTTCCTAATTTTACACTTATGAAATGAAACAGCTGAAACAGTGTATTATTCTATGATTCCAGCAGTACGGGGTTCAAGTCAGGGAATTATCATATTGAATGGCAAAGCTCACTCGTCGGGCTCTTCAGCTCATTCCTGCTCTGTTATTATAGAAACATAGAAATATAGATGCAGGAGTAGGCCATTCGGCCCTTCGTGCCAGCACCGCCATTCAATATGATCATGGTTGATCATCTAAAATCAGTACCCCATTCCTGGTTTTTCCCCCCCCATATCCCTTTAGCCCTAAGAAATAAATCTATCTCTTGAAAATATCCAGTGAATTGGCCTCCACTGCCTTCTGTGGTTATGGTGGTTATTTTATTAACTGCAGATGATGATACTCTCCAATTTAGTAGAAATGAATCCATCTATATGAACAACCATCTACAGAACATCTGCTGCTTGGGCCAATTATTCACAAGTAACCATTAAGCCCAGTTTTGATCCAGCATTGTTTGGTATTATATTAAGAAGATGTCCTCTTATGTTCCAGGGTGGTCCTGGTCCAAGTGGCTCTCCTGGCCAAGATGGAAACCCTGGTCCTAAAGTAAGGAGCTTAAGGAACTGAATAATATTGTACATATTGCAGGTTTATGTCTCTGGTCAGTGTTGACTGTCAACGTTAATGTTTTGAATGGTATAGGGTGAACGTGGTGAGCCTGGGTCAGCAGGGCATCAAGGTCAACCGGGAGCTCCTGGAGGTTCTGGTCCATCTGGTTCACCTGGAAAACCTGGTGATAAAGGTTCACCGGTAAGGTTGGAAACTTACTCTGCCAGATCCATTACAATCTACTAATGCATCATTGGAAAGATATTTGGGACATATTTAAATGATTCTTATTAACTAGAAAATAAGAAAATTTGACATGAGAATTAAGGGACAGAAGTTTAGGGGTAACGTGAGGGGATCTTCTTTACTCAGAGGGTGGTGGCTATGTGGAATGAGCTTCCAGCAGAAGTGGTGGAGGCAGGATCTATTTTAACATTTAAAAGTAAAGTGGATAGGTATATGGACGTGAAGGGAATGGAGGGGTATGGTCTGAGTGCAGGTAGATGGGACTAGGGGAAAACAAATGGTCGGCACGGACTGGAAGGGCCGAGAGGGCCTGTTTCCGTGCTGTAATTGTTATATGGTTATATGGTATAAAATGTCAGCATCTAACAGCATTCTGATCTATTTGAGCATTTGGTCAATATGTTTGAAAATTAAAAAGACAATTGAAGAACTAAAAATATTTTTAAAAATACATTTCAATAGCTGTGCAAAGCAAATGCTTCAACACCTATTGTGCAAGAAGAATTAATTAATTAACAGAACACGAATGTTGCTGAATGTAGCATTCTTCATTCCATATTGTCCCTAAACTGTGGTGAAATGTTTTTTTTAATCTCATGGGATCCTTTTTTTTGATCTCATTGTTAAATCTGGGGTTACATTAAGACTACGTCGTAAGAATAGCAGATTTCTTCCGTACCATATATTAATGAACCAAAATATTTTTAGCACAATTATGCAATTATTATTATTTTTTTTTAAACATTGAAATTCTGAATTTAACCGTTGGAGTTTGAATCTCACCATCTGGAGAATTTAATGTTGTGTCCCAGATCAATGATCCAATGCTTGCTGGTCGACTAACGTAATAGCATAGTAGTTAACTGCTTTCAGTTTTTTTAGTTGTGGAATAAATTAAGGCCAGATTGTTCTTAACTTCTTGTTTTTCCTTCCTTTGGAATCTTTCAGGGGACTCCAGGTACACAGGGTCCTCAAGGTCCATCTGGGCCAGCTGGACATATGGTAAATTAACCTTGCTCTCGTTTTCAAAATTGCCTTGAAGTAAACACAAAAACTTTCAATAATGTTTATTAAAGTAATGTCAGACCTTTTCTAAGCCCTGCGATTTAATAAATGTGTCCGTTTTCTAGGGTCCACCCGGTTCACGTGGTGAAAAGGGTGAAACTGGACCATCTGGTATGAATGGCATCAAGGGTCACCAAGGCCACCCTGGGCCGGCAGGTAGTCGAGGGCTTCCAGTAAGTATTTTATGGTTGGGTTGAACTTATAACAAAGCCATGCATCTCCAGAATTAATTTGCACCAAACTAATTTGCCCCTGATAGATATATTACTGTGCAAATGTATGTTAACCACAGATTAGATCTTCCAATTTCATTTCCTCTTGGGATAGTTTTCATGACCCAAAGGTTGTCATGGCATAGTACAGCGGTTTCAAAAGAAAAGAGATATAGATGTTAGACACAAAAGGCTGGAGGAACTCAGCGGATCGGGCACCAGCTTTGCAGGAAGGGAATAGGTGACGTTTCGGGTCAAGACCCTTCTTCAGAAGAGTCAATTCCATATCCATATAGCTAACTCTCTCTCGATCTTACGTGATCCAATCTTCCCGAGTAGATTAGCACACAGCACCTTATTCAATGCCTAGCTGAAATCCATATAGACAACATCTACAGTCTTTCCCTTGTCAACCTTTTTGGTAACATCATCAAAACACTCAAATTCATGAGACATGATCTCCCATGCACAAAGTCATGCTGACAATCCCTAACTATCCCTCATCTTTTCAAATGAATGTGTTGCATATCCCTTCAAATTCTCCCTAGTAGCTTTTCTGCCACAGACATTGTCTTGGTTTTCACCTCCTTCAGACCTCCCACGTGTAATTCATTAAACGACTTAGCATTCTGATTGACCCTTTTATTTAAATATCTGTATTCCACTCCATCTTTTCTATTGTTTCTTTTGTGTGAGTGAGTGGGTGTCAGGTGTTATGGGGAAAAGGCAGGGGAATGGGGTTGAGCTGGAAAGCTAGATCTGCCATGATTGATTGGCAGAGTAGACTTAATGGGCCAAATGGCCTAATTCTGCCCCGATAACTTATGAACTTATGAATGCCTGATTGTTTTCATGTATTTTCAAATTAAAATTTAGCATGTTCTTTTCTCAGTTGGTGACAAACACTGCCCAAAATGACAATTGTAACCAACAATTGCCTAACCAAAATGTAAATAATAAACTTTGGTGAGGCTATATTGTGCACAGTCCTGTTCACTGCATTGCAGGATATACATGGAGGCTTTGGAGAGGTTGGCCTGGATAACTGGGTAGAGCCTACAAGGTTGAATAAACTTAGATAGTTTCCTCTGGAGCATTGGGTATACTACAGACCCCCAATAAATCAATGACAATTAGGAGAGCAGATAAGCAAGGATACTGCAGGCAGCTGCAGGACTGATAAGGGTGTCATAGTAAGGGATTTTAACTTTCCCATTGTTCCAAACACAAGGCGTAGCTATGGGCACACGCACGGGCCCCAGCTACGCTTGCCTCTTGGGTACGTCGAACAATCCTTGTTCTCGGCGTACCAGGGCCCCATCCCCGACCTCTACCTCCGTTACATCGACGACTGCTTTGGTGTCACCTCCTGCACCCACACACAACTGACTGACTTCATTCATTTCACCACCAACTTCCATCCGGCACTCAAATACACTTGGACCATTTCCGACATTTCCCTACCATTCCTTGACCTCACCATCTCTATTGCAGGTGATACACTCCTGACCGACATCCACTACAAACTAACTGACTCCCACAGCTACCTGGACTACTCTTCCTCCTACCCTGCTTCCTGTAAGGACTCCATCCCCTATTCCCAATTCCTCCGTCTACGCCGCATCTGCTCCCAGGATGAGGTGTTCCACACCAGGTCATCACAAATGGCCTCATTCTTCAGAGAATGGGAATTCCCCTCCCCCACTATTGATGAGGCTCGCACCAGGGTCTCCTCCATACCCCGCAACACTGCCCTCTCTCCCCATTCCCCCACTCGCAAACAGGGCAGAGTCCCCCTGGTCCTCACCTTTCACCCCACCAGTCGGCAAATACAACACAGTCCTCCGCCAGTTTCGCCACCTCCAACGTGACCCCTCCACTCGCCACATCTTCCCATCTCCCCACCTGTCTGCCTTCCGCAAAGACCGCTCCCTCCGCAACTCCCTTGTCAATTCTTCCCTTCCCTCCCGCTCTACCCCTTCCCCGGGCACTTTCCCTTGCAACCGCAAGAAATGCTACACTTGTCCCTTCACCTCCCCCCTCCACTCCTTTCAGGGACCCAAGCAGTCCTTCCAGGTCCGACAGAGGTTCACCTGCACCTCCTCCAACCTCATCTACTGCATCCGCTGCTCCAGATGCCAGATGATCTATATCGGTGAGAACAAGCGGAGGGTTGGCGATCGTTTCGCCGAACACCTCTGCTCGGTCCACAATAACCAAGCCGACCTCCCGGTGGCTCAGCACTTCAACTCCCCCTCCCATTCCGTATCCGACCTCTCGGTCCTGAGCCTCCTCCACGGCCAGAGTGAGCAACATCGCAAGTTGGAGGAACAGCACCTCATATTCCGCTTGGGGAGTCTGCATCCTCTGGACTTGAAAATTGAATTTTCTCAATTCTGTTAACCCTTGCTGTCTCCTGCCCTTCCCACCTCTCCCTCAGCCCTTGGGCCCTGGCATTCCCTCTCTCTCTCTCTCTCTCTCTCTCTCTCTATCTCCCTCCCCCACCCCAGTCGCACTAGCTTCTCATTTTCATACCACAAACAGCTTACAATGGCTTGTTCCCTTTATCATCAATACTTTTTTGCATATCTTTCATTCATTGTTCTTTATCTCTCAACATCACCGTCTATATCTCTCGTTTCCCTGATCCCTGACCAGTCTGAAGAAGGGTCTCGACCCGAAACATCGCCTATCTCCTTCGCTCCTTAGATGCTGCTGCTCCGGCTGAGTTTCTCCAGCCTTTTGTGTACCCTTAACTTTCCCATTGTTGACTGGGATTGTCATAGTGCTAAAGGTTTAGATGCAGCAGAATTTGTCAAATGTGTTCAGGAAAGTTACCTCAGGCTATATGTAGAGGGCTCTACGGGGGAAGAGGGTGACATTTGATCTAGTCTTGGGAAATTGGGAGGGGCAAGTAGATGAAGTGTTTGTGGAAGGGTCTTTTGGGACCAGCAACCACTGTTCTATTAGCTTTAAGAGAAAGGATAAAGATAGGGTGGGCTGTGAGTCAATACGTTTGGAAAGTAGGACATGGGAAAGCTAAGCTAACGGGCCTATTTCTGTGCTGTATAACTCCATGATGGATAGAGTAAGGTGGAACAGCAGCGAATAGATAGGATAGAAAGTCGAGAGTGTTAGGTGCCCGGAATACCCTGCCAGGGGTGACGGTGGAAGCAGATAGGATAGTGTCATTTAGGAGGATTTAAGATTGACACACAGATATGCAGAAATGGTGAGATACGCAGTATTTGGAGGTAAAAAAGATTTTAATTTGGCACTGGCATTGTACAACAAAAGACCTGTTCCTGTGCTGTACTGTTCCTTGAGGGATAGCCATGACGACAGTTCCATGCTCTAATTCTGTAAAACGCAACCTAATTTCCTCCACACTAGGTGTGCCTATCCACCAAATGCAAATAATAGTTCACCTTAACCCCAGAATGGAGCAGTGGGCAGAAAATACTAGTACCAATGCAAAAATATTTAAAATGGTGAAACAATTCTTTATTTTGGATAGACACAAAAAGCTGGAGTAACTCAGCGGGTCAGACCGCATCTCTGGAGAAAAGGAATTGGTAATGTTTTGGGTTGAGGCCCTTCTTCAGACAATTAGTTTTCTCCAAATATTTTGTTTATAATTTCTCACTACCCTTTTGTTGGGAACAAAAACTATTTTCTTTCTTTCTAGGGTTTAACTGGGGAATCAGGTTTGCCTGGAAACCCTGGAGGTCAAGGTCCAAGAGTGAGTAAAGTGAACAAGTTTACGGAAGTCATTACTATTAATTGATAATTGAATCTTGATGATTTTATACATGTGCCATGGAAATCAGTTTGGATTTGTAATTTCACTATTATAAAGATTATTTTCTCAACATTTCTGAAGCTTGACAAATTATGAAATGATATTAAACAGCAGAATCATTATAAATAGACAATAATTGAAAGGCAGAGGGAGGGGGTTGGTATAAAAAGGTGAGGGTAATTAAGCAGCCATTCACATGTAAGCCTGCTTCATTATTCAATCTGATCATCGCTGTTCCAGAATTCATAAAAATGTGTCAGGACATTTCTAATGGCTCAATAATCCTATTGAATTCTACTGATTAATTCTATTGAACCGATTGCTTGTTAATTATTCCCAAGCACTCTGCTTTAATGACTGCATCTGCTGATACGTATGGAAACTTTCATATTCATGCAAAACAAAGAGAAAGGACAGTCTGCAGTTCTTCACCTAAATGATTCTCTGGACAGAGTTCCACGTTGGTGTCTTGTATGCAGTCATTATACTTGCACTGCCAGGCTTCGTTCCATTCTCTTCCATCTTTAGACCTCAATCACCACCTTTTTTATATCAAAGAATATTTGCACTGTTTCAGTTTAACGTTAGACTTTTAGAGTAGCTCCAAAAACAACAAATCATTCTCAAGCAATATTCATCAATACTATAAATGAAGCGCTACTTTTTCCCCCAACAGGGATGGTGGGTATAATGAACAAGCTGCCAGAGGAAGAGGTGGAGCAGGTGTAGTTGCAATATATTAAAGACATTTTGACAGGTACAGGGATATGAAAGATGTCGAGGGACATGGCAAAAACGCAGACAAATAGGCCTGATCAATATTCAATTTGGTTGGCATTGAGTTAGATTATCGGTATCGAGCTCCCTGACAAAGATAAACTACCAGCTACAGGTTCTCCATTAGAACATACACAATTACTTCAGCCAGGGAGCCGAGAGAGTGCTGCCACTTAGAACACATCTATTGAATAGAACGGCTGGTGCTGATAGCTGCACTTCAATGATAATGATTGTAGCATCTATGAAGTTGGCACGTTCTCTCTGTATTGTTCTAACCACACATTATCATGTTTGCATACTCGTTCTCTGATTGTATTTTTAAATGTTTCTTTTTTTTTTAAATATGTTTTTATTAGAGTATGTAGACAGTGACTTAGCAAACACATGTTATGATAGCAATATTTCATGTACAACGGTCATACATTATTAATAATGTCAAGTGAATCATTTTGACTCTAATATTTTTTTTTATAAAGAGAGGAAAACAGAAAGAAATAAAATAAAAATCACCATCAAAAAAGAAAATCATAAAGAATGGAATAATTTACACTTATTACATCATAGGAGATAAGATCAAGGAATATAAAATATTACTTTTCATCTAATCCTGAGTCCAAGTTTCAGTTAGGGTTCCCTGCCGAACCGATCTACCCTTTTAAGTAATCAATGAAAGAAGACCATATTCTAACAAAAACTTCTTGTTTGTCCATTAGGGCAAATCTGATTCTTTCCAGGTGTAGGGTCTCCGACATTTCCGTAATCCACATTTCAGTTGTGGGGGTATAGGGCCTTTCCAAAATGTTAATATTAATTTCTTCCCAATTATTATACTGTAATCTAGGAAATTTCTTTGACTTGTTGTAAGAGTTAAACTTTTAAATGTTTCAAGGGTCCTCCGGGTTCAAATGGCTCTCCTGCCAAGGACGGGAACAATGGCTATCCTGGCCGGATGGGTCCTCCTGGTCCACGTGGAACAAAGGGAGAAGCTGGTCCCACTGTAAGTACACACAAAATCATGGTGTAAAGCTGGCGAGGATTAGGAACGTGTATTCCTGGCTGCAGTTATGCGCGGAAAACAGGTACTAAATACGGGGATGGTGGTATCGATCAAAGAATACTTGGCATCTTGTTTGGAACAAACATTGTGGGTTGCCTAGGTACCAGCTGAAATGATATTAAGTGCGGGTACCATATTTTAGAAGGTCAAGATTTTGAAGAGGGCACAGGGGATGAAAAGGTTCAATTATGTGAAGAAGCCAGTTAGTCCTTTAAAGCAGAATAAAGTGGTCACTACTATCAGAGCTTTTGCAAAAGTGATTGAGAGCATAAATCCTTCTTATAGCACTAATGCGATTGTACCAAAGTATCTCACATGCAAATAAGAACTTAAGAATTATGGCCACATATAACATGTTCTGCAATATTTTAAGAAACTTGGTAACCAATTTGCACACAATTAATTCTGGCAAACAGACATGTACAATGGCAGATAATTTGCTGACGCAAGGATAAATATTATGCGGTCCATTTTTATTGTTGTTACGAAAATACTACAAAAAATAGGGAGGATCCAGTTTAATGATATTCAAAAGACAGTGTGTCAAAGCGTCTCAAGTTGTATAACACAATCAGTACCACGTTAATTGTTATGTTCAAGTCTCTGGTGTACAACAAACATCAGTCAGATTTAGAGATGAGAATGAAAGCACAATTGTCAGTTTTTGGTGGTAAGTGGGTGAATAGATCAATATATCAAAGGTCTTCCAAGTTCAATTGGCTCTCCTGGCAAAGTTGGGAACAATGGCTATCCTGACACGATAGGTCACAGATCAATTGGCAAATACTAGGTGATGAAGTGAGAAAACAATAAATTATACAGCAGGTAATGATTGGATATAATGGATTCATAGCAGCATTGAAAAGAGAGCCATTCAAATAATTAAAGAGGAAAGAAGCATAAAGTAAGGGAAAGAGTAGCGTTGTGTGATTGTCCACATGGACCGAATGATTCCTTCAGCACGATTTCATTTTCTGATATATATACATAATTCTGTATCTGTTACTCGTTGTGTCCATTGACTGTTCCCTTACAAATGAGTTTTTTCCTCCACAGGGTCCTCCTGGTAATCATGGTCCAACAGGCCATCCTGGCCCACAGGGTCCTCCTGGGCCCTGTTGTCAAGGCCCAATAAACATCGAACAGAAGGGTGGTTGGTATGGAGAGCTAGGCTATTATGGCGATCAGCCTGGTAAACCTGCCACGGTGAAGGTTGAAGACATAATGGCTGCTCTGAAATCTCTAAACAGCCAAATGGAAACTCTGCTGAGCCCAGACGGATCACAAAAAAGCCCAGCGCCCAGTTGCAGAGATTTAAAAAATTGTCATCCAGAATTCCAGAGTGGTAAGTACGCCATTCCGCAAAATAGCCACGTTATAATGAATTTCATCCGGTATACAATAGAAATATATGATTATGGGCAATTGCCAATATTCCACTAACAATTCATACAAACATAGGAAGTTCTTGCCCAGAGTAGGTGAATCGAGGACCAGAGGACATAGGTTTAAAGGTGAAGGGGAAAAGATTTAATAGGAATCTGAGGGATAACTTTTTCACACAAAGTGTGGTGGGTGTATGGGACGAGCTGCCAGAGGACATAGTTGAGGCAGGGGCTATTCCAACGTTTAAGAACATTTGGACATGTACACGGATAGGACAGGTATGGAGGGATATGGGCCAAATGCGGGGAGATGGGACAAGTAGGCTGGTGTGGGCAAGTTGGGCTGAAGGGCCTGTTTCCACACTGTATCACTCTCTGACTCTAAAATGACTTGCAGGTTCATCTAGGCCAGCGCTTATTGGTGTGAGTCAAACACGTTGCTTCAGAGTTTCTTACTTCCTTCTTCCTACTCTGACCCTTGCAGCCATCTGTGCCAGTAAACTCTGTATTAATTAGTAGCATCAGCACATTGTACTGCTGTTCCACAATTTATTTTCAGTTACTCTGAATACACCTAGTTTTCAAAAACTCTAGCAGGGTATGAAAATGTGAGGCATAAATCTTCTTGAAGATGGTTAAAAAGAAAATAAATGAAAAATTAAGATCAATAAAGAAAGAAAACCCCATGGCAAATCTACTGATCAAAGCACACCTAGATTATTCATTATCCATTTGAGACTTCTTTAATTATTGTTTTGACAGAGCTATTTGGATTCTCACAGGCTTTATAAAGACCTGTCAAGCCTCTTAAAGGTTAAAGTAGATGCTTGATTTTGTCTAATTTGATTTGAGGCAAAGCATTAACATTTTATGGACATAAAGTGTAGGATTAGGATTTATAGTTCTTCAAATTTTCTCACCTTTCAACAAGTTGATCAGTGATGATCTATCTTTTCTTGCCCAATCCCATTTTTATTTTCAGTGATTAGGCATCAAAATCCTATGATACCCTATGAAGTTGAGTTATTATTGTCATGTGCACTAAGATACAATGAACAACTTTGTGCGCCATCCACCAAAATCATTCATACACTCAAACCATAAACAAGTAAAACAGATAGTGCAAAGAGAAAAATAGCATATTGTGAAATAGCATTACAGTTACAGGGAAATGTTAGAATTACAGAGAAAATACAGAATAAAAAATGCAAGGTCCACAATGAGATGGGTTGGAAGATCAGAATAAGGTTGTAGCTGATGAGAGGACTGTGTCATCGGCAAACTTGTAAATTTTATAGAGTCAGAGCAGACTATGGAGGGAGTCACGAGTGTATTGGGAGTACAGTAGGGGATTGAGAATACATTGTTGTGGGGCACCAGTGCTATGAATTATCGCGGAAGATGTTTTATCAACAGACTTTGTTTGTGGACTTTGGGTCAGGAAGTCAAGGATCCAGTTGCAGAAGGGTTGCAGAATCTTAGGTAAAGCAGTTTGGAAATTAATTTGATTGGGATTACGGTGTTGATAGTGGAGCTCTAGTCAACAAATAGTTCTGATGTAGGCTTCTTTTTATATAGTTATTTCCAGGGATCAATGTTAGAGTACAGACACCTTTCTTGCTCATACTTTTCTTCAATAACAGATCAGTCAACCCAAGAACCAACATGGTTAACATCTGCTGTACTTCCTGTGTTTACACAAACCATCAATGCATGCTGGTTTATGTAAATGTATCTCTAAAATGTTTTTGCGCACTCATTTAGTTTGTTTGTATCCCCCATTGTATCATCATCACTCATTCTTCCATAGTATGGATTTTGTTTACAACCATATGGAAAGAAAGAGTCATTATATTTTAAGCCTTTGAAATTGCTTTAAATCCGGTTTGAGAGCACAGTAATAGTTATGGTTTCATATCCACAATATAGGGGAGTACTGGATTGATCCAAATCAAGGCTGCAAGACAGATGCCATCAAGGTGCACTGCGACATGGATACCGGTGAGACCTGTCTGTCTTCCAACCCCAGCAATGTCCCTCGTAAGAACTGGTGGGCAAACCAGAATAGTTACAGCAAGAAGCATGTGTGGTTTGGCGACTCCATCGATGGTGGTTTCCATGTACGTTATGTTGAATTATGAGACAATGTAGCATGTTAAAGGGAACTGGTCAAAGCAAATATATTGGAGTTTGCCTGAATGACATTCATGACCATTTGAAATTAATGGTAACATTTGAAAACTCAAACTGCAATTCATAATTTAGAAATCTCAAATTAATTTCTGTCAGGAACAAATGGGCATTGGTCTAACATCAAAGGAAACCAGCTGGTTGCTTTTACTTTATAAATGTGAATGTATTTTAGGATCAGAATATACTCATGATCCTCTTTGGAAAGCTCATTTTGGAAAATGAGGAACAAGGGTTGAAATGTTTTGCCCTATGAACAAACATTTTCATAATGATTCTACAGCCTGTGTTTCATAATAATAGTAAACATCACTCTTAATACACGAGTGGGTTGTTGGTTAACAGCTCTTTGGGAGAAAGTTCAATTCTATCTTTGGGTTTAGGACTCAGGCCTTTTGTACTTCTATAAACAGGATCATGACTTTGTTCCCAAATCTTTATTATTCTAAGACATAGCGACCCACCATCACTGTTTCAATGTTAATGGTGATGCCCACAGCCTGAGAATGACAAATTAAAAATGGGATCGGAATTGAAAAAACTCATTGTAAAATGTTATTTTTCCACAGTTTAGCTATGGTGACCCCTCTGTGTCAGAAGATATTGTTGAAATCCAAATAGCATTCCTTCAAATTCGATCTTCCCGAGCATCCCAGAATATCACCTACCACTGTAGAAACAGTATTGCTTACTTGGACTACAAGAATGGAAATGTAAAACAAGCTATAAAACTGATGAGCTCGGCTGATGTTGAACTCAAAGCTGAAGGGAACAATAAGTTCACATATAATGTCCTGGAAGATGGATGTGCTGTAAGTAACACAAAAGATAATATACTGCATATATCTTGCATTGTACCACCATAGCTTTCAAATTTCTTCGAAATCAAAATCTTCTATTCATAGTTCACATTTATTCAGTGTTATTACTTCAACACTTGCCGGTTAGAACGAAAAGTAAAAGTTGAACTTTTCTGTTTGCCTACAGAACCGCACAGGAGAATGGGGCAAGACAATCTTTGAGTATCGAACACGGAAAACAGTTCATCTGCCAATTGTTGACATTGCACCTTTCGATATTGGTGGAGAGGACCAGGAATTTGGTGTTGAGATTGGGCCCGTCTGCTTCTTGTAACACTGAAGACAGTTTGAAAATTGATTTCCAGCACACAACCAAAAAAGGGCTGATTCCTAACGACCCTGCACTTACTGGCTTATGTTTGAAGCTACCAGGACAACATTCTAAATCACTTCATTAATTTGATAAAAATTATAGAATATATCAGACAATGGAATGAAAACAAATGTCACAAGTGTACAAATAACTACTGCTGTCTGCTGTTAACACTGGGGTGAAATCAGGTGCAATAATACAGTACACCAAACATTCCCAGTAGCAGATTTGATCTGGCCCTTCTTTCTTATGAAGAAAGTAGTTGCATTTAAAACTAACCCAGCTTCAACTACCTCGGCATGGACAGAAACTGGGATAAGTTTGATGCTCCCAAGAAAACATTGCACTAAAAATCTAAAGCCTCAATCGCTGGATACAGAGTTAAATGTTTCCAGTAGCAATAAATGTGAGGATGACTCAAGGTGAAATGCAACAAGTGAAAATGTGCTCCTTCATTGTTGTTGCTGGCAGCAGACCAAATGCAAGAGTAATTGTTTGAAGTACCTATAATTAACTCTTTGCTCAGCCTTTTGTCCACTGGTGCTAGCACTCTTGAGGCAATATTGCCTTAAAAACTGGTGCTATTTTGAGTATGACCCACTAAAATGTTGATATCGGACTTATCATTTCCAGCTTCTGTGGTAATAATTTTTAATTGGTCTCAAAATGATGGATCATTTTTCATTTATTCGCTGGTCTGTGCAAGATCAGTGACTTTGCAAGCCATTACCAAGTTAAAAGGGTTCATCCTTTTTTGATTCAAATATGTAACATGGAATCAGGACTTTTCTATTCACTTCATAGTGTTTTGGATACTTGTGCCATAAAATAAATAAAGAAAGTGTATTTTAAAAAAAGTATTGTTTTGGTTACTTATACTAAGAATTGTGCAACAAACCGTTTCATGATTATAGTGATTAAACTTTTGCATAGAGTCATAAAATCATAGTCAGAATGTCATACAACATGGAAACAGGCCCTTCAGACCAACTTGCCCATGGCAACACTACATAAACCTTTCAAAATAAAGTACATAAACCTCACTAAACCTTTCCTCCCCACATATCTGGCCAAATGTGTTTTCAAAGTCATTATGGCACTGCTTCAACGACAGCTCGTCCCACATATCCACCACTCTATGTGAAAAAGTTGCCCCTCAGGTTCCTATTAAATCTTTCCACTTTCACCTTAAACCTTTGCCCTCTTGTTCTTGAATTCCCTACTCTGGGTAAAAATCTCTGTGCATCTACCCTATCTGGTCCCTTCATGATCATATACACTTTTGTGAGATCACCCTTGAGCATCCTGCACTCCAAGGAATAATGTCCTAACCTGCCCATCCTATCCCTCTAACTCAGGCCTGACAACATTCTCATCAATCTTCTTTACTCCACATCCTGCTTAACGCCATCTTTCCGATTGAATAGCGACCAAAAATGAAACAGTACTGCAAATGTGGCTTCACCAACATCCAGCACAACTGCAATGTAGCATCCCAAGTTCTATATTTAATATCGCCTGTCCCACTTGAATTTTTTCGCCAACTGCCGGCGTCATGTCAGTGTCACCAAAAGATTTTGAACATTTCGAAATCCAGCAGTGACACATAAAAATGTTGCGACACTTGAAAAAAACACCGCGCTTCAATACGTCATCACGCCCCATATTTTTCAGTGACCTGATAGGTCAGTCAATTATGCCAGCAGTCGCCAAAAAAAAAAAATCACCAAATGGGACAGGCCTTTAACTGATGAAGGCCAATGTGCAGAAAGCCTTCTTGACCATCCAATCCACTTGTGATGCCACTTTTAAGGAACTATGTACCTGCATACCTAAATCCCTCTGCTCTATGACACTCACAGAGCCCAGCCATTTGCCCTCTTGTTTAATGTACTTTTAAAATCTCTTTAGGTTCCCTTTATATTATCTGCCAGCACAATCTGCCTGCTTTTGCCCTCCTGCTTTTTTTCCTCAGAAGTCTGCTCCTCGGTTCCTGAAACTCCTCAGAAGATCAAGAGATGCACTTGATCCCATCTGCCTATACATTTTTACCCGGCCTCTGTTTTCCACACCAGCACCTCAATTTTTCTCGTCATCCACAGTTCCTTATGCCCACCTGCTTTGCCCTTCACTCTAACAGAAATGTGCATGCCCTGAAATATTTTCATCACTTTTCAAGCATTCCACTTTCCCGCAACCGACCTACTCCAATCAACGGGAGCAAATTCCTGTCTAATACCATCGAATTTGGCATTGCCCTCATTCAGAATTTTTACTCTCTAGAATATAGGAGATTGAGAGGGGATCTTATAGAGACTTACAAAGTTCTTAAGGGGTTGGACAGGCTAGATGCAGGAAGATTGTTCCTGATGTTGGGGAAGTTCAGGACAAGGGGTCACAGCTTAAGGATAAGGGGGAAATCCTTTAAGACCGAGATGAGAAAGACTTTTCTCACACAGAGAGTGGTGAGTCTCTGGAACTCTCTGCCACAGAGGGTAGTTGAGGCCAGTCCATTGGCTATATTTAAGAGGGAGTTAGATGTGGCCCTTGTGGCTAAGGGGATCAGGGGGTATGGAGAGAAGGCAGGTACGGGATACTGAGTTGGATGATCAGCCATGATCATATTGAATGGCGGTGCAGGCTCGAAGGGCCGAATGGCCTACTCCTGCACCTTATTTCTATATTTCTATGTTTCTATGTAAGGCCCTCTACATATTGCTTGAAGACATTTTTCTGAAACACATTTGATAACTTTTGATACCTTTTTCAGCCTTTTGTGCTATGACAGTCCCAGTCTATATTGTGAGAGTTAAATTCCATACTATGACAATCTTATTAGTTTAGCAGCTACCTGCAATCTCCTGGCATATTTACACTTCTAATTCCTGTTTACTGTGGAAGTCTGTAGTATACTCCAAAAAAAGGTAATTATCTCCTTTTTATTCCTCAGTTCCACCCACTCACTGGACAAACTATCAGTAATGTCATTTCAAACTACTGTTGTGACATTCTCCTTAATCAAAATAGCAACACCCCCTCCTCTTTCATCCTCAACTGTTTCTCTCCTGCAGCATGTGTACCCTGGAACATTAAGCTGCCACTCCAGTCCCTCTGCATACAACCTACAAAACCTCAGTTGTACATACCTTTCCAAACCCTGAGGTTAACCACCTTACCTGTCGGGCATCTTGCATTAAAATTTGCAATTCAATTCAACCGTCCGTCCTCGCACCCTGCCATGCTCCTGCCAATTCTGTACACAATCTTTATCCCTCCATTGCCAGCAAATCTATGCACCTATACAAAAGTTTCCTAAAAGCCACTATCGTATCTACCTCGACCATCAGCCCCGGCAGTGTGTTCCAGGCACTCACCACTCTCTGTGAAAAAAAAACTTGTCCTGAATATCTCCTTTAAACTTGTTCCTCTCAGCTGACAGCTGTTCCCTCCAGTATTTGATTTTTCCTTCCTGGGTAAAAGGATTACTAATTCCAAACTCTTGCTCCATGTTCATGGATTACAACTCCTCACACATTGATCCACTACTTTAAACAGTATGTGGTTTCTGTCTTTACCATATTACAGATAATTATATGACAAAAATATACCAATCTCCTAATTATTTTAACAATTAGCAGATATAAGCTTCCTATTTAATGCTTTTCTGTTAAGAGACGTAAGTTGTTCCTGTTCATCCTATGTTTGTACACCACAATTATATTTTTTGGCAAGGCTTTTGCAACAAGGTAATAATCCCCGCCTAATCATTGCTTCCTTAAAAACTATCATCTCCTTCTGGTGATGTCTTCCAAAATGTTCACTGCACTCTCCGTTTTGTTTTGTCTGGCCATGGGTTCATCAGTATTATGACCTCCCAGCCTTTTCTGATTCCAAGTGCAACATCTTAAATCACCTTATCTACTTGTTTCACCCTCTGAGGTTTGTGACACATGGTTAGGAATCCTTAAAAATTGCATTACCTATTCAGATAGTGTTTTCTATGGAAACCATTTGATTCTCAGAATTCAGTTGAAAAAAATTCAAAACACACGTTTGGTCCTTGTAATTATGAACCAAAATCCTCATTCTTCACATCATGATCACTGTCTGACCTACTGATTTCTGGCTAAATACAAGCAAATGTGTTGAGCAATTCTTGTATTACAATCAATGCTGCCAGCTCCTCATCAACCGTCTCTTCAGCAATTTACTATTTAAGGTACAATTCCCTTTAAATTCAATGATTCAATGATATTTTATTGTCACATGTACCCAGGTACAGTGAAATGATTTGTTTTTGCATACAATACACAATGCTCACAGTTGAAATAAATAGAATTGTATCAGTTAAAATAGTTCCATACGTCAATAAAATAAAACAAATAAACCATCTATTTCAGCAATAGGTATTGCAAGGAAAACATTACCTCATAAGGTCATAAGAAATAGGAGTAGAATTAGGCCATTTGGCCCATCAAGTCTCCTGCGTCATTCAATCATGGCTGATCTATCTCTCTCTCCTAACCCCATTCTCCTGCCTTCTCCCCATAACCTCTGACTAATACTAATTAGTATTAACCCGTACTAATTAAGAATCTAACTATCTCTGCCTCAAAAATATTCATTGACTTGGCCTCCACAGCCTTCTGTGGCAAATGATTCCACATATTCACCACCCTCTGACTAAATACATTTTTCCTCATCTCCTTCCTAAAAGAACGTCCTTTAATTCTGAGGCTGTGACCTTTAGTCCTAGATTCTCCCACTAGTGGAAACATCCTCTGCACATCGACTCTATCCAAGCCTTTCACTATTCTGTATGTTCCAATCAGGTCCCCTGTCATTTTTTCTAAACTCCAGCTAGTACAGGCCCAGTGCCGTCAAATGCTCATCATAGGTTAACCTTCTCATTCCTGGGATCATTCCTGTAAACCTCCTCTGGACCTTCCGCAGAGCCAACACATCCTTCCTCAGATATGGTGCCCAAAATTGCTCACAATATTCGTCCTTACCAGCGCCTATAGAGCCTCAACATTACATCCTTGTTTTGTGTACAAGCCCTCTTGAAATAAACGCTAGCATTGAGTTTGCTGTCTTTACTACTTCTCTTCAAATTATTCATGGGCAAGGGAACAGATGGTTTCTTGTTTTAAATGTACCTTGTATGAAACCATCATTGGTTTAAATTGTATGTTTCAGTTAATGGAATGACATGGTGCTTCATAGTACAAACAATAACAATAAGTATAATTTTCTACAGTTGATGGGCATTTTAGTTAGACATCTTTATTTTTGCCATTCATATTCTAATTCCAATGGATAAAATGACTGTTCAACTACACAGGGACAGAAGTAAATGTTCCAACAAAACAGATAACAACACTCTGAAGTGCAGCAAAAAAAAGCACAGAGCTGGTATAGCAAGGCGGGTCAGGCGGCATCTCTGGAGAACAGGCTGAGATGATATTTCGGGATGGAGACAGAGAGATGAAGAAAGAGGAGAGAGGTGAGAAGAGATCAGCCAAGTTAATTTGAAAGCAGGTTGGAAGTTGGGTGGTAAACATCAACAAGATCTGCAACGATATCTGCAACCAAAAAAAGACAGGAATAGTTGCGGCCCATGCATTTTGACATGGCTACACCTTTAACTTGAAGAAAGTGAGAGGAGTCAAAAGATAAGTTGTTGAGAGTGAGGACAAGTTCGGCCATGCGGAGGAGAGTATTAGAGAGAAACTAATCGGGTCTCGGTTCAAGGATAAACCGAAGGGCCTTGACACTTCCTGGTGGGGGATGGAGGTGTAAGGGATTGGACATCCATGGTAAAGATGAAGCAATGGGAGCATTGACTGAAAATTTTTGAAGATTTGATGGGAATGTGTGAGATGTCTCAGATGTAGGTTGGAATATGATATAGTTGGGATAGTAGGTTTGAATATGATATAGTTTGGATCACGGAGACATGGCTCCAGGGTGACCAAGGCTGGGAGCTGAACATCCAGGGATATTCAATATTCAGGAGGGATAGACAGATAGGTAAAGGAGGTGGGGTGGTGTTGCTGATTAGAGAGGAGATTAACGCAATAGAAAGGAAGGACATTAGCTTGGAGGATGTGGAATCGATATGGGTAGAGCTGCGAAACACTAAGGGGCAGAAAACGCTAGTGGGAGTTGTGTACAGGCCACCAAACCGTAGTAGTGGAGTTGGTGATGGCATCAAACAGGAAATTAGAAATGCGTGCAACAAAGGTAAAACAGTTATAATGGGTGACTTCAATCTACATATAGATTGGGTGAATCAAATTGGCAGGGGTGCTGAGGAAGAGGATATCTTGGAATGTATGCGGGATAGTTTTCTAAACCAACGAGAGAGCAGGCTATTCTAGACTGGGTATTGAGTAATGAGGAAGAGTTAGTTAGCAGTCTTGTTGTGCGTGGCCCCTTGGGCAAGAGTGACCATAATATCGTTGAATTCTTCATTAGGATGGAGAGTGACTTTGTTAATTCAGAAACAAGGGTTCTGAACTTAAAGAAAGGTAACTTTGAGCGTACGAGACGTGAATTGGCCAAGATAGACTGGCAATTGATTCTTAAAGGGTTGACGGTGGATATGCAATGGAAGGCATTTAAAGACTGCATGGACTTTGAGAGGCAGATGGAGTAGACGAACTAAGCGAGTGCTCTGGTAATCTTATCATTTTCATAACATTCCGCCCTCTAACCTTTACACCAGAACGAAGTCAGCGTTTTTTTACTGGTCTGACATTCCTTTAGATTAAGTGTTGCCGTCTCTCTAAATGGCTTCGAAGGGTACAAGGTCGAGCAAAAGGGAGGACGCTGACGTTAGCTTGGAGGCTATTACCACGCTGCTCGAGCAACGACGTGAGGCACTAGCCACCGAGTTTAGAATTTCGTTTGGTCGGCTCGACTCAAAGCTAGACCAAATGAAGCTTACAGTGGAGGATCATGATCAACGTATCTCGTCCCTGGAACTTTCTTCAGAGGACCTTAACCAGCGAGTCGTCGACCTTGAGAACATTTGTTCCACTCTGAGTAGTGACAATACTAAGCTAAAGGCTACAGTGGCCGACTTGGAGGGCCGAAGTCGGCGACAAAACATACGAATCCTCGGTCTACCGGAATCCACTGAAAGCGGACGGCCCACTGAGTTTTTCTCAAGTTTGCTGCGAGAGGTTTTCGGGAGCAAGACGTTAACATCCCCTCCAGAAGTCGACAGAACCCATCGCTCCATAAACGCTAAACTGGCCCCCAGCCAGAGACCGCGGCCAGTCATTCTCCGCCTGCATCGTTACCAGACGAAGGAACTCCTCATCAGAGAGGCACAGCGGAGAGGGAATCTCGAATTTTGTGGCAAACCAATTCGGATTGTGGAGGATAACAGCCCTGAAGTTCAGAGCCAGCGGGCAGAGTACAGAGACGTCATGGCAGAACTTTACAAACTCGGACTAAAGCCTGCTCTGCTATATCCAGCTCGAGTCTTGTCTCACGTTGTTCGGTGGAGCCAGAAAGTGGATAAACTCAGCCTAGGAGGCACAGAAATACATCGACAGCCTCCCTAAGTCACCTAAACCCCCATAAAGACTCTGTTTAGGGACTTTGAACCCACTGGATGAGAGGTAACACTGTATAGCTCTACCAACTGGCAAGACGTGCACCATGTCAACTAACGTCAGTGATTTGTTTACATGGCTGAACGTGCTTATTCATCCGGGTGTGCTACTCATTTACTAAGATACTTACACAAAATGGCTATAGCCAAATATCACTATATGTGCACTGTAAATTAGAAACTATTTCCAGCTGGATTTTTGTGTGCTGTTACCACATATACCTGTGAATTGTTGCATTCGAACTTCGGTTCTTTAAAAGCTCTTATGGGCCAGTAAGTAACTTACAAGCTGCAATCATATTTTTAAGGACATGTTAACCCATGGGAGTTTTTGGTAACATATAACCATTTGGTTCACTGTTGACACAGTTCAGTGTTTGCACTGTCCAGTTATTCCAAAGTTGATATTCAGCCTTCATAGCCATATTTTTTGGGGGGGGTATTTGGATAAGCCAAAATGTTATTATAGAGGTGCTTAAATGTATTTTCTAGTACATTATACTGGAGAAATAGTTTAACATTAGACAGAAAGATTCAATTCGTAAAATGTTTGTTTGGAAGAGCTTGCTGCTTCTTTCTATTGCATCTTTCTTGGGTAGGGAGGGGGGTTATGCCACTGCCAGTAACATTTTAGCAATTTATATAAACGCATCATTACACACTAGTCATTTTCAACCTGCATTGACTCGTTGCTTCGTTTTCAGCCTGGCATTTGGTTCATTGGATTTAAATTACAACTTAACGTTTTTCTTTATTATGCATGTATAGACACATAAAGCAAGTGAGCTGGAATGTTAAAGGTCTAAACCACCCTGTTAAAAAATAAAGGTTATTTCGCATCTTAAACAACTGAAAACAGAAATAGCCTTTGTGCAAGAAACTCATATCCGTTGCTCAGATAATGGCCGTCTCTTATCAAGTTGGGTGGGGCAGGGGTTCCACTCTTCCTTTCAGGCTAAAGCCAGAGGAGTCTCAATCCTTATCAGCCAGAACATTTCCTTTGAGCCACATAATGTGATTTCTGACAAGTTTGGTCGGTATGTCATTGTGACTGGAAAATTATACAATACATTGGTAGTATTTGTCAACGTGTATGCCCCTAATGCAGACGATGTAGGTTTTTTCGAGCCGTTACTTTCATTACTTCCAGACCTGAACACAAACTCTTTTATACTCGGGGGTTATTTCAATTGTTGGTTAGATCCTCTTTTAGACCGATCCTCTACTAAACCCAGTACAGTAAGTAAATCAGCTTGTTTCATCCAAGCCTTTCTCTCCCATTACGGTGTCTGCGATGTGTGGTGCTCTTTACATCCACAAGATAAGGAATACTCATTTTTTTCACACGTCTATCATAAGTATTCTAGAATTGACTATTTATTTCTTGATAACCAACTTGTACCCCTGGTTCATTCCTCTGACCATGCCCCTATTGCTCTGGCCTTGTCCCTTCCAGATCTCCCACAAAAGAGTAGGCAGTGGCGATTCAATTCAACTTTGCTCTCGGATGATAACTTTGTAGAGTTTATGGAAAGAGGGATAGCCTTTTTTCTTTCCACTAACATATCCCCTGAAATCTCTAGCCTGATCGTATGGGATGCCCTTAAGGCTTACCTTAGGGGGCAGATCATATCTTACACTGCTCAAATGAAACGGAAATCCAATAAAGAGCGTTTCAATCTTGCTCATCAAATTGGAGAAATTGACAAGCAATATGCGCAAACTCAAAATCCAACTCTTTATAAATGACGATTGGAACACAAAACCAAATTTGACCTACTCACTAAATTGAACACATACTTTTAAAAAATAAAGCCATGTTTTATACATATGGAGATAAAACTGACAAATTACTTGCAAATCAACTTGAAGGTGCTAAAGCGAGACAGAATATTTCTAAAATTTGCATGCTTAATGGCCAGTTCACTTCGGATCACTTGCAAATTAATGACGCTTTCAGAGACTTTTACTCCCAGCTTTATACTTCAGAATCTCAACTGGATCATAAGGTAATGCATGACTTTCTGAGCAGTCTAAATATTCCCAAACTCTCGTTAGATTTTAGGGAAAGATCGGATGAACCCGTATCACAGGCAGAAATAGCTTCAGCCATTTCCTCAATGCAATCAGGCAAATGTCCGGGCATTGACGGCTTCCCAGCAGAGTTTAAAAAAAAGTTCCCTCTACTCTTTTCCCCACAGTTGTGTTCCGTTCTATCTGAATCCTACAGACAAGGTTCTCTTCCTCCATCCTTTGCCGGAGCCTGTATTACTCTTATCACCAAAAAAGGTAAAGATCCTACCGAATGCGCCTGCTACAGTCCCGTCTCCCTTCTAAACACGAATGCTAAAATGTTAGCTAAGGTTCTAGCTCATAGACTAGAGAATGCCCTCCCTACTGTTATATCTGAGGACCAAACCGGCTTTGTTAAGAGCAGACATTTCTTCTCTAACATACGTCGATTATTAGATATTGTCTACTCTGCTTCTGAGGATTTCCCTGAGTGTGTCATATCTATTGATGCAGAAAAAGCATTTGATCGCGTTGAGTGGGTCTATCTATTGGCTGTTCTGGACAAATTTGGTTTTGGAACAAACTTTATTTTATGGAGCAGGTTACTATACTCTCATCGCACAGCCTCAGTTCGGACTAATTCCCAGTTGTCCAAGCCGTTCGACTTGCATCGTAGAACCCACTAAGGGTGTCCTCCGAGCCCCATGCTTTTTGACTTGGCCATCAAACCACTTGCCATGGCCTTTCGCAGCTGTGAGGACATAGTCGGTATTTGGAGGGGCAGTACACAGCATAAGGTCTCACTATATGCTGATGACCTTTTGCTTTTTGTCTCAAACCCAGGCACCTCTCTGCATTCTGCTATTTCACTGCTCAATAATTTTGGTAAATATTCAGGTTATAAGATCAATCTTGGAAAAAGCAAACTGTTTCCCATTAACTATGAAGTACAACCCTCGGATCTTACCAACTTGCCATTCAAAATTGAAAAAAAACAAGCTCTCATATTTGGGCATTTCAGTTATGAGGAAATACAAGGATCTTTTCAAAGATAATTTTATCATTCTGTTAAACCAGATCAAACAGACGCTAACACAGTGGTCACCCCTGTCAATGTCACTTGTTGGCCAGATAAATTCAATCAAAATGACCATTTTACCAAAATGTTTTTACCTTATTCAGGCCTGACCGGATTTTATCCCCAGGTCCTTCTTTGACTCTTCTCAGTTATTTCCTCCTATATATGGAGAGGTAAGCGGCCTCGTCTTATTAAGGCACACCTTCAAAAAACCAAGGCACCCAAACTTTTGCTTTTATTATTGGGCTGCTAACCTGCGCTGCCTTGCATTTTGATCTTTCTTTCACAGCCAGCCCAATTGCCCTGACTGGGTAGCCATGGGCTTACACACAGATGATAATATGTCCATACCTGCACTACTTGGTTCCTCACTTCCACCTCCCCTCAATTAAATCTGTAAAAAATCCAGTGGTTAAGCACTCTTTGAGGATATGGGTTCAATTCAGGAAATGTTTTGGGTTGCATAACTTTTCTCTACTGAGCCCTATTGCATCAAACCACCTTTTTAAACCATCAACTCAAGACGCTGTCTTTAAAGAATGGCATAGGAAGGGTAGTATGCGCTTCAAGGACCTGTTTATGGGTAACACTGTAGCATAATTTCAACAATTAAGCAACAATTTCAATCTTCCAAAGTCAGATATTTTCCGATACCTGCAAACAAGACATTATGTGTTCTATAAACTGCCCAGCTCTTCTATAACCACAGACACAACCCTTGTTGCTACAGTTATTTCTTTAAACCCATCTCAGAATAGACTTGTCTCGCTTTGTATGGCAGGATGTTAGATCTAAGGCCCGCCCCCATGGACAAACTCAAGGCAGCATGGGAGGAAGACGGGCTTCTCTCTCTCTCGGAAGATACATGGAGTTCCATTCTTAAATTGGTTGATTCCACCTCTCCATGTGCTCGTCACTGCCTGATCCAATTCACAGTGGTACATAGGGCTCATATCTCAAAAGCCAAATTATCTACTATTTACGCTGAGGTTAGCCCATTCTGTGTTAAATGTAAAATTTCTGAAGCCTCTCTTATCCATATGTATTGGTCATGCCCCAGCCTTAACAAGTTCTGGCTAGAGGTCTTTCATACATTATCCCAGGTGTTAAACATCAAATTGGAACCAAAGCCCCTAATCGCTCTTTTTGGGGTCACTGGTGAGGAGGTTAGATTAACTGCACATAAATGCCGCACTATATCTTTTGCTTCTATACTGGCTCGGCGAACAATCCTGCTCAGGTGGACGGAACCTACCCCGCCAACTCATACACAATGGCTGACAGATACTATGTCCTGCCAAAAGCTCGAGAAAATCAGGTACTCACTTCAACATTCAAATGGAAGGTTTCAGAAAGCGTGGGGACCTTTTTTAAATGCATTCCAGACTTTGTAAATGCTTGATCATCAAGTACAGTTTAACAGCTTAACAGTCTCCCCATTCACTTATCGTGGATTATTGTTGTGACAGGTTGATATTTGCATATGCTCACTGGCAGTGACTGGGGAGGGGTTATTTTTGGTATCTTGTTTTTTTTTTTGTATTGCTGTTGTCTTGTTATATGTTGGCATAAGTTGTTTTGTATTGATCCTTTTCATAAACTATGTCTGTAACAAATGGACAACTTTGCACTTTATGTCCTGAAAAGTAAATTTAAAAAGATTTTGATTAAAAAAACGACTGCATGGATGAACTACAACAATTGTTCACCCCAGTTTGGCAAAAGTATAAATCAGGGAAGGTAGTGCATCCATGGATAACAAGGAAAATCAGGGATAGTATCAAAACAAAAGATGAAGCATACAAATTAGCCTGAAAAAGCAACCTACCAAAGGACTGGGAGAGATTCAGCAGAGGAGGACAAAGGGCTTAATTAGGAAAGGGAAAATGGATTATGAAAGAAAACTGGCAGGGAACATAAAAACTGACTGCAAACATCTTTATAGATATATGAAGAGAAAGAGATTAGTTAAAACAAATGTAGGTCCCTTGCAGTCAGAAACAGGTGAATTGATCATGGGGAACAAGGACATGGCAGACCAATTGAATAACTACTTTGGTTCTGTCTTCATTAAGGAATACATAAATAATCTGCCGGAAATTGCAGGGGACCAGGGGTCAAATGGAGGAACTGAGTGAAATCCAGGTTAGTCGGGAAGTGGTGTTTTTGAAAAGGAAGGAAGAGAGAAAACGGGGAATTACCAGTTTGTCTAAATTTGGTGGTGGGGAAAATTCTAGATTATTAAAGATGGGATAGCAGCACATTTGGAAAGTGGTGAAATCATTGGACGAAGTCAGCATGGATTTATGAAAGGTAAATCATGTCTGATGAATCTTATAGAATTTTTTGAGGATGTAACTAGTAGAATGGATAAGGGAGAACCTGTGGATGTGTTATATCTGGACTTTCAGAAGGCTTTTGACAAGGTCCCACATAAGAGATTAGTATGCAAACCTAAAGCACACGGTATTGAGGGTTCAGTATTGATGTGGATAGAGAACTGGCTGGCAGACAGGAAGCAAAGAGTAGGAGTAAACGGGTCCTTTTCAGAATGGCAGGAAGTGACTAGTGGAGTACCACAAGGCTCAGTGCTGGGACCCCAACTATTTACAATATATATTAATGATTTGGATGAGGGAATTGAATGCAACATCTCCAAGTTTGCGGACGACACGAAGCTGGGGCCAGTGTTAGCTGTGAGGAGGATGCTGCAAGGCTGCAAGGTGACTTGGATAGGTTAGGTGAGTGGGAAATGCATGGCAGATGCAGTATAATGTGAGTTATCCACTTTGGTGGCAAAAACAGGAAAGTAGACTATAATCTGAATGGTGGCCGATTAGGAAAAGGGGAGATGCAATGAGACCTGGGTGTCATGGTAATCCAGTCATTGAAAGTAGGCTTGCAGGTGCAGCAAGCAGTGAAGAAAGCGAATGGTATGTTGGCATTCATAGCAAAATGATTTGAGTATAGGAGCAGGGAGGTTCTACTGCAGTTGTGCTGGGCCTTGGTGAGTCTACACCTGGCGTATTGTGTACAGTTTTGGTCTCCTAATCTGAGGAAAGCATTCTTGCCATAGAGGGAGTACAGAGAAGGTTCGCCAGACTGATTCCTGGGATGGCAGGACTTTCATATGAAGAAAGACTGGATAGACTTGGCTTGTACTCGCTGGAATTTAGAAGATTGAGGGGGGGATCGTATAGAAACTTACAACATTCTTCAGGGGTTGGACAGGCTAGATGCAGGAAGATAGTTCCCGCTGTTGGGGAAGTCCAGAACAAGGGGTCACAGTTTAAGGATAAGGGGTAAGTCTTTTAGGACCGAGATGAGAATTTTTTCTTTCACACAGAGTGGTGAGTCTCTGGAATTCTCTGCCACAGAGGGTAGTTGAGGCCAGTTCATTGGCTATATTTAAGAGGGAGATAGATGTGGCCCTTGTGGCTAAAGTGATCGGGGGTATGGAGAGAAGGCAGGTACAGGATACTGAGTTGGATGATCAGCCATGATCATCTTGAATGGCGGTGCAGGCTCGAAGGGCCGAAGGGCCTACTCCTGCACCTATTTTCTATGTTTATATGTTTCTATGGAAGGGACTAGACAAAGGGGGATAGGATGGAATCAAGGTATTTGGAGATGAGATCTGGAGCAGGCAGAGGCAATGGTCTGCCAGGGTAGTCCTCTTTGCGGATTCTGGAAAGGAGATAGAAGGGGGCAGTGCGGGGCTGGGGAACTACAGTTGGAGGCTGTGGAGGATAGATCATCAGAGGTGATGAGATCGGTAACCGTCTGGGAGATGATGGCCAGTTGTTCATCTGCATGGTCATGGTCACGGGGTACATATGAGGAGGTGTCCGAGAGCAGGTGCCTGACCTCAACACCAAATAGCTAACATAAACCCCCCCCCCACCACCCTCACCTCTTCCCTGTGATCCACCTGAACTACCAACAATTTTTCCCCTCCACCTCTCCTTACAGCTACATTCCTTCCTCTGACTTCACTATTTGCAACTCTTCTAACCTTATCTCATAATTTGTCTGTTAATTTCTGGCCTTTGTTCAATCATCTGCCTATTTAAAAAAAAAAAAAAATCCTCATCTATATCCACCTATCACTTACCAGGTTTTGCCCTGCCTCCTCCTCTCTTCCAGCTTTCTTCCCCACCCCAGCACAATCCGTGTGAAAGAAGGTTCTGATGCGAAACATCGCCTAGCCACGTTTTCTAGAGATGCTGCCTGACTCGCGGAGTTATTTCAGCACTTTGTGTCTTTCTTTGTAAACCAGCATCTACAGTTCCTTCCTTTGCCAACTCCTTGAAGTGCAACAACTTTTTGAAGCATTGAAAAATAAAATCCAGTTGTTCCACAGGCTACGGTAAACCATAAAAGTAACTTGCACATTGTCTGTTAGCCAAGTCTGATGCAGGCTGGTGGCCGTCCGAGTTAAACAATTTATTTTTTGTCAGAGGTGAAATTAATTAAAATCATAATAATATTTATGATAAAAGGAAAACAAGCTACCACTGCTGGAAATTACATTTAGCTGTGCGGGTTGTGAGTCATGTCCCAGGCAGCCACGTGCATAGCGGGAGTGTCCCGGGGACCCACAAGGGCCCGATCCACCTGCCGAACAATCGTGCCGCCGATGACCGGAGCGACGACTGAAGACCGGAATGCGCCCTGGTGGGCCCGACTTGCCCCACGGGCCTCCCAGGGGACTGCAGGTGAAGTTGGGCGGCGAGGCCTGTCAGGGCCGAAGGAGCCTCAGCGGTGGCAGCGATGGCAGTAAGAGACTCGGTGGCGGCAGCGGGTTCCTTTGGCGACAACACGGGCCTCGTTGGCATTGGGACCTTGTGGTCGATGAGCGTGAGGGGGCAGGGGAAGACAATGAGGACCCAGCGTGGGGGGACGGCCATGATGGACAGAGTTGGAGAACAAAGGGGGACCCGGTGTGGGGGGGGGGGGGGGGGAGGGGGCACTCTAGTTTAGAATCTTCTGCCCAAGGGATAAGTCTGTGTTCATTTGTTCTGGTGAAGGCGCTGTCCACACAGCAGTCAGACAGCAGGTGCTTGTCTTTTTATTTTTGTTTCCACTTTTAATTTCAAGTTTGTGTACCTAGTGTGTTGTGACTGTTGGCGGACCAATTTCCGT
This sequence comes from Okamejei kenojei, assembly GCA_035221665.1. Lineage (NCBI taxonomy): Eukaryota > Metazoa > Chordata > Chondrichthyes > Rajiformes > Rajidae > Okamejei > Okamejei kenojei. The sequence continues at coordinate 83,370,448 of CM069137.1, forward strand.
CTGGGGATGAATAAAGTGTATCGTATCGTAGATGGTCTGTGTCAACATGCACAGTTGAATGGTTCATTAATTCCTAATTGTCCTATGTGCAAATGCAGAATTAAATTATTTTCTGACATACAATCCAGTTGCATAAATTTTGGAATGAAATTTTTGGAACTTTTACAAAACTATTTAACACAAAATTGAACCCCAATACAGAACTGATTATCTTTGGATCAATGGAAGAGGGAAGTAAACTAACTATATTCCAAGAAGGTCTTCTTAACTACGGTTTAATAACAGCAAAAAAAACATACTCAAATCTGGAAAAACGCAACAACGCCAACATTCAAAATGTGGATTTCAAATATGTCGGAAACGCTACATCTTGAAGAAATTAGATTCCTCCTACTAGGCAATTCTTAAAGACTTGGTCTCCTTTTATCAACGTTTTACAAGCAGATGGTGCAACATAACATAACCTTAGAAATTAAATGGTTCAGAACTGGGTGACGAATGGGCAAAAATACAAAATAGGTATCTCTCTCCTAATTTCTCTTTTCTCTACTTTCTCTTTTTCTTTCAATCTTTTTAGCTTTTCATCTTTGTTTGTTATTTCTTTCGCTATCTGTTTCTAGTCGCTTGTCTATCTATTTCGACACTCTTTATTTATTTTTTCTTTCACTGTTCTTTTATTATTAAATTAAAAATACGAAGTTGTACAAGAATGGAAAAATGTATGTATTAGGTACTCAAGTACCACACTATTGTACTTACTTCTAACAAAAATTTAAAAAAAAAGTCCAGTAAAGTATTGCCATACCCAAACACAATCCCCATTTAACACAGTGTACAGAAATACTGCACATGTCAACGACACCAGGTTTTGGCGATATATTCCAAAGTCCAGTCTGCGCTCCAGATTTTATGAGCATCCCTTTCATGCCAGCCTTGCTCCTGGTCTGTCCCAGACTCCATCCTCCTGGTTTCTGGTCTTCGGGGGAGGGGCATGGGCCGCTCAACAGTTTCCGCCCCACTGACAGCAACCCGCCGGGACTTTGTGCATTTGGTATGGGGGAACGGGCAGGGTCCTGCTCTATGGCATCCCCTCTATAGGCCACAGTCAGCTAGGAGGTTCTGCCACTGTGCAGCCCACTATGAGCTTCTGACATGGAGAATTGTTTTTTTGCGAAGTAAGCGAAGAGCTACTGAATTACTCCCATCCCCATCCTAAAATACGAAGGGGAAATTTGAAAAAGTTAATTTGTCGTCATAGTAAAGAACAACTTCAACCTTCATGTTATAATGTCAAATGTGTTTGAATGCAGCTATGACCAATTCAGAATGCAAATTCTTTAAAAGTCACATTTTGATGGAACATAAATAGGAGCACGGAAATTTATTTGGCTCTCAATCATGTTTCACCATCAATAAGATTGCCAACCAATTGCTGGTTGCCAAGCTCCCCTTCCCTTTCACACACTGACCTTTCTGTCCTGTGCCTCCTCCATTGTTAGAGTGAGGTCAAATGTAAATTTGAGGTACAGCACCTGACAACCCTAACGGTGTGAATATTGATTTCTCTAACTCCCCCACCCTAGATGTCGTACTAGTTTCCCTAGTCATCTTGTTGAGTTTCATTGTCTGTCTAACTCTTAATCACCTAGCTCTCAGCCAACAATGGACCATTGTGGGCTCCACCTTTCCTTGATCATTTTTCCTATGGTTGTATGACTACTTTAGACTTTAGAGATACAGCACGGAAACAGGCCTTTTGGCCCATTGAGTCCATGGCGACCAGTGGTCACTAGCTTTGGAGCTCCTTTGGATTAATATTCAATACGTGATCATTCTCAAAGCTAACTTCCAACTAGATTTCCTTGCATCACTTATACACACACCATCAATGGTTCCCTCTTTTCACACATTGCTCCTCTCCTTTCATACCTGGCATCACTATTCATTTTTGTCCTGGGTGTCTGGTGGATTTATTTTTAGTAGTTCTCATTGTTCTCTAAAAAGATCCAGCCATAGCTTTGAAACTCCTGCTCCTGCCAAAATCACTGTTCATAGCCCTACAAATAATCCTACAGCCCTTCAAATATCCCAGACTCCTGTCCCGTACTAATTCCTACACCATTTGTTAATCCTATTGGCTTTCTGGAATTCTCTAGGTGTATAAAATCACGAGAGGAATAGATGCACAGGGTCTCTTGCCCAGAGTAGGTGAATTGAGGACCAGATGATGTAGGTTTAAGGTGCAGGGGAAAAGATTTAATAGGAATCAGAGGGGTAATGGGCCTGTCCCACTTAGGCAACATTTTAGGCGACTGCAGGAGACCTTGCAGTTGCCACATGGTCGCCACATGTTGGTGGGTGGTTGCCGGGGAGTTGCCTTCATGATCGTGAGGAGTTCCCACATTCTGGGAGCTAGTCGCGACCTCATTATTGGCACCGAGAATGTTTCAACATGTTGAAAAATTAACGGCGACTAGAATGAATCCGCCATGGAGAGTAGCGAGGATTCTCGAGCCGTAGGTGGGTCGCCAGGAGGTCATAGTGGGTTGCCAGGAGGTCAAAGGTTCTTAGAGGTTCTCATAGGCTCTAGCCAGTGTTGACTGGTGAATTTCATTGGCTCATTAGGAGAAAAAAAACGTAAGCAATAGTTTTCAGAACCAAGGATAACCAACCGTTAATGTTAAATGTCTGCCGAACTTCATAGCCGTGTATCTCTGGCTTCTCAAATGTTGCCTGGCTTCTTAACAGTTGTCTCCACTCCTTCTCCCTCCTCTCCCCCCTTCTCCCCCCCCCCCCCCCTTTAAAGGACTTACCGTACACTGGGCTAGCCATCTTAATTACAGCGCCAACCTTCCTATTCATTGCGGTCTGTATCACCTTGGCTTTGCACTGTGTGAAATTCAGACAGCGCTCCACCTGCTTGCCCTGGCCCCCAACTTTGCGGGTGCGGGTGCGTGTGCCTGTTGTCTGAGGGAGTTGTCGTACCCGTTGCCTGAGGGATTTACAGGAGTCGCTGCCTTAAAATAGCAGCTTATCATCAGAGACCCACACCACCCTGGCAATACACTCATTTCACTCCTTCCATTTGAGAAGAAGATAAAGGAGACTGAAAACTGTAATGTCCAAGTTGAGGAACAGCTTCCTCCCTACAGCCATCAGGCTATTTTAGTCACTTCACGTAGTGAGTGACTACGTGAAGACCCCGCCAGCAGGCATGCGCGACATATCATCTATCCCATTGCGCATCGACAGGCTGTGGAAGCGCTGCTCCACCAGCGGTAAGTTTGAAACCTGAGGTAAGTTTTTCAACTTAACTCCAGGTCTGCTTTTTCTCCTTGCAGGAAGCTCAGACAGAGTTCTGGAATCCCGGCTATGGAATACCGGCTGTGGCAAACCACGGACTGGAATCAGCGGGGAACCGGGAACAAGCGGAATCTGGCCGCGGGGTGAGCCCAGCTCGGGGATAACCCGGCTGCGGGGACCTCGGGAAGATTCTGGCCGTGGGGTGAACCCGGCTCGGGGGGAAAACCCGGCTGCGGGGACCTCGGGAAGATTCTGGCCGTGGGGTGAACCCGGCTCTGGGGGAAAACCCGGCCGCGGGGACCGTGGGAAGATTCTGGCCGCGGGGTGAACCCAGCTGGAGACACGGCTGCAGTTTTTCACGGCGGCAATAGAGTCTGAAAAGCCTGGGCAGGCCAGGAGGGTCCGCTCCGACATGGATATGTCCTCGGCCGTTTACCCATGAGGAGCATGGATAGCGTCAGAGAGCGCTCATCCCAATAATGCTCCCTCCTGATATGGTCCATGTATGGCATATCAGTAGAGATATACCACCGACGGTAAGCCCAGAGACCTGGCAATGTCCGGACTGCGAATATACCGCCGGCGAATAAGCCCGGAGACTCAGCAGGGTCCGGGCTGGGAAGGTCCACCGCCTACGTATCCCGCATGAAGCGGAAGACTCGGAAGTATGCCCAGGGAACATACTGGAGTACAAGCGTGAGGTTCCAGAAAATTCTGGCATGGCATCAAGACCTTCGCTAATGAAGAAACCTGAAGGCCAGAGTTCCCTCGTGAAGGAGCAGCCACCTCACGCCACATCATTACTAGACAGGTGCCGGCGGTTGGATACCATGCACCTGCAAAATTGTTCCCGAAAAGACCAGCAGTGAACAACGCTAAGTGGGGGTACAATGCACACTTCAAAATGAACTGCTTCCAGAAGAACGCCATCGGACTGCCTTAAATTCCAAATCTGCAGGTTCAAGTGAGGCCAGCAATGTCCAGCCACCAAATCCTCTCTTCAGGAACCTGCCCAAACAGGTACGACCCGGATGAAAAGTTAAAGCTGTCCGGCTTCTCAAGGTTCCACGGCAACAACACACCCCACGCCACTATCGACAGCAAGCGTTTCACTGAAGCTGGTGGCAGCTTCAAAACTGGGCGCAGGCCTTTCAGGCCAAGGCCCAAACCGGTCCTCAGGGAATTGGGTCCACACACCCCAGCAATCCTAAGCTGGGACAGAATTAGAACCCGTGCCAGGGGCCTTTGGGCTTACCACAAGACCACCAATAACCATGAAGGTAGGTGGGTCTGTTTCTTTCTGAAATATGAGGTATGTGGACCATTTACAAATCTACACTCGTTTTATGCAAGACAGAGTTGCCTTTCAAGACAGGCCGCAGTTGCGGGCCGCTCATTGTCACAATGAAAGATACCAGTTCAACTCGCATATGCAGTATAGACTTTTCTGAATAGAAAGCGTCATTACTGTCTCACAACAGGGGAACAGTTTCCACTCACTGAGCCCACCAAAGATATTTGAAATTTAGCTGGATGGAACAATGTTACAGTCAAAAGCATGGCAAAATGTTCAAATAGAGCAATAGCTCTATTAAATACTGATCAGAAAATATTAACTAAAAATCCTATCTCATAGATTGAGCTCAGTAATTAACACATTAATACATTCTGATCAAACAGGTTTCACACCAAAACGTCATTCATTTTATAATCTTGGACGATTGTTTAATATTATATACTCAAACAGAATTGCTAATGCAGACCTAGCAATTATATCGCTAGATGCTGAAAAAGCCTTTGATCAAGTAGTATAGCCATATTTATTTTCAGTGATGGAAACATTTCAATTGGGAGAGAAGTACTGTGCATGGGTTAAATTATTATATTCTAACCCAACAGCTAGAATACTAACAAATCAAATGTTATCAACTAAATTTAATCTTTCCAGAGGTTGTAGACAAGGATGTTCGTTATCTCCATTATTATTCGCTTTAGCAATTGAACCACTCGCAGAAAATGTCAGATCTAATCCAGAAATACATGGGTACAATACTAAAGATACAATGAATAAAATTTCTCTATATGCAGATGATGTACTAATATATATTACAAAGCCGGAAATTAGTATTCCAAATTTATTAAATCTAATAACTCAATTCGGTCAGTTCTCAGGATATAGAATTAATTGGAATAAAAGTGAAATCATGTCAATAACGGATCACAATTTACATATACTACAACAATCACCTTTTAAAATAGTTGAAGAAAAATTTAAATATCTAGGTATTTATGTAACTAAGGGGTATAGTTCTTTATTTAAATCAAATTTCCCACCTTTACTGAATAAACTAAATAAGAATATTCAATACTGGAAAACACTTCCTATTTCAATGTTCAGTAGAATTAATGCTATAAAAATGATTTTTCTGCCGCAATTATTGTACCTATTTCAGTCAATCCCGATATATATTCCAAAATCTTTTTTTTTTTTAAAGTACTCTACTGTTACAAGCTTCACCTGGGACTACAAGAATCATAGAACAACTAAAAAACATTTATGTAAATCAAAGATTAATGGAAGTTTAGCTCTACCAAATTTTTTGTTTTATTTTTGGGCAGTTTATATTAAAAACATGAATTTTTGGCTGGAAGAAATGGATCAACAACCAGAATGGTTAAGGATGGAAAAGGAGGATTGTCTACCTTTTGAAATCGGTTCGATTATATTTGCACCGACAAAATTGCACAAAAAAACTTATGGGGAAAACCCTATAATATATAGTGGTACACAAATCTGGAAACAACTTAGGCTTTAAAACTGGATAATATACCACTCTGTCTCCCTATTGTAAACAATCCCTTATTCAAACCTTTCACGCTAGATAAAGGCTTTATACAATGGAAAAACTATGGAATCAAAAGGAAGGAACACCTTTATAAAAAAGGCACTTATCTCTCATTTCAGGAACTACAACAGATTTATGGATTACACTCATATTTTTTTTCGATATCTACAACTCAGAGATTATGTTAGGTCAAATACACAAGATTATAGGAATAGGGAACCAGAAATCCTTGATGAATGTCTGAATAAGCATCCTAATACAGAAAAATTAACAACTTATATTTACAATACCCTTTTAGATAGCGAGATACCATCAACAGAATCATATAGACATACATGGGAAAATGAAATAAATCAATCCATAACAAAAGATATATGGGACAAAAGTTTACAATCTATACATCAATGCTCGCTAAACTCCAGACATGCTCTAATACAATTTAAAGTTTGACATAGATTACATTACTCCAAAGTTAAATTAAATAGAATCCACAGATATCCTCTACCTGCGATAAATGTCAACATCCAGAGGCTAATTTAACACATACCTTTGCAAATTGTATAAAAATTAAGAATTTCCGGACTGAGAGTTTTAGAATAACTTCTGAAGTTTATTAATACTAAACTGATCCGGACCAAAAATTAATAATTCTTGGAACATCAGAACAAAGTTTAACTCTTACAACAAATCAAATAAATTTCCTAGATTACAGTATAATAATTGGGAAGAAACTAATATTAACATTTTGGAAGGGCCCTATATCCCCCACAACTAAAATGTGGATTACAGAAATGTCGGAGACCCTACACCTGGAAAGAATCAGATTTGCCTTAATGGACAAACAAGAAGTTTTCGTTAGAATATGGTCTTCTTTCATTGATTACTTAAAAGGGTAGAATGGTTCGGCAGGGAACCCTAACTGAAACTTGGACTTAGGAATAGATGAAAAGTTATATTTTATATTCCTTGATCTTATCTCCTATGATGTATTAATAGTAAATTATTCCATTCATTATGATTTTCTTTTTTGATGTTGATTTTTATTTTTATTTTATTTTTCTTACTGTTCTCCTCTCTTTATAAAAAAAAAAAGTCAAAATGATACACTTGACAATATTAATAATATATGTCCATTGAACATGAAATATTACTATCATAACATATCATGTTATGATAGTAATCACTGTCTACATTAATAAAAATAGATATTTTAAAAAAAGCATGGCAAAATGGGCAAACTTCAGCCCCAGGCTATCTACCAAATTACTAAAACCAGTGCTTGGCTGCTCAGAACCAAAGCTATTATTATGGGCTATCTGGATGATCTAAAACGCTGTATTTTGCCAAATCAGCAGTATCAGCCACAAACTATCATGCAGAAATTGGATTCTCATCCATCCAGTTAAATTTAAGTTGATACCAACTGAAATTATTGAGTATTAGGATTACCTTTAAGTCTATTAAATTGTCTGGGATTGGCAATATATTGGGTTTCAGCTTTTGCACCATCAGAGGGCGTGCATGGGAGCAAGCTCACAGGTACCATGCAGGTCATTACTACCAGACCTATGCTATTCCCAGCTGAAACTATCAAAGTCACCATGGTGGACAAACAGTATTCTGCATTGCCCCACGCTATTGCTTAAAGATGGATAATTACTAAATACCATCTTTAGTTACGGAGGCGGATGGGGTTTGCATGAGTTACATGGTATCTACTACCTATTCACATTAGGTGCATTATGTGGATTAAAGGTTTGTGCGAATATGCATAATCTGCATGCTCAAGTCTAACTTGCTACACTCTGGTGCTATTATATGTTAATCACATGGGTGCAATCAAGTCAAAGTATCTGGTAATAGTTTACCTAACTTCATTTCGCATTCAAGGTGTATCATCAGGTAAACGCAATGACAACACAGAATGGATGTTGAATCGCAAGTATTCAAGGATATTGTGGGCTCGATGGAACACCTAAAGATCAAAATGTTGCATCCCAGCTCAATCGGCAGTTGCAAAATACATGGCATATGAGTGGCGATGGATGCTTTCTCGCTACACGGGGGAAGAATGCTCATTGTGTCCCTCCATTTTACCTTACCAGACGGGTCTTGCAAATTCAGCAATTTCCCGCTTCAGGCATTTTCGTAGTGCCTGACTGGCCTATACAGCCATGATTCTCGCTGATGTTGGGAATGATGATAGAACCTTATATGGTTATTTCCAGGCACAAAATTGCTGGTTAGCCGTGACCGGGGAACCATCCTCTGCATACATAAATCAAATCATTGACTTGCAGAGAGGGAAGACCGTTTCCTATGGTTAAGAATTGTCAAACCAAACTATGAACATGCTCACTGCTATTGCAGGGATAGCACCAAATAAACAGTACTTCCCTCATAGAAATGGGAAGTATTTTGTTAACATATAAGTTGGCACGGATGACTGACGTCTTGAAGTTCAGTTCCATATGGGGTTTGACAATCATTAATAGAGTGCCATTACTGTGCTGCGCATGCCTTCTCAGCATATTGGCTGCGAGGAGCAGAATCCACTCTGTCGGGTCACCTTCTGATATCTAGATTATGAAGGGTCTCTTCAATTCGACACCCCCTAGGCCAGGTACGCAGAGATTGGGATGTTAACATTGGAACATCCCTGTCTTTGGCTCACTAACCAAATGGTTATGCTCATAGCGCTGAGTCAGAACAACGGGTCCAGTTTTGCATAGCTATGACTGGACAAGATGATTATTCTGCAGGGAAATTACATTTATGTTGTGACTTAATCAGCAGAATATGCCAGGGACATTAGGTCTCAAACTAGAATTGCTGGCATATCCCATGGACCTTCGGTTGTATGTGGCCACACATCTACACCAGTATGTTAAGGTCACTAGTGCCTTAGGGACTTTGAACTAGCAATGATTGTTAGTCACATGAAGCCTCATAAGAAAATATCACTACAGACCATTGTCAGGTGGTTAATATGGGTTCTGGGATTACTGGAGTGAACACTGACATACAAGTCTCACTCCACCCAGGCTACAACTATATCAGCAGCAGGGGATGGACGTTTCGCGGGACCACGTCCTGGCGGCTGCAGGATGGTCTAACGAATGATTCCAAACATTTTAGAAATACCCTTTGCCAGACCAGGGGTATTTGCCAACTCTTTTTAGGTCTGTGTTATAGTTCCTCCCGGTTGAGGGAGGTCACTATTATCACTATGCATCCATTAATAGCATCAACATGTCTATACCTCTGTCATGTCTGAATGCATTATAAAAATTAGCTCTTCACTGATGCAGTGTGTGATGCATGGAGTCGTCTCCACGGTATGAAATCACAGAGCTTTGAAATCTTCACATAGTCACTCACGTGACTCCGAAGTAAAATAGTAAGATTAAATGGGAACTTACCAGTTTGAAGTTTGATCTTTATTTTATGAGGCGTTATGATGAGGGATTACGTGCCCTCCACTCCCAACCCTCTATATAAAGGTCAACTAGTATTTTAGTTCTCTTATCTTACTATACATTTAGTCAACTTCTGTTAGCTGTGATTTCACACCGCTGTTTTGAAGAATGTCGCGCATGCGTACTGGCGGGGTCTTCACGTAATCCCTTATCGTAACGCCTCATAAATAAAGATCAAACTTCAAACTGGTAAGTTCTCGTTTAATCTTACTATTAAACACCATAACCTCCAAATAAACATAGACTTGGTTTTGTCTTTTTGCACTGTGTGCGTTTATCCGTGTGTGTCTGTGTGTGTTGAACCTTTTTTTCTCATTATTATATTTTTTACAATGTAAGAATTTAATTGTTCTATCTGTCAATAAACCACTTTTGACACTATTTCAATGAAGGAACTTCAAACAGCTTGATTGAGGTGACAGCCAATATTGATGCTTAATAACAATAATTCTCTTTCCTATTGCTTCCATATGCACTTGTTCAATTCTAAATTTTCAACCATAGATCCAGAGTCTTTGAGCACTCAACTGTGGGCAGGATAGGCCAGTCTGTGTCAGCAGGCATAGTCTGCTTCGGTTGTTAATCAGCCAGCGCAGATAGTGAACGTGTTAAAGAGAATAGTAGAGATAGGGAAGTGAGCAAGGCTGTGGCAGTAGATGCAAGTTATCCAAGGCACCCTCTAAAATGAAAAAGGTGACAATTGCAGCATGTACAATCTCTGGAGAGAAAATAAGAAAGTTCAACTCCAGCAGTAATGAACAGGTGACACAAATTATTGCAGGAGGAAAGAGAAGCCAGTGTTATACAATTTGCAGTGCAGTTCGCCAATGAGTTCTTTGCACATTGGTCAGGAACATGTGGTTCTTATGAAGGATGAGACATTTCTCCATGGGCTGCAGCAGTATGATAGGAATGGTCGAGCACTGGCCCAGGAGAAAATGCTGGTGATAGGGGATGTAAAACTGGAAATTCATTCAAGGTCTACGCGCTCACAAATTGTGTTACTTTTTGACACACTCCACTTTCTTATCTTCCATTAACACCATTCTTACATTATTGCATTTATCTCATGAATTAATCCAAATAAAAATTAGAGGAAAAATGTTTTACCATAATAATGGGCAACATTTATCCATTACATGCAAAGAGGAGCTGGTTCTCATGATGATACAGGAATACATTCCACCAGGAATCAAGAAACGGGCTAGGCACAGCGTGCTGATGTCTCCTGTAGCCATTTCCCTCGACTCAGTGAGGAAAGGTGAAGTCAGGCAGAGTGGTAGTGTTAGGAGACTCATTAGTTACGGGGACAGACAGGAGATTCTGTAGTATCAAACAAGACTCCAAGATGGTGTGTTGCCTCCCTGGTACCAGGGCCCAGGATGTCTCCAAGCTGCTACTGAACATTCTCAAGGGGGAGGATGAGCAGCAGGAAGTCACAATGCATATTGGAACAGGTGACATGGGTAGGTGAAGGGATTGGATCCTCTGGACCAATGAGAATCCAGGGAGATACACAAACATTTAAAATACAGGACCATAACCTTTTATGCTGCAACTATAGACAAATATGATATAACTATAGAACAGTACAGCACAGGAACAGGCTATTTGGCTCATAATATCTGTGCCAAACATGTTGCCAACTAATCTCCTCTGCCTCCATTGAATGCATTGTAACTTTGTCGGCACCCGATATGCGACAACTCTTTGCATATTTTGTGTATGATATACAAAATAAAAAATGTCACTGCGACATGTCACGTCTTAATAATGTAACATTCCTTCATTCATACCTTGCACATCCATGTAGCTATTTAAAAGCCTCTAAAAAGCCACCATTGCATCTACCTCCACCACAACACCTGGCCGCATACCACCCTCGGCGTAAAAATAACTTATTATGCACATCTCATAATTTCATACGGTATAGGAACAGAATTAGGCCATTGGACCCATCAATTGTACTCTGCCATACATGCATGACTTATCTATCTTTCCCTCTCAACCCCATTCTCCTGCCTTCTCCCCATAACCGCTGACACTCTCTAAACTTTTCCCCCTCTCACCTTAAAGCAATGCCCTCTAAAGTCTTTAACATTTCCATCCTGGGAAATCCATCCTGACTATCCTGTCTATGCCTCTCATAATTTTATATACTTCTATCAGGTCTCCTCTCGGCCTCCATCACTCCATAAAAAAATATAATCCAAGTTTGTGTAACCTTGCCTTATATGCGCTAGTCCAGGAAGCAACCATATGATATTATGTCAGCAGCATAATCAAGGAGGAGTCATACTCTTGACCACTCCCTCTTCTCCCCTCTCCGATAGGGCAAAAGGAATAGAAGTGTGAAACGCATACCTCCAGATTCAGGGACAGTTTCTTCCAAGCTATTATCAGGCAGCTGAACCATCCCATCACAACCAGGGAGCAGTTCTGATCTACTACATAATTATTGGTGCTCCTCGGACTATCTTTGATCGGACTTAACTGGCTTTACCTTTCACTAAATGTTAATCCTTTATCATGTATCTGTACACTGTGAATGACCCAATTGTAATCATGTATTATCTTTCAGCTGTTTGGTTAGCCAGCAGAATGTACCTTGTTACACCTGACAATAGACTAAACTAAAACTAAAATGGTACACAATTTGCTACACTTGAAGTCCATTTCAAGATTAAAATGTCAGAACATAATGGAACATAAGTTCATTAGCAAGTGCCATTTTGAAAGATCATGGGATTGGAAGTAATGGGTATGTGGCAGAAGTGGAGCAGAGGCCTGGGGTAGATCAGCAATGAACACATTGACTGACAGGGAAGACCCGAGCAGCCTGTTGCCCTCCTCTCACTCCTAGTTTGATGCACACATGTGGAATGAACAGGTAGAATCAAGCTGGATCTAAACGCATCATTGTTTAACACTTGGGGCATGAAGCCATTACACAGAACATGTTACTTTCACCATTCCACAAAATTAAATTGATCATTTACCATCCCATACAAAGACAAGACCAGGCACAGTCAGCAGCTGAAGAAGGGTCGAAAACCCAAAATGTCACCCATTCCTTCTCTCCAGAGATGCTGCCTGTCCCGCTGAGTTACTCCAGCTTTTTGTGTCTATAGTCAGCATTATTTTATTCTTATTAAATAGAAATTTAATATTTGCTTTGAAGCCTTTGCTAGCTTTACCTTGCACTAAATGTTATTCCCTTATCACTGATACACTGTAAATGGATTGATTGTAATCATGTATTGTCTTTCTGCTGACTGGTTAGGTTAACACACAATAAAAGATTTTCACTGTTCCTCAGTACACATGACAACAAACTGAACTGATGTATGTGTCAAAAGACACTAATGTATGAAGTAAATGATTGTAAATTAGTTATACATATTGGTAATATCCACTATTTCATACCAAAGGTTTTCATTCTATTACATTAATTTAAATGAAAATCATGTCATTCAGTTACTTGTAACTTGAAGAGTTGGCAGTTTATAGTTGGCCAGAGATTGAAACACTTCCTTTGAAATAATTGGTGGGGGATACAGTGGAATGAAAATATTTTGACCACAAAATAAATCACTTTGCTTTCAGTGAACAGCTGCAGTTTTAAAAAATGCATTCCCATAATCCCACGTTATCACAAGAGATTAATAATGGGTCATCTGCTAAACTACAGCTCAACCAAGACAAATCTTGTTATTATTTGTGCTGAGCAGATGGGACAATGGTTGTTAACTCAGGAAGATCATAAGAGCAAAAGAATATTAACACCCAACATTAGAACTGTTCAGGTCATGATGATGTGTCCATCAGGCTTAAGTGTTAAGTAATTCTCATTCTACAGATGCTGCCTGACCTTGTGAGTTTTAATACTGTGGGGGAGATGAGAGCTTAAAGATCTTTCATCAGAATTCATCGGCGCATAAAAAAGTGCCGTTTTAGGATTGGAATGAGGAGAAATGTCTTTATTGAAGCCAGGCCCTATTTTTGTCTTGTATGCATATGTCCTCTTGTTTCAGACACTTCGAGTGATACAGTGTGGAAACAGGCCCTTCGGCCCAACTTGCCCACACCAGCCAACATGTCCCAGCTACACTAGTCCCACCTGCCTACGTTTGATCCAGATACCTCCAAACCTGTCTTATCCACGTACCAGTCTAACGGTTTCTGAAACATTGGGATTCCCAGCCTCAACTGGCAGCTTGTTCCATACACCCACCACCCTTTGTGTGAAAAAGTTACCCCTCAGATTCCTATTAAATCTGCTAGGGAAACATCCTCAACGTTTGTGTAGATTGATCTTACATCCAGAAACGTCTCCAAGAAAAGCATGACATCCAGAAACGGTTATACGACATTTCCAGCAGACCACTCAAGCCTCTACTTCCGGGCCATGGTCGTCCGTCTACGAACTTCAACTGGACATTCCCGTCTGGGCACTGTTGTCAACCCGACTGACGAGCCACGGTCTTACCTGGTTTACTGTGAGAGAGCGGTATACCGGAGAAGTCGACAACGACCTGCTTGCTGTGAGGGAGCCTCGCCCACCGCCTGCTGGTCCCTATGCTCCATCGCTCCAGTTCCAGCCGCCTTTTGCAATGTCTCCCACCCATTCCCGCATGCCTTGCACCCCTCCACGTCCCGCGTTCTCCACTAACCACGGGGCCTCACCTACCGCATGTTTCCCCTTTCGGTCACCACAAGCCTCCACCGCGTCATTCTCGCCTCCAGGTTCTCCGTCTCATCTTTCAGGTGAGGGGGGGGGGAGGGTTTGGTCCGCACGCGCTCGGGCTGTGTTAGTAGCCCACCAGACAGATATGGCGAGTATGTTTAACTCCATGGCATGGATGCTCTGCCACACTTAATCTTTAGGGGGAAGGATGCAGATTGATGTTGCATGTTAACCAATCACACACAAGCCAGCATCTCTAACTCCACCCCACTGTAATACTTATACTAACACTTGTTTCCAACACGGGCAGTTGGAGCAGCCAGGATGTACTGACAACTAACCATCCTTCATGCTGTTAAGTTGCAGTGCTGATTAAAGATGTATTTGAATCATGTACTGAGTCTGGTGTCCGTTTACAGTTTGCACAATTAATCCATCTCTAAATATTAAATATTACAATTAGATTAACCCTTATACTTCTAGATATTCACTGGTGGAGGTGACTATTTCACTCTTTCATCTTTGAAGTTTAAAATGGGAATATTTGTTGGGGTTTAAACTGGGCATAATGGCAGAGTCTGGCATCAAAACAGCATGGGATACTCCTTTCAAATGCAAAATGCTATAGTCAAAGCCTTGTGTTAGATATTATACTCAAAAAAGTAACAAGGTCAACCAATCATTTGCCTTCTCAGTTGCTTGTTGCAATTTTGTTCACTGGATATCTAGTGATTTAGATGAGAGAAAACAAAAAATGACTATTTCATTCACGAGGTATGAATATTCTTGTCAGCAATGAATCTAACTTATGAAATCTCAATATTATATTGTATTTCCCCCTTCAAAAATAAATAAATATATATATCCAACAAATTTCATTCAGTTCATTAAAAAAATATTTTTTATAAAACTAATGCTCAAGCACTTAAAAGTTCATACTGGCCCTCGTTCACATACATCAAAACATGTTTTTAGAAAATACATTCTCTTTTTACTTTAGGGAAAGCTTGCCTATTCAAAGTTGACACAAAATTATCAATCATAATTAAATAACCTAACATGTTGCAGCAGCTGATCTGGGACTGGTGTAGTTTGTTGCTAAAACCTCACACAAAACCACACCTGCACCTGATCTGTATCCCGTGGTTCTGCCCCCGCTCCCCCCTCCCCCGTGGACAGAAAAAGGATAGAGTACCCCTGGTCTTTACCATTCACCAAGCCAGCCTCCGCATCCAACACTGAATTCTTCAACATTTCCAACTCCTTCAATGTGATCCCACCAACAGTCACATTTTCCCATCTCTGCCCCTTACTGCATTCTGCAGAGACTGCTCCCTCCACAACTCTTTGGTGCATTTATCCCTTCGCACCCAAACCACATCCACTCCAGGTACTTTCCCCTGTAATCACAGGAAATGTCTCTATACCTCTGCTCTCACATCCACCCAGAGACACCAGCAGCCTTTCCAGAGAAAACAGAGGTTCACATGCACATCTTCTACTGCATTTGGTGCTCCCAATGTGGTCTCCTTTATATCAGCAAGACCAAACGTAGATGAGGCGACCATTTTGTCAAATATTTGCACCCAGTCCATCAAGGCCTGCTGCATCTCCTGGTTACTAACCCTTTTAACTCCCCTTCCCATACCAACCTTTCTGTCCTGGGGCTCTTCCATTGCAAGATTAGAGACACATTAACTGTAGGAACAACACCTCATATTCTGCTTGCCAAGCTTTTAGCCCAACAGTATGAATGTTGAATTCTCCAATTTTAGGTTAATAACCAAAACAACCCTTTCCCCTCCTCCCGTCTCATTCCATCTGCATCCTTTCCTCTGGTTTCACATCTTGCATCTCTTTTCTCCGTATCACCGGCATTTTGTCTTCTTCCATCTCTGGCCTTTGTCCACCCATCAACCAATCAAATCCCCCTTACTCAAATCCACCTATCACTTGCCAGTCCTTGCCCCATCCCCATCTCTCTTCCAGATTTCTTTCTCCTACGACATTGTGTCTGATGATGGATCTGACCCAAAACGCCCCCTTTCGATGTCCTCTAGAAATGCTGGATGACCCGCTGAGTCATAACAGCACATAGTGTCTTTTTGTTGTAAGCCAGCATCTGCAGTTCCTCGTATTGAACATTCAGATGGACTAAAAACATAGATTGAGCCCAGACTTATATCAGCTTAAAAATAGTGTTGCAACTTTTCAAAGGAAATTCTCATACTTCTTTCATCCATTTTGGGAAGTGAACAAAAATTGCTTACCTTGTCTTCAGTCATCTTTTGGCAACGATTCTGTCTTAGCCGGAGGAAGATTGCTTGAGGTGTATTCAACGTAAACTCCTTCTGGTCTTTGATGTTTCAGATAGGGTCCTAAAACTATTCTGTAGGAAGATAGGTCTCAACCCACAAAACATCACCCATTCCTTCTGTCCAGAGATTCTGCCTGTCCCACTGAATTACTCCAGCAGTCTGAAGGAGCATCTCGACCCAAAATGTTACCCATTCCTTCTCTCAAGAGATGCTGCCTGTCCCGCCAAGTTATTCCAGTTTTTTGTGTCTATTGTAAAACAATTGTTTTGCCCTTATTCGCTTAGTTATAGGTTAAAAAACACACGGAAACAGACCCTGCAGCCCAACTTGCCTATGCCGACCAAGAGGGTTTGATAGTTAGGACTTTAATTGATCCTAGCACTGCCAAGATGATTAATTGCTTTTCAATCCAATTCTAAATTGGTTTCCTTCAATGCAGAATTGGGGTGGGGTCATAAAGGTAAGTGTCTTTATCTGACGTTAACACTTATAATTATTACCATTTCAATTCCAATTTATTTTATTTAAAACCAATAATGAAGGAACTTATGATATTTGGAGACCATTGTCTGAATGTTTGGGTAATTTACATTAAATATAAAATTTGCCAAACCAATAATAATCACCCCTAGGCAGAATACAAAAGGTTGGAGAAACTCAATGGGTCAGGTAGCATCTCTGGAGAAACGGAATAGGTGACGTTTCAGTTTGAGACCGTTCTTCAAAACGAGGGAAAGGGTTACAAGATAAGTAGATGGTACTTAGGAGAAATGAATGGAAGATAATCAAAAAGCAAAGACAATCAAGGAAATGTTGTGGCCACATTGTTGTCTGTGGGGTAGATAATAATTAATAACGAATATACAGACATTGTCCCACAGCCAACAATGGCCTATTGTGCACCTTATATTTCCTTGATTGTTATTGCTTATGGACAATTAAGCCACCAATATTTTTGGGACCTGGTTGGAAACTGTAGCTTCCGGAGGAAACTCACATGATCAAAGAAGAACATGCAAACCCCATATAGACAGCGCCAGAAGCCAGGAATGGAGAAACCGGATCACTGGAGCTGTAAGTCAGCAGCTCTACTAACTGCACTACAGTCTCGTCCAAGTCAGAGTCATACAGCACTGAAACAAGCCCTATGGCCCACCACATCCATGCTGACCATCAGGCCAAATCTATATTAATGTTACTTGCCAGCACTTGGTCCATAGCACACTGTAGCTTGGTGATTTAAATACACGTCCAGATGAGTTTTAAAAGTTGTAAGAGGACCCGCCAATTTCCAACCACTTTCCGTTGAAACAAATCTTCCTCAGATTCCCTTGTTAACTTCAGTTAAATTGTGAGAAGATTTTATCTGGGGTCGTTTGTCTATGTTTTTGTTTTTTCACTCATCCCATTTATTCAATGACCAGGTAACTTGCTGACAGCTTTTCCTGCATGGTCACTCTAATTTTACTTTCAGAGACATCCTGTTTTGCCACAATAGACAGTAAAAGCTGGAGTAACTCAGCTGGACAGGCAGCATCTCTGGAGAAAAAGAATAGGTGATGTTTCGAGTCGAGACCCTTCTTCAGACTGAGAGTCCACTCTTTATGCATGTTAACAACCTTCCTTTCTCTTCCTCCCCAGTTCTTACGAAGGGTCTTTAACCTGAACATGGTGGTGCGGTGGTAGAGTTGCTGCCTTAAAGTGCCAGGGACCCAGATTTGATCCTGATTACAGGTGCTGTCTGTACGGAGTTTATACGTTCTCCCCATTTAATCCAGGTACTCCACGCTTCCACGCACCCTGGTACAGATTTGTAGGTTTATTCGGCTTCGGTTAAAATTGTAAGTTGTCCCTCGGATAGTGCAAATGTATAGGGATCGCCGGTCTGCACGGACTCGGTTGGCCGAAGGGCCTGTTTCCTTGCTGTATCTCTAAACTAAACTAAACTGAAATGTTCACTGTCTCCCATCCAAAATGAATACAAACTGATCTGCTGAGTATTTCCTATAGATTCAGTTTTATTTATTACTATCTATCCTATCTATGAGCCTCATAATTTTATATACCTCTATCAGGTTCTAGGTTAACCTTCTCTGCACAAAAGTAAATGAATTCACAGTATAATTTTAAGAATTGAACTGACATAATCGATTTATTCTGTTTTTCACATTAGGAAATATAATCTTTAATATTAGATTGTAAATCTAATGTCAATCTCCTGCTCTCCAATAAATCTCATCAGTGTCTCCTTATGAGTGAAACCAGCAATTTGTTTTGAGATATTAAAGTTCTGAAATATAAATTTCGGAAAATAAATGTACTCCTGCTTGTTTCTTAGTAGCTTATTACATAATTTAAAGCAGCTGCTGATAAGGCAAAGTATCTTTCATTTCAAAAGTGATCAATTTAGAATATAAAAAGGAAAGACTGATGGGTGTTACCCTATAAAAAGTAAAGTGCTTCAGCATTCTGTTTATAACACAATTGTAGAAGTGAAATCAATGATCAGATGTAATTACACATGCAATTTGGTGCAGTCTTTGGTCGTGTGATTTGACCTGCGGCTTTGCAAAAGTGCTCCATGACACTTTCAAACTACTGGAGTGACCCGATTTAATGCTATTCATTGAAGAATGGTAATTGGAATAAGAGTTCTCGCTCAGCTATTTTAGTCAAATTAATCTCTGTGGGAAATGAACCACCAGATAAGGATCAGTGTTCGATGACCTGAGAACTGATCTATAATGTACAGTTATGTAAGAAGGAACTGCAGATGCTGGTTTATACCAAAGATCGACATATAACGCAGGAGTAACTCAGCGGGTCAGGCAGCCTCGTGGCTGTTGACCAAATATATGCCTGCTGAGTTGATAACAGATGATCTTAAAACATTGTTATGTATGATTCACTAGTGTTCTCAGCCGTACACAATAGACGGAACTGGTGATATCTGCTGTTATGAAGATTGGAATAAGGGCTTAACTCATAAAACTTGAAGATCGCTCTTACTAATAAGTAAAATCTTTGTACGGGCAAAAATGATAGCATTTTCAATTTGTTGTGACATGATTTTATTCATCCAGACACCATTTATTGTATATCTCTATGTCTCCCTCCCCCCTGACTCTCAGTCTGAAGAAGGGTCTCAACCCAAAACGTCATCCATTCCTTCTATCCAGAGATGCTGCCTGTCCCGTTGAGTTACCCCAGCATTTTGTGTCTATCTCCTTTCTTGATCTTTTTCCCTCAACCAGTTTAAAAATAACCGGCCGTATTAGGAAATCTGCAATGTATTTCTGCCTTTAGTGTTTTTCTTCTGTAAACTTTTGACATCTTTTCCTTCCCAAGACAACAGACAAGATATCAAGAGACAAACAGGCTCGCTGCCTAGTTCATTTGTAGAGCCAGCTGTGAAAAATGATATCTGAGTGTTCAGAATTCTCATGTGGATGATCGACAACATTGTGCCTGAAGATCTATTTCAATGTTTTTATAAAACGTTTAAATATGAATGATATATTTTGCAAGTGCATGCAAATATTAAAAATGAAAGACACAGCCAGTAGTTATTTCATCTGCGATGGGACTTCCAAGGATATTCAAAGCTGCAACATGATATGACCATCAAACACTTGCATTTGCTATTGTGATCCGGTTAATTCCAGTGATTTGAATGTGAACCTAATGCACTATTCATTCATTATCCCCTGGGTCTGAACTGCAGAAAAACCAGTGAAAAGGCAGGGAAAACTTTCTCTACAGGACACGTGTGAGAAGTTGTGCTGAACATAAAGTGCTGGAGTAATTGAACGGGTCAGCAGGCATCTCCGGAGGACATGGATAGGCAACGTTTTGGACCAGGACCCTTTCTCTTGAGACTGATGAAGGGTCCCGATGTGAAACATTGCCTATCCTCATCCTCCAGAGATGCTGCCTGGCCCGTTGAGTTACTCAGCACTTTGTGTTGAAAATCCAGCAGCAAGATTGATGATCCACAGTTACTGTTATCTCCTGGATCGAACCTTTAGCGCAGAGAATGCAATTACATTCAATTGGCTCCATCGAACTGATCACATCCTTCACATGCTTGAAAGCAGAATCACAAATGTTGACACAAGAAGGGCTCACTAGCAGCATGGAGGAAATAATTCAAGCATGTTCTGAAGAATATCCTGATAAAATATAATATCTCCTGGGAATTGCTGGCCTTTGACTGCTCAAAGTGGGGAAGGTGATTTGACATTCTTGAGTATTTGTGCAAATTATTTTTAGAGATACAGCACACAAACAAGCCCTTCGGCCCACTGAATTCATATAGACCAGCAATTGCCGCACAGTTACACTACCCCACATAAACTAGGAATAATTTACAATTTTACCAAGCCAATCAGCCTAAAAGCCTGTACATCTTTGGAGTGTGGGAGGAAACCAGAGCTCCCAGAGAAAACCCACGCAGTCATGGGGAGAACGTACAAACACCGTACAGACAGCACCCATAGTCAGGATCGATCCCTGGTCTCTGGTGCTGAGAGGCAGCAGCTCTACCACTATGCCACTGTGCCACCCTAATCTAAAACCTAATTTACACAAAATCATGCCATGTTCATTCCATGACTCTGGAGTGGCCTTCTTGTGGTGTCATTACCAGGTGTTGGTGGCTGAAGCGCCTGCTGCAATCCTGCACTGTTCTGAGCAAGTCCTTGGAAGGCAAGTCCTTGATAAGTTGCAAATTTCTTGAACACCACATTCCGGCAATTGAGAGCACAACTCTTGCCTCTGCTCTTTGTAACTGTTTACGCCCAGAGTTTTCAGGAAAATAGCTGTGACTACGATGACATATAATGTTTCTGCTGCTTTCCAACTCCTCCACCAACTCGTCCAGTCCAGTGCCAGGAAAACCTGATGTTGCAATCTACCATAAGTAGTCATTCCTCTCTCTTTCCTAAATCAAAGCCGATTATCACAGCACTACCAAAATGCACCTTTCCGTTAAGAGGTTTGGGTTAGTTGTAAGTTAACCAACTGTGACTAATGGAATCAAGGGATATGGGGAGAAAGTAGGAACTGGGTACTGATTTTGGATGATCAGCCATGATCATCTTGAATTGCGGTGCTGCCTCAAAGGGCAAATGGACTATTCCTGCACCTATTTTCCATGTTTCTACGTTTCTTATTTTGATGCTGATTATGGATTTGGGGTTTCGTGCAGCTGGGTACTCCGTAACTTTGTTGTGCCTTGTGGTGACTCTTTTGTATATTGCGTATGCAAAAAACAAATAATTTTACTGTACCTTCGCGGTACATGTGACAATAAAGTATCTATCTATCTATCTGGGTTAAGCTGACTCACAGTTAAGGCCCCGTCCCACTTACGTGTCTTTGGCACGCAAATTATGCGACCTCGTCGTCGCGTTGAGGCGCACGGGCATCGTGTGGCTGCACGGGGATGGCCCACTGAGAAGCGCGGAGGGGTATGTAGTTGTGCACGGTATCACGCGGCGCTCCAAAATTTTGTAGCGAACGAAATCTTCGCGCGCCACTGGCTTGTCGCGTAACTGACGGCCAAAGTGGGACAGGACCAAGACCCTGGCGCGACGCAACATCCCACCTCCAACAGCAGCAGAAGCAGGCAAACGATTGTCAAACTCAGCCTGGGGCTCACGGCCGTTGGGGTCCGGATCTTCCCCCACTTCTACTCCCAGAGCGGGGCCAAGAAAATTGAAGATAGACACAAAATGCCAGTACTGGCAACAAACAAACTGCTCACACATGTACAATGCCAGTGCAAAGCTGTCCTTCTTCATCAAATATCTCAAACGAGTGCAGGGGCTTTGCCGTCCCCTCCCTTAGTTGTGCAAACTATTTTAACTCCAGGAGAGTCAATTGTGCAGAAAGCAACATTTCAACAAAAAAATGTTTGCCTAATATAAGTTGAAGCATGTGACCATATCTTGCAATAACTGACATTTGGAGTGATTGGAGTTGAGATGTGCATCGGATTTTCATGAACAGAGAGTTTATATATTTTTTTTCTCTATGAGAAAAGGAGTGAGTTGTCCTTCCTACTGCACAGTATTTAATATGTTGTGAGAGTGACAGAGATGGATGAGAGATATGACTGCTGGTTAATGTAAATTACTGGACCATGATCCCAATCTTCTCACCTGAATGTTTTCAGAATGTGCTATAATGGCTGTTTGAGAGTTTGCTAAAGGAAGAGGAATGTATGATTTGGTAAGGTTGAGATGCAATATAACCTTCTGGCGAATTGACTGATTCAGTTTAATTTTCTCTTTCGTACACTTAATATGTTACATTCATTCACTGCTGTATTTTCATTGTGTGGGCAGTCATCAATCATAGTCAGGGTTTTGGCATTAAATTGATGGATTGCCAGTACTATTTAAATCTGAAGTGACAAAGAAATGGATCCATTCAGAATATAACCAATTATGCTTATAGAGAAGTCATGTCCCTGTAACTCACCCACAAGAAAATTCTACTTTGTGTGTGAAATTTCTCAAGAATGTAGGAAATGCCATTAATTCAAAGGTCCATCAACGTTTAATGTTGTGAGTTTATGAGTAAGACTTAACAAAAGCTCCTGAGCCTTCATATTTACAGAAGGATGGAGTAGGAATCTAGACTCCTATTGTGTGCGAGTGGGAGAGGGGGACAGTTAAGATGCCCAGAAAGGTTGGGAAGATAAAATTTCTGTTGAATTTAATAGCAGCAATACATTAGCATAACCACTCACGACCTGCCAGGTAATAAAGACAGAGGTTGTGAGAAATAGATTAAGATTATAACACAATATGCTGGAGGGACTCAGCGGGTCAGGCAGCATCTGTGGACAGGTAAATGGACAGGTGACGTTTTGGGTCGGGACCCTTCTTCAGACTAATTGTAGCGCGGGGAGGGGGGAGGGGGAGTAGAAATCTTGTAGAGATAAAATAATGAGAGGTCAGCATTGAGTATTTTGTGGCCTAATCTTCAGTGTACTGGTTTTGATGGGGCATAAAACACAGGGAAAGGGATTTTTGATGCAGTGTATATTTGAAATCTCCAATTTTGCCCGCAGGTTTCATAGTGTACTTCAAGGGAGAGTTAGATAAATATTCAATAAAGAAAATGCAAAGCTATAAAGGAAGTTAAAGAGTTGTTCACTAATGCCACAATTAAAATTCCAAATATTTGGACAGAATAGAAAAAATTATGCCCAATGCTTTAATGTTCAGTGTATTAACCACATATGAACAATACGGCTATCACTTTTTAATGGTACCTATTATATATTGGAAGAAATGTATTTTTTCTCAGATTTAGAATTACAAAGAATTTAAAGGGGACCAAATGATCCTGTAAGTTTCCCTTGAAGATTGCGTACTTTTTGGTTGGTATCCTTCTCTAGTCACTTTTGTGTTTCAAACCCTTCCTTGCCTTCACATCTCTTCCCTTTCCATACCAGACCCATTGATTTGGGTGGCTGTAGATGTATGACAATTCAGCGTAGCATGGATAAAGTTCACAAAATATGCTTCAGAACTCTGAAGACTGGCATCAGAATCATAATAAGGAAATATTATAAGGTAAAAGCGTCCAGTTTCATCAATTTACTAGCAATAAGGTGCTGGAAAAATCTTGGCCTAAGTTGCACTACACGAGCCGCATGCAGTGTGAAGGAATCATAAGGTCAGAAGGAATAGGAGTAGAATTAGGCCATTCGGCCCATCAATCCGGGGAAGACATGGCCTTATCCCAAAGGCAGGCCTGGATCACCTGCCGCAGAACCAGAAACCGGCCCAGAACGGGAAAACTGGCTTGGCCACCATGGAACCAGCCCAACGAGGGAAGCCGGCGAACCACATCCATATCCCAACAGCAGGCATGGGTTGCCGGCTGCAGAGCCAGGAACCCACCCAGAGAGGGAAGGCTGCCATATCCCAATGGGAGGCCTGGCTCACCCGCTGTGGAACAGGGAATCTGCCCAGAGGAAGAAGCTGTGCAGAGGAGGATGGAGGCAGATGGTGCTGGACGCTGGACAAAGGGCCATTAAGAAGAGCCGTGGGAGGGGTGGTGGTATTACCATCCGCACCTCCAAGGTTGGCTGCGGGAGGCCCCTCCCCGGCAATGTTGGCTTTGGAAGAGATTCCTTATCCAATAAATAAAGAACATGTCTTTATTAATGATAACAGTTATCCACCACTACTGAAGGACTTTATTTAGAAGAAACAGAAACTGCTATTGGAAAACTTGTGTAATATGGGCGTTCCCGGTTTCAACATGAAATAAAGTTGAATGTTGCAGTACTTTCTCATCACAACAATAAATTGTTATTCCTGGTTAATTTTTATTCAGGAAATATGTTTGAAGATGGGTGAAAATGGGACCAAACCCCACGGTAAGTGGTGAGGGAAATTAATTAAATATGTACTTTTAAATTCAACTTTAAAATAAACAATTTATTCAAAACTGTATGAGGGGAGGTTCACAAAAATAAAGATGAAAATTCAGATGGATACTTGTACTGAGGCCATCACTCTGTGAGCTGTTTTACCAGATGTGTTGGCTTTCAGGGCAAGAAGAGCATGCACAGAACAGTTCTACAAGTCTCTAAAGCAGGTTACATGGAAATAGGGGGGAGTTTGATTAAAGGCCAAGGAATATGGACATTGGAATTTGAAGAAGAAAAAAACATGAGAAACAAAGAATATGCATGTCCATGGCCAGTTTATCAGTGGGAACAGAAGAAACATCCAAATTTAATCCTCTCGCTAATCCCAATTCGCCAGAAGGTTATACTTCATCTCAACCTTACCAAATCATACATTCAGCACTCAAAACAGCCATAATACAATATTCTGAAAACAATCAGCTGAGAAGATTGGAACCCAAAACATCACCCATTCCTTCTCTCCAGAGATGCTGCCTGTCCCGCTGAGTTACTTCAGCTTTTTGTGTCTATCTTCAATTTAAACCAGCATCCGCAGTTCCTTCCTACACATTTATCCATCATACCTGAAAATGTGTTGAAAATGTGTCAGTGACCCTGTGCCTTGAATAACTGATCCATGGGAGACGCTGCCTCTAAAAAATACCCAGCACCAAAGGCCCACACGACACTGGTCATGCTCTCATTTAATTCCTACAACTGGGAAGAAGGTATAGGAATCTGAAAACCGGTGCCCACCAGATTAAAAAATAACTTCCTTCCAACAACCAGCAGGCTCATGAACACGACACAACATTAACTTTAACTATGAACAATGGACCGTGTTTGGTTGCACTATAGAACTTTGGGCTTTTCTCTCTAGTACTAGCATTATTAATTGATGTCATTTATGCTTCTTATGTATTATTTATGTGTTTTGGAATTCCGAGCCGCGGGGTGTCCTGATCCGTCCCGACATCGGAGTTTCCATCATTCCGGCGAGAGGGCCTGTATATCATGCTGTCCGTAGCAGTGACGGCAAAGGGTTCATGGCCCCGACCATGAATCCACAGAATGAGGAAGACTGACTGAACCTTTGTGCCTTCCATCACAGCGGAAAGTGCTGGTCCCACTGTGGTGGATGTTAAGTAATAGATGGAGAGCTGGTATTTACAGGTCTGTTATGCTGCTGCAAGGAAGAATGTCATTGTTCTTAAATAGACACAAAATACTGCAGTAACTCAGCGGGAAAGGCAGCATCTCTGGAGAGAAAGAATGGGTGACGAACACGCTTGATTCTTGAAGGTCTTCTGCACAAGGAACTTACAAGACCTTTGGATAGGGTACCACACATGATTTTGACCTTAGCATGATGATGGAACAGCAAAATATTTCCACGTTAGAAAGTCAATCAATGAAGATCTAGGAGTTGATTAAAAGGAGATATTACCATGGAGACAGAATAATGGCTCAAGTAAGAATTTTGCAAACTTGAGGAATCTTTATTTGTACAACAGGAAACAGATTCAATAGCAACAGTCAGAGACAACTTTTGTAAATATATCAAATCAAATTAATTTATACAGATATGGGGGAACAAAAGAGGCAATGAATAACTTGACTGAAGAGCCAGCACACAGTTAGAAAGGACTAATACTTCCTGTGAAGTATTGCCCCCTAGATAGAGACAAAATGCTGGAGTAACTCAATGGGACAGGCAATATCTCTGGAGAGATAGGATGGGTGAAGTTTCGGGTCAAGATCCTTTTTCAGACCCAACCCTGAAACGTCATTGATCCTTTCTCTCCAGATATGTAGCCTGACCTATTGAGTTACTCCAGCACTTTGCGTCTATCTTCAGTATATACCAGCATCTGCAGTTCCTTTCTACACACATGTTGCCCCCTGCCAGGAGCAAGGCGAGAATGCCGGTAGGAACACGGCAGTTTTCTCTCCAAACCAAGGCTCTTGCCATCAGCCACCAAACAAATTGAATCAGCCCATGACTGCGACAAATTCACTCAGCAACATCTCACCTGGGCCTGGGGGTCATTTCTCAGGGCTGGACCAAGAAGGATAGTACAGAGAGCACTTAATCAGGAGAAGGATAGTGAGATGTGGAGGCTCAAGATACAGAGGGTGGGGAGCAGAGAGACAGAGGAAAGATATGGGTCCATGTCATTGTATATCCACATCTAAAATGTGTCTTTAATTAAATTTTACTGACTGTATGATGTGAGATGAGAAAGACTTTTCTTCACACAGAGAGTGGTGAGTCTCTGGAACTCTCTGCCACAGAGGGTAGTTGAGGCCAGTTCATTGGCTATATTTAGAGTGAGTTGGATGTGGCCCTTGTGGCTAAGGGGATCAGAGGTATGGAGAGAAGCAGGTACGGGATACTGAGTTGGATGATCAGCCATGATCATATTGAATGGCGGTGCAGGCTCGAAGGGCTGAATGGCCTACTCCTGCACCTAATTTCTATGTTTCTATGTTTCTATGTATGCCATGTTGCCATCTTCCCCTCACCTAACAATGATCTACTCTACATTTTCCTTGATCTCATCCCCTTTGTTCACTTATTTTCACACCCTCCTCTTCCATATCTCCATGTCTCCCGCTCCCTTGAATTTCAGTCTGAAAACTGCTCTCAACCCCAAACGCCACCCATTCCTTCTATCCAGAGATGCTGCCTGTTACTCCAGCATTTTGTGTCCATCCTGTTATGTCTATAGTCCCTCCTACAAGATATAGAGCTTTGCATCATACACCCACATTCCATGAACTGCTCTGTACATACAATGACAAGATTCCAGTGCCTCCTACAATTAATCATTTCAGGGACACTCTAATCCAATGTATGTTTCTATAAATAACCTCCTTCTTTGTATCCTTCCATGAATGGTTTCTTATACTGTTTTGTTCCAGAAGCAGTCTGCTACATCACATCAATATGTGACTGAAAATCTAGACTCTACTGTTCTCTAAATAATCCTCAGTAATGTATCGATCTGTGAATAGTATCCCCATACCATCTCATCCTGTGAATCATCCTGCACCATTTCACTTTACGAATCATCTTTTGCAACAGAATCAATCTGTGAATACCTTCCTCAAGTGTTAAAGTAGGAACTGCAGATGCTGGAAAATCGAGGGTACACAAAAAGCTAGAGAAACTCAGCGGGTGCAGCAGCATCTAAGGAGCGAAGGAGATAGAAGGGTCTGAAGAATGGTTTCAGCCCAAAACCTTGCCTATCTCCTTCACTCCTCAGATGCTGCTGCACCCGCTGAGTTGCTCCAGCTTTTTGCGTACCTTCCTCAAGTGCATCTTTCTGCCAATACTTCCCGAAGGCATATAGTTCTCTGAATAATCGCGTGCAACATATCAGTCTATGAATATTCCCCTACTTTCTATCCTCGCGTGAATATTTCCTCTGACAGTGTATTGATCTTTGAATATACTCATCTATCACATTGTTTTGAATAGACTCAGCCCAGTACAAAAAGGGACAGAGCCGGCTGTACTTTATGAGACGGCTCTGCTCCTTCAACATCTGCAGTAAGATGCTGCAGATCTTCTACCAATCGGTGGTAGCCAGTGCGATCTTCTTTGCAGCCGCAGGCTGGGGCAGCAGGGCGAAGGCTTGGAACACCTAGGGGTGGGGGGGTTGGATTCATGGGAGGTGGTCTGGGTGAGGAGGATGCTCCTCAAACTGTGGAGCATCCTGGACAATACAGCTCACCCCCTCCATGACACACTGGTCAACCTGACGAGTGCCTTCAGCAACAGACTGGATCCACCAAGATGCAGTACAGAACGCCACAGGAAATCCTTCTTCCTTGGGGCTATCAAACTGTACAACTCCCCCCCCCCCCCCTTCTGCCGTGGGTTAGACTGATACTGGCTCCCCACATTCCCCCCCCCCCCCCCCCCCACCCCCACCATCCCCAATCTTTGCACATCCATCAAGCCTTTCCACTCGTCACGTTAATTTTCAAGTTTCATGTATTTGGTGTTTTTAGGACTGTTGGTAGATCAATTTCCCTCCTGGGTTAAATAAAGTTTATCATACCATATCATATATTGTTCTATGAAATGTCTCTCAGACTGTATAGAACTGCAAATATACGCATGCACTAAGTAAATCTGTGAATAGATGTCTATAATGCCACGTTGTGAGAATAGTCTCCTGAGCTATCTTATGCTGTGAATATTCCCCTACTGTATCTTTGATTTATTATAAGATTTTACGGGTGCTTGGTTTTGTTCCCAGCTGTGGCCTTGGTAGCCAGCTGTTGAAACAAACACATGGAGGTCCACGCATCTGGAGCTACCGGGCAGCGATAACTTGAATAATAATAATAAGAATGATAACTTGAGTAAGCTATTGAAAGATGATAAACTGTTTGCTCAGATTTCTTTTTGGTCCTTTGGAGAAAACACTGGACGAAGAAGAGCAGAAAATAAAGTCTTTGTCCAATTTCATGTTTCTGCCAGCAATCTAAAGATTGGACCTTTCTTGTGTTGAGATTACAACCTCTCCGCAGACCACAGAGGCAATACATGACTCTATTTTCTAACTATTTTTTCTGGCTGGTTATAAACTCATTGGCAAATGCTTCTGTGCAAGTGAATTACTCCTTTGCAACATGTTCCAACTCCAAGGGTGGTTGAGACACTGACCTAAGTGAAGCAGGTTAGACCATTGTGAAAAGATGCAACTCAGAATGCTCTTGCACCAATGGGGTACCAATGTAGTCATGACGTGAAAGTCAAAGTCATTGCTGAGTTTTCACAGGGTAAATTATTCAAGGTTAAAGTCATCATGTTCAAATCTATAGTGGAGGGCTCTACAGGGGAAGTAACACAGTTTAATCAATGTGACTTTTAATAATTTGTAAGGATTTTTAGGATGTTTCAATTATTTAAGAATTGTTAATTTAATCAATTTTAAGAGTTACTGGCGATCAGACCCATCTCCCCTCTAGCCAAATATGTTTTCTCAATTCTGCATTTCCCTCTTACTTTTTGCCCCATAATTGGTGGCCCGACCTTAAACCACCTGGATCCTAAGTTCTGAAAGTCCCAATTTCTTCTTCTCGCATATGGCGTGCACAGCTTACAGTGTAGACACCAAAACACTACATCTAATTGTTTGTGCACGTCGGGTTGATTGCATTAGTCAAAACAGGGTCGACCACATGAAGGTTGCAATCTCCCACCACTGTCCCAACTAAATCTCTGTCTCTCCAATTATTTTTGCTCCTCATAGATCTTTAAAACAAAACTCTCTGAACAAGTTTTTTGTTAAATATTTTTATTAGACGTAAGTACATATTAAAAGAATATACTTGTCACATACATTCTTAATATTATTAATATTAACAGTTATGTCTTATTTGTATTTCTATAGATTTTTTTGTTTTTATTGCAGATAGGAAAAAATAGAGAAAAATAAAGTAAAAATAGAAAATCAAAAAAAAGAGTGGAGTGCTAAACAGGTTATCCATCATTGGAGATATATCCATGATTTGTTATGTATGAATCTTCATCCATTCCTTTATTCAGGCTTCAGTCAGGCTCTCGCACCGAGCCATTTTGACCCTTTAAATATTCAATAAATGGAGACCATATCCCTCTGAAAAGATCCAACTTGTCCAGTAGGACAAGCCTTAATCTTTCCAGATGAAGTGTCTCCGACATTCCTGTAATTCACATTTTGGTTGTGGGGGATGTAGGACCTTTCCAGAATTTCAATATTAACGTTTTCCCAATTATTAAACTGTAATCAATAAAAATTCTTTGATTCGTTGTTATTAATTGATCTGTTTCTAATATTCCCAATATTATTAATTTTGAGTCAGGGATCAGATTCATATTAACAACATTCGAAATTATCTTAAATATTTCTGTCCAAAATTTAGTAATTTTTATACAATTTGTAAATAAGTGCGTTAAGTTAGCTTCTAAGTGCTGACATGTATCACATATGGCAGATACATTTGAAAAAATACTGTGTAATTTGGATTTTGAATAATGTAATCTATGTAATATTTTAAATTGTATACGAGAGTGTCTAGCATTTAATGAACAATGGTGTATATGTTGTAAACTTTCATCCCATACTTCTAGTCTGATTAATTGACCTAATTCGTTTTCCCATGATTGCCTATAGATTTCTGTTATTGGGACATCGTTTTCCAATAAAATGTTATAAATATATGATATCAATTTTTCTGTGTTTGAGTGTTTATTTAGACATTCATTTAAAATTTCTGCCTTTCTATTTCTGATTTCTTGTGTGTTTGCTTTTACATAGTCTCTAATTTGTAAATATTTATACTAATCTTTTGAATGTAATCCATAAATTTGTTGTAATTCTTGAAATGACAGGAAGGAATTTTCCCCAAAGTGATCGCCCATCTTATTAATTCCATAGTTTTTCCATTGTAAAAAACCTTTGTCCATCATTGAAGGTTTAAATGTAACGTTATTTACAATGGTAAGGGCTAGTGGTATACATTCCAATTTTAATGTTTTCTTTATTTGTTTCCAGATACGTATCCCACTTTCTATTATAGGATTTTCACTATAGATTTTCTTACCTAGTTTAATATTAGCGAATAAAATCGAGCTAATTTCAAAAGGCGAACAATCTACTTTTTCCATTTTTAACCAGATCAGTTGTCTATCTGTCTCTACTAACCAAACATTCATATTTTTAATATTAACTGCCCAGTAATAAAACATGAAGTTTGGCAGTGCTAGACCTCCATTTATTTTTGATTTACATAAATGTTTTTTATTTATTCTATGGCTCTTATAATCCCAGATAAAGTTGGTGACAAAAGAATCAACCTTCTTAAAGAAATTTTTAGGAAGATAGAAACATAGAAACATAGAAATTATGTGCAGGAGCCGGCCATTCGGCCCTTCGAGCCTGCACCGCCATTCAATATGATCATGGCTGATCATCCAACTCAGTATCCTGTACCTGCCTTCTCTCCATACCCCCTGATCCCTTCAGCCACAAGGGCCACATCCAACTCCCTCTTAAATATGGCCAACAAACTGGCCTCAACTACCTTCTGTGGCAGAGAATTCCACAGATTCACCACTCTCTGTGTGAAAAACGATTTTCTCATCTCGGTCCTAAAAGACTTCCCCCTTATCCTTAAACTGTGACACCTTGTCCTGGACTTCCCCAACATCGGGAACAATCTTCCTGCATCTAGCCTGTCCAACCCCTTAAGAATTTGTAAGTCTCTATGAGATCACCCCTCAATCTTCTAAATTCCAGCGAGTACAAGCCAAGTCTATCCAGTCTTTCTTCATATGGAAGTCGTGCCATCCCAGGAATCAGTCTGGTGAACCTTCTCTGTACTCCCTCGATGGCAAGAATGTCTTTCCTCAGATTAGGAGACCAAAACTGTACACAATACACCCAGGTGTGGCCGCACCAAGACCCTGTAGAACTGCAGTAGAACCTCCCTGCTCTTGTACTCAAATCCTTTTGCTATGAATGCCAACATACCATTTGCTTTCTTCACAGCCTGCTGCACCTGCATGCCTACTTTCAATGACTGGTGTACCATGGCATCCAGGTCTCGCTGCATCTCCCCTTTTCCTAATCGGTCACCATTCAAATAATAGTCTATCTTCCTGTTTTTGCCACCAAAGTGGATAACCTCACATTTATCCACATTATACTGCATCTGCCATGCATTTTCCCACTCACCCAGTCTATCCAAGTCATCCTGCAGCCTCCTAGCATCCTCCTCACAGCTAACACTGCCCCCCAGCTTCGTGTCATCCGCAAACTTCGAGATGTTGCATTTAATTCCCTCGTCCAAATCATTAATGTATATTGTAAATAGCTGGGGTCCCTGCACTGAGCCTTGCGGCACCCCACTAGTCACTGTCTGCCATCCTGAAAAGGACCCGTTCACTCCTACTCTTTGCTTCCTGTCTGCCAGCCAGTTCTCTATCCACATCAATACTGAACCACCAATACCGTGTGCTTTAAGTTTGTATACCAATCTCTTGTGTGGGACCTTGTCGAAAGCCTTCTGAAAGTCCAGATACAACACATCCACTGCTTCTCCCTTATCCACGCTACTAGTTACATCCTCAGAAAATTCAATAAGATTCGTCAGACATGATTTACCCTTCGTAAATCCATGCTGACTTTGTCCAATGATTTCACCACTTTCCAAATGCGCTGCTATTCCATCTTTAATAATTGACTAGCAGTTTCCCCACTACCGATGTTAGACTAACTGGTCTGTAATTCCCCGTTTTCTCTCTCCCTCCCTTTTTAAAATGTGGGGTTACATTAGCTACCCTCCAATCCTCAGGAACTACTCCAGAATCTAAAGAGTTTTGAAAAATTATCACTAAGGCTTCTGCTATTTCTGGGGCTACTTCCTTAAGTACCCTGGGATGCAGCCTATCTGGCCCTGGGGATTTATCGGCCTTTAATCCATTCAATTTACTCAATACCACTTTCCGGCTAACCTGGATTTCACTCATTTCCTCCATCTCATTTGACCCGCGATCCCCTGCTATTTCCGGCAAATTATTTATGTCTTCCTTAGTGAAGACAGAACCAAAGTAGTTATTCAATTGGTCTGCCATGTCCTTGTTCCCCATGATCAATTCACCCGTTTCTGACTGCAAGGGACCTACATTTGTTTTAGCTAATCTTTTGCGTTTCACATACCGATAAAAACTTTTGCAGTCAGTTTTTATGTTCCCTGCCAGTTTTCTTTCATACTCCATTTTCCCTTTCCTAATTAAGCCCTTTGTCCTCCTCTGTCCGTCTCTGAATTTCTCCCAGTACCCTGGTAGGCTGTTTTTTCTGGCTAATTTGTACACTTCATCTTTTTCTTTGATACTATCCCTGATTTCCCTCGTTATCCACGGATGCGCCACCTTTCCTGATTTATTCTTTTGCTATACTGGGATGAACAATTGTTGTAGTTCATCCATGCAGTCTTTAAATGCCTTCCATTGCATATCCACCGTCAACCCTTCAAGAATCAACTGCTAGTCCATCTTGGCCAATTCATGTCTCATACCCTCAAAGTTACCTTTCTTTAATTCAGGACCCGTGTTTCTGAATTAACAATGTCACTCTCCATCCTAATGAAGAACTCAACCATATTATGGTCACTCTTGCCCAAGGGGCCACGTACAACAAGGCTGCTAACTAACCCTTCCTCATTACTCAATATCCAGTCTAGAATAGCCTGCTCTCTCGTTGGTTCCTCCACATGTTGGTTTAGAAAACTATCCCGCATACATTCCAAGAAATCCTCTTCCTCAGCACCCCTGCCAATTTGATTCACCCAATCTATATGTAGATTGAAGTCACCCATTATAACGGTTTTACCTTCGTTGCACGCATTTCTAATTTCCTGTTTGATGCCATCCCAACTCCACTACTACTGTTAGGTGGCCTGTACACAACACCCACTAGCGTTTTCTGCCCCTTAGTGTTTTGCAGCTCCACCCATATCGATTCCACATCCTCCAAGCTAATGTCATTCCTTTCTATTGCGTTAATTTCCTCTCTAACCAGCAATGCTACCCCACCTCCTTTTCCTCTCTGTCTATCCTTCCTGAATATTGAATATCCCTGGATGTTCAGCTCCCAGCCTTGGTCAACCTGGAGCCATGTCTCCGTGATCCCAACTATATCATAATTATTAATAGCTATCTGCACATTCAACTCATCCACCTTATTACGAATGCTCCTCGCATTGAGACACAAAGATATATCGGAATCAATTGGAAGAGATATATTAATTGCGGGAGAAAAATCATTTTTATTGCATTAATTCTACCTAGCATTGAAACAGGTAATGTTTTCAAATATAAAATATTCTTATTTAATTTATTCAATAAAAGTGGAAAATTGGATTTAAATAAAGAATCAAATCTTTTTGTTACATAAATTCCAAGATATTTGATTTTTTCATTTGCTATCTTAAAAAGAAATTGTTGTAATATATGTAAGTTATTTACCATTATTGCCATGTTCACTTTTATTCCAATTAATACTATATCCTAAAAATAATCCAAATTCAGTTATTAATTTTAATAAATTTGGAATACTAATTTCCGGCTTTGTAATATAAAGTAATACATCATCCGCATCCGCATATAAGGAGATTTTACTTTCAGTATCTCTGGTGTCATACCCATATATTTCAGGATGTAATCTCACACGTTGAGCAAATGGTTCTATTGCAAGTGCAAACAATAGCGGGGATAAAGGACAACCTTGTCTGCAGCCTCGGAATAAATTAAATTTACTTGATAGCATTTGATTTGTTAGTTTTCTGGCTGTTGGATTTGTGTATGATAATTTGTCCCAAGTAATAAACTTCTCTCCCAACTTAAAAGTTTCCATAACCGAAAACAATGCATTCCACCTGGTCAAAGGCTTTTGATCAGTATTTAAAAGAGCTATAGCTCTATATGATCCTGGGTCATCCAGATCTGTGTCTATTTTAGGTATAAGTGTTATAATAGATTCATTTAACATTTCTGGTAGTTTCTGGTGGGTATAGATGTATTCATAGAGTATCTTCAAACGTGGTGCAATCAGATCATAAATTTTTTTATAAAATTCCGAACCAATACCATCTGGTCCCGGTGTTTTACCATTTTTTAATGATCTGATAGATTCTTCAATTTCTTTTACTGATATTTCAGCATTTAGTGATTCTCTATTTTGTGAATCGAACCCATTTAGATTACATTTTTTTTTAAATGCTTCTATTCCTATCCTGTTTTCTGTCATTTTAGCTGAATATAATTTTTTATAATATTGCAAAAATCTCTCATTAATATCTTTGGGTTGTACTAATGGTTCGCCATTGTATGATTTAATCCTATGGATTATTTTTTCTCCCTCCATTTTCCGTAATTGATGAGCCAATAATTTTTGAGGTTTATCTCCAAATTCAAATTGTAATTGTTTAGTGTATTGATAGAGTTTTACAACTTGATCTGAGTATATTTTATTTAATTTATATTTCAGTGCAGTGATTTTGTTATGTTTTGTTATGGATGGATTAGCAGCATTCTCTGTGTCTAATTGTTTAATCTCCTTTTCCAATTCCTGTTTCTCCCTCAGATTCTCTTTATTATAAAATTCTTGAGAAGAAATCATAATTCCATGGGCATATGCTTTAATAGTTTCCCATAATAGGGAAAAAGATATTTCCGGTTTATCATTTACTTCAAAGAAAATCTTGATCTGTTCTATAATATATTCCTGAGTTACTTTGTCTTTTAAAATTTGTGGGTTAAATCTTCATTATCCTTGTTTTTCCATTTTACCATTTATTTTAATCATAAATGTTAAAGGTGCGTGATCTGAGATTGTAATATTATGGTATTTTGAATTGTAAGTAAGTGATATGAGTTTAGAGCCTACCAAAAAATAATCTATTCTTGAAATCGTACAGCTGAATAAAATGAATATTCACGTCCAGTTGGATTTTCTACTTTCCGAACATTTTTAATATTACTAGTATCCATGTATGCATTTAATAAGTCACTGGAATGGGATTTGGTTTTCCTCTGTCTTGTGGATCTATCTAAATAACCGTCTAGTGTACAATTTAAATCTCCTCCAATTATTAAGTTATGTTGTGCTATTTTCGGGATATTATTAAATATTTTCTTAAAGAACAGTGGACTATCAAAGTATGGTCCATAAACATTAACAAAAATTATTTTTGTGCATTTAATTCTCCTATTACAATAATGTATCTACCATCACTGTCAGTTATAGTTGATGTATGTTTAAATAAAGTGCCTTTACGGAATAATATTGCTATGCCTCTGGATTTGTGTGTAAAAGAAGAACGATACGTTTTATCTATCCATTTAGCTTTCAGCCTATGCTCGGCATCTTTTTTTAAGTGTGTTTCTTGAATAAAAAGTACATCAGCTTTAATTGCTTTTAAATGTGCTAGTACTTTACCTCTATTAATTGGTTAATTAATACCTTTAACATTCCAGCTACAAAACGTTATTCCTTCATTCCCCGTATTCATTTTTAAATCTTGCATCTTTTGTCTATAGAGGCCTATAATAGAGCCAATGGTTCAGTTCGACAGACCCGACCTTACACCCGAACTCCGAATAGACGAATTTTAAGACCCTTAAATGTCTCTCACGTGTATATCTCCTTTGCTCCAATTTGTAACTCCATTCAAACTGAAAATCATAACGATAGATTATAATAGAAGAAAAAAGAGGATGGATTAAGAAATTAATAATGTGCACAAAGAAGGAAAAAACTACATATAGTATTGGTGTAGTTAGTGCTAGCCATGGCTAACCATCTACCGACCTCTGTAGTTGATGTTACCAACTTAACCAGCTCCCTGGTTTCTTGAAATTTTTATTCCATAGCAGTATTTTACCAGGGATATTGGATTTTAAAATATTCGGGTTCCAATAATCAGGAATGTGAGGATACATATATTTAAAACTTATTTAAGAATATAATAAAAAAAACGAAAAAAAAGAAAGAAAATAAAAATAATTAATAAAAAAAGAAAAAAAGAGTTTCCAAGGAGGGCAAATGTAATCAAACTCTATATTTGACACTAAACATTCAATTATAGGTAAGTATTAGTCATTAGTGATAATTATTAGCTCTGATTAGTAAAAATACCACACTATAGTTTTAGTATTTATTAGTTATTTGTATTAGTAGTGCAGTTATACTAATTATTAGTATCCACGGGAGAGTTTCTGATCCACATCTTTCTCCAGCTTCCTTAGACATGACTTTAGTTCCATCCAGTCCTGCAAAGTCAGTTTATTCAATGATGAAGTTCAGTTTTAAAAGTATTATTCAAACTTCCTCTCGAACCTTAATCTTCTGGGCAAAGTCCAGTGCCACCACAGGGTTGGTGAAAAAGTGTTCATTCTGATTGTAGGTGACTCTTAGGGTAGCTGGATACCTCAGACCATATTTCAAGTTCTTCACTTCCCTCAAGATTCTTTTGGTCTCATTAAACGCTTTTTGTTTCCTAGAGACCTCTGCTGGGTAGTCTCGATAGATACTGATCCCGTATCCTTCAAATGTAAGATTTCTGTTTCTTGTAATTTTTTGCATTATCTCCTCCAGGACATAGTCATACTGAACTCTTATTATCATTTGTCTTGGCGGAGCACCTTGTCTTGTCTGGCGTCTCATCGCTCTGTGTGCTCGAGCAAGTAAAGGCTTTTGATCCAGAGATGAAACTTTTTGCAGTAAATTTGCAGTAAATTCTCGGGGATCTTGATCCGCCTCTTTCCCTTCTGGAATACCCACAATTCTTAGGTTCTGTCTTCTCTGGCGACCTTCCAATTCAGTACATTTCTCAGTTATTTTGCCCAGTAGTTCAGTTAGGCGTTGGTTTACTCTGATAAGTTTTGCCGTAGTCTGAGCACTTGTTTCGGCTAGTTCTTCAAGGTCCTTTATGGCTAACGTCTGTTGATTCAGTGCTACCTCCACAGGATTCAGCCTTTCTTCAAGATCAGTTGTCACTTTTCTGATTTTAACATTTGTCTCGTTTGTCATACTTGCAGTTTGTTCAGTCAGTATTTCTGCAATTTCTTTCTTCAGTTTATCCGATGTATTCATAGCCGTGATATTAATTTCAAGCTTTAAGTCCATCATTTCCTCCTTGTTTTTTTTATTTCTTCCCCAAAATTCATCTTCTTCAATTCTTCGTTCCTTTTTGCAAGTTCACTCTTTAGTTCCTCCTTTAAGCCAACAATTTCACTTGCAATAAAAGTTTTAAGATATTCATCTTCCGATTTGTTCATCGTTTTTCTCGACACATCTTCTTGGGATAGCGTCCTACCTGAGCCCGAGGCTTCAGTCGGGCCTTTTTCTTGTTCCACCGGTTTCTGCCTAGTAACATGACTTTTCAGTTTATCGGTGGGGGGGACTGCGCTGTGTATACATAGTAAATCGCGCGCCTGATGACGTCACTCACGGCAATCGGTACAGAAGCAGCAGGCAGCAGGTAGGTCGCTTTCTCCCCAATTTTTCAACATTTTTTCCAAGGAGCTGGCTGGCGTTGCTCTCTAGCCCTCCATAGCGCCACCGGAAGTCCCTCTCTGAACAAGTTTACAGACAATACAATTATTCACCGAAAGTTTACTAGGTTTTACTGGAATTCCATAAAGAATTGCCAGCACCAGCTCACTCAAGCAGTGGGAAATTTGGGATGTTTATGTAAATCTGGGAGTCAAGTTCTGACATGAATTTCTTGGCTTCACACAGACTCTGAATTCCACATAGTGTTCAACCATGGAACAATAACTTGCTGAGATTTATCAACATTTATGGCTCCCAAGGGAATAGAATAGGGAAAGTAACACAGTTTAACATCTGAGTCAGTGTTTTCCTTTTTTTGGTGGGTTATTTTAATAATTTCTCAAGGATTTTTAATTTCTTTCAATTTTCATAGATAGCGACCATCAGACCCATTCAAAGAGACAAAATCTTTCATAGCTTTGCTAGATGATTTTCTTGGGAGTGTGGCTTTGATGGTTGTCAAAGGTTTTAGGGTTTGTGGGTGAGGCTTGTTCTGGCCTGTTCACCGATTCAATTATTTTGTTTGAGGCGAAGATAGACACATAAAGCTGAAGTAACTCAGTGGGTTAGACAGCATCTCTAGGGAAGAGGAATAGGTGACGTGTCGGGTAGAGATGTTCAACGCCGTCACCTATTCCTTTTCTCCAGAGATGTTGTGTGACCAGCTGAGTTACTCCACCTTTTTGTGTCTATATTTGGTTTACACCAGTATCTGCAATTCCTTCCTACACATATGTTGTTTGAGGTCCTTGTGCCACGTAAAGTACCAATCTCTATCGAGACCAAGTGCGACAGGACGATCGTTTAGCTGAACACCTATGCTCAGTCTGCCTGGGCCTACACGTTCACCCGGTTGCCAAACACTTTAACTCCCCCTCCCATTCACATACTGATGTTTCCGACCTGGGCATTCTCCACTGTCAGAGTGAGGCCACATGCATATTGGAGGAACAGCACCTCATATTTTGCTCGGGCAGCTAACAACACAATGATATGATTATTGATATCTCTAATTACAAGTAACCCTTGCATTCCCATTCCCTCTCTCTCCCTCCGTCTCTGTCCCTCCCCCATCCTAGTCATCTTGCTGGTTTCACTATTTATATCCCTTTGTTATCACTTCTTCCACAGCCAACAATGGACCATTGTGGGCTCCACCTTTCCTTGGTCATCAGTGCCGGCTCTGATTTGTTCTGTACCTTTTCATACCTCTAGTATCCCTCTCCCCAGACTCTCAGTCTGAAGAACGTGGAAACTTAGAAAATAGGTGCAGGAGTAGGCCATTCGGCCCTTCAAGCCTGCACCGCCTTTCAATATGATCATGGCTGATCATCTAACTCAATATCCTGTACCTGCCTTCTCTCCATAGGGTTTCGGCCCGAAACGTTGCCTAGCTCCTTCGCTCCTTAGATGCTGCTGCACCCGCTGAGTTTCTCCAGCTTTTTGTGTACCTTCTCTCCATACCCCCTGATCCCTTTAGCCACAAGGGCCACATCTAACTCCCTCTTAAATATAGCCAATGAACTGGCCTCAACTACCTTCTGTGGCAGAGAATTTTACAGAAGGGTCTGAACCCAAAACGTCAGCTATTCATTTTCTCCAAAGATACTGCTTGACCTGCTAAGTTACTCCAGCATTGTGTGTCTATTTTCCATTTAGACAATGTTGGCCAACAATTTTAGTCATTCAGATTGAGACCACATGAATTCAGGGCAATGGGAATTTTGGCAGGCCATAGTCCCTGCATAATTACATCTTCTGTCAATTTATGTTCATAATAATCATTCTCTAGTGAAGCACATTGAGAGATGATCCCATGGAGAACGCACTTTAACAGTGCAGGTTGAGGCAGTAAATATTTGTTTTCTAGATCACTAATCAAAACAAATCACGTTTACTAGCACTAGCTTTTAACTGTTTAATTTCATTGTCATTCTGTCAATCTTGCAATAAAGTGTTATAGTTCCAAATCAGTTCCTATTTGCTGCAATTTTTTTGAATGGATCCAGGGCGGAAGGCAATTTTTCTAAACACTGAATTCTAGATGCTGCAATTATTGTAATCGCAGCCCTTAATTTGAAAATGTGTTAGCCTCCAACCTAAACTGAAAAAGCTGTTGCTTCAAGCAGGACGCTGCCAACTGAGTAATGCTTCTGGGCATTCAGAGGTTGCAATGGATACTGTAATGAAATAAATTTTCCTTTCCTCATAATAATGTTTATTCAACTCGAAATGTAATAACTAATTTCAGTGAATGTTCCAATGCCAAAGAATTGCATTGCTATGCCAGACTGTTGCAATTTCTCCGATACTGAGGCCAGTTTCAGTTTAGTTTAGAGATACAACTGCTCCTCGACCGATGAAAGTATCACAAGTCGAAGCATCATAAACCCATCGAAAACCGAAAATATTGCAAGTCGAAAACGCATTTAATACATAGCAATCACGTGACCGGAAGTGGCGTACAGCTCGCTGCCGTTGTTCAGTGTTGGCCGATCGTAAGGTCGAAATATCACGTTGAATCATTGTGAATCGGGGAGCACCTGTACAGCAATTGAAACAGGCTATTTTGCCCACTGAGTCCACATTGACCATTGATCACCTGCTCACATTGGTTCTATGTTATCCCACTTCCTGCACACCAGTGACAATTTACAACAGTCAATAAATCTACAAACGCACAAGTCTTTCGGTTGTGGGAGGAAGCCAGAGAACCCGGAGGCAATCCACTCAGTCACATGGAGAAGAGAACATGCATATTTCACACAGACAGCACCTGAGGTCAGGATTGAACCCGTCTCTGGTGCTGTGTGGCAGCAGCTCTATCCATTGAGCCTTTGTCCTAATTAACACCATCCGCCCCGAGTCAAAAGGACTATGATCAATATAGAAATAATCTGATCATTGCTGCTCGTCTCAAACCTGCAATTCCAGGCTAATACCAATTCTAGGATAGGAGACAGGAGTTGTCCTGTGTTGTTCTGCTACTAGATTCTTAACTTACAAGTATGGGATTACAAGCAGGGAAGTTCAATCTCTCTGCAACAATCAGGGAGTTTAAATTTGCTAAATAACAACTCGAGCAGTTTTGCTCGCCTCATTACA
This sequence comes from Okamejei kenojei, assembly GCA_035221665.1. NCBI lineage: Eukaryota > Metazoa > Chordata > Chondrichthyes > Rajiformes > Rajidae > Okamejei > Okamejei kenojei. The sequence continues at coordinate 83,412,737 of CM069137.1, forward strand.
GGAGGCTTTGAAGAGGGTGCAGAGGAGGTATATCAGAATGCTGCAATTATTAGGGGGTTTCAGCGACAGGGAAAGGTTGGAGAAACATGGACCGTTTTCTCTGAGACGACAGAGGTTGAAGGGGATACGATAGAAGTACACAAAATTATTATGTCAAAGATAGTCTAAACAGTCAGAACTGTTTTTTCCAGGCTGGATATGTCCAACACTAGAGGGCATAGCTATGAGGTGAGAAGGACAGGCTTAATGGAGATTTTATACAGAGACTGATAGGGACCAGGAACACATTGCCAAGAGTGGTGGTGGAGGCAGATATGATAGTGGAGTTTAAGAGGCTTTTAGATAGGCACATGGAAGTGCTGGGAATAGAAGGATATGGATTACGTACAGGCAGATGAGATCACTTTACCTGGCATAATGTTTGGCGCAGACAATGTGAGCGGATGCTCCATTCCTGTGCTATACTGTTCAATGTAAGTAAGTAAAGTAAAGTAAAATATAAATTTTATTTATATTTTAAATCAACTCGCGTTGAAACCAAAGTGCTTTACAGAAAATAAATAATCAATTTTCCGTACATCCATAGAACAAAAATTAAAAATAAGGAAAAAAAATGACACAACACATTATAGAATTCAACATGAACGTCCCCCCACAACAGAATCAAAATTTTCCACTGTGGGGAAAGGCACCAAAAAGTTCAGTCCTCTTCCTCTGTGATCACCCGAGGTCGGGGCCTATTTGTGGCCTCCGCGGCCAGCCCGATGTTTTCAGGCCCACTTTAGATGGAAGATGGAACTCCGGCGTCGGGTGAACACTCGTCGGCTACTTGGAAAATGTCTGGAGCGGCCGCTTCCTCTCCGGAGACCGCGGCACCCAAAGTCCTCAGGTGCCGCTCCAGTCCAATTGTAGGCCGCGAGGAAGGGGCGAGGAAGCAGCTCGGAGGGAAGCCACCTCTCCGACCAGGTAGGGACTAGGAAATAAAGTTTCCCTCTTCCCCTCCCCCACCCCCCACATAAAAGACCTGCAACAAACATTTTGTTTTAACAGGACTAAAAATAAAAAAGGGTGAAAGGATGGACTGCAGGCAGAGCAGCCATACACAACAGCGCCCCACTCCTGCAGCCCCTTTACTTAGAATGTACTCTGTTCTAAGTAAAAAGTAAAAAACTTGTGTCAGTAACGGTGGCCACAAAAAAAATCCTACTAGTATTTAAAATCAAGTGGGTTACTTTGTCTTCCATCACAATCCCTGGGTACGTTCTGTGCTGCCAAAAGGACGAATTTGCCAGATGTCCTGTCACATGATATACAGAGGGGAGCAGTGACCTCGTGGGGTTTCAACACTGAATCCAGACCTCAAAGTCTGATGGCATTCAGTCAAATAAACCTTGTGCTTATTAGCATCTTCTGTCTCACTCAGAAGATTAATCAGCCAAGGGGGAATTAGTAAAAGAGAGAGTGAACTTCACTGTTGCTATAGATCCGAGCAAATTAAACACTCCCCCCACCTCCACCCGAACACGACTTGTCGACATAGTTCTCATTCTGTTGCATTTCATTTCCTGCCATTGTAAGAATCTGATGCTTGAGTATGGGAGCAGAAGATGTTTAGTTTAGTTTATTATTGTCACATGTTCTAAGGTACAGTGAAAAGCTTTTGTTTGCATGCTATCAAATAAAAGAAGACTACATACAGTGTGATTACAATCAAGTTGTCCACAGTGCACAGTGTAAAGTATAAAGGGGACAACATTTAGTACCAGGTAATGTCTGATAAATTCCAATTAATTATAGTTTGAAGGTCTCCAACAAGGTAGATGGGAGGTCAGGACCGCACTCTAGCTGAGGAGGGGACCATTCAGTTGCCTGATTACAGCTGGGAAGAAACTGTCCCTGAATCTGGAGATATGCATTTTCAAACTTCTGTACCTTTGGCCTGATGGGATAGGGGAGAAGAGGGAGTGTCTGGGGTGAACCCGTCCTTGATTGTGCTGGTGGAATTGCCGGAGGCAGCGTGAAGTGTAGATGGAGTCAATGGAAGGGAGCTTGGTTTGCGTGATGGTCTGGGCTGCTTCCACAACTCTCTGCAATTTCTTGAAGTCATGGACAGAGCTGTTCCCATGAACATAACATGCTTTAGTATCCCAGCAAAGTTCCCTTTAACACCATTGGCACCCATCATTCACAAGCATTTATTATAACACACTTATATTTATGTCTCATCTTTCCAGCCTCCTTGCAGAGATCAATACCTCAAATTCAATAGGTTCAACCTCCCTATTAACTCTCTTTACATCCTCCTCAAACTCAGCTTGTACATTAATATCTCCCCACAAATATTTCCACTGTTGGAATTTTGAACATTTGATGACAAGCAAGATCCGATTAATTGATATAATTTTAAATTCATCCTGTGAAAAGAAAGTCCTATTTAAGGGAGTGTCTGGGGTGGGCCTCGATCGGAGATGAGGAAACACTTTTTCACACAGAGAGTTGTGTGTCTTTGGAATTCTCTGCCTCAGATGGTGGTGGAGGCCGGCTCTCTGGATACTTTCAAGAGAGAGCTAGATAGGGCTCTTAAAGATAGCGGAGTCAGGGGATATAGGGAGAAGGCAGGAACGGGGTACTGATTGTGGATGATCAGCCATGATCACATTGAATGGCGGTGCTGGCTCAAAGGGCCGAATGGCCTACTCCTGCACCTATTGTATATTGTCTATTGTCTATTTAATAACTAAATGAAAAGCACATTATTATACAAGATCATGCCAACATTTATTTGGCTCTGCAGAAGCGAACACAACATTTATTTCAGTATGGAATAGGATACTTTACAATACATCACATAAATAAATATGCAATATTTTCAGTGGTGGAATTGGAAAAGATGTTCAGGAGATAATTATGCCTGAAACTAATTGCCCCATCTGTTGGAGAAATTCATAGCCACTGCTGGGAGAGGAAAGAAAATCTCATGACTATTACACAGCAAACAGTAAAAGTGATGAGCATGTAAGAAGGAACTGCAGATTCTGGTTTAAACTGAAGAGAGATACAAAAAGCTGGAGTAACTCAGCGGGACAGGCAGCATCTCTGGAGAGAAGGAATGGGTGACGTTTCAGGTCAAGACCCTTCTTCAGACTGGTTATGGATAAGGGAAATGAGAGATATAGATGGTGATGTGGAGAGATAAAGAACAATGAATGAAAGATATGCAAAAAAGTAAAGATGATAGTAAAGGAAACAGGCCATTGTAAGCTGTTTGTAGGGTGGAAATGAGAAACAAAGATACTAGAGGAGCTAGATCCTCTAGTATCTTTGATGAGAAGCTAGTGTGACATGGGTGGGGGAGGGATAGAGAGAGAGGGAATGCTGGGGCTACCTGAAGTGAGAGAAATCTAAATTCATATCACTGGGCTGTAAGCTGCCAAAGCGAAACATGAGATGCTATTTGCATTTAGCCTCACAAGGGAGGAGACCTCGGACAGAAAGGTCTGTGTAGGAATGGGAAGGAGAATTAAAGTGTCTAGCAACTGAGTGATCAGAAAATGGAAAGAAAGTTAATTATTCTGAGAATAATCAGTCTGATATACTGTGTAGGAAGGGACTGCAGATCCTGGTTTAAATCGAAGGTTGACACAGAAAGTTGGAGTAAGTCAGCAAGTCAGGCAGCATCTCTGGAGAAAAGGAATAGGTCACATTTTGGGTCCAGACACTTCTTCAAACATTACCTTTTCCTTTTCTCCAGAGTTGCCGTCTGACCCGCTGAATTACTCCAGTCTGGTGTACTCTTATTTGTAAATGCCGGAGGATGGTAGAATTTTTCTATTATAAATGTATTTACAATATATAACCTAGCACTTATATAACAGCTTTCTGGTCTCATATATTCCTCATATTATGACATAAAATGGAGGCCATTTGGCCCATTAAATCTATGCCAGCTCAAAGAATCCCATTCCCCACTAATTTTCCTTTAACGTAATATCCCTCAACTGAAATTTGATTCTTCTAATATGCACATTAATCAATGGGTAAATTTTATTTACCCCACTAACCTACCTTTTCAGGATGTTTCAAGAAACCATTGTACAGCTAGAGTTGGAATGCAAGGAATTATATAACTGGTGTCCACACCAATAATAAAAGTGTTAATGACTGACAAACCTGTTTCAGTAATGTTGATCAAGGGATAATATTGAACAAGATTCTGGTCTTCAATGTAATGACATAAGATCTTGTACATCAATCATCTGAAATAGCAGACAAAACCTCAGTTTAGTATCTCACCTGAAAGACGCCACATTTGATAAAGCAACTTTCCCTCAGCATGAATTTCTGAGATCATGTCTCTAGAGGGGGAACTGAAATGTAACACCTTCTGGCACAGAGGTGAAAGCATTACAACTGTTAAAAAATTGACAAAGTTCTGAAAGATATGCTTAGCTTGAAGATGTGAGATCCTCGACATTTCTTGCCACAGATCCCACCTTACTTGTTGGGCATTTCCAGCCTTCTTCACTGACCTGTCCACTTATTTTGACACTTTCCAGGAAACATGCTCCAGTGCTCTCAAATCTCTCTGTTCTGCAACACTCTCCAGATCTTTACCATTTAAGCCCCTGTCCCACTTACGTGTCCTTGGCAAGCTAATTAAGCGACCTTGTGATCGCGTTGAGGTGCGACGGCCCTGCGAAGGTCGCGTGCGACTTAATGCATCCGCACAGCCATCTGGAGCGTGTGACATCATTTGAAGATAGATACAAAATGCAGGAGTAACTCAGCGGGCCGGCAGCATGTCTCGATAGAAGGAATGGGTGATGTTTTGGATCGAGACCCCTCTTCAGTCTGAAAGAAGGGTCTTGACCCGAAACGTCATCCATTCCTTCTCTCCAGAGATTTTACCGGTCCCGCTGTGTTACTCCTGCATTTTGTGTCTATCTTCAATTTTCTTGGCCCCGCTCTGGGAGTAGAAGTGGGGCGGATTCGGACCGCAATGGCCGTGAGCCCCAGGTTGAGCTCGGCAATCATTTGCCTGCTTCTGTTGCTGTTGGAGGTGAGACGTTGCGTTACGTCGCGCCAGAGTCTTGGGCCTGACCCACTTTGGCCGTCAGTTACGCGACAGGCTGGTGGCACGCAAAGATTTAGTTCGGTACAAAATCCCGGAGTGCTGCTCGATACCGCACACAACTCCACACCCCTCCGCGCTTCTCAGTGGGACCGGCCCCACGCGGCCACATGATGCCCGTGCGCCTCAACACGATGATGAGGTTGCATAATTTGCATGCCAAGGACACTTAAGTGGGACAGGGCCTTTACTGTCCAAGCCTTGCCCTGATTTGACATACCAAAGCTCAACACCTCACACCTGTCAAAGTTAAATTCTATTTGCATTCCTCAGTCTACCTTCCCAACTATCTAGTTCTTGGTGTAAACTTGGATAACTCAGCCCATCAGGCAAGAGGTACAGAAGTTTGAAAACACACACCTCCAGATTCAGGGACGGTATTTTCCCCAGCTGCTATCAGGCAACAGAACTGTCCTCTCACTTACTAGTGAGTGGTTCTGACCTCCCATCTACCTCATTGGAGACCTTAGTATCAGGAATTGGACTTTACAAGACTTTAACTTGCACTTAACATTATACTTTTATCCTGTATCTATATTACACGGCTTGATTGTAATCATAGTCTTTCCGCTGACTGGATAGCACGCGACAATTTCCACGTGACATTAATAACCTTGCTCATTCTCTATTATACATTTCTCTATCAACATTAGTGACATCTTGCAAATTTACTAACAATGTTAACTGTATTGCTCTCCAAATCAGTGATGTATATAAGAACCAGCGGTGGATCTAACACGGACTCCTGCAGCACTCCACTGGTCATAGACCCCTTATCAGAACAATAACCGTCCACCACTACCCTTTCATTCCTACCTCCCAGCCAATTTTGAATCAAATTGGCGAGCGCACCTTGAATTCCATGCACTTTAACCTTCCAGACTAGCTTACTATGGTGGGACCATTTCAAAAGCCTTGTCAAATTCCATATAGACAAGGTCCACTGCCCAGCATTCATCAAACCTCTTGGTGGCCTCTTCAAAAAACTGACTATCTTTAATCAGTCCATGTCTGTGAAAGTGTTGGTAAATCCTGTCCCAAAGAATTCGCTCCAATAACTTTCCCAGCAGTGACATCAGGCTTGCGGACTGTAGTTCCCTGGCTTATCCTTGAGCCTGCATCATGTTCACCACCAATGCATATAGGCTCAAGAGTGTTTTATTGTCATATGTAAACATAGTACTCTGGAAATATCATAATACATCCCAAAATATGAAGTCCTTCGGTATGAAGGGTTTCGAACCAAAATGTCACCCATTCCTTCTCTCCAGAGATGCTGCCTGTCCCGCTGAGTTACTCCAGCTTTTTGTATCTATGTTCGATATCCATTGGTAGGCTGCCAACATTGCTGCCTTCTATTGCCAGAACAAATTACCCTGTGTTGAGATGTGTAACATCATTAAGTACGCACATTGTTGTTAGTGAGTGTGGTTGCATGATTGTGTGTGTCAGTGCCAATACAAGTGCAAACCTGTCTGTCCCATGAAGGCCATGGTGCCACTATATTTTACTTTATAAAAAGTATTTATTTGTACGAAACTTTACACTCGCCTACAAGTTAGAAAGGAATTGACGCACACCAACTGCTCCCACACCCAAGTAGCTGGTTTACACATTGGTAAAAGGTAGCGTTAAGATAAAAGTGTATGGGTTTCAAGACTGGTTTTCCTAATGAGGCAATACACCTCATAGCTGGAAAAAACTTCATCCTTCCCTTTGGACTTTGGGAACTTTGGATCTTCACAGCGGTGGATTTCCGGTTCATACTGGTTTAAGCATAAATTCAGCAGAATACTTCCTAAAATATCCTAATTCCCAGGATTACAAAGGGATTTCCAACTTGGAGCTGGTGTAGTCACAGCTGCCGCAGATTTAGACTGTCAGGAGTTTGGTGGCAGCATTAAGTTAAACCACAGCAATTATTGAGGATATGTTCTCATGCGTGTTATCCTACTCTTTGGCACAGTGATAACTCCTGCATTAGTGCTTTGACAAGTTAATCCACAAATGCAGCTGGATTACCTCAAATCGTCTTGGTTTTGTTAACAAGTGTTTATCCAAGCCATTTTGAATTGACATATAGTCTTAGCTGAGAATTACAGTGATGCAGGGGTCCGTTTCGAAAGTCAACAGGATAGCAACAAAAAAACAACACCAGTGCAAAGCTAAGATCGAGAGAGAATAAAATCAGAATAAAATTTTATTCACCAAATTTTGTCCTGAAGCAAATTAGAATGGAATTGTACTTGTAATTGTGACTTTTTATGCTATTTACCAGCCTTACTATGTCCTATGGGTTTATCTGGATTATTTCAAATACATTAATCTCGTTTATTAGAATGTAATTTTAAACTATTGTTTCTGTTGCCAATAATGAATCAATGCAATTATGCCAGAGGCATCCTGGACAATACAGCTCACCCGCTTAACCAACTGCCATAGTTGACCAGTTCCACAGGTACAGCACGGTGCAGGCTTGAATGGCCTACTCCTGCACCTAGGTTTCGCACCTTCAGCAACAGACTGGTTGCACCAAGATGCAGGACAGAATGCCACAGGAGATCGTTCTGCTCTGTGGCTATCAAACTGTACAACTCCTCTCCCTTCTGTCGTGGGGTAGACTGAGACTGACTCCCTCTCCCCCCCCCCCCCCCCCCCCCCAATCTTTGCACATCCCCCAATCCTTTCCACTTGCATGCTTCATGTTTTTATGACTGTTGGCAGATCAATTTCCCTCCTTGGGTAAACAAAGTTTTATCGTATCATATCATTAAAAAAATCACTATGCTATGCTTAGAGACATGTTTCAGATTAGGGACACTCAGCCTCTGTTGGAACATTGTTTTTTGTGGAGTGTCAATATATCGTCAGCAAGTCCAAAAATGCTGAGTGGATGATCTATCTTGTCTTCCTTCTAGCAATCCTCCTCCTTAACAAACATCTGTCTTCAGCAAAGTTCACTCATTCAGTTTGATAACAAGACAAAAGTGAGACCAATGTAGGAATAAAGGCATAAACTATTTCCTAAATGGGGAAAGAATCCAGAAATCGGAGGTGCAATGGGTCTTGGCAGTGCTGGTGCAGGATTCCCAAAAAGTTAATCTACAATTTGAATCGGTAGTAAAGAAAGAAAACTCAATGCTAGTATTTATTTCAAGAGGGCTTGTATACAAAACAGGGATGTAATGTTGAGGCTCTATAAGGTGCTGGTAAAGCACATTTAGAATATTGTGAACAATTTTGGGCACCATATCTGTAGGAAGGATGTGCTGGCTCTGGAGAGGGTCCAGAGGAGGTTTACAAGAATGATCCCAGGGATGAGTAGGTTTGTTGATGAGCTATGATGAGCATTTGTCGGCACTGGGGCTGTACTCGCTGGAGCTTAGAAGAATGAGGGGGGAACTCATTGAAACATACAGAATAGTGAAAGGCTTGGATAGAGTGGATGTGGAGAGGATGTTTCCACTAGTGGGAGCGTCTAGGACTCAAGGTCATAGCTTCAGAAATAAAGGTAGTTTTTTTAGGAAGGAGATGAGGAGAAATGTCTTTCGTCAGAGGGTGGTGAATCTGTGGAATTATTTGCCACAGAAGGCTGTGGAAGCTGTCAGTGGATGTTTTTAAGGCAGAGATAGAGAGATTCTTGATTAGTACGGATGTCAGATGTTATGGGGAGAAGGCAGGAGTAGAACAATAGGAATGAGAGATAGATCAGCCATGATTGAATGGTGGAGAGGACTTGATGGGGCGAATGGCTTAATTCCCCTCCCATCACATGACTTTCTGAACAGTGGATAATGCAAAAGCTATTTGGTCAGACAACATCCTACCTGTGGCAGTGTTCTGACTTTGAATGAGCTGCATAGAGACCAGAGCTGCTAATATTACACGTCTTTGTTTCTTCAGCATGAACAGACAGGCAAGGAGTAAAAACAAGGAACTGCAGATGCTGGTTTACAAAAAAAGACACAAAGTGCTGGAGTAATGCAATGTGTCAGGAATGTGGATAGGTGACGTTTTGGGTCGGGACCCTTCTTCAGACATGCCAGGAGCCCCTAGTGGGCGAATTTCCTAGAAGAATCTTCTTGAACTTGAAGTAAAAGGAATGTTTTCTACTCTTTAAGCCCAATAAATACAACAAGTGATTAAATACTGCTTCAATAGTTACAATTACATTGTTCAATATTTTTGGGTGTAGACAAATGGCAAACGTCACCCATTCCTTCTCTCCAGAGATGCTGCCTGTCCCGCTGAGTTATTCCAGCTTTTTGTGTCTATCTTCGACTCAAACACCTTTACTGGGATAAAGTAATGCAAATGGATGGACTCAAGGCTTTTTGATGTGCTACATGGCAGATTAGTCCATCCAGAACGTCCTCAGATCTAATTCTGGAGGTTCTGATGTAGTTCAATTAGCACAGCCATTTATCTTGGCTGATGCATAAATATATGTCTCATAGGCCTGTTGTTTCCAAACAATTTCTCTTGAGTGGTCTCATGCTGTGAGCTGGTAGCGTGTTCTCTTCACAGATCATGCAGTTTGGTTACTCATCTGCCTTTAAGCAGCTGATTACTGCTCATATGATACATTGGAAATAGTTTAAAGAAATTATTTGAAATAGTTAAGAGTTGAAATAGTTCTCCTTTGTTTTTATGGCTGCTCCAGGCTTCCCCCTGATTGTTACATTTTATCCCTAACAGTTCATAACAGTCCAAAATCTGAGTTCCACAGCCAGCAGTACCTCCAGCCTAATGTTCCACTTTAGTTACAACACTGAATCCATGCTTCAATGGTACTTTATCATATACATCGAATTACAGTGCAATTATTTTTTCCATACGGTTCAGTAAAAGCATTACATTTCTGGATTCATCCATTTTTCTAGCCACCGACATTAGACTAAAAGATCAGCAGTTCCCTCTTTTCACATTCTCTCCTTTCTTAAATAGTGAATTTGCTAATCTCCAATGCACAGCAACAATTCCAGAATCTATAAAACCCTAGAAGATGACAGTTAGAGCATCCATTATATCTAAATCCACCCTCCTTCAATGCCCTGGAAGGTATATGGTGCCATGATACCATACATACATTGTCACTTTACACATAGAAGTACAGTGGAACTCATTTCTGCAAACATTTCTGTGTGGGAGTAAACCATTCGGCCCTTCGAGCCAACACCACCATTCAATATGCTCATGGCTGATCATCTAAAATCAGTAGCCCGTTCCTGATTTCTCCCCATATCCCTTGATTCCATTAGCCTGAACAGCTATATATAATTCTCTCTTGAAAACATCCAGTGAATTGGCCTCCACTGCCGTCTGTGACAGAGAATTCCACAGATTCATAATTCTCTGAGTAAAAAGGATTTTTCTCATCTCATTCCTAAATGGCCCATCCCTTATTTTTAAACTGTGACCCCTGGTTATGGACTCCTCCAAATGGGAAATGTTTTTTCCTGCATCTAGCCTGTCCAATCCCTTAAGAATTGTATCTATATTACTAAAAGTCTGATCTTGACCGCTTTTGGCCCACTGTGCTGCGATTTCCGAGAGAACGCCGCCACCAACAGCTGTCATTTTGGCCACCTTGCTCAGAGCCCCCCTCCGCCTTATTGGACCAGAGGATTTTTCCCATCGATAAAAAATGAGAGCGATATTAATGTTTTTTTTAAATTCCCCATTCTCTCTGTTCTCTCTGCTGCCCCCGCTGATGGCAGGGGGAGGGGGGAGGGACGATAAAACCCGGAAGTGTCGTTTCCTCACTCAGTCTCTGCCAGACCCAGGAAGCGAGAGGGTCACGGCTCACTGAGCTGTGAATAACACTGAACAGACGTCTACTCCACGGTGAGTCCCCTTGATGTGGCTGCTGCCAAATTGTTTACCGATTATTTTAAGTTTGTGTTCACAAAATGAATTTTGGTTGTCAGGTGGCTGCTTGCTGCCCAATTGTTTGCCTCGCCTTTTTAAAAAAAAATTTGTGTTCACAAAATGAATTTTGGTTGTCAGGTGGCTGCTTGCTGCCCAATTGTTTGCCTCACCTTTTAAAAAAGTTTGTATTCACAAAATGAATTTTGGTTGTTATTTGGCTGCTTGCTGCCCAATTGTTTGCCTCACCTTTTTAAAGAAAGTTTGTGTTCACAAAATGAATTTTGTTTGTCAGGTGGTTGCTTGCAGCCCAATTGTTTGCCTCGCTTTTTGATGAGTTTGTGTTCACAAAATGGATTTTGGTTGTCGGGTGGCTGCGGCCAAATTGTTTGCCTCGCCTTTTTAAAGAGTTTGTGTTCACAAAATGGATTTTGGTTGTCAGGTGGCTGCAGCCCAATTGTTTTCCTCGCCTTTTTAAAGAGTTTGTGTTCACAAAATGGATTTTGGTTGTCAGGTGGCTGCAGCCCAATTGTTTTCCTCGCCTTTATAAAGAGTTTGTGATCACAAAATGGATTTTGGTTGTCAGGTGGCCGCTGCCCAATTGTTTTCCTCGGCGTTTTTAAATGTTTGTGTTCACAAAATGGATTTTGGTTGTCAGGTGGCTGCGGCCAAATGTTTGCCTTTGCTTGGCTTTTAAAATCGTTGCAACAGTTGACTTCCAGCCCAAAAATCCATTCAGCCTACAATGTCTATACTAGCCCTCTGGAAACCAGTACCTTTGGCCCGCAACACCCATACTAGCGCAACAGAAAGCCCCCCCCCCCACTGCCGAGCAATATTGGAATTGGTGGAGAGGTGGAATATTGCGTTGGTGGCCAGCCCTCCCATGTGATGCTGGGACCCAACGGGTCCCACTTAGTCTAGTATGTTTTTATAAGATTGCCTCTCATCCTTCTAAATTCCAGTGAACCTAGGTCCAGTCGATCCATTCTTTCATCATATGTCAGTCCCACCATCCTGGGATATAACCTGGTGAACCTATGTTGCACTCCCTCAATAGCAGGAATGTCCTTCCTCAAATCACGAGACCAAAACTGCACACAATTCTCCAGGTGTAGTCTCACCAGGGCCCTGTACAACTGCAGTAGGACCTCCTTGCTCCTATACTCAAATCCTTGCTCCTATACTCAAATCCTTTCCCGATGAATGCTTTCTTTACTGCCTCTGTTCATGCATGCTTAGTTTCAGTGACTGATGTACAAGGACACCATTCAGATAATAATCTGCCTTCTTGTTGTTGCCACCAAAGTGGATAACCTCACACTTATCCACATTATACTGCATCTGCTATGCATTTTCCCTCTCACCCAACCTATCCAAGTCACCCGGCAGCCTCATAGCATCCTCCTCGCAGCTCACACTGCCACCCAGCTTTGTGTCATCCACAAACTTGTAGATGTTGATAAAAATATTACTATACATCAGCATAATCTTAGATTAAGTACAAGTGTATATGATTAGTACGCTGTGACTATATACAAGAGACATCATGATTTGGCACCATTTTCAAGTCCAAGTTGTTATAAGTGTAGAGTTCTTAGCCTGGACATGAAGGCCCATGGTCCTGGCAGCATTGCAGAGTCAGCCTGGCCAAGCAAAGCTGGGCTCCACCGTATCCTCCACTGCTGCTCCGCCGCTCAGTGCCACTGCAGGTTGCGTCCAGTCCGCGCACCCAGTCTCTTGGATGGGTGCCTGGTCCATCCGAGCCCCAAGCTACTGCAGGGCCTCCAGCGGCCCACTCCACTGACTCCTTGATCTAGCACACATCAGCCAGCAAACCATCATTCCTTGCCTCACCCGGTCACCGTTCAGTCTTTGTGCACAATGGGCACCTACAGGCAGCCAACCTCATGGCATTCAGAGCACTTTGAGGGAGCGGGAGGTAAGGCACTAGTTCCACTTACCAGCTCTTTGTTTCCTTACATCAGCCGCCTGCCACCATCTTGAATCTCTTCACCCTCCTCTCCAGCCCTTGGGGGCAAGCTGGGCAGTGCTCTGCAGTTGCCTCTAAGGGGCGGGTTTCCCGGCTCTGCTGAGAACAAGCCAGGCTAGTTGCCGGGGGAAAGGCACGATACCAGGGTCTGCCACGTGACACCATGGTCACTAATATATGAAAAATGTCCAGGTGTGCCCTGTTTACAAAAGGTAGGAGAATGCAATCTGATTGGTCTACTATCAATTGATAAAATGTAATGGAGAACACCCTGACAGTGTTACTTGCTCACATTCTTATTAATGGCCAATATGTGATTCATCAGGAGCACTCAGCTCAGCTGTCATAACAACTCTGGATCGGAGAGATGAATCCCAGATTTAACACAGAGACAAAAAACAGTGGACCCAACACAGATGCCCATGGCACACTACAGATCACTGGCATCTCTTCAGAAAAAAACAATCCTCCATTCCCATCCGCTAACCCATGCCACCAAGCTAATTCTGAATCGAGCTGGCCATCTCACCCTGGATACCATGTGATCTAATCTTCCAAATGAGTCTACCGCCTGAGACCTTGTCAAAGGCCTTGCTGATGTCCATAATGCCCACAGCCCCACACTTATCAATCCTCTGGAGTGAGATTTAAGTTATTTTCTTGCCCGGCTAACATAGAGTTGCAAATCACCATAACACAGTCAAGTACATGTCAACAATTTTTAACCTCTCCGTCATATTTTTTCTTTTTATATCGAAGAAACAAAATACATGCATGCTCTCTTTATTTTGTAATGGAATTACCTCAGAAAAACACGCAGAATAAAAATCCCTCATCAAACAATGATCTTAAAAACAAATATTGTGCTGAAACCTACTGGAAAATAATGACAAATACGAAGCAAATTGCAAATGTTTTTCAGCCTTGGAGCTTGAGATTCTTTTTCTTGTTGCCAGCTTTCAAACTAAATTTTGCCTTTTGTCTCCTCTTGTGTCTAGCAGTAGTTTCCCACGAGCTAAGCTGGGGAATTGGTCTGATGAATCTGACCTAGACAAACTTGGCACAGCAATAACGAGTGCATTCATTTCAATGGAATGGCACAGCTGTGAGGAGCCTATGTTTATATCAGGCAATTTGTATTCTTGAATTAATTTGGTTTGGTATTTAACCTTACAATATTTTCAAATTTAAAAGAAAGTTGCCTCATCGATGTTTTAAAGTGATATTTTGCACATTGCTGACTTTCAGGATCATCTCTTGACATTGGCAGATTGGACATCTGGCCACACAGGAGTTGAGACAAGCTGGCAAAACCTTTATCCATATCCAGCTGGTTTATGAGTAGCACTTGGTCTGGCCCACCCATAAACTGACATTTTGCTGCATATCAGGGGTGATGCACGAGTACCAAAATATAGTTTGTCTTTTGCTTTTCTTCTGCAACCAACTTGCTGATAAATCTCAAGCTGTCCTGCAGGTCAGTGCCGTTCAGCAGCGGCGGCCCAACTATTGAGCCAAAACAGTTTTTAGAGATATGATGAAGAAGGATCTCGGAACGAAACATTGCCTATCCACGTCCTCTAGAGATGCAGCCTGATCTGCTGAGTAACTCCAGCGCATTGAGTCACTGGGATGTGAAATAGCACAAAGACACAGGCCTTTTCCCGGCACAGCACTCCAAACAAGACAGTGGCTGAAGCGTGTTGCAGTTCTCTGTCACCATCTCCTGGATAATCTATTTCCAAAGATTGCTTCTCAGCCAGATGCATTTGTAAAGATTATCAAGTGTAACTCTTTTACAATAACCCTTCTCTCCATCTATATAACACCTCCAACCAAAAGAGTTGGTTAAAATTATATTTGTAGATTATAAACCCAGCGAAAGACATTACTAGTTCAATGGCTAATTACACTCCTCTCTGAATAATGGTGCTCCAAGTTGCGTTTTCATTGAAGATGGTGGACCTAGATTTCCCATGCATAAAACTCATCGTGGTTAGCTAGATCATCACAGCCCAGTTTGGTAAGGCCGGTGAATAAGCAGTGTTGCGTGATGATTAATTTCACCAATTGTCGACTCTGCACACTCCTGGTGTATACCCACAATGCACATGTTACTGTCCTATCCAACTTGAGAGGTTGCAGTATTTATGCAAACATATCTGCTCCCACAATTTGCAAATACAAATGCCTCCACCTGTAGTACTGAGAACAACAGAGAAACAACTTATTTACACACCCTTGGCCTTCCTGTTTCATTGACTACTTTGTACAGTGACACTTCATCAGTTAATTTGCAATACAACTGCAGATAGAAAATATATTGTGCAGAATTAATCAAACACCCCATAAAGCATCAAGGGATGTTCTGCTCCACAAATTCCCTTTGCAGAACTTCATCTCCCTCCACACCTATGGCGTTAATACCAACATGAGCCAAGATCTTTGACTACTCACTTTCCCCTTTCAGGAGGTTCTACAGAGGGTAAAGTTGTCTGTAAAATATCCGCTTGCCCCTTTTAAACCACTGACCATGATCCCACTGTCACTCTAAGTTAATTGCAATTGTTAACATGGGATCAGTAGACATTGCAATGACATATTTCGTTTACGGTGGGACAGCCATCATCTCTGGATAGAAGGAATGGGTGACGTTTCAAGTCAAGACCCATCTCAACCCAAAACGTCACCCATTCTTTCTATTCAGAGATGCTGCCATGCCACTGAGTTACTCCATCATTGTGTGTCAATCTTCAGTGTAAATCAGCATCTTCCTTTCTACACATATTTAGTTTAGTTTATTGTCACATGTACTAAGGTACAGTGAAATACTTTTGTTGCATTCTATCCAGTTAGCGGAAAGACAATACATGATTACAATCGAGCCATTCACAGTGTATAGATACATGATGAGGGAATTTAGTGCAAGGTAAATCCAGCAAAGTCCAATCAAGAATAATCCAAGAGTCACCAATGAGGTAGATATGTGGAAGTTGCTTAACCTTTTCCCAATTCATTTCATTCCAATTCAACTCATGCACAAAATTGCCTATACTTAGCAATAAACTTCACACTGATGGCTGGCTCATAGGTTCATTTCATTCACAGACTGCAACATGTCATAATGGTGTACAGGTGAGTAATAACAAATTGCCTTTGAATCTACATTTAATATCATAACTTAACATTGATAAAATGTTCATCCACGTCTGTAACATTGATACAATTTGTGCTATTCCCATTGAAATTATGTTCCTAAAGTAAATAGCTTCCTTTGATCCTAATCCCATTTACCATCTAATGTCACTCGGGGTTCAAGTGTATGCTGCTACTATTGTTGGTTCTTTCTTCAAGCATAAACCCTCTTCAAATTTGCAATTGTCATTGTGTCAGGCTCACATTTCGATCCCTCAGTGCTTCATTACAAGCTGTTTCTCATATTTAAGCACCATTTTCCTCTCCTAAGTTCTTAAACATGGCAGCACAATAGATTCCATCATGACCTCTGGTGTTCTCTGTGTGGAGTTTGAACTTTTCCCCAATGACTGTTTGTTTGTACTGATGTTCTGCTTTCCTGAAATGTCGCAAAGGCATCATGGTAGGTTAATTGGCCACTGTAAATTATTCCTGGTAGGTTACAGGAAAATCATAGGGAATATGTTCAAAGTTTGCAGAGAAATGTGTGGGAATGGGATTGAATAGATGGCTTTAAGACTGGACAGGCCAAATGGTTTCCTTCTGTGTTGCAAGGGTATATGTAACATAACTAAAACTCTGATCTTGTTATCTACCGGTTTGTGCAGTCTTTCTATTTGCGCAAAAAGAGTTTGCGATAGCGCTACGATTTTTCGCCAGTTCACTAACCGTTCTCCTTTGCTGCGATTGCACCAAGTTTTGTTCCGATTGGTTGAATGTCATAAAAGTTAGCAAGATTTAAAATATCTTAAAACCGCGAGTGCGTAGATCGATCTCTTCTCCTGCCGATCAGCGCAGCGTGGATTGTCTCTTCCCCGTCATTCACCGGGACGCTCCGCCCCTTCCTGTGCCATCGTGTCTTTACTGGAGCTGTAGATGGCCAACGGAGGTTTCCAACCGGACACAATTTTCGTAGGGACCCAAAGCAGCCCAGGGTCAAGCAGCCCGCCGTTAGCGACCCAACTTCAGAGATCCAGCCCAGCGTCGGAGACCCTGCCCAACCCAGCCCAGTCCGGAGTTGGAGATGTTGCAGATGTCGCCAAAAGGAAAGCCAAGACTCTGATCTCGGTGGAGAACAACCAGCGACCACTGTGAGTCCCCGTTGCACCGCCAATTCCAGCCACTACCCCTCTGGTCCTCCTTGCTGGCTCCTCCCCCGTGATTCCCCCTCTCGCCCATTGCTCTTCCCGTCTTTCCTTCAAGCTCACTCCTCCCTGCCTACAACTCCCCCACCCCCGCCCACACACCCCTCCTCCCACAATTCCTCCCACCCACACCACCCTGCCCCCCCCCCCCCCGCTCGAGGATGAGGGGAAATGAGCTGCACCTGCGCAGTTAGGGGCTGTGGGTGAATTTTGGAATTCAAATGGTGGAATTTTGCATTGGGGGAACGGTTTGCGTTGGAGGAATGGGTGAGTGGTGGAATATCTTGTTGGGGGATGGGTTGCATTGGGGGACCAGGCCTCCCGTGTGACTGGGACCCAACGGGTCCCATTTAGTTTAGTATGTATTAAAAATAAAGACATTGTCACAACTCTAATTTTGCTTGTTTTTCATGCAAATTCTTATACAACCCTGTATATAACCAGATTTTTGTCCCCGCTCGTTATTCCAAGGTCTCTTATCAAAGGCTCATCTTCCCCCTATCAACTGCCTCTAAAAACACTTGCTAATTCCTCTGTTATCTACGATGTTACTACTCCAACTCATTCTAGATCGCTTAATGCTTAAATAGGCCTTGAGACTAGACGGATCCATGCCAACCTTTGCCCATCTACACTAATCCTACCTACCTGCATTAAAACTGGATCCTTCAATGCCCGACCCAAGGTGCCTGTACAAATGTCCTTAAATGTGGCAATTGTATCTCCAATGAAGAATAGCCTGCTTAATTCTCCACCCATATTATCGATTTTCTACTTCTATTTTATTTCTCTTTATTGTTTCTCTTTACTATCTTCTTTCTGTTATAAAATAATAAAAAGTATAGAAGTATAAATAAGAATGACTGTAAGCTTTAAAAATATTAAGAATGTATGTGACGAATAATATGTTTCTTCTTTTTGATTTTATGTTATTCCTTCTTAATATGTATTTCTAATAAAAATTTTACAAATGTGGCAATTGTATCTAATTCCACAAACTCCTTGGGACACAGGTTCCTAATACAAAACGCTTTTTGTGTGGTGAACAAAAAAACCTTCCCCTGTACAAACCTTTCTCCCCTTAAAACCTCCTCTTCTCATCTTATGTCCTCACACCTATGTCCTCTCGTTTCTAAAATGTCTAGCACAGGGAATAAGCTTGGATTACTTAGCCTGTCTGTGTAGCTGATCATCTAATATGCCTTTCAGCTCAATGCAGGCCACCATGCACCAGCCAAAACAGGCCTAACTTACCAAATTTGTCCCCTTTACTAAATTCTTCCAATTCAAACAGGTTCCTGGGAAATCTACTTTGCACTGTCTGCAGCTGAACCACATTCAGTTGTGTGGCGACCTGAACTGAACACGCCGGATTTTGAGGGTTTTTTACAACAATTTTAATACTAACTTTCACTCTCTCATTTACCAATCAGTTCTGTGCTGGAAGTAATAAAAAGGAACTGCAGATGCTGGTCTAAACCAAAGATAGACACAAAATGCTGGGGTAACTCAGCGGGACAGGCAGCTTCAATGGAGAAAATGGGTAGGTGACGTTTCCAGTCGGGACTGTGCCGTATGGTTCATTTTAGCTCCTGGTTAAATAAATCCTGATTTTACTTTCCGAAAATTTGCCTGTTTCTTTCTTCAGCCTTTTAACCCTCTGAAGTTAATTTCCCCCCCCTTTTCTGTTCTTTTTATTAGCTGTAATATGAATCACTTCAGGAGTGCCTGCAGCTGACAATATCCAATGGATTCAATCTGAATGTTAATTGGCATTACAATGCAGTAATCTAGAAGAGTTCATCAAACTATGGGAATTGTATGTTATTGTTAGCATGATTCTCCATCACTTTTGATTTATCAAACAATATTTTCTTGTTTTGGATCTCAGTCTTTAAAATATGCACTCCTTTATTCCAGAAAATACATTCAAGAACTCTCAATATTTTTACTTCATTTACCGTTTATAAAATGAAATGAAGCGCCCTCTGGTGCCTGTATACCTTGATTCAATTGCAATTGATTCAAGGAACATGCTGCCTTTGGCATTGCAA
This sequence comes from Okamejei kenojei, assembly GCA_035221665.1. Lineage (NCBI taxonomy): Eukaryota > Metazoa > Chordata > Chondrichthyes > Rajiformes > Rajidae > Okamejei > Okamejei kenojei. The sequence goes on from CM069137.1 coordinate 83,432,123, forward strand.
CATTTGGTAGTTGGTTCGAAACAAAGATTGGATTTTTCAACTTAATATCTTGCATACCAATTCTAAGTACTTGAGTTCATGATTTTATTGAGACATTTATGAAACAGTTATGAACTGAATATTTGTTCTGTCCAACTCATTTAACTAATGAAAATGTGTTTCTCCCATCAAGATTCTGAGTTTCTTTCAGACATCCAACATTGTTTTTCTGAATTCCCCAACTGTATCCAGCGGAGATTGGAAAAGAATAGTGTTCTGTATCTCAGACTCCTCCAAGCTCATGTTTTCCATTTGGTGCATGTCCAATAAGTATTGGCATCAATAGGTTGTACACCAATGCAGTACGTTTGTTGAAATTGAATCCAATGTGTGTTGGAAACCAGAGCAAAGACAGGGGTAATAGAAAAATCATTTGCATGCCTAATTTAAATATCAGCATGTTATAAAGGAAGTCTAAACAGTTTGGCCAGAGTAAAAGTCTTATTCGTGCTTTTTCTTCATCTCGTCCCAAGTATTTTTTCCACTGTTTAAAGAATTGGATCTGGCCAGCCTCTCCTGCCTCATGGAATTCTTTGCTTCCCTGGAAGGAAGGTTCCTATCGTGACACACCAGGAGGCTCATCATCATTAGTTGAATTGTTGCCATAGTAGCAAGAGAAAGCTGCAACAACCAGCATTGCTGATCAGCCAGATATTTGTCCTAAAGCAATTCCCTTTCGGCAACAGGAGATGGTACAGAACGCTACACCCTGCTTGCATTTGAATGCAGTTTGACCCACTCTGTCATTGCAAGGATACAATTTTTCTGAACATTGTGCTATTGGCATTAAAAATTGCTAATGATAGAGTTTTGCCAGCAGTAATCTGTCAAAATGAAGCCACTTCTTCATGTTCTACCTGAAATTAACCCACTCTGGTGAGCCCGTGTGATTGCTTGTAAATGGGACAATTAATCAAGCTTGCTTTACAATATTTTCCCATCTAACTGAAGAGCATCATGATGATCTCTTAATAGATGATCTACACACTGCTAATATGTTTTTCATAATGAGTTTTCAAAAATCTCTCAAGCTGTTTGCCAGTATATTTGAAACACTGCTGTCAGCACTCCACTATAAATCAACCCTTGATCCTATGATCTTACAATGACAATACTTTGCAGGTGAACTGAACCTGAATTAAACCAGGCTGAGCCAGAATAGGCTCAGAAGGTAAGTTTGATTTTTTTTGTGTTTTCCTGTACATCAGTCAAGTCGTGCATACATCTCTAAAGTAGACTTGGTTTCCCCTGCAGCAGAATATTCCTAACTCAACCTTCACACCCTATCTCCAACTGCAAACATCTTGACTTTGTTCCCTCAAGACTAAACTCAGTGCAGAAAGAAAGGGCTGCATGAGGAGACGATGGAATTCAGCAGTCACTGCTTACACCCTAGCAGTATGAACATTGACATCTCCAACTTCAAGTAACCCTTGCTTTCCCTCTCTCCATCCTTCCCCCTTCCCAGTTCTCCGACCAGTATTACTGCCTCCGACAAGGTTATCTCTTGATTTTATCTCTTGTTTGCTTTGTTGTTACCTTCTCCCAGTTAACAATGATCTATTCTACATGTTCCTTGATCGCCATTCCTGTTTTCACACCTTACACTTCCTTATCGATGTATCTCCCTCTCCACTGACATCCGGGTGAAGAAGGGTCTCGACCCGAAACGTCACCCATTCCTTCTCTCTAAAGATGCTGAGTTACTCCAGCATTTTGTGTCTATCATCAATTTAACATCAACCTCAAGTACTATAATGTTTTATATATCCATAATCACACACAAAAATCAATCAAGAAAATATGTCTATATTTTATGTCCTTGACCTTTTAGCATCTCAACTCCTCATCGTGGCATAGCCCCCACCCGCTTTATTCCATTCATCCCTCCGAACTGCCTACACACTCATTCACTGCAGTGGACCATCCACAATGCAGACTTTCTGTGACTTCCTACCACCTGCTCATGCTCTAAGCCTCTCTATAGCTTGTTTCTTGGGCGTTCAGCCTACTTATTATGAGATACTGGAAAAATAAATTTAAAAAAGACCTTGTCTTTAATATTGGAAGAGCATTAACCACATTAGCCTTGCTGTTTGCCATTTTAGAAGTAGCAAACAATATTATTGATGTCACAAAGTAACTCAGCAGACTCCAGCAGTTTTTTGTAAACCAGAATCTGCAGTTCCTTGTTTTTAAATATTATTGATGTACCCTGTGCTTGCTTATTGCAAACGGAACAATGTGTACCCTCCCAACACAATAAGCATGTTTTATTTTTTAAAATAGACATGTTTTCATGATTGATTTTTGTGTGAGATTATGGACATTTATAGCACTTGAGGCAGCTGTTAAATTGATGGTGGCTGAAGGATTCCATCATCTCTTCATGCAGCCCTTACTTCCAGCACTGAGCTTAGTCTTGAGATTTTAGACCAGCAATCACCCTGTACACTCGCACTATCCTGCACTCTAGACACAATTTACAGAAACCAATTAACCTACAAACCTGTACGTCTTTGACGTGTGGGAGGAAACCAGAGCACCTGAAGAATACCCACTCTGTCAGAGGGAGAACGTACAAACTCCATACAGACAGCACCTGTAGTCAGGATCAAACTTGTGTCTCTGGCATTGTAAGGCAGCAACTCTACCACTGCACCACTGTGTCACCCTAGTATTCATATTATTAATTATTGTGACGTGCACCAAGGTGCAGTGAAAAACTTTGTTTTACACGGAATCTAGGTAACTCTTACCGTACGCCATCAGATGCCGAGTACATCAGATAGTGTAAAAGAGAAAGTAAACAGAGTGCAAAATAGTGTTGTAGCTACAGAGAAAATGCAGGTTTAAAAAAAAGTGCAACAAAGAGGTAGATCGTAAGAACAATAAACATAACTCCCTTAATTTTGTTTGCATTATGTAATTTATTGAATATGTAAACTTGGATTTGACCTCAAGTTTTCTGGTTTATAAATCTCTCAGAAAGAAAAGGATTGATGATCTACAATGAAGGATTTTGGCACATTGGCCTTCATCAGTCAGAGTATTCAGTTTAGAAGTTGGGAGGTCATGTTGCAGTTGTATAAGACGTTGTTAAGGCTGCATTTAGAGTAATGTGTTCTATTCTGGGCACCATGTTATAGGAAAGGTGTTGTCAAGCTGGAAAGGGTACAGAGCAGATATACAAGGATGTTGCCAGGGCTAGAGGCTCTGAGTTATCGGGAGAGGTTGAGATGGCTGGGACACTATCCCTTGGAGGGCAGGAGTCTGAAGGTCATCTTATAGAGAGGTATAAAATCATGAGAGGAATAGATCGGACAGATGCAGAAATTCTTGCCCAGAGTAAATGAATCGAAGACCAGAGGACATAGGTTTAATGCGAAGGGGAATAGATTTAATAGGAATCTGAGTGGTAACTTTTTCCACACAAAAGGTAAATGGGTGTAGGGAACAAGCTACCAGAGGAGGTAGTTGAGGCAGGGACTGTCCCAACATTTAAGAAACAGTTAGACAGGTACATGGATAGGGCAGATTTGGAGGGATATGGACCAAATGCATGCAGGTGCGCCTAGTGTAGCTGGGACATGTTAGCTGGCGAAGGGCAAGTTGGGCCGAATGGCCCGTTTCCACGCTGTATCACACTCTATGACTCAAACAAAGATGAGGAATGTGGCACAATTGGGTGGTGCAGATGAGATTATAAATTACCACCATTATGACAATTCATAAATTAGAAACATAGAAACAAGGTGCAGGAGCAGGAGCAGGCCATTCGGCCCTTCGAGCCTGCACCGCCATTCAATATGATCATGGCTGATCATCCAACTCAGTATCCTGTACCTGCCTTCTCTCCATACCCCCTGATCCCTTCAGCCACAAGGGCCACATCCAACTCCCTCTTAAATATGGCCAACGAACTGGCCTCAACTACCTTCTGTGGCAGAGAATTCCACAGATTCACCACTCTCTGTGTGAAAAACGATTTTCTCATCTCGGTCCTAAAAGACTTCTCCCTTATCCTTAAACTGTGACCCCTTGTCCTGGACTTCCCCAACATCGGGAACAATCTTCCTGCATCTAGCCTGTCCAACCCCTTAAGAATTTTGTAAGTCTCTATGAGATCACCCCTCAATCTTCTAAATTCCAGCGAGTACAAGCCGAGTCTATCCAGTCTTTCTTCATATGGAAGTCGTGCCATCCCAGGAATCAGTCTGGTGAACCTTCTCTGTACTCCCTTTATGGCAAGAATGTCTTTCCTCAGATTAGGAGACCAAAACTGTACGCAATACTCCAGGTGTGGCCTCACCAAGACCCTGACCAACTGCAGTAGAACCTCCCTGCTCTTGTACTCAAATCCTTTTGCTATGAATGCCAACATACCATTTGCTTTCTTCACAGCCTGCTGCACTTGCATGCCTACTTTCAATGAATGGTGTACCATGACACCCAGGTCTCGCTTCAGCTCCCCTTTTCCTAATCGGTCATCATTCAAATAATAGTCTACCTTCCTGTTTTTGCCACCAAAGTGGATAACCTCACATTTATCCACATTATACTGCATCTGCCATGCATTTGCCCACTCACCCAGTCTATCCAAGTCATCCTGCAGCCTCCTAGCAACCTCCTCACAGCTAACACTGCCCTCCAGCTTCGTGTCATCGGCAAACTTCGAGATGTTGCATTTAATTCCCTCGTCCAAATCATTAATGTATATTGTAAATAGCTGGGGTCCCAGCACTGAGCCTTATGGCACCCCACTAGTCACTGCCTGCCATCCTGAAAAGGACCCGTTCACTCCTACTCTTTGCTTCCTGTCTGCCAGCCTTCCGGTAGGCGGCAGAGCATGGCGGCTGATTAGACAGAGAGCTCCGTACAGTCGGATAAATAAATCTCCCCTAAATTCAAAGTAAGCACGTATTTACGTTTTAATGAGTACAGTATGAGTGCGAGAGTCAAAACAAAGAGCAGAGTTGCAAGAAAAGATGCTAGAAAAGCAAGAAACAGAAGGTCAGGCCCGAAGCGACACAGACAAAGCCAAAAACAGTCTGGTGGAGACGATGCAACAGGGGCCCTCCATGAGGGATTGAAAAGCATAAGTACACAACTCAGCAACTTGAGAAGAGAATTAAAAGCAGACTTCACATCATTCAAAGACGATTTCAAGCGGGATATGCGAGAAGAGCTGGCTGAACTTAAACTTGAAATGAATCTTCAGATGGCAGCGAATGCACAAGCAATACAAGACCAAAAAAAAAAAACGGAAGCCGCCACCCGAATAGAGTAGCTGGAAACATGGAGTGTCGCTGCAAACACCATACTCCAAGAAACACTGAAAGACCAGAAGTTTCTTGTCGACAAATTTAATGATCTGGAGTCCAGATCCCGAAGAAATAATCTGCGGATATACGGTGTGCCAGAGGGTGCGGAAGGTAGCTCAGTACCTCAGTTTGTAGAGAAACTGCTCAGAAGTGAAATGTCAATCCCTGAAATGACAGATTTACAGATTCAACGAGCACACAGATCCCTGGCACAGAAACCAAGCCCCAGTTCCCCTCCAAGATCCATAATTGTCCACTTTCTCCAGTTTAAAGTTAAAGAGATGGTTCTCAAACAGGCATGGCAAAAGAAGATCCAACTTGGAGAACGAATGCTGTCTTCTGACCATGACTATACTACCGCTGTAGTACAACAATGCAAGGCATACAAACATATCAAACGCTTCTTAAAAGAGGAAGGAATCCGCTTTCAGACACCATTTACCAAGATACGTATTCACTGGAAGAGCGGACACCAAACCTACAACAACGCAAGGGAAGCCGTGCGAGAGCTACAACGGAGAGGCTATAAAGTGGAAGAGCTGCAGGGAGACACGGACATGCCATCAATGCAGGAATCCACCAAACGGCACGGTGGCAACTCGACGAGAGACATGGAGAATCAGAGACAGTCAGACGGGCATGGGAGCGCCGTCAAGTATTCCAACAAAAGACTCATTCTTGAAATGAAATATGATTATGAAGTTACGCACAGACATGGATAACACAATGGCTTCTGCCACAATATGTTAGAATACTGAGTTCTTATGGAATCCTAAGTTTATAAATATGTGTATAGATATGTATATTCATTGACAAATCTGTTTATAAGCCTGGTTCTAAAAATATCACCAAGCATCACAGACCTCATGTGAGTGTAATTAATGTTGATTTAATACAACTTTCTGTATTAGATAAATCCGACTGTTAGGGAGATTAGCGAAATATTAGAGCTAGAATGAATGGAGGGACCCATGGAGGGTTACCCCCCCTTATCTAGGAGAGGGCCCTTTCTTAGTGTTAGGCTTCCCCCCTCAATTTACAAAGGGATTCTGGATCTATGGAGGAGAGAGAATACCCTTTTTTGGGAGTCCATATATGTTTTGATGTTTTGTTTTGTTTTGCCAGGTAAAACTTCTTTGTTTGTTCATATGTTTTGGTTTGTCGTTCAGAATGGTTCTGGTGTTGAGTTGAGGGGATACAGTGAAATCAATCACATTAAGTGTAATGATGCAATGTCAAGGACTTAAGCTGATGTCTCTAAATGTTAATGGTTTGGGTAATCCAATTAAGAGGGCTAAAGTCATGACTAAATTGAAAAAAGTGAAGATGCATATTATTTTCTTACAAGAAACCCATTTATCGCGACAAGAGCATGAGAAACTGAAAAGATTTGGATATAAAAACACATATTATAGCTCACATACTTGTAGTCATAAAAGAGGAGTGGCAATCTTGATATCAAACTCAGTTAAATTTGAAATGTTTAAAGAAATAAAAGACAAAGAAGGGAGGTATATCATAGTAAAGGGCAAAGTTGATGATAATATCCTGACACTGGTGAATATCTATGCTCCCCCAGATAGTGATAAACATTTTTTCAAATCCCGATTTGATATTATTGCAATGGAAGCAGAAGGAATTTGTATATGTGGGGGGATCTGAATGTTGTACTGAATCATAGGCTTGATACGACAAGTAAAAAGAAGAATAAGAACCAGTTAACAAAACTACTAAACACTACCTGTGAAGAATTTGGTTTTCTTGATGTCTGGCGGAATTTTCACCCTCTAGAAAGAGACTATACACATTACTCAATACCGCACTCAGTTTACTCCAGAATAGACTATTTCTTAATGCAGAAAGAAGACTGTTATAGGGTAACGGATTGCAGAATTGGTGTGGCAGATGTATCAGATCATAATGCCATATACTTAACAATTCAAAAGGACAGTAGATGGAAAAACACAGTGTGGCGATTAAATGTTGGAATACTGAATGATAAAACAACTGTTAATGATATTAAATTGGAAATCAAAATTTATCTAGAGGAGAATGACAATGGGGAGGTGGACCCATCCATACTATGGGACTCATTGAAGGCTGTAATACGAGGTAGGTTAATAGCAAGGGCATCACATATTAAAAAGGCCAGAATGAAAACATATAATAAGTTGATAACAGACCTGAAGGATTTAGAACAGAGTACAAAAATAATAAGGACCAGAGAACTTATAAGCAAATAGAAGATTTGAGGGGACAAATGGATGGAATATTGGGTCAAGAAGTGGAGAAAAAAAGCAAGATTTGTAAAACAGGCACATTATGAGCTTGGCCCTAAATCCACTAAAATATTTGCCCGAAGGCTACGCAAACAACAGGCTGACAACACCATACACAAAATTAAGGACCCCTGTACACAGAATTTGAAGAGTGACCCAAAAGAAATAGAATATATCTTCCAGGAATATTATAAAGAATTATATACACAAACATCTACAGTAGATGGGGAATCAATGAGGACTGTTTTAAGTACTATAGATCTGCCCTGTATTGGAGAGACACAAAATAAAATAATCACAGCAGAAATATCACTGGAGGAGATAGAGAAGACAATTGGTAGGATGAAATCAAACAAGGCCCCAGGCAGCGACGGTTTCCCTACAGAATGGTATAAAATATTTCGGAATGAGCTGAACCCACTTCTTCTGAGAACCTTTAACTGGATTATCAAAGAAGGCAAGACACCACCGTAATGGAAAGAGGCAATTATAACATTAATCCCCAAAGAGAATAAAGACAAGGAAAATTGTACCAACTACAGACCGATATCAATTCTAAATGTGGACTATAAATTATATTCTTCAATTATCTCCAAACAATTTGAAAAGTTCATGCCAGATTTAATTGATGAAGACCAGACTGGTTTTATAATAGGCAGACAAACACAGGACAGCATTAGAAGAACCCTACATATAATACACAAGATTCAAAAGGAAAGTACGCCTGCTGTCCTGATAAGTCTAGACGCGGAAAAGGCTTTTGATAGGGTTAATTGGGAATTCTTATATCAAACACTAGAAAGATTTGGCTTTACCTAAGAGTCAATTCAAGTTATTAAAGCAATTTACCAGCAACCTACTGCAAGAGTAAAGGTGAATGGGTCCTTAACTGAGAGATTTGTGTTAGGAAGAGGAACGAGACAGGGATGTTGTCTTAGCCCTACCCTGTTTGCTATATATATTGAACCATTGGCTCAAGCGATTCATCAAGATAGGGAACTGAGGGGAGTAACTATAAGAGACAGAACATAAAATTGGCCTTTTCGCAGATGATGTAATGATGTATCTCACGGAAGTAAATACCTCCTTTCCAAGGATGATGGGGATCATAGATAAATTTAATTTTTATGCAGGATATAAAGTGAATATTTCAAAAACTCAAATCCTCCTATTTAATTGTTCTCCTCCAGAAGAAATCAAACAAAATTACAATAATAAATGGGATTCAAAATCAATCAAATACCTAGGGATACATATAACAAAAAATATATCAATGTTGTATGGGGCCAATTATAATCACATCAACCAAAACATACGAAAGGATATAGAAAGATGGTCCACCTACCCAATGGATTTTAGTAGTAAGATAAAAATGGTGAAAATGAATATTTTGTCAAGGCTATTGTACTTGTTTCAATCTCTGCCAATAGAGGTAGCATTAAAACAATTCACGGAATGGGATAAATTAATATCTAGATTTATTTGGGGAGGAAAGAAGGCCAGAATTCAATACACTACACTACAGTTGCCAAAGGACAAAGGTGGAATGGCACTTCCAAATTTTAGGATATATTTCTATGCAGCCCAACTTCGACCACTAATTAATTGGTGTGAGGACAACTATATAGCTAGGTGGAAAGAGATTGAGACAGATATCCCTGACTTCCACACCCAAACACTTTTGGGAGAAAAAGCGCTTCCTGGACATATCAGGAGCATAATCGATCCAATAACGATATTTACTTTAAAAACCTGGTTCACGCTTACCAGACAACTTAAACTGAATAAACGACAAAAAGTTTTAAGATGGATAGCTTTGGATAATGAATTTAAACCAGGGATGTACGACTCAACATTTAAAGAGTGGATGAAGAAAGGAATGACTGCATTTTGTACGGTTATTGAAAATGGAGACCTAAGAAGTTTTCAAGATTTGAAGGATAGATTTGCACTATCCAAGACTTATTTAGATACCTCCAACGGAGAGATTATTACAATAAAAAGGTAAAAAGGGAGACACTAGAAGAAAATAATCCAGTGATAGAAGTGATAGTTAGTGCATATCATCAAAAAACATTAAGGATTATTTCTAAACTTTATCATAGTTTAATGGAATGTCAAGCTAAAACAACATTTTATGTAAAATTTAAGTGGGAAAAGGAATTGAACATTATGATCTCAGAAGAAGAATGGCATCATATGTGTGTAACACTACAGACATCCACAACATTGGAGAGAATTTAATTGGAAAAATTTGATTTGTTTCTTTATTACGCCTAACATAAAAAGCAAGCAAATTCTAAGGCAGCAAACACGCTGGAGGCAATGTGGCCAAACAGACGCAAACCATGCACATATCTTCTGGAGTTACCCAAAAATAGAACCATTTTGGGACAGAGTGAATTCAGAATTAACAGAGGTATTAGGATATATAGTCTGCAAGTAGTGTTCCATTTTATACCTGGGTAATATAAATACAGTGGTGCTGAAGGAAGACCATTACTTGGTTAAAATCCTACTCACAGCTGGCAGAAAGGCCATTACAAGAAACTGGCTTGCAGCGGACACACCCAGACTTAGACAATGGTTAGACATGGTACAGGAAATATTTTTCATGGAGAAAATGACATATTCTCTAAGAGCGAAAGAAGACGAATTTAAAAGAAAATGGGAAAAATGGATTAGGTATAGAAATAAAGACATCAACACTGTATAATTTTATAGACAATAATGTAAGTTATTGGAAAATGTTTTAATATGAAAATAGTTCTGTATACTGCATCATTAATTGTAAACTGAACCCCCCGCTACACTGTTGTAAGTTTCATTGTAATGTTGTATGTTTTGTTGTTATATTTGTGTTTTATTTGTGTATACATAAAAGCAATAAAAACTAAAGTAAAAAACAAATATTGTAAAATAAACATTGCAATAAAATATTGTAAGTCTCTATGAGATCACCCCTCAATCTTCTAAATTCCAGCGAGTACAAGCCGAGTCTATCCAGTCTTTCTTCATATGGAAGTCGTGCCATCCCAGGAATCAGTCTGGTGAACCTTCTCTGTAGTCCCTCTATGGCAAGAATGTCTTTCCTCAGATTAGGAGACCAAAACTGTACACAATACTCCAGGTATGGCCTCACCAAGACCCTGACCAACTGCAGTAGAACCTCCCTGCTCTTGTACTCAAATCCTTTTGCTATGAATGCCAATATACCATTTGCTTTCTTCACAGCCTGCTGCACCTGCATGCCTACTTTCAATGACTGGCGTACCATGACACCCAGGTCTCGCTTCATCTCCCCTTTTCCTAATCGGTCACCGTTCAAATAATAGTCTACCTTCCTGTTTTTGCCACCAAAGTGGATAACCTCACATTTATCCACATTATACTGCATCTGCCATGCATTTGCCCACTCACCCAGTCTATCCAAGTCATCCTGCAGCCTCCTAGCATCCTCCTCACAGCTAACACTGCCCCCCAGCTTCGTGTCATCAGAAAACTTCGAGATGTTGCATTTAATTCCCTCGTCCAAATCATTAATGTATATTGTAAGTAGTTACTCATACTCTTTGCTTCCTGTCTGCCAGCCAGTTCTCTATCCACATCAATACTGTACCCTCAATACTGTGTGCTTTAGGTTTGCATAGTAATCTCTTATGTGGGACCTTGTCGAAAGCCTTCTGAAAGTCCAGATGTAACACATCCACTGCTTCTCCCTTATCCACTCTACTAGTTACATCCTCAAAAAATTCAATAAGTTTCGTCAGACATGATTTACCCTTCGTAAATCCATGCTGACTTTGTCCAATGATTTCACCACTTTCCAAATGCGCTGCTATCCCATCTTTAATAATTTACTCTAGCAGTTTCCCCACTACCGATGTTAGACTAACTGGTCTGTAATTCCCCCGTTTTCTCTCTCCCTCCCTTTTTAAAAAGTGGGGTTACATTAGCTACCCTCCAATCCTCAGGAACTACTCCAGAATCTAAAGAGTTTTGAAAAATTATCACTAAGGCATCTGCTATTTCTGGGGCTACTTCCTTAAGTACCCTGGGATGCAGCCTATCTGGCCCTGGGGATTTATCGGCTTTTAATCCATTCAATTTACCTAACACAACTTTCCGGCTAACCTGGATTTCACTCATTTCCTCCATCTCATTTGACCCGCGATCCCCTGCTATTTCCGGCAAATTATTTATGTCTTCCTTAGTGAAGACAGAACCAAAGTAGTTATTCAATTAGTCTGCCATGTCCCTGTTCCCCATGATCAATTCACCCGTTTCTGACTGCAAGGGACCTACATTTGTTTTAACTAATCTTTTGCGCTTCACATATCGATAAAAACTTTTGCAGTCAGTTTTTATGTTTCCTGCCAGTTTTCATTCATACTCCATTTTCCCTCTCCTAATTAAGCCCTTTGTCCTTCTCTGTCGGTCTCTGAATTTATCCCAATCCTCTGGTAGGCTGCTTTTTCTGGCTAATTTGTATGCTTCATCTTTTTCTTTGATACTATCCCTGATTTCCCTCGTTATCCACGGATGCGCCACCTTCCCTGATTTATTCTTTTGCCATACTGGGATGAACAATTGTTGTAGTTCATCCATGCAGTCTTTAAATGCCTTCCATTGCATATCCACCGTCAACCCTTCAAGAATCAATTGCCAGTCCATCTTGGCCAATTCACGTCTCATACCCTCAAAGTTACCTTTCTTTAAGTTCAGGACCCGTGTTTCTGAATTAACAATGTCACTCTCCATCCTAATGAAGATCTCAACCATATTATGGTCACTCTTGCCCAAGGGGCCACGTACAACAAGGCTGCTAACTAACCCTTCCTCATTACTCAATATCCAGTCTAGAATAGCCTGCTCTCTCGTTGGTTCCTCCACATGTTGGTTTAGAAAACTATCCCGCATACATTCCAAGAAATCCTCTTCCTCAGCACCCCTGCCAATTTGATTCACCCAATCGATATGTAGATTGAAGTCACCCATTATAACGGTTTTACCTTCGTTGCACGCATTTCTAATTTCCTGTTTGATGCCATTCCCAACTCCACTACTACTGTTTAGGTGGCCTGTGCACAACACTCACTAGCGTTTTCTGCCCCTTAGTGTTTCGCAACTCCACCCATATCGATTCCACATCCTCCAAGCTAATGTCATTCCTTTCTATTGCGTTAATCTCCACTCTAACCAGCAACGCTACCCCACCTCCTTTTCCTCTCTGTCTATCCTTCCTGAATATTGAATATCCCTGGATGTTCAGCTCCCAGCCTTGGTCTCCGTGATCCCAACTATATCATAATTATTAATAGCTAACTGCACATTCAACTCATCCACCTTATTACGAATGCTCCTCGCATTCAGACACAAAGCCTTCAGGCTTGTTTTTACAACAATCTTGGCCCTTTTACAATTATGTTGAAAAGTGGCCCTTTTAGATTTTTGCCCTGGATTTGTTTTCCTGCCACTTTTCACCTTGCTACCTATTGCCGCTATCCTCATTTTACACCCCTCTGTCTCTCTGCTCACACATTTAAGAAACCCTCCACTTCTTATTCTCCGTTTGTTATTTTTTTCTTCTTTCCTCCCTACGTGTTGCGTCTGACTGCTTCTCTTCTCTGCCTCCTGCCTCACAAACGGACTACTTGCCTTCTCTATTTGAGTCCCTCCCCCCAATCGATCTAGTTTAAAGTCTCCCCAGTAGCCTTTGCAAATCTCCCCGCCAGGATATTGGTTCCCCTCGGGTTCAAGTGCAACCCGTCCTTTTTGTACAGGTCACACCTTCCCCAAAAGAGGTCCCAATGATCCAGAAACTTGAATCTCTGCGCTCTGCACCAGTCCTTTAGCCACGCATTGATCCTCCACCTTGCTCCATTCCTACTCTCACTGTCGCGTGGTACAGACAGTAATCCTGAGATTGTTACCTTTGTGGTCCCTCTCCTTAACACTCTTCCAAACTCCCTAAATTCTCCTTTCAGGACCTCCTCTCTTTTTCTACCTATGTCATTGGTACCTATATGTACCACGACCTCTGGCTCCTCTCCCTCCCATTTCAAGATATCTTGGACATGTTCAGTCACATCCCGGACCCTGGCACCAGGGAGGCGACCTGCCATCCGGGTCTGACTGCGTCCACAGAATCGCCTATCTGACCCCCTAACTATAGAGACCCCTATTACTGCTGCCCTCCTCTTCTCTTCCTTACCCTTCTGAGCAACAGGGCCGGTCTTTGTACCGTAGAAATGAATTATAAAATCACAATTATGTTGGGCGCCATGGACAGTGCTGCGCTTGCCCTGATTTTAGGCTGCAGTTGTAACTACAGCACATGTGATATTTCATTTCAGTCTTTGGTAAAGCTATGTACTGGTCCATGCTGAAGTTGAGAAAGAGTGGCTTTAGACTCCTGGCATATGTTCCTTCTGTCATTACATTTTCTCTCCCTCCTCCTCTTTCTTTGCAAACAGCTTGCCTTCCCTATGTGGCTTTTCACCATTCCCCTGGCCTGGGTCAATTTCCAGGGAAACCCTGCCAAAGCAACCATGCCCTGTTCAATTTATTTTATGACAAGGTTTTAATTGAATAAATATCTATTTCAGTGCAGCAAACATTCTCTCTGTCGACTATACAAAATGCATGCAAGTATAGGAAACCAGTATTCATTCAGATATTAAATAATAATATTCCCAGAAAGAATAATCCAGCAATTAATCCCTAAAGTGGATCTCACAATCTTCTAAATATCACCATGAGGGAGGTCCGTTATTCCATTTAATTAGATGAGGTACAACATTGGCTCTTGTATTGGCTTCGAAGGTAGCATTGCATTTTGAACACTGACAGCATGCTGCCAGCAATGTACACAGACCTTTCGATTTTTACCTTAAGGCCATCTTTAGTTAGAGATACAGCACGGAAACAATCCCTTCAGCCCACTGAGTCTGCATCGCCCAGTGATCCCCACATATTAACAATAACCCACACACGCACGATGGAAAATTTACATTTTTATGCTAAGCCAATTAACTTACAAACCTATATGTCTTTGGAATGTGGGAGGAAACCGAAGATCTCAGCGAAAACCCACTCGGTCACAGGGTAAACATGCAAACTACCCTTGCCAATGGATCTTATACCTCTGTCCTGCTTATTATTTCACTCCAGTAATTTATTAGATTGGTGAAGAGAATTCAAGGAATTCCATTTTGAAACATATTAGCTGCTCAAGGTTAATATTTATCACATTGCAAAGCTATTTTGATGTAATGATTGAAAAATAATAAAACTGGGACCAGCAGTGTGGGGCCTAATTATGGAACTACAAATGTATTTTAGTATAATTATTCTAATTAATCATTTTCTAATAATATTCTAATTATTTAGGATATTGTGTTCAGTTCTATAGGAAAGATATCGTCAAGCTAGAAAGGGTTCAGAGAAGATTTATGAGGATGGTTGCCAGAACTAGAGGGTCTTTTTGTTTAAGAAACAGTTAGACAGGTACATGGATAGGACAGGTTTGGTGGGATATGGACCAAAGGAGGGCAGGTGGGACTAGTGTAGCTGGGACATGTTGGCCGGTGTGGGCAAGTTGGGCCAAAGGGCCCGTTTCCACACTGTATCACTCTACGACTCTAACCATTTTCCCAAATTTATCTTCATCTATAAAAATGAGTGGTATGTAATCAGCTGCATTCAATGGCAGACATTAATTATATTTGGAATATATTTACTGAGGTTGACCTGAAGATATAGCAAAATATGATCTGAAAACTAAAGAGAACTGGAATGGTGCATTCAGTAAAATGCAAACCCTCTCTACCTCAGGAGGTCATTCAACAATTTTGGCTCCATTGGTGAGTAGCTTTCTTCCGTTGTCATAAAATCTTGAAGTAGAATGAAATAAGGTCGCTTCCAGGAACAGAGGATAGAGTGCCTTACCATCGCAATTGCAGTATTCTCCACCATATAATATTGTAAGACTTCAAATACATGTTATTAGATGGCGGGTTATTGCAGATACATATGGCCACTGTAAATTGCCTCTCAAGTGGTTAAAAAGGTAAATGATGGTATTTGAGCAGAATAACAAAGGATTAGTATAGGATTAGAGAAACATTGATTATTGATGGTCAATGTGATTTCAGTAAACCAAAGGGTCCATTTTTACTCTATCATACCCTATAACGTTATTCTTGAAGGTGACAAGATAGGTAAATATAGCAGTTACAAGTGTATATGGGAACTTCTGTTATGATACAATACAATAGAACTTTATTCATCCCAGGAAGAACTTCATCTGTCGTCATAATACACAAAATACATGAAAAATGAAATTAAAATGACGAATGGGAAGGGTTGGGGATGTGCAAAGAATGAAGGGGGGAGGCCAGGGGAGTCAGTCTACCCCATGACAGAAGGGGAAGGAGCTGTACAGTTTGATAACCACAGGGAAAAAGGATCTCCTGTGGCATTCTGTATGCACCACTAGACCCCAGTTTGATTGTTCACATTAGACGAAAGACACAACTGCACTGGAACGGTTGCAGGGGACTGGAAAATGTTAGATACGAGAAGTGCCTGGATAGTTGAGGAAGTTTTCTTAGCAACAGTAAGGTCTGTGAGGAATATAAAACAGTGAGGGGCCTAGAGAGCAAATAGAGGACTTGGATAAAAACCAGGAGTAGAGATTTCAAATAATGGATTTGTTCAGAAAACATTTTTCACACTGATTGTGATTGGGTTGTGGAACCCATTGACGGAAAGCACTATTGAGGGCAGAAGCCCTCATCATATTTAAACAGTAATCGGAAAGGTACTTGATGGTCACAGCCTCTCAAAGCTCAGGCCCATTTCTGACAGAATTCAGTTAAATAGCTCTATTATAAGTAGCAACAAACTCATTGGCCTCCTTGGATGCAGTAAGTTTTTCACAGTTATCGAATAAATGTTGCTTCTATTCAATACACCACAAGTTTGTTCCACTTCTAATACTGAAGACAAAGACTGAAACAGTTATTCTGTATAATATGCTGTTCATTTATTTTCCCTTAGATACAGAAGCAGCCAAACATGCTAGAGGAGGTGATGAACAGAAACAGCCAAACATGCTAGGGGAGGTGGGGTGCTTCATTCCATGGGCCTTCTGGACAAAGGAGAATTTATAATAATGTAAATAAACATCTTGATGCAGTACCTCAAACTAAAACCAACAATTCTTCTCCTTCTCTCCCCACGACCACCCCCTATCCTCCCCAACATACCCACAGATGCTGCTTGACCCACTGAGTTTCTCCTTTTTTTGGAAATAATTCACACATTGCTACGATATGCAACGTCTACTTGGCTCACAGAATATATGTATGTTTCTAGGTGTGGTTGTTTGATATTACAGGGTTAATTATCTCCATTACATCTCACAACTAGGTACAGATGGGGCAAAAATAGAAATCTGATATGTCAATAGCAGAAAATAGTACTATAAAGAATAAAGATGTTAACCTTTTGAGGACAAGGGCATTAAATGTTGGCCGTTGTTTAAATAAAAGGGAACATAAATGCTGAAGTTGAGAATGTGCTGAAGTGTAATGTTAGTCGTATATTGTAATGAAGACTGGCTCATTGAGTTAGAGTGGTATAGATTGGATTGAAGAAATATTGGCAAAATAGACTAAAAAGAACCCGAGTTGAGGCAAAGACCACAAGTTCTACAACCAAGGCAAACCAAGGAGGGAGTAGAGAGAAGAATTGTGTACAGAAAGGCAGAAGGTAGTCCGTCCAGCCTGATGGGAATAAACTCCAAAGGAGTTGGAGACTTTCAATGGTATGACCAGCTAGCAAAAGGACATACCACGATAGGATGTCATTTGGGTGAGGACCCTATAGTCCTTCCAATATAGATGATTCCACGTCCTACTGTAAATGGATCAAAGGGACGTAAAAGAGAGATGTGATTATTCTGAGCCAAGGCAGAAATTGCTTGTGAACCTGAGATAGCATTAATTTACCCCACTAGTGCACCATGACCCACACAGTAACAACTGCCAGCCGATTCTAACGGCTTCAAAGTTGTACTGATTCCAAATGGGTGAAGGCAGGATGCAACATTCACTGCAATGGGTCCACAGTGCAGGAGGAAGCAAGCAGAGTGCCAAGGATGACCATCTTTAAACACTGGTTGAAATCATCAACAGGATAAATGTTTACAAGAGAAGGATATGATCAAATGCCTGAAAGGACTTTTTATTGCAATCACTTCTAGAATCTTGCAAATAACCAGTTTGGGATGATGGAAAGTCGGTTGATGCAAGTCCACCTAGGAACATGGTAGCCTAGCAATTGGGCAGGACATCATTAATGAAAGGTCCTTAACTCCTTAAAAAAAAAATGAGGTCTCTCTGAAACATTCTGTCCAAGTGGGGATGTGTCCGAGATCATTCACGATATAGAATAATGTGGATATTGCAGACAGTGATTCAAACAAGAACTTCAAAATAACATTTTAATGTACATTGCAAATAGTAATCAGTTTGACATTAGAAGTGTAGGAAGGAACTGCAGTCGCTCGTTTTCGCCGAAGATGGACACAAAATGCTGAAGTGGGACAGGCAGCAGCTCTGGAGCTGAAGAAGAGTCTTGACCCGAAAAATCACCCTCCGAGTAATGTCCCACTTAGGCGATTTTTCAGGTGACTGTCAGGTTGCCGGCAGTCGCCTGAAAAACCGGCAACTGGAACGACGACTGTCAGAGTGGAACACACACACAGACATCGCTTCCTTCACCAGCCCATTATGCAGGCGAGGGACAGGGCAAGCAGGGAGAGCACTGTCTGAGTGAAATTCACACGGTGCAAAGCCAATGTGATACAGACACACACCGTGATGAACAGGAAGGTTGGCGCTATAATTAAGGAGCTAAAAACCACAGTGTATGGCAAGTCCTTTAAAAGAGGGGGGGAGAAGAGGGAGAGAAGGAGTGGGAGAGAAGAAGCCAGAGATACACGGCTGTGAAGCTTGGCGGACATTAAAATTATCCTTGGTTCTCCTTGGTTCTGAAAACTACTGCTTAAGTTTTTTTGTCTCCAATGAGCCAATGCAATTCACCGGTCTGCACCGGCTACAACCTATGAGAACCCCCGAGAACCTTCGACCTCCTGGCAACCCACTAGGAGCTCCTGGTCACCCACCTACAGCACGAGATATTTAGAGAAAGAGGCATTAAATCTCTGACTGTTAAGGTTGATATGGGATTTAAAAGAAACGTTCTAATGTGCAGCATGTATTTATGCAGATCTGTCTATTGAATCCAAGTGGCACTATGGGGGGTTGCTTTAGACAAGTATGGGGAAAAAAAAAAATTAAAAATCAACAACAAAAACAGTATTGCTAAATTGATGCTGATGCAAGAATTTTATTGTTTAATATTGCTTTGCTTTGTTTTATTGAAGAGTTAGTGTTAACATTTTGTTATATAGCACGCTAAACCATACCGAGCCAAAGTTTGAAGGAATAAAAGTCATTGTCAGTTACCATCAGGTATTCTGCAGATTAGCCAGTGTACAATTCCAGCATTCTGCTGCCTATTAATTGCAGGATTCTCTGCAGGGAAATATGTTGTTCATCATATTATAGCGATCGGCATTATAAAGCAAGTAAAATAAAATTGACTTATGTCACATCCAGAACAAAATTTGGGATATAAAATAGGATTAAAGAAGCAGATGAAATAAAACCTGTCATACATATTCAACAATTTTTTTTTAAAACATTTGCAGCTCTTATTACCGTGAGTGTGAATTGAAATCTATGCCTGTAAAAGGTAAATATTCAAGACCGTAAAGACTGGGTGAGAGAAACAGAACTCCTCCTAAATATGCAAGCTCTAAATTTTTTTTTTAGTTAATTTTAATGCAATAAAATGGGTAATTAGTCTAAGTTTGCGCTATTACAGCCACTTCAATACTAGCTCTTTCATTGATTACTGCAAAAGCAGCAACTGCGAAGAGCAGGCCATGAATGTAAACAACTTGGGGGTTTCTGTGTTTAATTGCATATGTCAGAATCCCAGAAGCTGCTGTCAGATTTACTGTGCAAAAGTGATGAGACTAATAGTTTGTTATAACAACAAGTAGAGGATATCTCAGTACACGTTGGAAAGTAGACTGAGACGATGACAGGTTTTTAATTGAAAGCAACTAGACTTATGATTGCCCAGATACACTTGGCTGAACAGTAATTGACTATCGGGTGATTGCAGTATGGGAGAGTATAACTGTTACTTAATGATAGAAATTCCAAAGATATCAGAGTGTTACCTTTGTGAATAAAAACCATTTCCGAGTTGTCTATCTTTTCATGTAGTAAGATAGACACAAAAAGCTGGAGTAACTGAGCAGGACAGGCAGCAACTAAAAATGCATACGTAAAGCCCTAGGGACACAGATGGATTGCTCATGGCTTTAGATGCTAAGTATCATGAAGAATATGGGGTACAAGACATACTTAAATAATGACAAGCCCTTTAACTACCTGTTTTTTTCTGAATTTCCTGAAACTGAGTTAGAAGCATGTAACTTCACTGAAGTAATATTGGAAAAGCAATAGTGCATCATCCCTCTTTCCCCTTTGGTGATAGTGGCCATTGTCCAATGTTTCACTTCACATTTCCAGCTTTTATAGGGCTATCCACGGCCATTTTGAATTAATCCATTTTGTGAAGGTGGTTGTTCAATGAAGCTATTTTACTTCGGAGTCACGTGAGCGACTACGTGAAGAAGCCCCGCCTGGCGCATGCTTGGCATTACGTCGATGCATGTGAAGCTCCAACAGGGTGGAGAGCGCAGCTCCCACCAGCATAAGTTTAACCCGCAGTTAAGTCGCTGTTGAACTTTCTTGCTAGTGGGTTTAAACTCTGTAAGTCTGCAGAGCCAGCTAGAGTGCTGATGTATTTTGAATTTTTTTTAAAAACTCTGTAACGCTGGCTCGAAATACGGAGCCAGCTAGAGTGAATGTATTTTTAAACTGCGGTAATTGAATATAACGCGCTGGAACCGCAGTTTCCGATTTAGATCGGATCGGGAAATAAGAGCTGCTTTAAAAGTCGGCTCCCGCTATTTACCGCTATTCAGATCGTGTTTGGAGATAACGGTTGCACTAAATGCCAGCTCCAATTACCCAGTAATTGTTAAATAAAGTCTGCTCTGAGTATATGTTACCAGATGCATGGAAATGTATATAACCCTGTGTGATACTGAGGTTAATACAAGTATTCTGCAAGAAGACTGTGCCTGTCAGAATTACAATTTTAAACATATATGGTTTATGCATAAATACAAAATAGTAAAAAAGTAACTCTCCTCCAAGGGAGGAGAA
This sequence comes from Okamejei kenojei, assembly GCA_035221665.1. Classification (NCBI taxonomy): domain Eukaryota; kingdom Metazoa; phylum Chordata; class Chondrichthyes; order Rajiformes; family Rajidae; genus Okamejei; species Okamejei kenojei. The sequence continues at coordinate 83,453,144 of CM069137.1, forward strand.
GAATGTGGGGGAGGCTGGAAATGGAGAAAATGCTCCACACTTGACTTAGTCAAGGGTTCTTGACGCAGGTATGTCTTCCTGTAAGGCAGGCTCCAAAGGAGTTTCCATACGCTGAGTATGGTGCCTATGAAAATAGGATTCTGACTCTCCAGTACCTTGGTTAGGTCTGGATGAGATCCCTAGAGCAAGATAAAATGCTCCAACTTCTAATTGGTCAAGGGTTCTAAAGACCCATGAGATTCTAAGGCAGGCTCTGAAGGAGTTTCCATACACTGAGTATGGTGCCTATAAAGAATGAGAATCTCATTCACCAGTGCCTTACATAGATCTGGATGAAGTATTTAGATCAAGATAAAGTGCTCAAAATTCTAAACAATTAAGGGTTTTAAGACCCATGAGATTCTAAGGCATGCTCCGAAAGGAGTTTCCATACACTGAGTATGGTGCCTATGAAAAATGAGAATCTCATTCACCAGTGCCTTGTTTAGGTCTGGATGAAGTCTCCTAGAGCAAAGACTCGGGAGTACCAGGGCAGGATGAAACTGACCCTGAAGCCAGTTTCCCTACCTATGTGTATACCTCAGAGCACAATAGAAATGCTCCGAGTGTTCCCGATGTAGCACCAAGTTTTGCTATTTTGGTATGGACTGGTGAGGCTGTCGATGAACCTGGCGGCCAACATTATTTGGTTTCTCACCTACTCCAAGAAACTGTTATGACTGAAACAGTAAAAAAATATATAAAACACCCGTCTATTGTGCCTCGCTCAGGGTGCCAACAGTAACTTAGTAATGGGGCACCCATGAGTGTAACGATGCGAGGACAGGAAATGTGTTCCAGCATGTCCTCTAGCTGATATTCAGTTGGCATCACTGCATTTGGGGACGACATACATGGGTCGATAATGTCCAATACTTTTAAGACATGCTTGTGTTACTCTGCAATGCATATGATTGTATGATGAAAACTGTATGATGAAAATTGCCATTTGGCTAACATTATACCCAAAAAAATGCAGGATTATGTGGGAAAGCTATAATCAGATTTATGATTGATGAAAAACTGCCCAAACAATTAAGGATATTTGCCTTATAAAACTTCTCATCCCTGCTTTGAGAAAACAAACAGGTTGAATATGAACCCCTATATTAAGAGAAGGAGATCTTCTGGTTCATTTACGGAAGTACAGAAACGTCATTCCATCACACATGGAATTTCTGGGAAACAACCTCTGGTCGGTTGCAAGATTACAATTGTTTTGTAATTCTGCATTAAATCTGATTGGCTTGGTGTTTGAATGTACCAGGAACTCGTCAGGTAGAGATAATATCCCAGACACAAATATGGGGTTTGCAGAGTCATTCTGGGACTCACAAACTTAAATTTATAGTTCAGTATAGGCAATTTTAAAAAAGCACACTTAACCCTGTAACAAAGTTGTTATCACAAGCCTGCTATATGGCTATTATTAGACCTAAAAAAGATGCCTTATTATTCAGGTACTTAAATTAATTGAATGAGTCAGCTGCAGGAATTACCTAATGGGTTAAATTCAGCCCTCAGATTGCTCACACAATTATTGAAACCAGCACTGGTGTTAATGAGGGCTCAGAATCACATTGTAATGACTTATCTAGAGATATTTAATTTGTAAATGGGAGACAGCTGAAGAACTGGGTTCAGCAACCATAAGCCTATTGAAAGGCTAAGGTTCTGTACATCCAAACAACTTGTAAGTTGCAGGCATCCCAAACAATAGATTATTTGGGGTTTGTCATTAATACAGTTTTACATATGTCAGTAACTTTGGCCAACAATCAAGGTTGGGGATGTTACAAATGCCTGTACTTGTCTTGGTAAAAAACATTATCCCACCATCCAAGACGTAGCTACGGTTACTGGTAAAGTGATAGTGATAAAGTAAAATGATCAAAGTCTGCAAAGACCAGAGAATAAGTATAAAAAGCATGCAGGTCATTGATTAGGTCCATGCAGTTACCAACTAAAAAGATTGAGCTGAATTGCAATGATGGATTCTCAATGTTGCACAAGTTACTAGAAGTAAAAATGTGCTTGTTCAGTAGTCCTCAGTGGTATTACAGACTGATGGGAGTGCTCTCGGATGGGGAGCAAAGGACAGCGACACCAGTTGTGGTGGTCGATGGACTGTCCAAGACGATTTAATTCTCCAAACACATGGTATGAATTATTTGGAGTTATTGGGAGTAGACAATACCACAGCTGTGGGAGAAGACAATATTGTGGTAAGACAACAGATCACAAAAGTTCAATGACAATACAGAATGAATGTTAAAATTCAAAAAGTTTAAAAAAAAAAAAACAAATAAAAGATTGTCAGACAGTATGAGTACCAAATGTTGATCTGTTGTGTCTGGATTAAATCTCCAGTGGTCTAAATGTGTCTCATGGGAGCCAGACCCAGGAGCATTAGCAGTGGTAGTCTTTTATGTCTTTTCACCATTTTGCCTGATTAAGCAATGTGTCACCAAAATAGAGCAAGTCTCCGCCGCAGGCGTTTGGTGGTTCCAAACTGGTATTGCTTCTTGGCCTTTTGGCTAAGATCAAGTGTAGTATCTGTTCTTATCAGTTCAATATCTGATACGTCCCTTATCTACGGACCATTACTACACAGCCATTGTTCCCATTGGTGCACAGAATGATGATTCAGACATTCATGACAAATCCCAGGTGCAGTAATTGTTGGTACATCCAGTAACAGCAGAATTCATCCGTATTAACATCCCAACATGACCGTATTAATTGTTAATCTGCAGGTTCTGATGGAATGTCGATAGGACCATGGATGTCATAACTGCAGCTTGGAGATATAGCACTAAGAAACAATATATGTTTCATATAAGGAATGGGAAGTCTTTTGTATACAGTCAGATATACTTTATCATACAGCAAACATATCGGATGTATTGGAGTTCCTTGCTATATTGCACCTGAGTTATAGTACCATTAATGGAGCTCGGAGTGCTTTGTCCTCCTATTTAGGACAATTTTCAGAACGACAATTTATCGGGTCTCATCCGTTAATATCCCGATTTGAGAGAAATTTTAATAAAATCCTACCAAACCCAGATATACAGAAATCTGGGATGTCAGTATAGTTCTCACATTGCTTCGCAATGGACTCCAATTACGTCACTGTCTTTTCAGAAGTTAATATTTAAAGTGGGTATGCTGATGACATTAATATCAGCACAATGAGTACAAACATTACGGTTACATTGTATGCAGTTGTCTGTAGATAAAATGATGTTTTATGTCAATGATCTAAGCAAGCAAAGCAAGCCAAGAAAGGCTGGAACCAATGTAATCTTTAAGACATACTCTGTCAACTAAACATTGTGTGTGGTTAAGCATCTGATTTAATATATATTGAATTAAGAGTCTCTGAGATTGTGAGACACCAATGTTCATTACCCACAAGAAACATATAAAAAAAGTGACAGTACAAACTATTTCTAGATGGATAAACAGGTTCTGGATTAACTGGAGTAGACACTGATGTGTTTGTAACCATATAACCATATAACCATATAACAATTACAGCACGGAGACAGGCCCTCTCGGCCCTTCCAGTCTGTGCCGACCATTTGTTTTCCCCTAGTCCCATCTACCTGCACTCAGACCATACCCCTCCATTCCCTTCACGTCCATATACCTATCCACTTTATCTTTAAATGTTAAAATCAATCCTGCCTCCACCAACTCTGCTGGAAGCTCATTCCACACAGCCACCACCCTCTGAGTAAAGAAGTTCCCCCTCACGTTACCCCTAAACTTCTGTCCCTCAATATCTCATGTCATGTCCTCTTGTTTGAATCTTCCTTACCCTCAATGGGAAAAGCTTATCCACGTCAACTCTGTCTACCCTTTCATCATTTTAAAGACCTCAATCAAGTCCCCCCTTAACCTTCTGCGCTCCAAAGAATAAAGACCTAACTTGTTCAACCTTTCTCTGTATCATAGTTGCTGGAACCCTGGCAACATTCTAGTAAATCTCCTCTGTACTCTCTCTATTTTGTTGACATCCTTCCTATAACTAGGCGACCAAAAATTGTACACCATACTCCAGAATTGGTCTTACCTTGTACAATTTTAACATTACTTCCCTACTCCTATATTCAATGCTCTGATTTATAAAGGCCAGCACACCAAAGGCTTTCTTTACCACCCTATCTACATGCGATTCCACCTTTAGGGAACTATGCACAATCTCACTCCACAAGGGCGGTATCAATGTCCGCGGCAAAGGTGCAGGACATGCCGCTCGACCAAATTCTGGAGACCACAGGATGGTCTAAAGAGGAACTTTTCTAGATTTTATGATAAACCTGTTGTCACAGTGCCATGGTTGCACATGCTGTGTTGGGTTCTGTTCAAATTGTTTGCTTTGTGCATATCATTTGTTGTAATTTCCCTCAGGGATAGAGGGGGGGAGGAGATTAACCTTTCTTTTTATTATTATTATTAAAATATTTATTGCATTAATTTCAAGCAATATATATTATTTACCTCACTACTGTGTAAACTCAAGCAGTATGTCGTATGAATGATCTACAGCATGAAAATCACAGAGCTTCAAAATCTTCACGTAGTCACTCACGTGACTCCGAAGTAAAATAGTAAGATTAAACGAGAACTTACCGGTTTGAAGTTTGATCGTTTTTTTATGAGGAGTTACGCTGAGGGATTACGTGCCCTCCACTCCCAACCCTCATAATATAAAAAAAAACAAAGCAGGGAGTGAAAATCATTGAGCTGGTAGTTTTAGTCTATGTAAGCCTTACTATCTTACTCCGGCTATTGGTTCTGTGTTTTTCACGCCGCTGCTTTGAAGTATGCCAAGCATGTGCCAGGCGGGGCTTCTTCACATAATCCCTCACCGTAACTCCTCATAAAATAACGATCAAACTTCAAACTGGTAAGTTCTCATTTAATCTTACTATTAATCAGCAGTTACTAGCATTGGTGGTTGCTATTTGAATTGCATAAAAATTGGAAATGCATGAAAAAAAAACAAGGTAAAAATCCTTGTTAATTATTGTTATGCTTGACATTTTGTTTTGCCTGTTTGCAAATTGTTCAAATCATATTACAGGAAGAAAATAATTGCATTAAAGGCGATAATGGACAAGAATAAATACCCTCAACCGAGAGAGACAGAGGGAGAGAGAGTCAGAGGGAGATGGTGAGGGAGCCTGGCTGACTAATTCTGGCAAAGTCATATTTGTTTGCATGAGAATGTTTGCTCAATGACAATCCAGCTGGATGAAAATTACTCTCAACAGATTTATATAAATAAATGTGCCTCACATTGCCAAGAAAATACTTTACAGTACTTAATGTATAATGTTTATACTTAATGTGTATAAACATGTCTTAAATAAAATGATTGGTGCATACAAGCCATAAATATTTAATAAAAAATAGCAAATTCATTTCGGAAAAGTTTAGTAAGTTGGATGTTGGGAGTTTATAGATAAACAGCAATGTTCAATTAAATTCACTTATTTCGTATTGTATTGATCTTGATATTCGTGGGAAGTTTAACATTGAAACATAGAAAATAGGTGGAGGAGTAGGCAATTCAGGCCTTCAAGCCAGCACCACCATTCAATATGATCATGGCTGATCATCCAAAATCAGTACCCCATTCTGGCTTTCCCCCATATCCCTTGATTGCCTTAGCCCTAACAGCAATATCTAACTCTCTCTTGAAAACATCCAGGGAATTGGCCTTCACTGTCTTCTGTGACATTGAATTCCACAGATTCACAACTCTCTGGCTGAAAAGGTTTTTTTTCTCATCTCAGTCCTAAATGGCCTACCCCTTCTTCTTAAACTGTGACCCCTTCTTCTTAAACTGTGACCCCTTCTTCTCAAACTGTGACCCCTTCTTCTCGACTCCAACATCGGGAACATTTTTGTGCATCCACCGTGTCCAATCCTCTAATAATTTTATATGTTTCTATAAGATCCCCTCTCATCCTTCAAATTGCAGTTAATACAAGCCCAGTCGACCCATTCTTTCATCATACGTCACTCCCACCATCCGAGGAATTAACCTGGTGAACCTACGCTGCACTGGTGAACCTAAGCTATGGTATTCCTTGATGCTTAGCTTGACTAGCTTTCTATGCTCTTAGATAGACACAAAATGCTGGGGTAACTCAGCGGGTCAGGCAGCATCTATGGAGAGAAGGAATTGGCAACGTTTTGGGTCGAGACATTCGATTGTTCCAGCATCTGCTGTTCTTTCTGAATGATAGAGAAGATCTGTACAAAACAGGGCTGGCAACAGATGACATCAGGAAGGGTAGAGTCCATTGTTGGAAGTAAACTCTTGGTTCATTTACTGGTTGTTTAACATCAAGACAATTAGGGATTAATTAGGGACCATCTCTTATTTAAAGGTAGGTGCTGACTTTAAAAAAATAAACACGAAGGACTGGATATTACATTATGAAGATTAATGGTGTCCATGTGAATCACTTCACGTATATAATTGTAGTCAATGCCTACTATGTTCTGTTGTGCTATGCAAAGAAAGAATTTAATTGTCCTGTCAGGGACACATGACAATAAGTGTTAAAGAAGGAACTGCAGATGCTGGAGAATCGAGGTTACACAAAAAGCTGGAGAAACTCAGCGGGTGCAGCAGCATCTAAGGAGCGAAGGAGATAGGCGACGTTTCGGGTCGAGACCCTTCTTCAGACTGGCGAGGTCTCGACACGAAACGTCGCCTATCTCCTTCGCTCTTTAGATGCTGCTGCACCCGCTGAGTTTCTCCAGCTTTTTGTGTACACATGACAATAAACTCTTTTGACTTTGACAATCCCGCCCAATTTTGTTTCCTAATGACTTGAGTTTACTGTGCATGTGTTGCCTATAATCTAGATAACAAATTCATAGATTCATTCAACACAAGTAGAGGACTCTGAATCCACCCAAGTACACATTGCCATCCCCTGCTTTCTCCCCCGACTCAGTTTGAAGAAAGGTCTCGATCCGAAACGTCTCCCACTCCTTTTCTCCAGAGATGCTGTCTGACCCGCTGAGTTACTCTAGCTTTTTGTGTCTATCAACATTGCCATTAATTACCCGTCTATATTAATCCCATTTGTCAGCATGTCATCTGTAGCCTAACAATGCCTTGGTGACTCAAATGCACTTTCAGATGCTTCTTAAATGTTGTGAAGTGTTTGCCTCCATCCCCTTATCAGACTGTGGTTTCCAGATTGCAAACACCCTCTAGGTGAAAAAAAATCTTCCTCAGATTCCGTCTAAATGTTATATTCCTCACCTCAATTCTATGTCCTCTGGGGTACGACCTGGGGGACTATTTGTTTTACTGTCACAGATTTTATGTGCCTCTAAGGAACGAGGGCAATGCCAGTGAGAAGTATGCACTTTTGGGAGATCAAATTAACTAAGGAAGCTAATCAACAGACTGCTTATGGAAATTATTTAGGTACATTTTCTTCAAATTAGAAAAACTACATTGTATATTTGCATACATTTGTATAAGCCACATAATATTGTATAAGAGAACATAATAGTCATAAACGCTATGTGAAGGGAATTCCTTGCAGTAGGATTAAAACAAAAATGCTTAGTTCCAGTTTCCATGTCCTGCAACAGTTATTTTAACTAGAACTTTCAAGAGGTCCATCAGTCTAGAAGTATTCGAGTTACATTACCCATTATTTAGATTAATGCCTTTTCCCTGGAATAGATTGGTATTTTATGTTGATATTCCCTGCTGTAATTCATAAGGCTCTCTGAAGTATAGGCTAAGTAGTTATGGTAATCCAAGTATAGGAACAAGACCAGTGTTTTCTTCCACGTACAGAGAGAGGTAGCACCAGCTGCAACACGCCAGACTGATATGGGGAGAATATTGTAATCAATAGACAATAGGTGCAGGAGTAGGCCATTCGGCCCTTCGAGCCAGCACCGCCATTCAATATGATCATGGCTGATCTTCCACAATCAGTACCCCGTTCCTGCCTTCTCCCCTGTCATTGCAGTTCAAGCAGACATATTGTTCACAGTTCCCCATCTACTCACATTTATTACTTATTTCCTTGTGACATGGAAGGGCATTCTTACAGTCAAGTCTACACCAACTCTTCGATCAATTCCTTAAACCCACTTAATTCCACACAACCTACCCTGTCTCTCACACCCAACAACTCTTCACCCATCTACACTGAGGGATTTAATTTAGTCATTTAACATATAAATCAAAATTGATTCACTTGCACAGTTTAGAAGGTCTATTTTTGTGTGATCAGACATAGCCAGAGACCGTGGTAAAGTACATCAGGAATAAATTATTGCAACAATGTCAGAATGGGCCAACTGTTGACAGAGCGGTAGTTGACACTGGCCAAAAGAACACATTGAAAGCATCTAAAAATATATAGACACTCAAAACCTAATGATTATGAAAAGTTATATTTAAAATGGCACATACCACCACATTTGGAAATGAAATTTTCTTGATTAATCTGGATTACTCCAACAATAACCTTTGCACCTTAGTGATCTATTTCTGGCACTTTAATCACTGGCAAAGCGTATTTCCTTTTGGAATTCTGGCTAAATCTTCACTGTGTTGGAGTTCTAAGTTACAGCTTGTGTTTAGCATCAGCTGTACAATGACTTTCCCTGAACTTGCCATGTCTCAGTTGTCTGTGCTACCATGGAGATAAACAAGCAATACCTGGAAAACACACAGGTTTGGGACTACTAATGTCTGGTTGTGTGCCATTTAAATTTAAGAGGATATGGAGGAAAACAATATCTTTAAACCCATTACAATCTGTGTTGTTACAGTTTCTAACCAATTATATTACTTAAGGAATGGTGTGGCAAGCTTATTTAACCCCTCCATAGTTTATCATACATTCTGGGCATTTTCAAGGTAATGTATGATATGATACGATATGATAGAACTTTATTTATCCCAGGAGGGCAATTGATCTGCCAACAGTCATAAAAGCACAATAACATGAACCATGAAATTAAAGTGACGAGTCGAAAGGATTGGGGGTGTGCAAAGATTGTATGTGGGGGGGGGGGGGGGGGCAGTCTGTCTCAGTCTACCCCATGGAAGACATATCGTTTTACTTAAAAGTTATTATCACTGCAAAACTTAAACCCCCCACACTTGCCTACAGCAGATTCTTTCAATAATATGACCAGTATCTTGAATTCCATCACCTTTGCTGGCAATATATTTTAACTGTCAAGAAGCATACAAACACTTACCCTACAGTTTGACAAATCGGAATGTACTTGGTTCTGTTGGAATGTATATTAATGTGAAGTCAGAAAAAGCACAGGGCTTTCTGATAATCAAACACCTATTGTATTCTCCCCACATTCCCATGAAATCCTCTCGCTCACCAAAACGCTAAAGGCAATTTACAAAGTCCTATCTACTCTTGTGCATTCGGACTACCCTTGGTCCGGACTCTGCTGGCTTTACCTTGCACTAAGTGTTATTCACTTATCATGTATCTATACGCTGTAAATGGATCGATTGCAATCATGTGGTGTCTTTCCGCTGACTGGTTAGCACGCAACAAAAACTTTGCACTATATCTTGGAACACATGACAATAAACTAAACTGAACTGATTATCTTACCAGCCCCTTTGGTGTAGTGCGGGAGTTGCTTTAAGTTTAGTCAGATCACTAGTACCTTAAAGACAGTATCAAGTTTAAGTTTTTACTATGTGTGTTGGGCATTTGTTGTCAGGCATTGACTTTGACTTGAAACTATCAATGTTTCTCAGCCACTCCTACACTGTGAATTATTAAATACTTTCCTTCTATATATGAAAAGAATTAACAGCCACATTCCGTTACCACTGTCATCTATTCAGTTATCCTGCTTATATATCCAGTCTCAACAACATTTATGCAGTTTGCCCTCAAAAGGTTAGCATTTTAAGGTAGCATACATTTAGACTGGTTCATTTAATTGGTACTTTTTAAATTAGATAGTTTTATGAAAACTCATATAGAAACAGCAAATTCTATTGACATCAACGCAAGAAGAAATGCAATAGGTGCAGGAGTAGGCCTTCCGCCCTTCGAGCCAGCACCGCCATTCACTGTGATCATGGCTGATCATCCACATTCAGTACCCCGTTGCTGCCTTCTCATCATATCCCCTGACCTCGCTTAACAATCTTAACAACAGAAGAACCATTAACAGGAAAAGAGGTCCGGAGGATACCGTCTCTCTTGGACTACAATCAGCTCTGGATCATTTTGACAAAACTCCAGTAGGCCCAGCATGCCCGGTTCACCCACCGCAGACGTCGATGGGACCCATGCTGCGTGAGTGAAGAGGGACCCGCGAGCAGCCGAGGGCCAGAGGGCCGTCAGATATTGAGGAGGGCTGTTGGAGAGCACGGAGGGCCATCAGAGAGCGAGTGGGGCCAGAGAGCTGAGGGGCAGCCGGAGAGCAAGGAGGACCGGAGCAAAAGGAGGGCCACCACAAACAAAGGGGGACCCAAAAGGGGGCCTGGATCACATGACAATTTTGCACCATTCAGTAGCTTTGCTCCTGTTGTTGTATTCGTTGTTATATTTATCATTGTTTCTGTGAATTTCCATTTGATTGTAATTATTTTCACTGTATATTGTTTACTCTCAGAACTTCATGAGAAGAAGCAATTTCATTGCACCTTGGTGTATTTGACAACAAATGTTTTAGAGTAGAATTTAAAGTCCATGTTCAGTCACATGATACAGGAAAGCTAGAATTCTACCTACACAAAAGTATGCTTTGATTTGTTCTTTTCATACCTCTCTAGTTTCCCTCTCCCCTGTCCCTCAGTCTGAAAGGTCTCAATGAAACTTCACCTATTCCTTGTCTTCAGAGATGCTGCTTGACGCGCTGTTACTCAAGCATTTAGTGTCTATCTTCGATGGAAACCAGCATCTGCAGTTCCTTCCTACACAAAGTGTGCATATTTTTGGGTCAATAGAAAATTGAAAGACTGTTTCTAAGCAGAAACTTCTCAAAGAATATGGAAAAAAGCAGATTAATTGAGCAACAGAAAAGATCTACTTGAAGGATGAAACTGATTTAAGACTACATAATATATCATCATCTGAATGCACTTTCTATTATTGCGATTTAAGTGGTGATTGATATACTTATGGGATTATTTCAATTTTGCAAGGAATACATTTTTCAATTTCCATTTTTGAAATCATTTTCACGTGATACATTTTTAACTGAGTGTTCATCACCTTTAAATTCAATGAGTTTTACAGCCACTTTACTAAAAAAGCTCCATCATTATTTATAGATATATATTCACTGTTTCTCTCCTATTCTTTTATGAACAACGTTCCATCAAACTTTGCCAAAAAGCCCAGTCATTTTAATTTTTTATGTGAAAATTTTACTCGTGCTAGCATCAACACCATCTCCATTACATAATTCATGAAGCAACTCTGACCAGCAAGCTATTCATCCTTGTGGTTCAGGATAACTGTTTCCCTCCCTGTTCTGTTTCTGTAGGTATTGAGGTCGCTAAATAGTTCCTTGGTGGATTTGCAGACTCGCAGCAGGTTTGGAACTTTGTAGTGATGGAGTATGTGGTGTGTTTGGGATGTTTTGATTGCAGGATATTGTGAGGCTAGCCTCATGTATTCCTCCATAATAATACTTGTATCCTGTCCGTACCTTTCCCCCATGTTTAAGAAAGAACTGCAGATGCTCGAAAATGCAGGTAACCCATAATACTGGAGAAAACTCGAGCGGGTGATTGCAGCATCTATGAGAGAAAGGGAATTGGCCAATGTTATGGAACCCGAAACGCCGCCAATTCCTCCTCTCCCACAATGCTGCCTCACCCCTGAGTTCTCCAGCATTTTTGTGTCTACCCCCTTTTTCCCCCATGTTAATCACCTCAGAGCCTCAGAACGTCCAGTATAAACATTCATCTGCTACAATAGAAGATATTATGGAGGGGCATTTAGTGTAGAGATCAGGACTCTCAGAGGCCATCGCAACAGGTTGGGAAGCGGTAAAGAAATGTCAGATGAACACAGCACCAGGAAAGTGTGCTGTCATGCACTTTGCTTATAGAATAAACATCAGACTATGTCTAAATGGAGAGATAACAGAAATTCGAGTACAAAGGACCTCTTGGGTGTGCCAGGGGCAGGATTTCCCAAAAGCAAATTTACAACACGTGAATCGGTGTAAGGAGCCAATTGCATTAGCATTTATGAAGAGATAGACTAGAATATAACTAGCCTAAGTGGTAACCGTTGGGTCCCCATGTTCACACGGGATGCTGGCCCCTTGGACGCAAATTCCACCTCCCCTCCACCAATTCCAAATTGGTGCCATTGGCGGGCATTCTGGAGCACTGGTATGGGGGTTCTTGGTGGCAGCTCCGTCCCTCAAAGCTTGAATGAGCTGCAGCTCACTCCCCGGCTGCTGGGTCTGGTGCTGCCGTTGACCTCCAGAGGCTATTCCTGAAATTCCATTTCATAGTTTTTCCATTTCCAATGCCATCAAATTCAAAATCCAATTCAAGCAGTGTGCAAGGCCACCAAAACAACAAGTGCAGTTTCCTACCACGTTCCAAGCATGGTGGCAAGGCCACCAATTCAAGTGCAGTTTTCATACCACTTGGCAAGCTGTTATAAGGCCACCAAATTCAGTTCCCCACCCCCCCCCCCCCCCCCCCCCCCCCCCCCCCCCCCACCAGCAGCAGCAGCAGAGAAAATGCCAATTAAAAAAAACATTAATATATCTCTAATTTTTCATCTATGGGAAAAATCCTCCAGTCCAGGAAGGCGGAGGGGGGCTCCGAGCGAGGTGGCCAAAAATGACGGCCGCAGGTGGCGCCGTACTCTCGGAAATCACAGCACAGCGAGCCAAAAGCAATCAAGATCAGTAACTTTAGTAATATAGATACACTAGTCCCATCTCCCTGCATTTGGTCCAACCTTTCCTATCCATGTACCTGTCCAAATGTCTTTAAAATATTGTTATGATACCAAAAATAATTTGAGATTACATTGTTCAGATAAAAGTGAGGCACCTGTTTCTTTAATGATAGATCTATGTGGGGGGAATCTATCCGATATGTTTTTGTTATGTTTAGAGATACTGCACGGAAACAGGCCCTTTGGCCCACCGAGTCCGCACCGACCAATGATCCCTGCACATTAACACTATCCTACACGTACTAGGGACAATTTATTGCAAGCCAATCAACCTACAAACCTGTACATCTTTGGAGTGTAGGAGGAAACCGAAGTTCTCGGAGAAAGCCCACGCAGATCACGGGGAGAACGACAAACTCTGTGCAGACAGCACCCGGAATCGGGATCGAACCCGGGTCTTTGGTGCTGTAAGGCAGCAACTCCACCACTGTGCCACCGCGCTGCCCAAGATATGTTATCAGCATGTCTCTGAAATAACTGAGGCACAGAAACGCAGGACATTCATTACCTTCATTTCCAACCACCAGGCAATTGCAATGTTGGCATTTATTTTGAACAGACTAGAAAATAAAAACAGGGATGTAATGCCGAGACTTTATAAGGCACTGGTCACAGACCACTGGCCCTATAACATTGTTTGATGATGATCCCCTGACAAGCCATATTCATTTCTCTGGGTTTTGGCCAGAACAGATAATGACTGGTGCGTGTGCCTACTTCACAGAGAGTTCACAATTTACAATTTGGCGTTCTTTGAAGAGGAACCTGGATACTTGGCTATCACCTAAACACATTTCAGATTTCCTAATAACAGGGGACAGCACGGAGGAGTAGCAGTAGAGCCAATGCCTCATAGCGCTAGAGACCCTGATTCGATCCTGACTATGGGTGATGTCTGTACAGAGTTTGCATGTTCTTCCCGTGACAACATGGGTTTTCTCCAGATGCTCCGATTTCCTCACACATTTCAATGACGTACAGGTTTGTAGAATAACTGGCTTCGGTAAAAGATTGTAAATTGTTCCTAGAGTGTAGGATAGTGCTAGTGTATGGGATCACTGGTTGGCACAGACTCGGTGGGCTGAGTCTCTAAACTAAATTAAAATAAACTAACTAAAGAATGCCACTCTGCTCATAGACTCTATGCTAACCCTCAGATTAATCCCATTTCCTCCTTTATTTCCCAGTATTTGTTTCTCTCTACCTTCCTACCAATGCTTTATGGGAGCCCAATGAGTGTTTGTTCAAAATAGATAAAAGATGGCACAATGGTAGGTTTGCTGCCTTGCAACGCCAGAGACCCAGGTTCGATCCTGACTACAGGTGCTCTCTGTATGGAGTTTGTATGTTATGGTTTTCTCCAGGTTCTCCAGTTTCCTCCCACACTCCAAAGACGTACAGGCTTATCGGCTAATTGACATGATAAAATTGTAAATTGGCCCTAATGTGTGTAGGATAGTATTAGTGTGCAGGGATCGCTGATTGGTGTGGACTCGGGAGTCGAACGGCCTGTTTCTGCGCTGTATCTCCAAAGTCTAAAGTGACAGATTGATATACACCAGAGGTTATAACCTATTACCCACCTTTAAACCTAATAAATGTAAATACTTTCTATTCTCAAATAACCGTTAATATTCATTGTACAATGCATGCACATTTTTGAGTGGATTACAAAAATTGTAAGGAATGCACGATTAGCAACTAATAAATATTCATTTAAACTACCAATGTCCATCCTTTGATATCTCCATGTTTATGCATGGCCAAAACACACAAACAAAAGATTTTATGCTTGAATTGCATAAATAGAAATAGAAACTGATTAAGGTACACCTCTTGTCAATTAGCATTCAGAGAGAAACAAGATAAATCTGTTGGGAATAATTATTTTTGCTGAAGAGACAGACAGCTTGGTAAGCTGTTTACATGGAAATACACCTCCAGGTTGCCAATGATAAATGGATAGGATAAAAATATGTAGATAGTCAGCATTTGAAATTACCAATTAAAACTTCTCCATTGTAAGATGGGCATAACCTCAAACTAAAGCAACTAAATTTAGTTTAGTTTAGAGATACAGCGCGGAAGGCAGAAACTCTACCCACTGTGCAGCCCTAGAATTTGGAATGGAACCGAGAACTACGAAGCCACACCTCAGAAACACATAGAAGTCCATTGTAAAGGACTGAAGAACC
Source organism: Okamejei kenojei (assembly GCA_035221665.1). Lineage (NCBI taxonomy): Eukaryota > Metazoa > Chordata > Chondrichthyes > Rajiformes > Rajidae > Okamejei > Okamejei kenojei. Next base: position 83,468,367 of record CM069137.1, read on the forward strand.
ATAGTATCTCGACTACCTACCATTTGCCATGTTTGTGAAGGGTTTTACAGTCCCACATTAGCCAAATTAGCCACCGGAACCTCCAAAACCAGAGTGGAAACACATCACTCGATTCAGAGGGACTTTCTCTATTTGCAGGGTTTGGTTGGGGCTGGTGGCGAGTACAGCTATGGTAGACAATTACATCTGAGGAAGCAATATTCCCAAACATTCAGCTGAATTATATCATGTAGGAGTAAGGCACGGACAACAGGAACTCGAGCACTCTGCTTCTAGCTAGTGGATGTGAGGTTCTCACAAGATGTGTGGGTGAGTGAAAAATCTGCAAAGCAGACACCACATCTTGGTAGAGAAGACAATTACTTAATGTGGGATGAAAATGAATATGTCTTTAATAGGAGATGGTGTAGTCATAGGTAAAGCTGACGGTCTCCGCAGCCAAGACTGAGAGTTCCAGATTGCATTTCCTATCTCATGCCAGGGTTAAACCCATTACTTTGCAGTTGGTAAAGAACTTGGTATAAAAGAGAAGGGTCCAGTTACTGCAAACAGAACAATGAATGAATTGCTACTGATAGAATTTAAAGAAATAGGCTCCAAATTACAATTAAATCTGTCCTAGGGTCATCTCTGGAATATTACATATGCCACGCGAAAAGCTTGAGAGATGAACAATTAGAATGTTCAGCCATGATTAAAAGTGTGGAATATAAATGGTTTGTTTCATGGTACCGAACCACTACCAAGCTGATGATATAGTATATTGCCGGTTTTCCTGGTAGGGTCTTATCCTCTGTTGTTCAAATGGAGAGTGAGGACCCACATCTCCACAGGCATAACGCTCTCTTAAAACTGAGTCTCTCAAAAGAACAATAGGATTATTTCTCATATCGTGCAAGGGCGATACAGCTAGTAAAGTTGCTGTCCCACAGCGTCAGAGACCTGGATTTGATCCTGATGTGGGGTGCTGTCTGTGTGGAGTTTGCACTTTGTTCCTGTGATGTGAGAGTTTCCTCAGTCTTCCTCCCAGACCCAAAGATGTCCAGATTTGTAAGTTAATTGGCGTCGAGAGCATAGGGAGTGAATGCGAAAGTGGGATACCATAAAACATAACAGGGCTCATTGATCAGTGAGTTTTCATACTATATCTTTCAATGAATCAATTCAATCCATTCATCACTGCCAGTGGCTTCTCACTGAACTGCAATTGACTCCCATGATCACTGCTTTAGGTTTGGGAAGTGCACACAGCTGAGGACTGGTAATAACAGTTGCCCAAGGACACAATCCATTGGGATTAGAATATGCTTCAAGCTCTTCTGTCTTATTCTTGTCCTGAGTTAAACTAAACATTAGAGGTTTTGATCCTGGAAAGTAAATTTGTAAATTTGAATTGTGACTTCAAGCTATGAACCAAAGATTTTACCAACTTTAATTTAATTGGAAATAAATTCAGTTTAAAAAAAACTATTTATTTTTTCTCCCACCCAACTATATTTCATTTCCATACATAATTGACTGACGTGGAAACTACTAACATCTTGAATTTAACGACTAACTCTGGTTACAGTTACTTTGAAAACTCATCGCATATTTTCCCAGCCACCATAAATAATTCATTCCATAATGATCAACAGCTCTAAAATACTTCATCACTTTAGCTCTTCTAATTGTTCAATCACTTAACCAGCCAGTTGTAAATAGCCCTTCTTGATAGCTAATTCCCCTGCGCAAAATCAGCCTTTGCGAATTAAACCGAAGGAGCTGTTCATATTGTCAATGTGTACAGTATTGATTATATCTTCATTAATGAGGAAAACGCCTTATTAAGATTCCACCATGAAGTAGTACTTTAGTTTCTGGTATCATCTCTGGCAAGGTCAGTGTTTATTTCTTATCTATCATTTTATTTGTGCAAAAATGTACTTTGTTCATGAAGAAGGGCCTCGACCCAAAAATCACCATTCCTTCTCTCCAGAGATGCTGCCTGCCCCCACTGAGTTACTCCAGCTTTTAGTGTCTATCTCTTGTTCATGAAATGTTTAAATATATAATACAGCACATTCATTAATAGCCAATCATTGATGTTTCGTTCCATTTGCTTGCATTAGTACATTTTATCACCATGCCATAAGTCTTTTTCTCAAGTGTATTCACTGAATGATAAGCCCGAGATGTTTGTATACTATTCTAATCTCTTAGGATAAGGATCTTCATCCATGCCCATTACCTAGAGATACTTAGCATCAGGTGCACCAGGCTTCAGTGGACCTCTCCATAAAAATGTCTGCAACTTGGAGTATCCCTGTTAGATCGCAGGCAACTCATCATCCTGGAAGACCAGCAATTTTCCAAAGCAGGTTAAAGTTCACCTTTCACTGAGTCTTCCATCACCAGCTCATAATCTGGAGAAAAGGAATATGTGACGTTTTGGTCCGAGACCCTCTGAGTTATTCCAGCATATTAAGATCACTGCATCTCTTTCTCAACCTTCTTGTCAACTTCCCCTTTGCAACTGTTGTTGATCAGCACAGTTGTTTCAGAAATGTTCTTTTATAGCAAAGAATGGATCGACTGGGCTTGTATTCACTGGAATTTATCAGGATTGATCTTATAGAAACATAAAATTCTTAAGGGATTGGGCAGGCTCGATGCAGGAAAATATTCCCTTTGTTGGGAGAATCCAGAACCAGGGGTCATTTAAGAATAAGTGATAGGCCATTTAGGACTGAGATGAGGAAATACTTTTTCACCCAGAGAGTTGTGAATCTATGGAATTCTCTGCCACAGAAGGCAGTGGAGGCCAATTCACTGGATGTATTCAAGAGAGAATTAGATTTAGCTCTTGGGGCTAATGGAATCAAGGGATATGGGGAGAAAGCAGGAAAGGGGTACTGACTCTGGATGATCACCCATGATCATATTGAATGGCAGTGCTGGCTCAAAGGGCCGAGTGGCCTACTCCTGCACCTATTTTCTATGTTTCTATCTGTTAATGTATCTTTACATTTGCTTACATTATTACATTCTATCAGCATGTCATTGTGTTCCTGGGTATACAAAGAGGGAAGACAAGATAAAGATACAAGTTTTCCTGACCCATAATATTCAATAATGAACTGCGAGGTTTTAACGCAAACCTGATAATTTCATGGTGGCCATATTAGGGTTTATTTTAACTCCAGATTATTCAATTAACTTCCAGAATTTAATCCTAGCCTTAGCACAACTACAATGATTGTATTCTCAAATAGTATGGGGGCAACCTAGTTAAAGACAATCAAAAACACACAGTATGTGTGAGTGACACAGAATATAGAATAGTACAAAGCAGGAACAGGCCCTTCAGCCTACAATGTCTGTGTTAAACATGATGCCAAGACCAAGAAGGTAGGAACGGGGTACTGATTGTGGATGATCAGCCATGATCACATTGAATGGTGGTGCTGGCTCAAAGGGTTAAATGGCCTACTCCTGCACCTATTTTCTATGTAACTCTTATCTGCCTGCCCATAATCCATATCCTTCCATTCCCTAAATATCCACGTGCCAATTCAAAAGTCTCTTAAATGCCACCATTGTATCTGCCTCCACCACCACCCCTGGCAGTGCATTATAGACACTCAACAACCAGTGTAAAAAATTTGCCCTGCACATCTCCTTTAAGCTTTGCCCATCTCATTTTAAACCAATTCCCTCAGGCATTTCGTGTTTCCATCGTGAAGGGAGAGGTCCCGACTGTATACTCTATCTATGCATCTCATAATTGTAACAAGTTCTATCATCTCTCTGCAACCTCCACCACTCCAGAGAAAACAATCTAAGTCCCAGGGAACTGCGCACGCGGTGGGAGTATCCCAAGGAACCATACGCAGCCGGTAGAGATTGAGGACTCGCACGTGCCACGGACCGGAACCCGCCCGGTAGGCCCGACTCGCCCCCATAGTCCTCCCTGGAGGCTGTGGTGGGCAGACGCCTCGCAGGAGACCGTGGAGAAGCCGGGTGGTGAAGTCTGCGTGCGCCGGTGGCGGCAGCGGCAGGAGCCTCACAGGTCGGCCAGTGGTCGACGGTCAACGAGGACACGGGGGAATCACCGTGGGAGGGGGACTGGGGGAGGGGAGGGGGAAAGAACAATGGAGGACCCGGCGTGGGGGGGCCACCATGAGGAAGGGATGACGGACGGTGAGAGAGCAAAGGAGGAGCCAGCGGACGAACTTTAGAACTTTGTCACTGCCGTTCATGTGGCAACTATTTGCATTCCTTGGATACGCAAGCAAAGATTTTCACTGTACCTGGTCACATGTGACAATAAAGCATTCCATCCTTCCATTCCAAGCCTGTGCAATCATTCCAGAGGTAAGAGTCCCTAAGCTAAGCATCATTCTGGTAAACCTCTCCTGCATCCTTTCCAAAGCCTTCACATCCTTCCTGTAATGAGGTGACCAAAACTGCACTCAATACTCCAATTTCAGCCAAAACAAAGTCCTGTAAAGCTGCATCATGACATCCCGACTCCAATACTTAATGACCCAACCAATGAAGCCAAGCATACCATACATCTTCTTCAACACTTCATACCACAATGGTAGATCCTTTACCATCCTACCAGTCCCCTGACTCCAAGCACAAATTCCCTCCTTCATACTTGAGCAGTCCTACCTTCTCCCTGGTTACCTCATTGTTTTTAACATCAGCATAAATAACTTTGAGATTTTCTTTAATCTACATAGCCAAAGCTATTTCATGGCCCCTTTTAATTTCCCACGAGTTCTTTCCATTCTTTATATTCCTCAAAGGCCCAATATTTTGATGTTTGAAGTGTTTGGAAGATGTGATACTTGGAAGACCAAATCCTATAAGATGGCTGGCCTGTTACTTTATCGTTATTTGAAATATGTTTTTAATATTGGAGTAACTGTATTATTAATTGCGGCAAGTAAGCATCCTGACATTCCCCTCAAGCCAGAAAGCGTTTGAAAGCTTTAACGCTTGCATAGTTAGCTAAAAATAAGGAACAATAAGGAGAAGCACATGTTGATAAAATCATGGAGCTTTTTGTAGTGTTTCCAATCAAATAAATAACTTAATAACACATGTTGAAGACAACACAAAACACTCTCCACTATCTCTACCCACATTTACAAAGTATAAGGAGTGTGTCACTGCCACTGCCTGGAGAGCTAATGAATGGCATACTATAATTATTAACTTTGTAATGATCTACATATACACCATCTTGTATGTGTATGTGACAAATTGCATCTGCTGCTCTAGATGTCAGCTGATCTATATCGGTGAGATCAAGCGTAGGCTTGGCGATCGTTTCGCCGAACACCTCAGCTCGGTCCGCATTAACCAACCAGATCTCCCTGTGGCTCAGCACTTCAACTCGCCCTCCCATTCCGAATCAGACCTTTCTGTCCTGGGCCTCCTCCATTGCCAGAGTGAGCACCACCCGAAATGGTGCCTATTTCCTTCGCTCCATAGATGCTGCCGCACCCGCTGAGTTTCTCCAGCATTTCTGTCTACCCATGTGACAAATAAAGTTGACTCGACTTGATATACATTGGGGGATTGCAACAACTGAATCAAATGGTGAACACTATGATTTCTGATACTCTCCGTGTCATGAGCATAACCTATGGACATCTTTGTGGTCAACCTACAGATGACCTGGTGATAGACACAAAATGCTGGAGTATAACTGAGCGGTCAAGCTGCATCTCTGGAATGTAGGAATGGGTGATGTTTCATTTCTAGACCATTCTTCACTGAGAGTCAGGGGAGAGAGAAATGAGATATGGAAGGATACAGAGAACATGCAAGGTGTGAAAGGAACAGATCAAAGCAGACGCCAAATAAATTTAACGTACAATGGTTCTTTGTTGGATGGGGGTAGGTGACAACAAAGCTTGCAAACAGCAAAATCAATCAGGAGGTCTAGGAGAACTATGATGGGGAGGGATGGAGAGAGAAGGAAAGCAAGGATTATTTGTAGAGAACTTAATATTCATACCGCTGGGTTGTAAGCTGCCCAAGCAAAATATGAGATGCAGTTCCTCCAATTTGCATTTGGCCTTACTCCAACAATGGAGGCAGCCCAGGACAGAAAGGTCAGTGTGCGAATGGGAGGGGGAGTTAAGTGTTTAGCAACTGGGAGATCAGATCAGTTTAGGCGAACTGAGCGAAGTTGTTCAGCGAAACTATCACCTCATTTGCGCTTAGTCTCGCCGATATATAGGAGCCCGCACCTGGAACAGCAGATGTAGTAGATGAGCTTAGAGGTGGTGCAAGTGAACCTCTGCCTCACCTGAAAGGGATAGCAAGTTGATATATTTTCTCTGGTGCCACCCCTTCTTGACTTTAGAGCCATCGTGGCCGAGCATTCCTGTCTCTACTGGCCAGTCTCCATTTTCTCCACAGCTACTCTGAGTTCTACATTTGTATTGATGTGACCTCGCTGCTAATATTAATGTTGTCCATCCCCTCCACTCCCCTCTCTTGTGCCCCCACCCACCCAATATCCCCTCACTCATCCTAACCACCACCCCCAACCGTCTCTGCCTCACCATCCATCACAACCAACTGCTAGAGAGGCTGCAAAGCTTCTTTGTTTATGCTCAAATTCAAGGCATCTTGCCCTTGTGTCAACCTCAAATTTATCTTAATACATTCTAATAGACTATGTAAGCAAAGACAAGGAATTGCAAAATTGTTGGTACGTGCTTACATACAAATTTTACAATTTTAAATCTCTTGTCATCATGTGAGAAATGCAATTGGGTGACTCTCATTTCTTCCTCCAGACAAACAATTGCACTACACTTCCCACCACATCTTTTACACCTTGGGCCAATTTGTTGCTAGTCCATGAGTTGGGTGAAACAATCCATCATCATTCAGGACCTGTCATTAGTGCAGTGAGCAGTATTTGAGGGGAAAATATCTTGAGTTTATAAGAATTGGGAAAGGATAGTAATTAAGGTTTACTATTGAGAAATTTCTGACGTTCACCACTTAATGTGGTCGCTGAGACAGTTCTAAATTTGGTAAAGTCATGATTGTTACCGATCCATTGACATCTAAACCTTGTTAACTGCCAAACCTCAGAAATTCAATATATGGTCCAATTACTCTCCATTCTGTTTGTGTCTCTGAATGAATAGCCCTTCCAGCATTTCCTTCAGATACTGTTTGAAACGTTTGTCGGGGTGGAAGATTGCAACCTTCACGTGTCCGCCCTGTTCGATGAATGCAATCAACCCGGCGTGCACAATCAAAAAAGATCAAATAGAACAAGTTGTCCTACAACTTTAGGCTGTGCATGCCATATGCAAGAGGAAGAAAAGTTTGTCAAAAAAACTTGTGTTCTCTCACAACATCCAGTGATATGGTTGACTCGGTCAATTTTTATGTGGGAGTGTTAAAAAAAGCTTTTGGTCCAGCTGCCTGACCTCCCTTAACATGTTTCTCTAACTTCAAGTAACCACTGCATTCCCTCACTCTCCATCCCTCCCCCACCCAAGTCTTTTGTTCCCACCTAGCTACATCTAACAATGAACCGTTTCCTTTATCATTGTTACTTTTTTGCATATCTTTCATTCATTTGTTCTATCTCTCTATATCATCATCTATATCCCTCATTCCCGTGACTTTCCGTCTGAAGAAAAGTCTCGACCTAAAACGCCACCCATTCCTTCTCTTCAGAGTTGCTGCCGGTCCCGTTGAGTTACTCCAGCATTTTATGTCTATCTTCAGTTTAAACCAGCATCTGCAATTCCTTCCTACACCTGTCCATCTCCCTTAACAATGGTTTATTTCAGCTAAATGTGCAAGCGAATGTGAAGCAAGAGCAACATATGGAGGATTTATTGCACAAACTTTGGACTAATTCCTTCTAAGTCACGCACATTTGGGGAGAAATCGGATAATGCTGGATAATGTATAAGGATTACAATCCACCACACGCCAAAGCCCAATTGTTCTGATGCATAGAACATATAACAAACAATACAGCACAGGAATACATTGCCCCTAATGTGTAGGGAGTGGATGCAAAAGTGGAACTAGTGTGAACAGGCAATTAACATTTGGTGTGGATTCAGTGGGCTCAGGAGCCTGCTTCCATGCTGTATCTCTAAAATAAACTACAATAAAAGAGACTCCTGTTTCAAGACTATCGTACAGAGTATACAAGCTATATTAGCTTTTCCGAGCAACAAAGTCTTTATAGGCAGTGATATGACATTCAGTGGGCAGACTCCAACTAGTTGCACTGCAAGGACCGCTCTGCCCATCAAATGTGTGTTCAATTCCAGCACCAAACTTCAGGAACTTTACAGTTCTCAAGTGACCCTCACCTTGTTTCGCCCCCTGCCTCCTAGAGCAATATCAGGGAGGTCTTTGTTGTTCTGTAGTCAAGAGGAATAGACTTTCCCCTCCATTTTCTTCACTGATGGAAGCCTTGCTCCATGGACACACGAGTTTCCCGGCATTGTCAGCTTTCCCCAATGCTCAGGTGATGTTTGACTGCACGTGTAGGCTCCATTTTGAGCTCTACATGATAGGCATGCAATTCCTCACATCCATGGCGACCCAGAAAAATGTAGGTCATCATTGAAAGGAATCCAGGATACTCACACAATATCCTTATTTGGTGCAAGTCCACTCTACAGGTCATCGTGCATGGAAAACATGGCACAAGTGCTGAATTATAGTCAATAAGGCCTATGCTGACTCTCCAATGAGGTCCCCTCTCAACCTTCTAAACTCCAGCGAGAGGTCCGGTGCTGTCAAACGCTCATCATATGTTCACCCACTCATTCCTGGAATGATTAATGTAAACCTCCTCTGGACCCTCTCCAGAGCCAGCACAGCATCAGGTATGGGGCCCAAATTTGCTCCAAATGTGGCCCCACCAGCACCTTGCAGAGCATTACATCTCTGCTTTTGTATTCCAGTCCTCTTGATTTAAATGCTGGCATTTGCCTGAGGGACCTTAGCAAGAAGAGGAGGGATCACGACAAGAAGAGGAACATTGGCAATAGGCACCCCACACAAAGTCTGCTGATCATGGCACTCACCTCAGGAGAGAGGAGGTGACTGGATTTCCAGTCAGAGACATCCTAATGGCCAGAAACTTCACTCAGGTACACCGCCCGACTCCCACACAGCTCGCCATGTTGTTACTCTGCATGCCTGGCCAGCACAATGCAACTAATGATTCCTAACAGTCATCTGATAAAGCAGAAGGGATTATTGAACCCAGCCAATAACCCATTCAAGCAAAGTCTCACAACGTCAAAACTAATGGGGCACCTTGTTCCTGAAATTTCAAAGGACCAGGGCCTCACATTGTGCATCACATGCTTCACAGTAGGACTATAGGCATGCACTCAGTTTTTTGCTTCAATAAGGTTCCAATAATGCCTATATGGTCTGATGGTGAATGGGAGACTGCTGAGAATATCAGAATGAAAATTCCTTAGCAAAAGAGTTTCAAAAGTAAGTCCATCAAGGGCTGTGGTCAATTAATACTTGTTTCTATGGGGTGATTGCTTCATTGTGATCAGCAGTGTGTTAAAGGCTTCTAACCAATTACACCTGTGTAGCTATTTCACAAAACAGTGACAGCATTGAGGATGGCCATTTAGGCTGTTAAGTATGTGTCAGCTCCATGCAAGTGGAACCCAAATAGTCTTTAGCTCCCCTATCCTCCCCCCTTAGCCCTGCAAATTTACCTTTGTCAACTCCCACTTGAAAGCTGCATTTCATCTGTTACCATGCCTAACAGTACACCCCAGACCCCATCCAAATGTCACATCATTCTAGGCACAACTTACTGCAGATGCGGCTTTACAACAAAAAGCCTTATTTCATCACTTTGTGTCTTTTGCCGAATTTTCTTCCTCTTGCCCCCCTGACTTTTGACTTAAATTGTCAAGATTCGACAAGCATCAAACAATGAGAGCACCTTTCCTGAAACATGGTCTACAAACATCAATTACCGGTTTGTCATAAGGGGTCATTAATAGCCCATTTAATTGCTGCAGTTGGTGCCAGCTAACTGCATAATGAACATCAATTAATCCTGTTCATATAGATCATTCCCACTATGATTGTGCTTTTACCGCTAATTAAATAGACATCAAGTTGTGCACAGAGCCCTGGGAAATTGATCTCATAGGGCCTGCCTTTTTAGTGTCACATGTGACAATTAAAGAATCTAATCTAGTCTAATCTAATCTTTTTGCTGCTCCAGTCTGTGATATCTGGCTATGGTGAAAAGGTGAGCGTGTTTTCAGAGGGCCACTGGTGGAACGAGGAACAGTACTGACTTCACAGGGGAGTAACAATGGGGTGATCCAAAATACCTGCAGATCTACAACTCTGATTGTCATCCATGTAGTTGAATCAATACAGGGACACCACACAACGGTTATTTAAAGCTGAAACAAATGGAGCTAATGAACCTCTAGGTGACTACCATGCCAATGCAATGGTAGATGTACCACTATTTACTACACTGTAGAACTCCTGCAGAGTCACTGATGGAGGCTACCAGCAGAACCCATCATAATCCCAGTTATTAAATCATGGTCCACACATCTCCAGGTCATTGCCTCAAATCCAAGCAATAGTCAGTGATGTGTGTATCGGAAGGAACTGCAGATGCTGGTTTACACTGAAAATAGACAAAAAGCTGGAGTAACTCAGTGGGTCAGGCAACATCTCTGGAGAGAAGGGAAGGTCTCGACCCAAAATGTCACCCATTCCTTCCCTCCAGAGATGCTGCCTGTCCCGCTGAATTGCTTCACCACTGATACACACAAAGCTGGAGTAGTCAAATATGCTTCCAATTTGGGGGAAAGAAAATTGGCAAGGATAGAGCAGTCAGGAAGAAATATTCAATCAAGTTTCCATTGAATACTTTCCTGCTGTGAATAAATTAAGCTGCAAGTAATGTCTCGGCCTGGACGCTGCTAACCGTGACCTGCAACTGTTGATTATTCCTTTCCCAAACTTTTGTAAGCTGGAGACAGAGGATCTAGCATGTCAGCAACATCCAAGATCTCAGCAATGAGATCTTGAATCGATTAGTGAAGTGATATCTGGTGGCAGGACCACACCCCACAAACTCCTCAGGCAAACTGTGAAATGTCCAATGGAACTCAGTCAGTAGCTTAGAGACTTCTATCTTTTCCACAGACTGTAAAGTTACTGCTATTTATATGAGATACGGCAGTGGCCCTGTGGATCTACCAGCATTCCTTGGCCCAAAAATTTTTTTTCCCCTTCTTTTTGATACCCAGTCTCCAACTTGAAATGTCTAGAGAGTTAGCTTGCCCACCTGTCAAGGAATTGAGAGAAAGAGTTGCAGAAACCTCGATGGGATGAGATAGATTAATGATGACCTTACAGGTAAATGCATAGTTGTGTTTTTTAACAGGGGAAAGATTTAGACCATAGAACACAAAACAGCACAGCAACAGGCCCTAAAGCCCACAATGCCCGTGCCAAATGTGATGCTAAATTAAACTAATCCTCTCTGCCTGTATATAATCCCTATCCTTCCATTCCATTTGCCTGTCCAAAAGCCTTTTAGAGGACAATATTGTATCTGCCTCCACCCCGGCAATACATTCCAGGTACTCAACATTAAAAAAACTTATGCTGCACATTTCCATTAAACGTTAACCCTCTCTCCACTCCTTAACATTTCCACCCTGGGAAAAAGACTGACTGTCTATCCTAGCAATGCCTCACATAATTTTATATACTGCTGTCAGGTCTCTCCTCGGCCTCCGGAGTCCCAGAGGAAACAATCCAAGTTTATCCAATCTCTCCTTGTAGCTAATACCCACTAATCCGGGAAGATGTGGTTCATATTTGCAGCTCTTGGGTGTCATGGTGAAGATTAGCATAGTCAAATAGAGCAAGAGTCGAGCTCTCACAACATGAGAAATGTTCTTTTAACATTTTGGTGGAACGAAAATATATTTAGTTGAAAAAAAAATTCTACAAGCAGCCACAACACCAGGTTGTGGCTGCTTGTAGGTGATCATAGATCACCTCTGCAGGTTAGGAGATCATAGCTGGGGCATGTGGGTGCAGTGATGGGGAGGGGCATTGGTGGTGATGTGGGGTGCTGGCTGTACAATGCTTTGGAGCAGGGTTGGGAACCATGCGGCCTTCTAGGCCATTAAGTGCGGCCTTATGAATGAATCCACATTTTGTAGAACAAATCGTATTATTTTTATTAATAAGTTTTTGTTCGTCTTTTATTATTTTTATTTTAATCTTAAAATGAACGTATTTAAAATACCAAAGAGTAAAAGAAGATTCAACAAAATAATCCTCCCCGACTGACGGCCACAATTAAAACATTAGTAAGTCTTGAAGGCTATGTTAACACCTGTTATGCTCATGATTTAGTTCTAATGCGACTCTAGAATGTACGTTAACCTCCCAGCCTGATTGGCGCCACCACTGCCTGAGGCTGGTTGACAAGAGAGAAAATGTCGGGGAGAGTCCACTGGCCGTCCAGTCTTCAGTATTATCAACTTTTGATAGCGGTGCTTTGTGATACTGCAATATCAACATGGAAGAAATTCAATGCTCATCAGCATTATGCCACTCATAAGGACCACAAATATTTAAAATTGGAGAATGAGGCGCAAAAGGTCGCATTGCAGAAATTAAAAGATGAAAAGCAAAGGCAAAGGCAGTTATTTCAAGCAGTGGATAGACCCAGAAATAATGCTACTGAAGCGACTTATAAAGTAGCTTATATACTCGGGGAAAAAGGTAAGCCTTTTAGCGATGTGGAAATCGTAAAATAATGCATTGTCAAAGTTGTAGGATGCTTAGACCCCGATAAGGTTTCAAAGTACAAACAACTGCCTCTTTCAAGGAGAACTATAACTGATCAACAGCATGAATTAGCCCTCAACGTAACAGAACAACATCATGCAATACTCCAAAAGGAAAATATATATTATTCAATCGCTTTGGATGAAGCAACTGGGATCTACTGACTCGGTGCAGGTTTTATACTTGATTCGGGCCATAACCATTGCTACAAAGAGTTACTCGCTTTGGGCACTCTTGCGGGTAGAACACGAGGAATAGATTTCTTCAACAACTTTCAACATAAATGTTGTGAAGTTGGACTGGATGTGGTTAATTTAGTGAGTGTATGTGCAGACGGTGCACCTTCCATGGCAGGAAAATGTGAAGGGTTTATTGCACAGATTAAAAAAGTATTATCAGATCCCGATGCTCTCATTTCTTTTCATTGTATCTTACATCAGCAACATCTCTGTGCTAAATCTACTATTTTAAGTCACACTTTGCAACATTATAAGAATTGTTAACTATATTCGTGCAAATGCAACACAGCATCGTCAGTTTCGTAATATGCTAATGTTGGATGATGAGGCATTCAGTGTGGATTTGCCGTAAAGTGCGTTGGCTATCGCAGGGACAGGTGTTAGCAAAATGTTTATCTTTGCGAGAACAGATAGTTAAATTTCATGAGGAACAGAATCAGCAATGTGAATTATTGAAAGAAGATTTCCATATAAATACTGCATTTGTGTGATATCATGTCAAAGCAAAATTACTTGAATTGTTTCTTTGCAAGGTGAAGTCTAATGTGGCAAAAAATCCAAGTATTTTGAAAAAAGCTATCTTTTTCTTCTTCAAAATGAAATTTCGGATGGACATTTTCCCCAGTTAGCGAAGGTCATTGATGAGCAGGAGGATTCATGCAAATCATTGAAGAATACACAGCTGTTATAGACTTATTAATTAAAGAATACAATGAAAGGTTCACTGACTTTGAGAATAATGATATCACACTCAAATTAGCATTTGAACCTCACCTAGATGATGTTTCCATGACTCCTAAAGAACTACAGATAAAATTGATTGAGCTCTCAGAAGATGACATTTTAAAGTCCTTATCTGATGCTCAGAAGGATCCGATTGAAATATGGAAAAATGCAATAGAATACCCACGTCTTCGGCAACATGCACGAAAAATGCTTTCTTGCTTTTCAACCACTTATTGCTGCGAATCTTTATTCTCCTACCTAACCCAAAGCAAGACACCCTAAAGGTCACAAATGACAGATACCCATCCAGAAGATCAGCTGAAACTGCGTACCTCCATGTTGCAACCAAATATTCAAATGCTTTCCCATAAAAAGCAGTCACAACAAAGTCATTAAAAGGTTAGTTAACTTTAAAATTAACAATTTTTTTTATTTTCTTGAAGTTAGTACATAGTAGTTAGATTTTTACAAAGTAATGTATATTTTGAAGTATATCTAATTGCAGTTTCTTGGATGAGGCCTTATTAGTTTACAGCTAACTTAATGCGGCATTCCAACATGAAAAGGTTCCCCACCCCTGCTTTGGAGTGATTTGAACTGTGCACAACTGCAACATTATACAGTAATACGTCTCAGTATTCTCCTCACATCATGAACCCCCACTCAGCCATGTATCATTAGCAACCTTGAACGTACTACACTTGGTTTCCCCCCCTAATCATTACCATATAGCTAGTCATCAAATGCCTCACTACGTAGTTTTGTAACTCAAAAAGACTGGGTGAAACTCATTATGGATATTTCAGCACAGCATATTTCTATAGGAAAAGATTAATGCCATTCATTTCAGGGACAAGTTATTTTGTAAATCGGAGACACATCAATAGTAGGAAGGAACTGCAGATGCTGGTTTAAACCAAAGATAGACACAAAAAGCTGGAGTAACTCAGCGGGACAGGCAGTATCTCTGGAGAGAAGGAATGAGGTGACGTTTTGGGACGAGACCTTTCTTCAGCCTGAGATTCGGGAAGGGGGAGATGCAGAGATAAGGAAGTGGATGGTGTGAGAACAAACATCAAAGGGAGTAGAGATTATGAAAAATGTAGAACAGATCAATGTTAGATACGAGTAGGTAATAACAAAGCAAATAGAGATAAAATGAAATCAGGGTCAGTCGGACTGGTCAGAGAACTGGGAAGGTGGAAGGATGGCGAGAGAGGGCAAGCAAGGGCTACTTGAAGTTAGAGAAGCCAATGTTCATACCGCTGGGGTGTAAACTGCCCAAGCAAAATATGAGGTACTGTTCCTCCAATTTGCATTGGGCCTCACTCTGACAATGGAGGAGGCACAGGACAGAAAGGACAATGTGGGAATGGGAGGGGGAGTTAAAGTGTTTAGCAACCAGGAGATCAGGTAGGTTTAGGTGGACTGAGCGGAGGTGTTCAGCGAAATGATCACCGAGCCTGTAGAAGTGTTTGTTCCTATTGTTTTCTGTCTGTTAGATAATTTTAACCTATGCAATCGTCATGAACTTTTAATTTTATTTAATAATCTCTTTCATGGAACATTATCAAATGCCTTCTACACCTAATTACATCCCATCTACTGCTTCACACTCATTTATTTTATTAAGTACATCAAAAAATAGACATCAAATCAGATATTCCTTTCATTTCTGCATAACAACTCTACCTGAATCTAAGTGTTCTATTACCGCTTTCTTAATTAGAGGGTAGAGCAATTTTTTCCGGTGATCATTGTCACACCAACTGGTCTATTGGTCAGCTCTGCAGAAGCTTTACTTGACAATCATGACCAATGGGCAATATATGGATTGACAAGGACATTGCGCTTCCTAAACGTGCAGAATGATAATTGCACTGAGAGCATCATGTTTGAACGCTGAGATGTTCTGCAAGACCTGGCACAGTGGTGCAGCGGTACAGTTTCTGCCTTGCAGCGCCAGAGACCAGGGTTCGGTCCTGACTATGGTTGCTGTAGGAATGTTGCAAAATGTTGAGATTTTAAAAATCAAGCCTGTAATTTATCACATCAGATAAACCATAAAAAGAACTTTAATTTGACACCCAATTCACTTCCATATCTTCAGTATTAAAAAGGTTATGGTCATTTTCATACTCGGAAATTAGCATCTTGTGCCGCATACTTCCAGCAAATTTTGTTTTAAAAAACCCCGCGAATGGAAGCGCGAATGAGTTTTTCTTCATCAGCTAGCAGCCCGAGGAAATCCCTCTCTGACAATCAATACAAACCTGCATTTTAATCCCGCCCCCCCCCCCCCCAAAAGACTCCGGAATCGCCCTCACAGGCAGTGGCAGATCTACAGCGCCGTTGATGGTAGGTTTTGTAACATCGCTAGTTGCTGTCTGTACAGAGTTTGTACATTCTCCCCATGACCACTAGGTTTTAATCCACGTGGGTGCTCAGTTTTTCCCGCACATTCCAAAGATGTGCAGGTTAATAGTAAGATTAAATGAGAACTTACCAGTTTGAAGTTTGATCTTTATTTTATGAGGAGTTACGATGAGGGATTACATGAAGAACCCGTCAGCTCGCATGCACGTCAATCTTCAAAGCAGCAGTGTGAAGACACAGGCAGGAACAGTTGACCTGAGAATAGTAAGATTCAAGAAAATAGAACTATCAGCTGACCTTTATGAGGAGGGATTGGGAGCGGAGGGCACGTAATCCCTCATCGTAACTCCTCATAAAATAAAAATCAAACTTCAAACTGGTAAGTTCTCGTTTAATCTTACTATTTTACTTCGGAGTCACGTGAGTGACTACGTGAAGATTTTGAAGCTCTGTAACTTCATGCCGTGGAACAAGTCCATGCTTCACACACTGCATAGTTGACCAAGGAAGAGTGGACAAAAAACAGTGTTCAGTCACGACATAAATGAAACATGTTGACAATTTAATGTACATAAAGAAAAACAACAATAGTCACCTCTCTACCCAAGAGGGACTATAAACCCAAACTTAAAACATAGTTCGCAAACACACTTGGTCTGGCTAAGGGTTGGTTATAGAACGTTTGAAATGTACGTTCTGAGGACCATCCTGCGGCCGATAGAATCTGGTCTAGCGGGACATCCATGACCCTCGCTGCGGACGTAGCTGCAGTCCTGGTGGAATGAGATTGAAACAATTCAGTATCAATCCCAGCATCTGCCAGAACCTGTTTGAGCCATCTGGAAATGGTCTGAGCTGAAACCCTCTTATGTGGTTTCTTGAGGCTAATAAATAATGCTAACTCAGACCCCCTAAGCCCCTTGGTGATGTTGATGTATAGCTGGAGGCAAGTGACTACACATAATTTGGGATCCAAGGGATAGGCCATGAACTGTAACTTAAGACCCAAAGTACCTGGTCTACTCTGTTTAATAGGGTCATACACGAAAAAGGTGATACCACTGGCAGAAGTGAGCATCCTATCCAGACGTAGCTTCTGCAATGACTGGACCCGTTGAGCTGACACTAGAGCCATGAGCATGGCCACCTTGTATGTGAGCCGGAGTAGAGACAGGGATGCTGCTGGAGACCATGAGTGAATCATAGTTAGGACCACCCCTACATCCCAAATTTCAGTGTATCTGGGCCTAGGAGGGTTTGAATTGAAGACTCCCTTCATGAACCTCAGTACCAAAGGATGAGATCCCACAGGCTGGTGTTCTGAACTTGGCAGCAAGTATGATGACAGCACTTCTGGCACAATTTAGGGCACTGTAGCTTAATTTGTCATTGAAATGCAGTTTTGATAGGAACTCCAAAACATCCGAAATGTGCGCTGTGTCATACGAGATATCGGACTGCGCACAGAAAGCTTCCCATTTCCTTATGAAGGAGGCGTATTGTTTTTGGGTACTGCATCTCCAGGCCACAGCTAAGCACATCCACAGTGCAATCAGCTAGTCCCAATCTGAGGAAAGGTCTTCTCAAAACCTGCAAATCAATAAAGTCAGCCGATCATGCAGAGGATGTACCACTCAGAAATGGGATTAGTTAACAGAGACCTGTTTTTGGGAACCGTCATGAATGGTTCCACAACCATGTCCAGAATGAGAGGGTACCATGGTTGAGTAGGCCAATCAGGGACTACCAGGATGCCAGAGGCAGAGTCCTGCTGAAGTTTTTTGCAGACATTGACTGACAAGGCAGAATGGGGGAAATGCATAGGAAAACATTCCTCCCCAATGTAGTGAGAAGGCTTCTACTGCTACTGCCCCAGGGTCTGACTCCCATGCAACATACTTCTGTAACTGATGATTTAATCTTGAAGCAAACAAATCAATATCCGGTGTTCCATACCTAGAGACAATATCCTTAAACATTCTATGATTCAACATCCATTATATTTTGTCATTGAATTTGCGTACCTGGTGTCCACCACCGTTTTGAATCTACCTGGAAGGTAGGTAGCTGAAACCCAAATATTCCTAATGATGCACCAGTGCCAAATAATGTTAGCCAATTTATCACAGGTTACTGACTTTATACCACCCATGTGATTTATGTAAGCCACCGCTGTGGTGTTATCTATCTATAATTGAACAAGCAGATAGTGTAAATGCCCGCAATAAGCCTTCAGACCATAGAGGACTGTGAGCAATTCCAAATGGTTAATACCATGCACCTGTAGAAAAGATAGCTCATGCATATTCTATCTGCCACCGCAGCTAGAAACGGTGTCAGTGGCGCCCAATCCCAGAGCACTGGCATCAGTCTGTAAAATAACAGAAGGGCTTTTGATTGAAATATTGCCAGAACAATGCAAAATATTTGCTTTCCACCACTGCAGCTCAGCAACAGCTTCAGCCGGTAATTGCATAGCTCTGTCAAAGTGGCCCAAATTGTGTTTAAGTGCCTGCACCTTTGCTCTTTGTAATTGCTGATAGTGCAAAGGTCCATATTTAGCAGCTGGAAAGGTGGCCACCAATTGTCCAATTAAGCTTGCTACTTGCTGAATTGAAGGCAGCTGCTATGTAATATGTAATAAGTAATTGCAGGCTTCTTTTAACTTCAATCTCTTGCCTTTAGGCAGAGTCACAGACATGTGATTGGAGTCAATAGTAAATCCTAAATAGTCCATAACTCTGGATGGTGTCAACCTGGATTTTTCTGGGTGAATTAGGAACCCCAACTGCTCAAACACGAGCTTGGTAGCTGAGACCGACGAGATAGTCAACTCCAGAGTTTTACCTATGATAAGAATATCATCCAAATAAGCCATTACTATGTGTTTTTTAAGCTCATAATAGAGCTAAAACAGGTTTCAATATTTTAGTGAACAACCTGGGAGCTGAGGTTAACCCATTAGGCAACGCTTTAAACTGCCATAGTTGCCCCATCCAGTTAAATGTCAGGTATTTTCTGTGATCCTTGTGAACAGGCACCGAAATAGTAGGCATCTTTGAGGTTGATGCTAGCCATATAACATCCCTTGGAAATCAGTTGTTTGGCAGTAACAAAGGTTTCCATTTTGAAATGTTTGTACTGCACAAAGGTATTAAGTTGGGTTAAGTCCAGGGTGATGCGGTACCCCCCATCCTTCTTTTGCCTGGTAAATATGTTGGAAACGAATTGGTGAGGTTCATGATATGTTTTTTCAATTACCCTTTTTTGATATAATGCCTGAATTTCAGCCTGAACCTCCAAACCATCCTGTTGTGAACAAACAAAGGTTACGGTTTGGAGCATGCTGCATGGGTGGCAGTGAGCCAAAGAATTCAATTTCAAACCCATCTATACTGCGCAGTATGCACAAGTCCGATGTTATCCACTTCCATTCAAGCAAAAAGAAATGGAACCTACCACCAACATGCAACAGACCCACACCCCGTATATTACATGGTGAACCAGACCCACCTACCTCTGTGGTTATTGGTGGTGTCTTGATGTTCATTTCCTCCCCCGGGGTTTGGGGGATTGCGGTGCTGGAGTGCGCCAGTTGCGCATCTTCGCTGTCGGCCGGCTTGGGCCATGTCCTAAAAAAAGACTTCCGGCTGTTTTTTTCTGTCCTCGAGCTGGAGGTGGTTTCCGCAGACTGTTTGGTGTTGGTAGAGGCATAGGGGTGATGTCGTTGAAAGGACCCGGGTCTGTTCACAGGCGGAGCCCGAAGTAGCCCCACAGCCTTCGACTCGTCGTCCAGTTCCTTCACTTTCTTGAACAGGTCTTCTCCAAACAAGTAATTGGGAGGCTGTACATTGCTAGACCTGCACAACCCCGCAAATTTGGGGTTGAGGACGGGACGAATGGCATTCTTGCAAAAGCAATTTATTTCAAAGTGTGCGTTGCACAACAATGCCATTGCATCCAGTTGCTCCTCAGATAGGGAGCTGCCGTCTACAGACCTAACAAATGCTGTCACCGCCGACGCCAGCAGCTTCAGGATTCTCTGCATTTTGACTTCTTGGGTCTTAATGCCCCCACCAATATAGCTCCAAATGGAACTATTCACAATCGGTACCTTCAGGGAGGCGCAGTTGCTGGGTGCGTGGTACTTGATGGCCGTCTCCATCATCACGTGCTCTTGAAGTTGGTGAGAAACGAGGTAATTTATACTGGCCGCTAGCTCTTCGTCCAGCGGCTCCCCGACCAGTGACGGCATTCGCGAACTTAGACACCATGGTAGATATCTCTGCTTCTCGCGGGTCCCGTATTGCGGGACGTTCCATCGGCTCGCTCAAATGCGAGTCCACCCAGGATGTCCCACACTCCCATCCTCGGATAGGGAGATATGGTAGCCCTGCACCAGGCGCTGCTGCGGGCTGACTGTGGAGTATATCATGTTGGAGCATCTTCTCCATAAGATACTCCACTAGGGAAAGACGTCCAAAGACGCTTCCTGTTGCGGGAGGCAAATCCTCCCGACCGGACTCATCCTCCCGGCCAGCCTGGTGGACTTGAACTTGGCCTTCCCGACCCGCAGGGTAGCCACAGTGCTCTCCAGGTGCACCGAGTCTGTAGTTGCTGGCTGGGCAATCAGCGACTGCGATGGGGAAACAGACGGCCGCCCACTGACCGCACTCCCACAGTCTTCCGAAGCGGTTCTCTCTGTGGCTCGTCGAGACTTCACCCTCGCTTTATCCATGTTTATCCGTTCTTGAAGCTGTAACAAGAACAGGAGAAAAAACAACTGCAGACGAAGTGGAAACACTTACCTGAAGGCCTTTTAAACTTACCGCTGGTGGAGCGATGCGCCAACCAGCCAGTCGCAGCGCCATGCGTTAGACATAATGACGCGCATGCGAGCTGACGGGTTCTTCACGTAGTCACTCACGTGACTCCGAAGTAAAATAGGCTTCTGTAAATTGTCCCTAGATAGATCTTATCACACAGTGGGCAGCACAGCGGTAGAGTTGCTGCGTTACAGTGTTTACAGCCCGATCCCGAGGATGAGTGCTGTCTATACAGATTTTGTACGTTCTCCCCGTGGGTTTCTCCGAGATTTTCGGTTTCCTCCCACACTCCATAGGCTTCCAGGTTTGTAGGTTAATTGGCTTTCTATAAACTGTAAATTGTCCCCAGTGTGTGTAGAATAGTGTTAATGTGTGAGGATGGCTGGTCAGCGCTGACTCGGTGGGCCGAAGGGCCTGTTTCCGTGCTGTATCTCTAAAACTGAAAACTAATCCTCCACTCGGAATATGCAGCAGGTCTGTTTTCATCCCAGAACATTATAATAATTACCACCCTAAACACAGGGAATTTACTTTTTTCCTGTACACTGTGTCTCTATTGTTAAGACTACTACTGGGAGATGACAGCTTTGAGTTTACCTCCTGCTTCTTGATTACAGAACAAAATCCATGCATGAGCAGAATGTAGCACAGTCCAAAGCAATGCTGGCACCTGTACATAATGGAGGAGACCTAACACGTATTTAATAAAGTTCCTGTTGTTTGGAAACACCTTATAATCCAGAGGGCAGCATACAACTTTGTGTTTGCCAGCCAAATGCTCCAAAAGCTGTCCAAGTATCTGCAAGGAATCCACTAATTCCCGTAATAAAGAACTTGAACTTGTAAGCTTTAAAGTGAAAGCTGGCTTTAATCCAAACTGGTTAGGTCTTTGTGAAATTGGGTTCTGGGCTTGCTAAAAAACAATCAACAGTTCTAGTTCTGGCTGCTTGTTGAAATCGTGAAAATGAGCAGGTGGTGAACATCTTGAATATGGTGTTAAGTGAAGCATGTGTATTGTTTTTCCGATACATAATTCCCAGGGCTATCCAATTTGGATTCCTGAATGACAAGAATTAAATTGCGTTGAAAGGTTTAACTGGGCATGAATGATATTTGAGATATCTAGCAGAGTAGATTTAGACTTTAGACTTTAGAGATACAACGAGGAAACAGGTCCTTTAGCCCACCGAGTCGATGCTGACCAGCTATCCTCCCATACACTAGCATTATCCTACACATTGGGGCCAATTTATAACTTTTATCAAAGCCAAATAGCCTACAAACCTGTATGTCTTTGGAGTGTGGGAGGAAACCGGTGCACCTGGAGAAAACCCACCTGGTCACAGGGAGAGCGTATAAACTCCATACAGGTTCGATCCGTAGGCAGGATCGAACTTGGGTCTCCAGCGCTGCGCCGACCTGGATGTAGAAGCCAATTCCTTCAATCAGCGGCAGAGTCTCAGATTTAGAGCCCCTTTAAGTAGAGTGAGGGAGGGAGTAGTGTAGATAGGGAATACAATACTTTGTCAGTCAATATGGGATCTAGCAGGTATATGGAATTAGGTCACAGTTTGGCCATGACCTTAATCAACAAACGAACATGCACAAAGTATATATAGTTCAAAATGAAAAATCAAGGACCTGCGGATGCTGGTTTACACAAAATGACAGACAATACGGAAGTAACTCAGTGGGCCAGGCATCATCTCTGGAGAACATGGATTGGTGATGTTTCCGGTTGGGAACCTTCTTTACACTGATCGTTGGAGGTGGAGGGGAAAAAGGAGAGGCAGGACAAAGCATTGCATGTTGTAGGACACAGGCAAGTAGATCATTCAGAAACAAAGAACGACAGATGCTGGTTAATACACAAAAGGACACAAGGTACTGGAATAACTCAGCAGAGTCAAGCAACATCCCTGGAGAACATAGATGGATCACGTTTTAGGTTGAGACCTTTTAGAAAGATCCATATTAAGGTAGATAATTCATTCTTCATAATTGTGAGCCCAGTTCTGACAATAAATTCCACTGCATAACGTTAATAAAGATGTTAACTCACTCTGGGTTACTGCCTAAAGGGGCTGTCCCACTGCGGCGACCTAATCTGTGAGATTAGAAGAGTTTGCCCTCGACTCAAACTCGCAGAATGGTCAACACGTGGTCCTAGGAGGTCACTGGAACTCTTCTTCATGCTCAAGGGAAGTTCCCGCATATTCGTGGCTTCAGCTAGGTTGCGGAAAATTTTCCAGCATGTTGAAAAAATTGGTCGGTATGGTTCTTTTTAACTCGTAGTGCAGTGGAGTGGGGTCGCTATGTAGTTACTGGCAGTCAAGGGCAGCCGTAGGCAATCTCCTTCGCTGACCAGGCATTTTAATTGGCTCATTGGAGTTTTCAGGACCAAGGAAAACCAACTGGTAGGTAAAATGCCCGCTAAACTATATTAAACGCTGTCTGACTTCTTAAAAGTGTCCTTCTCCCCCCTTCTCTCTCCCCCCCCCCCCCCCCCCCCCCCCCCCCCCCCCCCCCCCCCCCCCCACCTGCACTCTCTAAAGGACTTACCATACACTGTGCAGCCATCTTTTACCTTCAGATTCATCACTGGTGCGTCTTTCAGACAGCGCTCCCCCGCTTTCCTTGGCCCCCGCCTTTGCGATGTGTTTGTGTGTGCGGTCGGTCGATCCAGCTCGCGGTTTCATTGCTGAGGTTTTCAAGGTGAGTGCCCTCGAGCTTGAGGGCCGAAGACACTCTTCTGAACTCGCGGATTAGGTCGCCGCAGAGGAATAGCCCCTTAACTTTGCAAGTTTAGTTAGTTTTACTGCATGTTACTGTACAGCTGGCAGTACATCTTGGGAATCTTGCATCTCTTATTTAATTTATAACCTGTAGCATGACTTGTTTCTCCTAGTCGCCATAAATAAAGATGAAGCAATTTTTAATCAGCTTTGGAGAAAGAACACAAGATTCCAGAGTGATGAAGGCTCTCCAAGGGATTCTAGAGTGCCATATTTGGATATTTGGTACACTGTCTTTTTATTGAAAGGACTGTTTCACCTTCAACAGCACACAGCAACCCAAGGCTGCAATAAATGTTGCCTCATTCCATAAATCTGTCAAAGACAGAAGAACAAAATGAATCTTTGAAAGTAGACGCTCCACCTGTAACTATAATGGCACATTCATCTTAATGAGTTACATTTTAATTCCCACCTTCAGGAGATAATGGTTCTAATTATATTCCTTCCTGTTTCAAAGATGACATAACTTGCTGTTCGGATTGCAGGATGTGCTATTTATACAAAAGGGAAAGATTTAATGCACATATACATGCAATATTTGGCCAGGTTTATTGTGCTTTAAAAAATGTTTTTAAAAATCCACAAGTTGGAAGAAAAGAAAAATGTTGAAATACTCAGGTTAGGTAGTGTCCGTGCAATTAACAACTAGTTGACGTTCCAGGTCAATGGGTCTTTGTAGTTCTGATGAAAACATGTTGGAGCATTAATTGTTTCTCTCTCAATGGATGCTGTCTGATTTGTTTAGTATTGTGAGCACTTCCTGGTATGATCATTACTGCATCTAGCAGGGAGATAGAAGAAACTGCAGATGTAGAAAACCTGAGCAAAACACAAAGTGCAAGAGTAACTCAGTGGGTCAGGCAGCATCTCTGGAAGACATGGATAGATGATGTCTTTGGTTTAGCGCCCTCCTCAGGCATAAAAAGGGTCCCGATGCAAGACATCATCTCTCCAAGTTCACCATCGATGCTGTTTGACCTGCTGAGTCACTCCTGCACTTTGTGTTTAACAGGGAGCTGACCTGTAATTATTCACTTAATCCATTTACCTCTAGGTTGATTTGAAATGTAAATCTAGACTGATGACAATTGAGAAGATATAATTTGTTGATTATGAAATTTAAGCAGGAAGCTAAAACATTTCAACTGTACAGTTACAAATACCTTGAACTGTCTAATGTATTCTTGGTCGTCATGGGAAAACTTAATGTTAAATGCTTTAGTATTTACTCATGAAGATATTTTGAAACTTTGCAATCTTCCTTTCTTTATTTGGGCTTCCAGAATCCAATCCTACTACCAATCTGAGGACAAGAATGATCTGACACTGCACAGTCAGATAGAACATTAAACCAAAGCCTGGATTCCTCAGACGACCAGAGTAGTTTACCCCAGAATCTGGGGCCATATTTATCCCTGAAATAACTAAATAAGATGGAGTGGATGATCCCTTTTACATTGCTGTTTAGTTTAGTTTAGAGATACAACATAAACAGGACTTTCCACCCTCTGAGTCCATGCCGACAAACCATCTCCCATGCACTAGTTGTATGCAACTTTATATAAACAGCAACCTTGCTCTCAATGTCAGTAAGACCATGGGGCTGATAGTTTTGGCTGTGGATCAATGAGCCTGTCCTTGTCAACGGGTTGGTGGAGGAGAGCGTCAATGACTTCAAATTCCTGGGCATGCATATCTCTAGATTGGTCCTGCAACCAGCACATTGATGCAATCATAAAGAAAGCCCATCAATGCCTCTACTTCCTGAAGTGATTTGGTATGTTGACAAATACCCTTTGAACTTCTACAGGTGTACGGTAGAGAGCATATTGAGCATGTGCATCATGCCCTGGTTCAGCAACTCAAATGCCCAGGAGTGATTGAGATTATAAAATCTGAACACTGCCTGGTCCATCATGGTACTGACTTACTTCCCATTGAAGGGATCTAGACCAAACAGCCAGCCAGCATCATCAAACATTCCCACCATCCTAACCACACTCTAAATTCATTTGTGCCTTTGGGAAGAAGGTATAGGTGTCTGAAACCAATGTCCTCCAGGTTCAGAAACCGATTATTCTCAAGAGCCATAAGGTTATTAAATGCCACAAACAACAACTAAACTTTGACCCTCTAAATGTCTTTGTTGCACTAGGGACTTTGTGTTTTTGATGTGAATTGCACGAAGATATATATTTTTTAATTTATTGGACTTTTTAGTTTATTATATTATGTTATCTATTAATTACTGTGTTTACAGATCTGTTATGCTGTTGCAAGTGAGAATTTCATTGCTCTTTTTTGGTTCTCATGAGAACTAAACACTCTTGCCTTGGCTCTTAACTCTTGACTAATAAAACACAAGAATGGTACTTGGGTCACAAAGTAGAAAAAAGGCTGTCAGTATGAACCTAGGTGTCAGTATGAACCTTTTCCCCAGAATTAATGATTTGAAATACTGACCTAATTCTGATTCACTCTTCTAGCCTTCTTTCCTCTCATCCCTGCAATCAGTCTGAAGAAGGATTCCAATCCGAAACATCATCTCTCAGTGTTCTCCACAGATGCTGCCTGACCCGTTGAATCTCACCAACAGTTTGTGTCTTTTTGATCTCTTGGTTTTGCATTAGAATACTCATAATTTAACACTGAATGGCATAACATTATGACATTGTCCTTCTAATGAGGTTTAAGATTATGTTAGAAACATAGAAAATAGGTGCAGAAGTAGGCCATTCGGCCCTTCAAGCCAGCACCGCCATTCAATATGATCACGACTGATCATCAAAAATCAGCACCCCGTTCCTAGTTTCTCCCCATATCCCTTGATTCCATTAGCCCTAAGAGCTAAATCTAACTCTCTCTGTTTGGACAGGCATTGTCATTGTGAATTCAAGAGACTATATTTAATAAATGCTCTATTGCCATATTTATTGCTGTCATTGAAACTTGCACAGGTCCTCTGCAATTTTTACAAAATAACCTCAGGATCATCTACCGAATCACTATAATGTTTACAAAGTGAGGATGTAAGGTGCTTAAATATTTGGACATCCCAGTGAGATATTTGCAAGCTGGATGTTGTATCATCTAATGCAAAAGGTCAGTGGCATGATGGACAGGGAATTAGTTTTAAAGTTTACCGTAAGAAGTGATAAATTACTTTACTCCAGTTCCAACGATTGTAAATAGTAACATTTCCACAGGGCTCCGGGAAGGGACTACTTTTTTCAAAAATGTACGTTGGTAACGACGATATGGGTGTGGAAGGCTAGTAAAGGCCAGTAAATGGTGAAGAGGATATTCAGAGATTACAAGATTTGCCAGGGGAAGGTAATCAAGACAGAGAGGGCCTAGCTTTAAGACAAGAGAGGAAGGACTTACTAGGAGCCTGAGAGGCAGACATTGTAACATGGAGGAGGTGAGAACATGGACCTGCAAAGTAATTGAGGCAGGTACAATAACAATACTTAAAAGATATTTGGACAGATACATGGATAGGAAAGGTTTGGAGGGAGACACAGGAAAATGGTACTAGCTTAGATGGTCATTGTCGTAAGCTTGTCCAAATTTGACCAAAGGGCCTGTTTCCTTTCTGTGTGACTCTGGCTCTAAGAAGACAAGCTGTTAGGATCAATGTGAATAGATTGTTGAAAGCGACAGAGCTTATTGAGGGAGTGATGGGTAAAGCAGATGGAATTCTTGGATATGGGAATGGATGGATAGAGTCAAAAAGCAGTGAGGCTAATGTTGAATGTGCTGCGACCACTACGGAAGCGTTATCATGATTTCGAGCCACCCCACTTAAGCGAGGATATGAAAGTTGTAAAGAGGATACATTTAAATTTACTAGGCAGATTCCAGAGAAGAGGAGCGGTTGTAGAGCTGCTGTCTTACTGTGCCTGATACCCTGGTTCGATCCTGACTACAGGTGCTGTCTGTACGGAGTTTGTAC
This sequence comes from Okamejei kenojei, assembly GCA_035221665.1. NCBI lineage: Eukaryota > Metazoa > Chordata > Chondrichthyes > Rajiformes > Rajidae > Okamejei > Okamejei kenojei. Next base: position 83,496,160 of record CM069137.1, read on the forward strand.
GTTCTCCCCGTGACTGCATGGATTTTCCCCGAGATCTTCGGTTTCCTCCCACATTCCAAAGATGTGCAGGTTTGTAGGTTAAATGGCTTCTGACAATTATTTCTAGTGTGCAGGATAGAACTGGTGTAAGGATGATGGATGGTGGACATGGAGTCAGGGGATGAAGGACCTGTTTCCATGCTGTTTTCTATACTAAACTAAACTAAACTAAACTAAACTAAGGGAACTCTGGGGGAGCTGAACTTGTTTCTTGCAAGTAATGAAAGGTTGATTGAGATTTGAAGAAGACACACAAAGTTGTGAGTGGTTTAGTTGGAGCTATTCCCATCACTGGATGATTTATTGGACCACATTTAAACAAAATATCACAAGGGAATGCAAAGCTAAACTTTTGCACCATGAGGACTTGTGGACTGAAAACCACTCCCTGGAAGGATTTGGAAAAAGGTCATTTCAGCTTTTGGGAGGGAATTGCAGATCCACGAGGGAAACGCAAGCTGTCAGACCAGGAGAAATAGCGGGAGGATGTGACTGGTAGGATAGTTCTGTTTGGAGAGGAGCTGTTATAATTAATAGCTGAAGCAGCCTTCTCCCGGCACAATAAACTAAATCTTTACTCTGCCCTATTATATACCTTAGTTACTCATCAATGTGACCTTGTAAAGATCATGTTCAATCTTATCTGAAGCTTCACTTTAATTCTTTCTCTGTAGGTTAAGACGGGATGTTCATAGCTTATTTTGAAGTTGAAAAGACAAGGAAGTGAGCAATGTTTGAAGGGACTACATGAAAGGCTGAGTTAAGAAAACCTAAGCATGGCACCATCATAGATAATAAAATCAGACAGTATAGAAACAGACCACCAGCCCACTGCATCCATGATGACGATCAAGTATTCATCAGCTCCAATTCTGTTCCCCACCGGCATCTTCATCAGCACCTCCCTTCCTGTCCACCCCCACACCACTGATGTTTTCTACTACTCATCTACACTATGGATGATCTACAGAAGCCAATTAACCGAACAACTCAAGAAGGCACAGGAGCGTGACAACTCTATGCATGCTGGTCCCAGAGTATCTATTATCATCCGGTACAATTTCCCCACTGGGGTGGAAGATTGCAACCTTCACGTGGTCCACCCTGTCTCGACGAATGCAATCAACCCAGTGTGCACAATCAAATAAGATCAAATAGAACAAGTTGTCCTACAACTTTAGGCTGTGCACGCCATACGCAAGAAGAAGATTGCCCCACTCTTTTAAATCTCTTTCATTTGCTGCTTCCATGGCTAAGAAGCAGCTAAGTAACAATGCTACTATTTTTTGGAAAAAAAGTGAGAGTTCTTAACGACTGCAAAACATCTCTACCATGCACTGTAGATGGAATCTTCGGAACAGCTAATATCGCTGAGTTATGGCGACAGCATTATAGTACTCTATTCAACTGTGTGCAAAGTGATTTGTATAGGGTGCACAATATTGAGATTAATGATTCAATGGTGATTATGTCACATGAGGTGTATCAAACTATGAACAAGCTGTCCCACAACAAAGCAAGTGGCTTAGATCATATTTTTGCTGAACATCATAAATATGCCAATATGAGGATAGCTCCTCTCCTTGCTATTTATTTTACTGGCTTTATGATTCATGGCTTTTTACCAGACTCAATGTTGTCTGTTCTGTTAGTGCCAGTCATTAAGGACATAGCCGGTAAAAAGTAGGCAATCTAAATAATTAGAGGCCCATAGCTTTAGCCAGCATACTGTCAAGTCCTAGAAAGAATTCTGCTGGATTGATTAAATTAGTTTGTTAACTCCACAGATAACCAGTTTTGTTTTAAAGCTAAACATGGCACTGACTTGTGTATGTATGTAGGAAATTGTAACCCAAATATAGAGGTAAAGACTCATCAATTCTTATGTGTTTTATTGATGCTTCCAAAGCCTTTGATCATGTTAATCATAGAAAGCTGTTTGTTAAATTGAGTGTAAGAGAGGTGCCTAAATACATTATGAGAATTCTGGTTTACTGGCATGCCACCAGACTATGCAAGTAAAATGGGGCAATAGGGTCTCAGCCCTTTTTGGGGTTAGTAATGGTGTCAGACAAGGAGGAATTTTGTCCCCTGTTCTTTTTAATATCTATATTGATGATCTGTCCAAGTAATTGAATGCCTATAACACTGGGTGCATGATTGGTAATACTTTAGTGAACCATATTATGTATGCAGATGATCTTGTGGTCTTTAGTCCATCTAGCGCTGGTCCCCAGCAGCTCCTTAGTATATGTTCTGTGTATGGTGTGGCACATAATATCAAATATAATGCTGGTAACAGTGCTGTGGAACCAAAGAGGATAAATGTCTAAAATGTCCTGATTTTAAATTGTCTGATAATAATCTTAGTGTCTGTAATAAGGTAAAATATCATGAACATTTTATTACAGAACAAATGACAGATGATGAGGATATTTATAGGCCACACCATATGATGTATGCACAAGCAAACATTCTCTTACACAGTTTAGTGCATGTACAGATGGAGTGAAGCTGTCTCAGTTCAGAGCATATTGTGCACCACTCTATACTGCACACCTATGGTCAATCTACAGAAAAGCAAGCTTACAGAGACTTAAGGGCCTGCCCCACCAGCATGCGACTGCATGCGGCGAGCCCGACCAAATGTGGTGGCTTGAGACTTACGGCCTCGTGGGGCAGGTCCTAATTCGAACCATGGAGGCATATGGAGTTGTGCGGGGCTGGTACCGACATCATACTCACCAATCAGCTGGGCAGGAGGCGGGCCAACTGAATTTGGACGTCGCACGGCGTCTGGCGGTGACGTCATCATGCAACGGCATGCCGGGCAGTGACATCATCGTGCAACGTCACGCGCTAGGCCTATGCCGTCAAGACGCTGCATACGGCATCCAGACGCTGCGTACGACGTTGAGACGTTCCGCACGTCCTCGATGCGGCTGCGGGCCAACAGGCCATTGCGCGTGGGATTTTTGAACAGTGTCAGTTTTTCGGAGCCCCGCGCGATATCAGGACCAGCCCTGCACAACTCCATACGGCTCCGGCGATCGAAGTGGGACCGGCCCCACGAGGCCGTATGGCTCATGCGATCACGTTAGGTCGCGCACGCCGCATGCAGTCGCATACTGGTGGGACAGGCCCTTTAATGTAGCTTATAATGATGCCATGAGAATATTACTTAAGAGACCTTGATGGTGTAGTGCAAGTGGACTGTTTGTGGCCACGGGAGTCAATACTTTACAAACTGTCTTAAGAAATCTTAGGCATAAATTTATTTGCCGGATTAATGACTGAAAATGATATCATCTTGGCCTTATTAAACATAAGGTTTAGCACTACACGCTACCAATCCCAGCCATGGAGACATTGGTATAGTTGTCTCTTTGTAGGACACTGCTTTTTTTATTCTTGATCTTAAACCATGAGGTGTTTTTGTATGTAATTTATTGTCCTTTTGTAAGTAATTTATTTTGCTTTTGTATGTAATAAAAGTAAGTAAATATTCTGTAGTCTGTAATAAAAGTAAGTAAGTATTACTAACTATATTCTGCACTTTGCTATCTTTCTCTTCACTTGACCTTTTGTGTTTGACTTGATTGTATTTGTGTACAGTAGTATGTGATTTGATGGAAGAGCACACAAACAAAAACTTCTCACTGTACCTCGTATCTGGGCACTACTGATGATGTGTCCTGTGCCCAGCTGTCCTGAAGGTTACCCAGGCCAAGATATACGTATACGTACCCCCCCCCCCCCCCCCCCCCCCCCCTTGATGTTGAGCGTCGACCACTCTCAGCAATCAATGAATGTCGTGAAATGCTCCCCACCTACTGGCACAAGGGACTTCTTAACATCTAGTCCTGTGTATTTGTATGTGATTTGATGGAAGAGCACACAAACAAAAACTTCTCACTGTACCTCGGTACACATGGCAAAAACAAACCTAGAGCTGACATGTGGTCTCCGGGAGAACGTCCAAATTCCACACAGGTCAGTGTCAAACTTCAGTCTCCAGGGCAGTGAGGCTAGAGTACTAAATATGCCACTGTGCGCATTGGTCATAAGATAGTAAAGGGCCGGCCCCACTTCCACAAACTAATTCATGACCTCTGCCGAGTTTGCCCTTGACTCATACTCGCAGCATGGTCGTCATGAGGTCGTGGGAGATTGTAGGAGGTCGTAGGTAGGTCGTAGCAGGCCGTGATGCTAGTTGTAGGTACTCGTGGCATCAAGTAGGTCGGGGCGTTTTTTCTAGCATGATGAAAAATTTCCACGAGTAAAAAAAGGTCGTGACTTAGGTCATGAAAGTGGGACAGACCGTTAAGAAAATTAACAATAGATTTTCCACACACCCCAATGGAGGGAAACAAGTTTAAATAGATAGACACAAAATGCTGGAGTAACACAGCGGGTCAGGCAGCATCTCTGGAGAAAAGGGATAGGTGATGTTTCGGGTCAAGATGAGATGGAAATGAAAGATATTCTTCAGAAAGAGTCAAGGGAGAGGGAAATGAGAGATATGAAAAGATACACAGAACAAATGAATGAAAGGTATCCAAAAGGACAAATCAAAACCAGCAACGATGATCTAGGACAGGTGGAGCTCACAATAGACTATTGTTGGCTGTGGTGAAGGTGATAATGAGTGGTACCAACAGTAAAACTCAGCGGGACGACAGTGAAACTAGGACAACGACTAGGGTGGGGTGGGACAGAGAGAGAGGGGATGCAAGGAATAGATCTGTAAAGCCATTCAGCAGCATTTGTAGAATATTTATAAATTATAGAATATTTATACCGTTTCCTCCTATGGCCAAATCTTCTATCCAAGATAGAGCTGCAAGAATATTATCTATGTCTCATTCGTCTCCTTTGCATGGAGTACAGAACCCCAAAACGGAAACAGAGTAGAAGAACTTGAAAATACCATAAATCCATTGCTGATATTTTGCTTTTCTAGCAGTTAACTTTCCTTTCAAGATTTTCCTTTCAAGATTTGTCCATTGGTTCTTAAAAGGATCTAAGCTTCTGGCTGCTACAATCTCTCTGTGATTTAATATTGAAGCATGGAAATGGCACTTAACACTGGCTGTGATAGAACATACTCAGCACTTCTCCCGAGCCCTCCAACTGAGGTACTGGTTCAAATTTATTTATAGAAGTCTTTGTGAGACCATAAACACGTGGCCACATACAGCTGCAGAACAATGCCCAAACTTACTGAACTTTACTTTGGGGATGCAGCATGGAAACAGACCCTTCGGCCCACCGAGTCAGTGCTGGCCAGCGATTGCCCTGTACACTACCACTATCCTACACTAAGGACAATTTTTACCATTTCAAAAAAACCAATGAACCTACAAACTAATATGTTCATCACCTTTACATTCAACGAGTTTTACAGCCACTTTACTAAAAAGCTACATCTTTATTTTAGTGAAGTATTCCTATTTTTTATGAGCAGCCTCCATCATCTTTGTCAATAAAAGTCCAGTCCATTTTAATTAAAAATATAGTTGAAGTTGGGTCAACACTCACTCCATTATAATTCTTTAAACGTTTGAGATACAGAGTGGAAACAGGCCCTTCAGCCCACTAAGTTTGTCCCGACCAGCGATCATCCCGTACTCTAACAGCATCCTACACACTAGACACATTTTATAATTTGCAAAAGCCAATTAATCAACTTTGGAGTGTGGGTAGAAACCGGAGCACACGGAGAAAACACCCAAGGAGAACACACAAATTCCATACAGACAGCACCCATAGTCAGGATCGAACCGCTGCAGGTCTCTGGCGCTGTAAGGCAGCAACTCTACCGCTGCGCCATTGTGCCACCCTTTTTATTTTTTTACAGGGGGACAACGTGTAAACCTAATTTTTTTAAATAACAAAGTTATCTGGATGGAATGTTCAAAGAAAAAAAATATATCATTCGGCACATCAGGCAAAATCAGATTAACTTCTTTGTTTGAGATGCTCAGAATTTCAATTATCCATAATTGAGCTAAACATCACATATTGCAGATTGCAAATTTGTTAAATTATATGGATTTCAGACATAATCCTTAACTGAAACTGATTTGCACAATTTGTTCATTGCGAAAGTATGACGGGAAAATTAAAATCGTAACAGCAAAATTGTTTAGCTAAGGGGTCAGAATATCAATCTATTTAGTGGAGGAATGTGCAGCTGGTGGAGCACTGCTTCATTTTGTTCATGTCTCAGAGGATTGGCCATAAATGGGAAAGTAAATTAAGCTGGTCGTGTCAAACCTAGCAGCTGCAAAAATCAAATAAAGATCCTGTCTTTCCGACCTTAACCCTTCACAAATCCTTGCTAATATACTCACAAAATGAAGTTGCCTGGAGAAGACCATTGTGTTGGGAGGAAGCCTGTCATAAAGGGCAGATTAGTTTCAGGAGAAAGCAGTTCAAGGCTCACAGTGTTAAAGAGGCAGGTCGTAATTTGATTCATCGTGGGCAGATTGGCCCATGAAAGTCAAGCTACCTGCCTGTAAGGTGGTGGCAGAGAGTTGAGGAAGGAAGTGAAAAGTATTCTGGTCTGTGCAAATTGTCCACCAGAGTCAATGGGTGGATAGGATTCTGTGTGAGCCCTGGAGGAAGCAAGGATTCATCAATCTGAAGAAGGCGTCCTGACCTGAAATGTCACATATCTATGTTCTCCAAAGATGCTGAGCTCAGCGGGACAGGCAGCTTCTCTGGATAGAAGGAATGAGTGATGTTTCAGGTCGAGACCCTTCTTTGACCTGAAACGTCACTTATTCCATCTATCCAGAGGCGGTTAAGTAACCACTAATTTACTCCAACATTTTAGACAATAGACAATAGGAGCAGGAGGAGGCCATTTGGCCCTTCGAGCCAGCACCGCCATTCAATGTGATCATGGCAGATCATCCCCTATCAGTACCCTATTCCTGCCTTCTCCGCATATTCCCTGACTCTGATATTTTTAAGAGCCCTATCCAGCTCTCTCTTAAAAGCATCTAGAGAACCTGCCTCCACTGCCTTTTGAGGCAGAGAATTCCACAGACTCACCACTCTCTTTGTGTCTGTCTTTAGTGTAAACCAGCATCTACACACTTCTCCAAAGATGCTGCCTGACCCACTGAGTTATTTTGTGTTTTTTTTTCTCAAAACCTATAACCTTGTACTGGATTTACACATTCATGTCCTGAATCTTTGAGTGAGCTTGGCCTTTCTGATAATCAACATCACAGCACTGAGAGTTTTACATGAATCAGCAGCTATAGACTGAAGGGTTAATGAGGGACAAAACTGACAATGAGAGAAATCTATGCAAACAATATCAATACAAACAGCAAGGTCTATGGATATAGAAAAAGGAAGAGGGCAGCTGAACTATAGGTGGAACTCCTAGTAAATGACACTGGAGTGGCATTTACTGGAAGCAAGGGAATAGCAAATAAGTTGACCAACATTTCGCATCAGTCTTCACAGTGAATTACACCGTAAATATCTAATTTCTGATGGGCTATTATCAAACAGTATGGACAACTGGTAGTCATCACTCACATGGGGAACAAGGTATTATGAAATCTAAAGGGACAAAGGCAAACAAGTTGCCAGGTTCCAATAGCTTGCACCAGGCCATTTTAAAGAAAGTAGCTTAATAAAATGTTCTTCAAAATTCTCTTGTTCCAGCAAGGTACTGGCTAATTGGAAAACCATTAACGTGGCTCCATTGTTCAAGAAGGAATGAAGAATGGGTGATATCAGACCTGTTTGCTTAACATCTGTTGTCAGTAAGATGTTGTAGGCTATAATCCACAATCTGGATAATGGTTCGGGATGGGACCCTCCTTCAGACCCGACCTGAAACATCACCCTTTCTTTCACTCCAGAGATCCTGACCCACTGAATTATTCTAGCACTTGGTGTCTTTCTTTGTATAAACCAGCATCTGCAGTTCTTTGTGTAGGAAAAAATTGCAGATGCTGGTTTAAATTGAAGGTAGACACACAATGCTGGAGTAACTGAGTGGGACAAGCAGCATTCCTGGAGAGAAGGAATGGGTGACTTTTCGGGTCGAGACCCTTCTTCAGACCACGGGTCTGGCATAAGACGTGGTCGTAGAGTCGGAGGGCAGGAGGAATCACAGAGAGGGAGCAGTGAGAGAGGATATTGCTGAACTCTCGTCGGAGAGAGGAGAACTTCAACGTAGAAATACCATGAGGAGATTTTGCAGTGGTGTGGACAAAATGTGTAGGAAAGAACTGCCGATGCAAGTTTAAATCGATGGTAGACACAAATTGCTGGAGTAACTTAGCGGGACAAGCAGCATCTCTGGAGAGAAGGAATGGGTGACCTTTCGGGTCAAGACCCTTCTTCAGACCTTCTTCTTGGTCTGAAGAAGGGGTCTCGACCCGAAAGGTCACCCATTCCTTCTCCCCAGGGATGCTGCTTGGCTCGCTGAGTTACTCCAGCATTGTGTGTCCATCTGCAGTTTTTCATTTCTCAAACTAAGTTAAAATGGTGTTATGAAAAGTAACTTTTGATACATTTGATAGCGTTCTTTGCAGATTTGACAAACAAATATTTGAAGATGGAAATCTGTAGCTGTTGTGTATTTAGATTTCTGGAAGGCATTTGAGAGGGCTGGAGGTTAGGAAAATGGAACTGTTGACACAGTTCTGAATACACACTTTGAGCACAGTACTCTTGCCCTCTTCTTTAAGAAAGGATATGTTGACAATTGAGATAGTCCAAAAGAGATTTATTGGGCCAATTCCTGGGATATAAGATTGTATAATCACGAATGGCTACAGAAATTAGATCTATATTATTTACAGCTTAGATGAAGAGAGATCCCATTGAAATCAAAGATACTGAGGGGGCAAGAATTGGTGCATGTTGAGATATTCACACTGGTGGAAGAACCTTTAACGAGAGGACATTATTGCAAAATTAGGGAGCGGTCGTTCAACTGAGGTGTGTAGGAACTTCTCAGAGGGCAGTAATTCCCTACCATCTAGATATAATCGGTCAGGTCATGGAGGTATGGTTTGTATTTAAAGAGGGAGTAGATATGTTTTTGAAAGATCAACAAGTTAAAACTCTGGAGAACTAGCACAGAAGTGATAATGGTGCAGATGAACCATGATCACATTGAAGGCCAAGACAGACATGAGGATCTGAGTTGCCTCCTACTCTTTATTTCTTTACATGGCCAAAGAGCACAATTGAGAAGGGGAAGGTCCACGTTTGCTTTGTGTGGGCTCCTGATCTAAACTTTCATCAGGAATAGTGGTCCATTACGCTCCAATATTGTATTGCCAACCCACCAGCTGAAAATCTTGGTCTTAGCTTACATTCAAAAGATTATAAAAATAGGCAAACTGGCTTATCTTCGCACGACACTTGTGTATACCATTTAATGTGGAACACAAACAATAGTCAGTGTTGTATTACATCAATGCAAGTGAAAACATGAGTCGTGATTACTGAAATTTCTCCTCTCCCAAGTAACATTCCTTCTGGGGTGTTCAAGTGTGAGAATGTTGGTCCTGTTAATCCCAAATTAATATGAGATCAAATAACCCACGAAAATCAAATTTCCCCAGTTAAACCAAATTGCAGTTAATTCTGATGAGTGTTTACTAATATCTGTATTAGTAAACACAAGAAAAGCTTAAACAATATAAAATTGCTTCAACATTTAATTTTCCTATTCATTGTTACTGTTACATAACAGAAGGTTCGGTAAAGCTCAGATAAGTAAATAGGTCTTACAGCAAGTTTAAAAACAGAGGCTCTCTTCCATAAGTATGGCAGGCAGCGTTCTGTGTACGCATCTCCAACTGGAGTGATTTTTGCACCAAAATAAAGAGAAACAAATAGTTATAATAAGTGACTCATCTGGAGATTTAAACCCCCCATCAAATCTCATTAATTTGGCACAAAAACCTTTTCAAATAACATGTTGCAAAAAGCATTTGTGGTAAATTGTATTTAGCCTTAAATGAACAGCTTAAAGTATAACCGAGTGAAGGTAAAATTACTGAGATAAAAAAATTAAATATGCAAAAAGGTGTGGAGAAATGAGGAAATGCCGCCTTGCAAAGTAACTGATTAAAAAAAAGGCCAATTTTGTATTCTATAAACTGAAATTGCCAATTGATCGTTCGATTGAATGCAGATGACTTTTCTAATGTGTAGGAAAGAACTGCAAATGCTGGTTTGAATCGAAGGTAGACACAAAATGCTGGAGTAACTCAGCGGGACAGGCAGCATCTCTGGAGAGAAGGAATGGGTGATGTTTTGGGTCGAGATTAATAATCATGCATATACTATAATTACTGGTTCATTACACAAAAGCAGTGATGTTAAAATGAATTTTCTGGATGAATATGACTTGTCTTGATATAATTTTTGATGCAAATACATATTTTCTAATTGATTTTAATTTCTTACCACTAAATATTGAATGTTTTCACTGTTTTTGAGACCTGTATCTCTTTTAACCAAGGTTCATTGGCCACAGGGTTTATTATCATTAGGACTACTACTACTGCTTAAAAAATGAAGCAGTCAGACTATTAGATACCTTGTTAATGCCATGTTTGGTTAATTACAAGTTTACAACCATTTACTGGGGTGGGGGGGGGGGGGGACATCAATTAATTCAATCATAGGTGTTTCTGTTTTCCTTGTAAAATGGTCGTTTTTATTGGCGAATTAAAGAACATTGTTGAAGAGATAAAGAAACATTGCAAAATGGATTTGCCTACATGTTTTAACTTAAAAGACATGCAGATCATTCTATCACTAATTGAACTAAGAGATGAATTAAGGAACACCATTCATACTCAAAAATAATGTTGACACAACAGGAATAATAAAATGCCGATTGACATGGCATTGTGTTAAGGGGTCTATTGCTACTTCATCAAAAGCTTAAAGGAAATAAGATCTTTGTAACTAGCACCGTCATTTCTTTACTCTGTCTCCTGGTTCCGTAAACAAACGCAGAAGGAAGCCCTGGAGATTTTAGCACCTTGGAGAAAAAAAAATGAATCAGACAAGCATCAACGCATCCTAGCTTCTGAAAGAGATGAGGTAGCTTAAACTTGGGGTACTTTTTTTTAACTGCATCTGTTAATGTACGTGTGGTAGGAAAGCTTGATATTAAAGTAACCTCTATAATGAATAGATAAGAGGATAGAATTTACACACTCATCAGGGAGCGGAGCTGATGGGAAGCATGGCTCAGAAACCCTAGGAGATGAAGCTGTGGTTCTCACACCCAGGCTTACTGTCAGTGTGCTAAATCGTTCCCAGCAAGCATTGTATGGAACATTCCCAGATGTGAACAAGTCAGAATTTACATTTAATACTTTAAAGTTTTAAAATTGAAAATCATAACTGCTCCCAATTCTGTTACAAAATAACCAATAGTTATTTACTTAAAAACTGCCCTATAGTTTCTACAGTTTTTAAATCACATTTTAATTTTATCAACGGGTTCATATGAACAATAAATAATTGTTATGAAGGGCTGGAAAATTCTAAGTATTTATATATACAGTGCTGATTTGATCAGCCGTTAATTCAAGAGTCCAGGAATATCTTCAAAATCTCCATGTCCTTTTATTTTACAAGAAACAAACAGGGCCAATATCAAAGCCAAATTCCTGATCAGGACCCCCAATATCCAAGGGTGCAATATCCACAATGGGCAGTCGTGCTGTGTTCTGCGTTCGATATTCAAAGACCGTCTTGCCCCAACTACCACTGTGTTTCTGCAAGGCAAAAATAAACAGGATTGCAGAATGAATCTGTTGTAACCCGTCTTCACATTAATGTCCACCTCAGTCATGAATTGCATACACACATGTTCACCACCCTCAAATTATAGATTGCAAGAGATTTTTAGTCGTGTTCAGATCTGTTATTATTTGGTTAAGATTTCTGCCGTGGGGCAATATTGTTTCTAATTCACATGACCCCATACATCATCATACCAAAACACAAAGTGCTGGAGTAACTCAGCGGGTCAGGCAGCATAAGTGAAGAGAATGGACAAACGATGTTTCGGGTCAGGGCACTTCTTCAGATGGGAATGAAACACTGTCTGTCCATTCCCTCCACAGATGCTGCCTGACCTACTGTTCCGTCAGTACTTTGAGTTTGGCTCGAGATTTTGGCATCTGCAGTTTCTTGTCTCCTCTTTATGTAATCATACGTTCATTTTAATCTTTTGACCAAACCTTTAAATGAAACATCTTTAGTGAGAAATTAATCCTATCAATCTTAGTAAATGTATGATAAAGTGGACCTTGCACCTTGCTTCTTTATTGAAGGTCTAGAGTTCCTACACTGGTGTGGATGATAGTGGATCCTGCCCTTCCTGCAATCATTTTCCTGACTATGAATTTGGGAGAGAGCAGCAGCCAAAACTAGTATTGTGAATATCCTCCAGAAGACACATGGCAGGCTTGCTTTCATAGGCCAACCATTGAATACAAGAGTTGGGACATAACATTGCAACTTAACAAAACACTGGTCAGTCCACTATTTTAGTATTTTGCACATTTCTGGTCTCCAATTCGGGAAGATGTGGTCATGCTGAAAAGAGCACAGATTAAATTCACCAGAATTTTGCATGGCTTGGAGGACTTTAACTATGGGAAGAGTTTGGATAGGCTAGGTCTGTTATCCCTGGCACAAAGAAGGCTCAGGGGTGACATGATAGAGGAAGATAAAATCACTAGAAATTCAGCCAGTGTAGATAGTCAGAATATTTGTTTCCAATAGTCGGGATATCAAAAACCCTAGCATTTATTTCAAGAGGGCTTGTGAATAATGAAAGGCTTGCACAGAGTGGATGTGGAGAGTATTTTTCCACTAGCGGGAGAGTCTAGGACTAGAGATCATAGCTTCAGAATTAAAGAACGTTTTTTTAGGAAGGAGATGATGAGAAATATATTTAGTCAGAGGGTGGTGAATCTGTGTAATTCTTTGCCACATTATTTTAACTAATGGTTGATATCTAGACTGCTGCCAGATTAAGTGATAGAATCAGATACAATTTCATTTTAAAGAGGTATTTAGACAAACTCCATACAGGCTTGGCAGACATTGAAGGTTCCAAGTGTACACGAGGATCAGCAGATGCTGGAGTCTTGCAGAGGATACGAGTTACTGGAGTAGCTCAGCGAGTCTGGGAAGCATCTCTGGAGCACAAGGATAGGTGACATTTCAGTTCTGAGGAAGGGTCCCTGCCCGAAACATTGCCTATCCATATCCTCCAGAGATGCTGCTGCATGACTGCGAGTTTGTCAATATGCATCCAAACTGAATGAAAGTCCAGTGAAACAGTTAATCTCTCTGACAATATATAACAAAGGGTTTGTTTGTAATGTTACTCCAGCACCTTGTGTTCTACATAGACGGTTCCAATAGACGCACGTGGGTTTAGGGCAGATGGGCAAGAAGGCTGACATGGACACGATTTACCAAAGAGCCCATTTCTGTGCTTTACAACCCTGACTAACTTGTGGTGTAAATCCACACCAGATTAGACCAGACACAAGACTAGCATTGTCACCAAGGGACTCTGCTGCTTGAATGTAAAGATGTGGATTATTTAAATTGTTGCAAATTTTTACTTTAAATAGTCAATGCTTCTTAAAGGAGAGAGATGGAATTCACCCCACAATTCACTCTCCTTTGTCTTCTATTTCTCCTCCCACTTAGAAACATAGAGATAGAAAATAGGTGCAGGATTAGGCCATTTGGCCCTTCGAGCCAGCACCGCCATTCAATATGATCATAGCTGATCATCCAAAATCAGTACTCTGTTCCTGCTTTCTTCCCATATCCCTTGATTCCGTTAGCCCTAAGAGCTGAAGCTAACTCTCTCTCTTCTTACCTTCCTCACATCTCCATTCCTTCCCACTCTCCCTTTCATTTTTCTCCTTGTGCTTCACTTCCTCTACCTGCTTCCTAATTCTTCATTCTATTTTTACTCTTTATCCCCCTCTCACCTTCCTATCCATTCTTTTTGTTGCCCCTCTCCTTTCCAATTCCAGAGCAGTTTGCATGCACGCACATTATCATCCACACACGTGCCATCGGGATGCGCGAGTTATATGGCCCTGGAAAGAACATTTACAATCTGACACTGAGGCTTTCCTCAAGGCCCCTCCTGCCATTCCTCAGCTATCTCCACCACTGTATTCCTCCAGCCTCAACCCTCCTTAACCCCGTGTGCCTCTCAACTACTCCATGGCAACCAGTTCCACTTTCTCACATAGACAGCTTTTTCACAAAGAGGTTCCTTCTGGATTCCCTATCGGACTTTGTGGTGAATGTTCTGCACAGATGATCTTTAGATTTATTCTTACTCCACATGTGGAAATGTTCCCTACCCATTATATCCAAAATTTCAAAGGTCGTTGTTCCATCTCCCCTTAACTTTCTTCTATCAAGAGAAAAGAGACCCAGTCTGTTCACCTTGATATATGTATGCTCGCGTTTCGGATCCCATCCCTGTGTATTTGCTCCACTGCCTCCTTATTACTTGTATAACAAAGACCAGAATATTAAACCATTATAAAGCTCTTACGGAAACGCATCAAATCCAGTATTGCATTGAATGCTCACTCTAGGTACCATTGCAAACAAACCCTTTGTTATATATTGTCAGGGAGATGACCTGGCTGTTTCACTGGACTTCCCTTCGGTTTGGATGTGTATTGAGAAACCCACAGTCACATCACTTCAATTCTATGCCCCCATTTGACTCCTGTTCGAGACAGACTCAAGTGGCAATCCGAAAAGGCGCTCTTTGAGAAAGGAGGTGAGGAGGATCTTCTTTAGTCAGAGGGTAGTTAATCTGTCGAACTCATTGCCACAGAGGGCTATGGAGACCAAGTCAGTGGAGATAAACAAATTCTTGGTTAGAACGGGTGTCAAGCATTATGGGGAGAAGGCAGGAAAATAGGAGTAGGAGGCAGAGATCAGCCATTATGGAATGGCAGAGTAGACTCGACGGGCCGAATGACCTAATTCTACTCCTGTAACTTACGAACTTGTGAACGTTTGACTAGGGAGATTACGTCCTTATATACTCTACACCAGGTTCAGCAATTTCAGGCCTGTATTACATAATTCCTATATATATCTCCTAAACACCCTCCTTTGATAGCTACTTATTTTCAGACTCCTTTTGTTTTTGCTTTGCCTTCAGTCAACTCAAAGGCAAAATACTGTGGATGGTGGAAAGTGGAGCATGCAACAAATGCAGCCTGGCCAGGCTGCATCTTTGGAGAGATGCTTCTTTTGACACAGTTAACATCTTGGTTGATGATCTTCCTCCACAGATGCTTGCTGACCTGCTGGGTATTCCTGACTTTTGCGACAGAGAGCACTGCATTCAGTGGTAAACAAGTTACAGTTCATACTTACAGTGCAGCCATCTTCCAGGACAGAATATTTAAATCTGTTGTTTCCTTCAGCTTTGATTTCAATATCGTTGGCACTCTTCAGAATCAATGCTTTCCTCAGTGTGCCAGTCTGGTCATCCATATAAGCAACGCTGTTTTTACAATGGTAGGTGATATTTTGGGAAGCTTCTTTTGACAGAAGACGGAGGAATGTTGTTTGGATCATGACAGTATTTGGGGAATGTTTCTTGTCGCCATAACTGAACTGTGGAGCAAGGGGAAAAAAATAAAACAGTGAGTCAGTGAAGTCTAATCTCCGTGGGCATAAGGAACAAACACATTTGTCATGTGTTGATAGATTGGCAGGACAATGGTTTGTCTCACATTGGCCAATGTAGAACAATTTGTGGAAGATGGTCAGAACCACATTGGTAACAGCAGCTCAGATTTTGGCATCACATGTCTGCTGCGTGCAATCTCCACCCATGCTCATCCCTTTTCCACACATATTGGATGTATCCTGCTATTGCAAAGTTTCCAGGCTCATGTGCGTAGGCAGAGAGATGGAAAGCATTCCTCCAAGCTCTGCTGGCTGTCAAGGCTTTCACAATTTCTAATGTTTATTTTTAACCGCATTGTAAATAAAAAAGGGTTGACAGTTGTTTATTCGTGGTGTGTTTAAATGTTTTACTATTTCTTTTTAGCCAATTAATTTATTTTTGTTGCCTTTCTTAGAGTCATAGAGTCATAGAGTGATACAGTGTGAACCTTCGGCCCAACGTGCCCACACCAGCCAACATGTCCCAGCTACACTAGTCCCACCTGCCTGCTGTGCTTGGTCCATATCCCTCCAAACTTGTCCTATCCATGTACCTGTCTACCTGTTTCTTAAATAATGGGATGTGGGATAGTCCCAGCCTCAACTACCTCCTCTGGCAGCTCGTTCCATACTCCCACCATCCTTTGTGTGAAAAAGTTACCCCTCAGATTCCTTTTAAATCTTTTCCCCTTCACCTTGAACCTATGTCCCCTGGTCCTCGATTCACCTACTCTGGGCAAGATAGTCTGTGCATCTACCCAATCTATTCTTGCTCAGGGTCTTGCAATCCCCATTGAAATCACCGGGGCCACAGGACCTGCACCAGGTCTGACCTGATAGAAGAACTGAGAGCTGACACTCTGGCAGATCTGTTGGAGTATCTCCAGAGGATGGTGCTCAGCTGACTGAGTCCATTGGGGAGACAGTTAAAATACATTGCCAATTAATGATGAGTAAGTGTGGAACTTCTGCCTTTTGCAGAGAGCTTGCTGAAAACCTGGACAGGAACATTTACCGGCAAAACCCAGGCTGTTGATTTTTCTCAGCAAAAAAACTAGAAGGCTGGAGGAACTAAATGGGCCAGGTGGCATCTGTGGAGGGAAATGGACAGGCAATGTTTCAGGTTGGGAACCTTCTTCAGACAGGGTCCTCAAACAAAACGGTGACTGTCCACAGATAGAAACAAAATGATGGAGTAACTCAGCAGGTCAGGCAGCATCTCTGGAGAACGGGTATGTGACAGTTCAGGGTGGAATCCCACAGATGCCTCCTGACTGAGTTCTTCCAGCAGTCCGTATATATTTGCTCAAGATTACAATAACTGCAAAACTACAAGTCTCTGTATTGATTTTCCTTCATTTGTTTGCATGTTCTGATCAATCCTGTAATCTCAGAAAGCATCGATTCATTTCTCTGTGCTTAGCCAGTCATGGCAGTGATTCATTATTGCTTTAAGTAGCCAAGTCCATATCCAAAAGGAATGTCTTGCGATGTTCTATATTGATGAGGGTAAACCCAGGTAGTTTTCACACACATTGCTGTTTTGTTGTTATACCAGTAGATGGTGTGGTTGCTCTGCTTAACACAGTGGCAGATATCGTACATGATCCAACACCACCATCTGCTGTCTGTCAGCTGACACTGCAAGACTCTGGCTACTTGTTAAACAAGGAAGGAAAGCATTCCTTCGATTCAATCAACAATAGACAATAGACAATAGGTGCAGGAGGAGGCCATTCAGCCCTTCGAGCCAGTACCACCATTCAATGTGATCATGGCTGATCATCCCTAATCAGTACCCTGTTCCTGCCTTCTCCCCATATCCCCTTATTTTAAGAGCCCTTTCTAGCTCTCTCTTGAAAGCATCAAGAGAGCCTGCCTCCACCACGCAGAGAATTCCACTTCAGGAGTGATGATTGTGTACTATTTTGCTAATCTAAGCTTAACTTTAGAAAACCTTTTCCAATTTGTTTTATTTCATCAGGTGTCAGATTAGGTTCTTGAAGTTTAATTTTTAGAGATACAGCACGGAGACAGGCTCTCTGACCACTGTCTCCATGCTGAACATCGATCACCCGTTTACACTAGTTCTATGTTATCCCACATTCTCATCCACTCACATCATATTGAGGCCAATTTTTTTTACAGACCGATTAACCTACAAGATGGTGCTCAACCTTTATGGTAAATGGGTCAATGTTCACATTGGGGCTTTTTAACCTGCTGCCAGACATTTTGACTAAAATGTCCAATTACATGTGCTTCCAGCATTTTTTTTAGAGAGAAAAGCTAACTAATAACAAAAATTGCACTCCCTTTATAATTATTAGATTAAAGGATCCTGTGCAAACTTGTTAAGAAATGTTGAGCATATAATATCTTCTGCAGGCTGTCCAAAATAATTTTATATTGTCAGCACATTAGATTAACATTCTGCAAGTTAGATGGAAGTAACGTATAAAATATGAAACAAAATTATAATTAAATTAGACATTCAGCAAATTATTCTCTGGCCTAAAAATTGGATTTTGCCCTCTTGTTAAACTTTGTTCAAAACGCCAATACTAAATCGGGGTCACAAGAATTGCAAAGCTGGGAGGTGCTGGATTTAAATAATCATTATTGTTCATAGGCAGCAGAACATTGCATTGCATTGGAATAAATGTTATTAGCCAAATATGTACACATACAAGGAATTTGCCTTGGTGCTTTGCCCACAGGTAACAATGCGATATACAGTAAACAATTAAATATATAACATTATAATTGAAACATGAAGAATGAAATAAAATACCAGAACAAAAGGAGGCTATAGACTTTTGGTTATTGAGTAGAGCTACTGCTTGTGTAAAAAAGCTGTTTTTATGTCTGGCTGTGGCCGCTTTGACAAACCGGAGTCGCTTTCCAAAGGAAAGTGCTTCAAAGAGTTTGTGGCCAGAGTGAGAGGGGTCAGAGATGAACTTACCCACTCACTACCTGGCCCTTGCAGTGTACAGTTCGTCAATGGGGGGGGAAGGTTGCAGCTAATAACCTTCTCGGCTGATCGAACGATACGCTGCAGCCTCCGGATGTCGTGCTTGGTGGCTGAGCCAAACCAGACCATGATGGAGAAGGTGAGGACAGACTCTATGATGGCCGTATAGAATTGGACCATCATTGCCTGTGGCAGATTGTGTTTTCTCAGCTGCCGCAGGAAGTACATCCTCTGTTTGGCCTTTTTGATTGTGGAGTCGATGGTGGAATCCTATTTAAGGTTCCGGGAGATGATGGTTCCAAGAGCTTAAATGACTCCATAGATGTGACTGAGATGTTGTTGATGGTGAATGGGGGGAGGGGAGGGGGAGCTCTCCTAAAGTCACAGGAGGCAGCTGCTGTATCAGCGATGCACTGATTGCTGAGAAGAGAATATAACTCGATTAAAGTGTGGACACAAAATAGTAGGGTAACTCATCAGGTCAGGCAGCATCTTTGGAGAAAATAGATAGGTGACGTTTTGGGTCGGGACCTTTCTTCAGACTGATTGTAGGATGAGGGGGAACTGGAAGCAAGGAAAGACCAGGACAAATAATGATCGGCAACAGATGATCTCAGGCAGGGTTGTTCCCTGATAGTCCAATTGCTGGCTAGGGATGGTGTGATTTCCAAGAGGGATATTCCAACATTTTGTGTCTATCTATGGAATAAACCAGCATCTGCGGTTCCTATTTAATTAAAGTATGTTTTAACAGAAAGGCGGGAGATAAATGTACCTTTGAAAGTATGCAAGTACCATCTGATGTCAATGTACCAGAATCTATCCACAAGAGTTTGAGATTATTTCAATTTAAAAAAATGTTCATTGGAAACCGTTCCTAATCTTGATGACAAATGAAGGAAGCTTGAAATATAGTTTGACACAATGAAAAATACAATTTCTAAACTTCAAACTTACTTGTAATCCACCATTCATAGATTCGCCAAACCACAAATGTTTATCATCATCACTATTCCTTTTGGTCCACCAAGACTTGTGTGGAATTTCAGATGGGTCAGCATGTATACAGGTGTCCCCAGTGTCCATGTTGCAGTATACTTCAATAGCATCCTCAACACAGCCCTGGTTTGGATCAATCCAGTACTTGCCTGTAAAATAAACTCATTTACTTACGTTCAAGGTAACCACGTGTGAGATAACCACAAGAAGTCAACCTTCCCTGTGTTCTGGTGTGAGAATGGATGGCACAGTGGCATAGCAGTAGATTGCTGCCTTACAGCGCCAGAGACCCGGGTTCGATCCTGACTACGGGTGCTGAATGGAGTTTGTACGTTCTCCCTGTGACCGCGTGGGTTTTCTCCAGGTGCTCTGGTTTCCTTCCCACACTTCCAAGAGACGTACAGGTTTGTCGGTGAATTAGCTTTGGGAAAATTGTAAATTGTCCCTAGTGTGTAGGATAGTGCTAGTGTACAGGGTGATCGCTGGTCGGCACAGACTTGGTGGGCCGAAGGGCCTGTTTCTGCATTGTATCTTTAAAATCAAAAGTGGAAAGTAGAGACACATCAAAACTCCCTCAAAGTTCAGTTGGTCAAAACGTCCATGTCAGCCCACTCATTGAATATCCTAAAAGAAGAGTGATAAAACCTTCTGTCCAAGAGGATTTCAAAGGTAATTTTAGAGATACAGGCCCTTCGGCCCACCGAGTCCATGCTGACCAGCAATCACATACACTAGTTCTATCCTACACACGAGGGACAATCTTTAGACACCAATTAACCTTCAACCCTGCACATCTTTGGGAGTGGGAGGGAAATGGAGTACCCAGAGACATCTCCACGCAGTTAATCTGTAATTTGCTTTTCACCTGATGTTACCATGGTCACAAGTGGTTGAAAACATTTATAGAACAGTACAACACATGAGTAGGACTTTGGGCCGACAATATCTCTGCCGAACATGATACAGAGTTAAATTAACTTCCTCTGCCTGCATGTAATCCATATCCCTCCTTTATCCATATCCCTCCATATTTATTACCAGGTCTGCCTCTTAGTGTCAGAAAGGCAGTCTGAGCTGATGTAAGTAGCAATATTATTCACCTGACACATTTTTATAACCTAAATTATTTTTTTTTGTGGAGGAGGGGAGGAATTACAGCTCCCCCAATATCTTCATTAACTTGAGCAAGAATGTTTTGTTATGGTGTGGAAGCACTGATTGCTTGTCGATTTTGATGGCCTCCCACTGTGTTCTTAAGAGACAATGGATTACTGCAAGGAGGGTGAATGGAGACAATTTGTTTTGCCTTCCCTCTATGCTGCTTTAGTCCAACACTGCTTTATTTCTGCTTGCCGACTTCCAAGGGATTAAGCGGTTTTCTGGTTCTTGTGTGAAGTTAAGCTGTAACCAATTTAGCCCTCATAATGCAAACAGCGTTCCCCAATTCATCACTTGCGCTATGTCCAATTTGCCATCCAGGACCATGCATTGCAGCAGTAACTACCCATAGCTAGAAACTTGCAGGAAAGCAAAGTACCTGTGCAGATACATACCGCTTTTCTTTGCAGGATGACAGAATAGAAGATCCTGGCACGTTCGAGCTGGGTTCTTCCTCGAACCGTCTGGGCTGCGCATGGTTTCTAACTGGCTGCTCAGGGACTTGAGAGTGGCGTCCACCCCCGAATCCACCGGGATGGTGGCAGACGTCTCATCGGCATTGAGTATATCCAGGGTGTCATCTACGAAGCCGTAGGTGCCCAGTCTGTCTTCATAGGCAGCCGTCGGGGGTCCAGGAGGCCCGGGAGGACCAGGAAGACCTTCTTCACCCCGGGGACCCTACCAGGAAGAATGGCACAAAAAGCTGGAGTAACTCAATGGGTCAGGCACCATCTCTGGAGAAAAGGAAGAGGTGGTGTTTCTTGTCAACATCCTTCTTCAGACTGAGAGTTAGGTGAGAGGGGAACGAGAGATATGAAGAGGTACATAGACCAAAATGAAGGAAAGATATGCAAGTCGAATCGGTAGTAAAGAAAGCAAACTCAATGATAGCATTTATTTCAAGAGGGCTTGTATACAAAAACAGGGATGTAATGCTGAGGCTCTATAAGGCGCTGGTAAGGCTGCATTTGGAGTATTGAGGGCAATTTTGGCACCATATCTGCGGAAGGATGTGCTGGCTCTGGAGAGGGTCCAGAGGAGGTTTACAAAAGTGATCCCAGGATTGAGTAGGTTAGCCTATGATGAGCGTTGGACGGCATAGGGCCTGTACTCGCTGGAGTTCAGAAGAATGAGGGTGGACCTCATAGAAACATACAGAACAGTGAAAGGCTTGGATAGAGTGGATGTGGAGAGGATGTTTCCACTAGTGGGAGAGTTTAGGACTAGAAGTCAGAGCCTCAGAATTAAAGGATGGTCTTTCAGGAAGGACATGAGGAGACATTTCTTTAGAGGGTGGTGAATCCATGGAATTCAGTAGATATTTTTAAGGCAGAGATAGATGGATTTTTGATTAGTGCATGTGTCAGAGGTTATGGGGAGAAGGCAGGAGAATGGGATTAGGAGAGAGAGAAATATCAGCCATGATTGAATGGCGGGGTAGGCTTGATGGGCCAAATGGCCTAATTCTATGCCTATTACTAATGACATGACTTTTTGATATGCAAAAGGAAAAATGTTGAGGGCCAGTTAATGATTGTTCATTATCATGTTCTATGCTTGCATGTAAAACAAACCTCAATCATTTTCATAAGCAAACTGTTCATGTGTCAACTTTCACTGCGGACATTGGAATTTTGTGCGGCAATGTTGAGAACCTTCATTCTTCACTCTGGTATTTTTCTCATTGCTCTACTTGTTGTTCTTGCGTATGGATTAATTAGATTCATGTATATTATTATTGGATAGCATGCACACAAACACTTTTCACTGCACTGAGTACTCAGTACTCATGACAATAATAAAAACCCAAACCTAAACCATTTCTTCAAAGCACATCTCAAAATATTTTGCAGCCACTCTGCTCAGTAAGTGGTGGCTGACTGGCCCGGGTGCAGAAAGATTCAAGTTCCACTCTGGGCAGTGTTGCAGGAGTGATACATAGATACATAGACAATGGGTGCAGGAGTAGGCCATTCGAGCCTTCACCGCCATTCAATGTGATCATCGCTGATCATCCACAATCAATATCCCATTCCTGCCTTCACCCCATACCCATTCTTGAAGGTACAAGATGATGCCTAAACTAACTCCGTGTCCAGCCTTCCAATATCCCTGTCTATTGTGTGTAAGGATAAGATTCCATGTTACTCCCTGAAGTACATCCTCTTCACATCAAGTCGCCCTCTTCACCCCTACTCCCTGGATCAAGGTAATTGAAGCGGATTATCTGGTCCTTATCACTATTGTTGTGGGAGCCAAACCCCTCTCCTCTATCCTTGACAGGCTTTGTCCTGCCCCTACCTCTTTTCCAGATTTCTTCCCCCAACCAGTCTGAAGAACAGTTCCAAGTCATCATCTGTCCAGCTCCTTCCCAGATGCTGCCTGGCCCATTGAGTTCCTCCAACACTTTGCTTTACTCAAGATTCCAGCATCTGCAGTTTCTTGTCTCTTTCTCTCTAAGCAAATGCAAGTTCTTCTTCCTACTGTTGAAATGTGGTCACTTTGTCAGATGCAGCAATCAAAATGCAAGGAGAACACTCTAACAAACAGCAATATTAGCCAGAATTTCTCTTCTTGGAGTGCTATGAAATTTTGTGCATATATAATTAAATACTTAGGCAGGAATAGCAGATCCTGGTTTACACCGAAGATAGACACAAAAGACTGGAGTAACTCAGCGGGTCAGGCAGCATCTCTGGAGAGAGGGAATAGGTGACATTTTGGGTCAAGACCCTAAGAAGAACGGTCTGACTGAAGAAGGACCTCGACCCAAAATGTCCTCTCTTCCTTTTCTCCAGAGATGTTACCTGACCCGTTCAGTTACTCCAGCATTTTGTGTCTATCTTCTATTTAAATAGTTAGATGGGGCTATTTAACTTCAACAGTGGAAAATTCTATTACATAGTTGGAGGTCCCAAGTATGTTTAAACCATAAGGGAAGACTTTGAGCCCTGGAGCTTTGAAACAAAGGGTCAGAACGCGATCAGTGCACAGTCACATCCAATGTGCATGAGGTGTTGGGTGGTTCAGAATTCAAAAGCATCTCGTGGTGAGATCAGAGATTATCAGCAATTTGAATTTGAGATTTATTTTATCTTAGTTTGCCCACCTCTTAAAATAGATAAATAGCAAAATGCTGGAATTCTGAAATAAAAATGAAAAATGCTGAAAAACTTAGCTGGCCAAGTTCAGACAGTTTTGATGAAATCTCATTGACCTGATACTTTAGCTCTGTTTATTATTCTGGTGTTTTCTGTTTTAATTCAAGGACAAAATTATTAGCTTTATCGGGCGAGATAGATCAGTGTCCTTCCAATTTCATAGATCCAGTTCTAAAATCTGGACACATTGCTACTAATAACCATATAACCATATAACAATTACAGCACGGAAACAGGCCCTCTCGGCCCTTCCAGTCCGTGCCGACCATTTGTTTTCCCCTAGTCCCATCTACCTGCACTCAGACCATACCCCTCCATTCCCTTCCCATCGATATACCTATCCACTTTACATTTAAATGTTAAAATCGATCCTGCCTCCACCACTTCTGCTGGAAGCTCATTCCACACAACCACCACCCTCTGAGTAAAGAAGTTCCCCCTCACGTTACCCCTAAATTTCTGTCCCTTAATTCTCATGTCATGCCCTCTTGTTTGAATCTTCCCTACCCTCAATGGGAAAAGCTTATCCTACCCTCAATGGGAAAAGCTTAGACAATCCCTTTTATCATTTTAAAGACCAATCAAGTCCCCCCTTAACCTTCTGCGCTCCAAAGAATAAAGACCTAAACTGTTTACAGTATTAATGTTTACAGTACTATAGTGTTTACGGTATTTGCAATGACTACATAGCTTAATGCTAGTCAGAACAAAAGCAGGTAGGAGCAGGAGGAGGCCACCAGGCTCCTCAAGCCTGCCCCACCTTTCCATATGATCATGGCAGATCAATGCTGGCCGCATGTCATCTATTTCAAACATTTATCTATCTCCACCTGAAACATATCTAATGAGCTGGCCTCCACCATCCTTGGTGACACAGAATTCCAAAGAGTCAACATCCACTGAGAGAAGAAATGTCTACACACCCCAGTTTTAGTCATTGTGGAAACAGGCACTTAGTCCCAATTTGCCCACACTGACCAACATGACTACAATAGTCCCATCTGCCTGTGTTTGGCCCATATCCCTCTAAACCTGTCCTATCCATGTATCTCTCTAAATGTTACTTGAACATTGCGATAGTTCCTGCCTTAACTACCTCTCCTGGCAGCTTGTTCTACACACCCATCACCCTTTGTGTGCAAAGGTCACACCCAAGACTCCCATTAAATCTTTCTCTGCTCACCTTAAACCTCAGTCCTCTGGTTCATGATTCCACTACTCTGCGCAAGAGACTGTAATTACCCGATCTATTCCTTTCGTTATTTTGTACACCTCCATAAGATCACTCCTTATCCTCCTGCTCTCCAAGGAATAGAATCCTAACCTGCCCATCCTCTACTTCTAGTTCAGTTCCCCTCCTCCCTGCCCCCACCACACACCTGAGTCCAGGCAATATCCTGGTAAATCTTCTCTGCACCCTTTCCAACTTGACAACATCTTCCCTTTGACATGGTGCACAGAGCTGAACACAATACTCTAAATGTAGCCTCATCAACATCTTATGTAACTGCAACATGACCTCTCGACTTTGTTACTAAATACTTTGAATGATGAAATTACTATTTTCTTTTTGTTCCTCTCTGACTTCCTCTTTGTTCACGACTCTCCACTTGGAGAAAATATCTCCACGTCTACCCTGTCGAGGCCCTCTCGGAACGGATACATTTCAATCACTTCCCATTCTGCCAGACTCCCAAATCACAATTACCAGAACTCTTTGATCGTAGGTATTTCACAATTTTGCTGGCATGGGAAAACTGCCGATATGGCACTCAACATTCCTGCTGGATAGCATTGTGCACCCTTACCCCAGGACCAGTCTCTCCAACAGTCCCACGTGATCCAGGTGGTCCAATGGGTCCAGGGAATCCAAGATGGCCTTCTTTTCCATGAGGTCCAACAGGACCAGGAGGTCCCTGAAAAACAATACAACATGTTGTGGTGTTGGGAATGATTTGAAACTTGTGCATTAGATCTTTCAAAATGTACAGACTGAAGCAAGAGAACTATTATTTATTACAAATTGAGTCTTCCCATCTGAGTACTGAGAATAGCTCCTCACACACTTGAGTGTCTCACCGATTTTAACCCTCAGACCGCAAGAAATGATCAACCACCCGAAACAAAACAGTACTACTTTTATGGAAAGTAACATTACTGGTTAGCAGTGACAGAACCTGTATCCTAGGATGCAATAATTCTGAAAAAACATAGAAATCTGATGACAGATTGTGAAATCTGCAGTATGTCAAAAGTTAAGAGCTCTACAGTACAAGGACGTATAAGTATCCTTTGACATGGAGCACAAGGTTCTTGATAGACATCCCTTGACGCACAGCTAGCTATAACTATACTATAACTAAACTATACAGCACAAGGTCCTTGAGAGTTATCTTTACAAAGATTAAATGGAAATAGAGGATTGAATAGCATGTAGTTTTTATAATATATTGGTGCTTTTAAGAAAATATTGTGATGGGCGATAAGGAATGCGCAAGATTTCAATTGATCGAACTCAGTGTACCAGTTGACATTTCCTAGCAGAATGTTAGAGTAGTACGGTGACTGGGACTGCGCTTGTCTCCTTGTGCATAAGTAAATAAAGTGTGCCTGGACAATGAATGCAAGTTGTCCAGTTGATCGGCGACAACAATTGTACAGCAGAGTTATTTTTCTTTGGTTGCTTATGGTTAATGCATATAGTGTGATGGCTTCTGAATATCTCTTGCATTGACTCCAGTGGAACCAGAAGCTGGCAATGCATGTATAGGGGGCATTTCTATGTTAGAAAGATCAGCAGCTTTTCAGTGAATATAATGGGCCTGTCCTACTTAGGCGACTTTTTCAGCACTCGTCATAGGTCGTCGCAGGTCAGTGAAAATTGTCCCACTTACGCAACTTTTTTGGCGACTGCCGGCACTCGTCATAGGTCGTTACAGGTCGCCGAAAATTTTCAACATGTTGAAAATTCAGTGGCGACCAGAAAGATGCTACAACTCGTTGTTAAAGAAGGAACTGCAGATGCTGGAGAATCGAGGGTACACAAAAGGCTGGAGAAACTCAGCGGGTGCAGCAGCATCTAAGGAGCGAAGGAGATAGGCGACGTTTCAGGTCGAGACCCTTCTTCAGACTGGTTAGGGATCAGGGAAACGAGAGATATAGACGGTGATGTGGAGAGATAAAGAACAATGAATGAAAGATATGCAAAAAACTATCGATGATAAAGGGAACAAGCCATTGTAAGCTGTTTGTGGTGTGAAAATGAGAAGCTAGTGCGACTAGGATGGGGGAGGGAGATAGATAGAGAGGGAATGCCAGGGCCCGAGGGCTGAGGGAGAGGTGGGAAGGGGAGGAGCAAGGGTTAACAGAATTGAGAAAATTCAATGTTCACGCCCAAAGGATGCAGACTCCCCAAGCGGAATATGAGGTGCTGTTCCTCCAACTTGCGGTGTTGCTCACTCTGGCCGTGGAGGAGGCCCAGGACTGAGAGGTCGGATACGGAATGAGAGGGGGAGTTGAAGTGCTGAGCCACCGGGAGGTCGGGTTGGTTAATGCGGACCGAGCGGAGGTGTTTGGCGAAACGATCGCCAAGCCTCCGCTTGGTCTCACCGATATAGATCATCTGGCATCTGGAGCAGCGGATGCAGTAGATGAGGTTGGAGGAGGTGCAGGTGAACCTCTGTCGGACCTGGAAGGATTGCTTGGGTCCCTGAAAGGAGTGGAGGGGGGAGGTGAAGGGACAAGTGTAGCATTTCTTGCGGTTGCAAGGGAAAGTGCCCGGGGAAGGGGTAGAGCGGGAGGGAAGGGAAGAATTGACGAGTTGCGGAGGGAGCGGTCTTTGCGGAAGGCAGACGGGGGGGCGATGGGAAGATGTGGCGAGTGGAGGGGTCACGTTGGAGGTGGCGAAACTGGCGGAGGACTATGTGTTGTATTTGCCGGCTGGTGGGGTGAAAGGTGAGGACAAGGGAGACTCTGCCCTGTTTGCGAATGGGGGAATGGGGAGAGAGGGCAGTGTTGCGGGGTATGGAGGAGACCCTGGTGCGAGCATCATCTATAGTGGGGGAGGGGAATCCCCGTTCTCTGAAGAATGAGGCCATTTGTGATGACCTGGTGTGGAACACCTCATCCTGGGAGCAGATGCGGCGTAGACGGAGGAATTGGGAATAGGGGATGGAGTCCTTACAGGAAGCAGGGTGGGAGGAAGAGTAGTCCAGGTAGCTGTGGGAGTCAGTTGGTTTGTAGTGGATGTCGGTCAGGAGTGTATCACCTGCAATAGAGATGGTGAGGTGATCACAGGATGCTACAACTCTTTGGGCGACTGAGGAGACTACTCACAACTATACAGGCGATACCCTGGCGAGGGGTGAAGCCTGTATGGTTGTGAGTAGTCACCCAAAGATTCGTACCTTGTTCTGGTCGCCGCTGGATTTTCAACATGTTGAAAATTTTCGGCGACCTGTAACGACCTATGACGAGTGCCGGCAGTCACAAAAAAATCGCGTAAGTGGGACAGGCCCATTACACTAAGATGAGGTGTAGTTGCGTGAAATCAAACCTGCAAGGGCAATGTTACAATGCAATTCATGTGTACAAAGATTTCCACAGATATAAAATTATACAATTATCTATTAATTCCTTTGCGCACAGATTGTGGATACCAAACACATTTATTGTCCACTCCTGACACTCTCTGAAAGATGGAGGGTGGCCATTTCAGAGGGCAAGGTGGGTGAAGGCAGCAAAGTCTGTAGGGTTTGACAGTGACCCACAAGTTTTATCATCTCTTTGGTTGGGGTTATTTTTTTTTATTCTTGATTTGCTTCGGTTCTTGGACGTGTATTCCACATTTGCCTTGGTATGATTCAAACTATCTGGATCCATCACAGGATGCAATTAGAAAGAAACTTATGAGATGTTTATTTTTCCCATTCTACTTATTCTGTTTGTGAAATTTCACATATTAATTGTTCATAAGCGTTAAGAACAGAAATAGGCTATCCGGCCCATCAAGTCTTCTCTGCTGTTCAATCATGGCTGATCTATCTTTCCGTCTCAACCCCATTCTCCTGCCTTCTCCCCTGATACCCGTACTAATCAAATCATGTTGAAATACACTTACTCTGGGACCAACTGGTCCGGGAATTCCTGAACCACCCTGTTGACCAGAAGGACCCTGAAGAGAGAAGAATGGATTAGTTTAATCCTTTGAATTGTAGAAGATACAGTGGCTAGGATGTTCACGCTACCGCATATTCATTTCAATAACAGAAATATGATAGGCAAGTACCATGAGAAACCATGGCCTGCTACATTTATCAAGTGCATAATAATTTTTCTGGTACAGGTCCACCACCAATTTTCCAGCAACTGATGATCCAGTGCCTCCTTTAATCAGGAGAAAATCGCAAGAGCACACTTGAAATAACCCTTGGATGGTTCCCCCGAAAATGTGACTCCTAAGCAGGGTGAGGCGGCTGATCTCGACCGCATCAGAACTTCCGTGCCGATCGGCGGGTTGAATTTCCCCTCTGCAGCCGGGGCTCTGGAACTCCAGCCCAGCTGGAGCCGGCAGAAAGGTTCCATTAGCCAATACCCGAGGCCGAATTTGCAGGCTTGTGTCTCAGCCCCTCAGCAGCCTAAGCGGACTGTTCCAGTAACGCTGGACTCGTCTCAAAGGCCATGACCTCTGTTGGTCCAGCAAAATAGATAATCCAGATAGGCTTTGGAACCAAGGGTGCCAGAAAATCGGTGGTGGACCTGTATTACCAAGTGAAATATCGTTTAGCGTAAAGATAGGGAAATCTGCCTGAAATGAGCTGAGGATAGTAATGAAAAGGCAGCTACTTACAGGAGGACCAGGAAGACCTTGTAAACCAGTAAATCCACGATGACCTTTCTGACCACGTTCACCTTGAATTCCATTCTCTCCCTTGTCACCGCGGGGACCTTGAGGGCCCTACAAAAGTCAATTCAAGTTTAAGCTTCATTTTAATGTTAGAGAAAATCATTTGATAACATTCAAACAGCTTCAGCAGGGAGTCACCAAACAGATACGATGGACTTTTTTAACAGTAAATATGCCAAAGCTACATGCATTCCTCAAGCATTTATCAGGGTTTCACCATCATTCCAACCCTTGCAATAGGTCCACAAAACTGGGAATGCCCCCAAATCATGTGAAGTATCAAAGTGCATCTCCATTTGTGTCCATTTGCAGACATCCAAGGAATTAAAGACGAACAAGTCACTTTATCCTGGGTACAATTTTTTGTAAAAGAACATTTATTTGATATTTTTGAAAGCTAATTACATAAATATAATTGATATACAAAGCAGAATTATTTACTAAAATGTTTATTCAGGCATTTAAAAGCAGATGGCACACAGATGGTGAAGTAGGACTGATTTAAATTAGTTGTAAATACATCCTGAAGATAGCGGTGTTAGACTGTATTGCTCCAAAATCCATTCCATTAAATTGAAAACGCAGTGACTCAAATGTGTAACATGTTTAGCACATTAACCACAGATGGATTTCTGCAGTTTTATTTTGATAAATCCATTTCCAGCTCGCTAATCAGGTTAATCTATTAATGAATAATGTCAAAGCAAATCTGGCTAAATTAGAATGATATTAAACAGAAGACCTTTCTTCAGACTCGATCCAACATATCTCTGATACATTCCCTCCAGTTTTGCTCAAGTTTCCAACATCTGCAGTTCCTTGTGTTTCTGAATGATACATTGTGATTATATCACTTTCCTTAATTCAGCATCGTGACTGGACCACTAACTATTCACATTGCCTTATTCTAAATACAATCTTGCCTATGACATGGTCCCAAAAATGGAAACTAAAAATATATTTTTATCTCAACATTTCAAATCACTCTATTAGTATTTTAATCAGGACACTTGGTAGTTTTTTTTATAAACTCATTTGGAGTTAATGTCTCTACTAAACCAGCAGGGAGGCAAATTTCAGATGTTAATTGGTATATTATAGGTATCACACTGCGTGGAAAATTAAGCTTCGTAATGATCCTGTATGAAATGCCATGCATTGGTAAGATGCTACAGATTGAAAGAGGGTTCTGAATAAATGACTATATATATATATAATTCCAAAATGATAAAAAAAATAAAGATTCTCCCCTAAAGAATTGCAAGTTTGCAGATTTATGCATATGAATTTGTGAACATTTTTAAGTATTCAAAACAAAAGCTTCTCACAACCAACATCAATTTGTTTGGAAGACTGCCGATTGTCTCCGTTGCTGAAACCCATAGTACTTGCCTCTTAACATGGCCAGGGAAGAAAGCAAATGATCACAAATGTCCATGTGCACTCTTATTACCAAAGATCCTATAGCGAAGCAAGATAGACTCCACTCCTTCTAAATGCAATGGGCTGACGTGTAGTACACAACGGAGCGGAACGTGGGCCTTTTGTCATCCATTTCAGTAACCCGACCCGACTCGCAGTGTAATCAACATTGTGGGGGGACAGTTTGTGTTAATAAATTATAATTCTGAAAATGAGGAGAAGATTTTAACCAAAGAACTTTTATTTTTACGAGGATGTTTACGTAACCGGCTTCAGTCTCCACACTAGTAGCTTTGCTCCGCTATGGGATCTTTGGTGCGGAGACGGAAATGGGGCCGAAAATTACCCATGAATCTGCCCATGACAGTACTACGTGTTTTTCGTCGAGTGATCTACCTTGCTCGCTATAGGATCTTTGCTTATTACAACTATTACAGACCAGCAGCCAATGCTGATACGTCAGCAGTCAATGCTGAAACCATTAAGTCATGCAGTTTGGGGCTGGATTTGCATCAGAATTAATATAGTTTATTCCAACTATAAATTCTTGACATCTCCTGGCGTCACCATGCTGTAACTACGAAAGAGTAAACAAATAATAGAGACCAGGGCATAACTCTATTATCTGAAATGCTTGCAAAATTGATTCTATGAAAATATGGTTTTTATTATGTGTAAAACCTACAATTTTTAACATTCTCCTTAGATATAACTGTCTTTAAATTTTATCAAATCAAAATGAATGGACAAAGATGGTGACTGTAGGTTGAAATTAAAGTAAATAAATGCAGAGACTGAAAATGTAATGGCTATTAAACCACATTTGATGAATCTTGTCTTAAAGATAATCAATAATCTCTTAAATTGCTTACTGGTAATCCGCGACCCCCAGTTCGACCAGAGGTACCCAGCGGTCCACGGGAACCCTGAGGGTGAAAAAGAGAGGAAGTGAGTTGGCTTTGATGTGCAAGAATAGAG
This sequence comes from Okamejei kenojei, assembly GCA_035221665.1. Taxonomy (NCBI): domain Eukaryota; kingdom Metazoa; phylum Chordata; class Chondrichthyes; order Rajiformes; family Rajidae; genus Okamejei; species Okamejei kenojei. Next base: position 83,528,549 of record CM069137.1, read on the forward strand.
ATATTGCTTAATGGAAGAACACACAAAACACACAGGAAATTTTCATAGGTTCTAGGAGCAGAATTAGGTCATTCAGCCCATCAAGTCTACTCCACCATTCAATCATGGCAGAGCTATCTCTCCATCTAAACCCCATTCTCCTGCCTTCGCCCCATAACCCCTGACACCCGTACTAATCAAGAATCTGCAAATCTCCGCCTTAAAAAGATCAATTGACTTGGCCTCAACAGCCGCCTGTGGCAATGAATTCCACAAATTCACCACCCTTTTTTGATAAAACTTGGGTAGTTTTAACTTCTGCCGTTGGGGAAGTACTGATAATGATTGTGTGACTGCCCAGACTGAACCATGTCTGTTCGAATCAAGCAAATTGAAGTAATGCGTATCTTTGCCAGCCCATCTTTTGCTGCCTGCTCCTTTTGCTGTGTAGAGGGATGGGCCTACCTGATAGGGTCACGGCTTTCAGTGAATTTGGCTGTGTTTGGTTTATGTGAATGTCAACAAAATATGACAATTTGAAACCAATGTGTAATTAATAGTTTTGCTAAACAAATGTTACGTCAGACTAAGGGTCAAACACCCAAAACATTCATTCTTCTCCCTTCCTCCGATGCTGCCTGACCTGAATGTTTCCAGCATTCTGGTTTTACACCCAGGACACATGTGATTGGGATCTGGAACCTTTTACCATGCACATCTCAATCAGTTTATCTCCTGCCCTAAGGCCAGCTTTTAGTGCCAGGACCCACCCATATATCCCAGTGAAAGACCCACACTGACCCAATCTGCAATGGATTGCTCGTGGAGTTCAATGGTCTGAGATGGACCCTTTACAGAAAAAGCCAGCAGTTCACCCAGCAACCCCAGCCCAGAGAATAGGAGAAACCAGTGGATGGGAGTAAGGTAAGAGAACATAGAGTCAAAGAGTCATAGAGTGATACAGTGTGGAAACAGCCCCTCGGCCCAACTTGCCCACACCGGCCAACGTGTCCCAGCTACCCTAGTCCCAGCTGCCTGCGTTTGGTCCATATCCCTCCAAATTTGTCTTATCCATGTACCTGTCCAACTGTTTCTTAAACGTTGGGATAGTCCCAGCCTCATAATTTATTTTAAAATATATTTTAATTGAAAATACAGAATGTTTTAGTGCCTGATGTTTTAAAACATTTCCATTCTATAATAGTATTTTGTAACTTAGTGTGACAGTAACTTAGTGTTACTGACGGAATAGCTTAACGGCCTTTTACTTTCAATAGCCCTGATCATGCTGAGCATGGCAGCAGGTAAGTTTAAGTGTAGTATCTATCTGTGGGTGTAGCTGTCTGCCTGTGTAACATTCACCCATGCTAGATGCATCTTCCACAGAGGTTCCACACAGGGTGGTAAAGATGAAGGCAGCTAAGGCTTCAGAGCAACAGAAGATCTGTCCAAGTCAAGCCAATTGGAATAATGAGTATGATTGTCAGTCAATCTTTTGCTACCTGCTGCTTATGCATTGTGGAGGGGCGGTCTACCATGTCCTCCACGATCCAATGAAATAATTGCACTCAGTGTGACCACTGTAAGCGAATGCAAGCAATGTGAGCAAAGAAGATGGCAAAAAGAGGTGAACACTGCCCAGTCCATCACGGGTACTGACCTCCCCATCATCGACAGGATCTACAGGAGTTGCTACCTCAAAAAGGCAGCCAGCATCGTCAGAGACCCACATCACCCTGGCCACATTCACATTTCATTCCAGCCATCGGGAAGAAGATATAGGGGCCTGAAAATTGTCATGTCCATGTTCAGGAATAGCCATCAGGCTCTTCCCTAAAGATTCACGTTATTGAACACTGCAACCTCCAAATAAGCCCTGGACTAGTGTGAAGAAGAGTTTCGAGCCGAAATGTTGCCTATTTCGTACTTTTGCTCCAAATCTGAGAAGGACATTATTGCCATAGAGTGCAGAGAAGTTCACTAGACTGATTTCCCTGTCTTATGAAGAAAGACTGGATAGACTCGGTTTATACTCTCTAGAGAGAGAGGAAGAGAGACACAAGAGAGAGCAGAGAGACAGAGAGAGAGACAGAGAGACAGAGAGAGAGACAGAGAGAGAGACAGAGACAGAGACAGAGACAGAGAGAGAGACAGAGAGAGAGAGAGAGACAGAGAGAGAGAGAGAGAGAGAGAGACAGAGAGAGAGAGAGAGAGAGAGAGAGAGAGAGAGAGAGAGAGAGAGAGAGAGACAGAGAGAGAGAGAGAGAGAGAGAGAGAGAGACAGAGAGAGAGAGAGAGAGAGAGAGAGAGAGAGAGAGAGAGAGAGAGAGAGAGAGAGAGAGAGAGAGAGAGAGAGAGAGAGAGAGAGAGAGAGAGAGAGAGATTTATATATATAATATAACTTACTATTAAAACACAAAGTACCTGCTATAGTATAGTTTTAATAGTAGTTATGTATATATATGTATAGAAGTACAAGCGCGTAAACAACATAACAAATGATTTAAAAAGTTCAAAGAGAAAAAGTGTATATATCTGCACAGAACATTTTTACTCATTTATTATATTGTTTACAGAGTACTATGTTTACATATTCTGTTGTGCTGCTGCAAGTAAGCGTTTCATTGTTCTGTCTGGGATACATGACAATAACACTCTCTTGACCATATCTTCTGATATATCTAATGTATGGTCCACATTGTCCTTTGGTGCGTGGATGGACCCATATTTTGAGTCTCCCTTTTGTTGATTTTGCAAAAACATCTATAATTTGATTTTATAGCCAGTTAGTGCTAAATAGAAGACTGTGTTGTGATAGGTATATGTTTAACTTACTGTCTCCCCTCTAGGCCCTGGCTCTCCAGTTGGACCAACGGGACCAGGGGCGCCAGGTCCACCCTGCACGCCGGAAACACCTGGAGATCCTGGATCGCCACGATCTCCCTGTGCAGAGAAGACAAGGCTGGTTACCAGGGGAACACGACCATGGGCCACTTGAAAAGATGACCATGGGACCGACAAAAAAACAGATCAACTCATTGCTTAGCGATTAATTTGCTTTGTTTTACCAACTCTCCTTCACGACCATCGCGTCCAGGGGTGCCATCGACTCCAGGAATACCCTAGGGAAGAAAGATTAACTAATTACCAAGAATGCATATCTAACATGCAAGTGAAGTTCATATGTTCTAGGAGTAGAATTAGGCCATTCAACCCATTAAATCTTCTCCGCTATTCAACCATGGCTGTTCTATCTCTTCCTCTCAATTCCATTCTCCTGCCTTCTCCCCGTTACCCCCCGACACCTGTATTAATCAATTAAGTCTGTCAATCTCCGCCTTAAAAATATCCATTGACTTGGCCTCCACAGCTGTCTGCGACAATGAATTCACCATCCTCTGACTAAATAAATTCCTCCTCATCTCCTATCTAAAGAACGAGATGAACTTGTCACAGTGGAATAATTCTTACATCCGAGTCAGAATGCCATGCATTCAAGTTCCCTGCCTGAAACATCATGTATGTTGGCGCTCCCTTTGTGACATTGGGGTGTGCTGCCCTGTTGAAATTGCTGTTCCATTCAACTCTACATAAAGGATCTCATGCACATTTTTTGGCCGTGAGATCTTGCTGTGCAGTCACAGGTTGTACACGACAATACCCCAGTAAGTATGTAAGAAATAACTAACTGCAGACGCTGGTTTATGCCAAAGATAGGCACAAAGTGCTGGAGTAACTGAGCTGGTCAGGCAGTATCTCTGGAGAAAAAAAGATGGGTGAGTTTCGGGTTGGTACCCTTCTTCAGATTTCAGGTCTAAAGAAGGGTCCTGATCCAAAACGTCAGGTCTGAAGAAGGGTTCCAATCCGAAACATCACCCATCCTTTTTCTCCAGAGACATGTTGAGTTACTCAGGCACTACTAAAGTAAGTACTCAAGACTGCAAGGCAATCTCCAATGAGTGAAGATGCTACATTTAAGGTAATAATATTCCAGCTATTGAGAGTCAAACAATTTGGATTTTTACTTACATCCTGACCGGCTTCACCAGGAGGTCCACGTGAACCTTGTGCACCCGTTGGGCCTGAAGGGCCTCGTTCACCGGAAGAGCCTGTCAGTCCTTGTTTGCCAGGTTGACCCTGGAAAGGTAACAGTACAGGAGTTGTCACACTGCGCGGCACATAGCATGCTACAGATTGGACCATGATAATTGGAAATAAAACATTCCATAACTAAATGGAAAATACTCTTGAACTTTCAGTACTTCAGAATGTTACCAAAAGAAAAATGTGATGTTAATTTCTACCAATTCTTAGAACGTAGAACTGTGCAGCATAGGAACATGCCCTTTGGCCCATAATGACTGTGCAAACATGAAGCCAAGGCCAACTCTCATCTCCCTGCACATGATCCATATCCCTCGTTCCCTGTGTCTGCTCATCCACAAACCTGTTAAATGCCACTATCGTGGCTGCCTTCACCACCACCCCCAGTGGCTTGCTCCAGGCATTCACCACCATCTGTGTAAAAAAAATTGTCCCACCCATCTCCTTTAAACTTTGTCCCCCTCACCTTAAATATCCATGCAAACCATTATAGTTAATATCGATTAAAATCCAATTTACCCGGGTCGGTCAATTTCTGCTTTTCCCAGCCATGTGGGTCTTTTATCGACCCATTATCTATACGGCAGCTGACATATGAACTAAGCTTTGGCTGGCTGATATATCCAGCCAGTGCAGGTTGAGGAGCTTGGCGATTTAGGAGCGAAAGTTCTTACTAAGTAACCTCTGTGACACTCATATTCTCATTACCTCACACGAGGGTCTTAACTACAACTTCGATCTTGAATGACGAGGTAGGGAATGCTCTTCATTGCATGAAAGAGTCTTGCATAATGGTTGGTTAGGTATGATTGCACTTCCTTGGGTGCAATAAAAAGCTATACAAGGGCCACCAATCACTCTCATGAGCTGGAGTCGCAGTTAACTTATAAACATGGCAAAAAAAAGATTGAATTGATTACATGACCTAACCAAATGCGTTTTGATTATCCTCTGCATGAAATATGTTCTTTTACAATGTACATATCAATCCATCAAAGAATGAATGAATTATGGACAAGTGTTTGAAAAAAAATAAGCAAAGCAGATAAATTCAGTACTGAGTAATCCTGACAATACTTCAGCCTTTGATATCCGTTTGTGGACAAATGGAAATCACAAGCCATTTAAAACAATGCAAGTTGTGATTGTTATTGTGTATAAAATAACATAAATCTTCATCAAAGCTGTGCTGTACAAAAATAGGCCTAACAGACTACCATATGTCATAGTCATAGTTATACAGCATGGAATCAGGCCCTTTGGCACAACTTGCCCATGCCAACAAGATGCCCCATCTACACTAGTCCCCACTGTCTGCATTTTCCATGTACATAGGCAGAAAAACCCTTCCCTATCCATGCATCTGTCCAAATGCCTTTCAAATAACGTTATAGTACCTGTCTCAACTACCTCCTCTGGCAGCTCCTTCCATATACCCACCACACTCTGAGAAAAAGTTGCTCCTCAGGTTCCTATTAAATCTTTCCCCTCGCACCAGTAACCTATATCCCCTGTTTATTTTATTCCCTGAAAGATTCTGCATTTACACTATATCTATTCCCTTCATAATCTTAAAAACCTCTAAAAGATCACCTCTCATCCTCCTCTGCTCCAAGGAATAAGGTTGCCTGCCAAACCTCTCCCTTTAGCTCATGCCCTCAAGTCCTGGCAACATCCTTATAAATCTTCACTGTACTCGTTCCAGCTTAACAACATCCTTCCTATAGCAGGGTGACCAACATTTTATAATTATCTGCACAGGCACTTTTAAAACACAGCTTTATGAAGTATAGGTTTTTGTTAGGCTATGCACAGGTAAGTATGATAAGTGTCCCAACCTACATATTATATAAAAATATCAGGCCCAGCTGCCATTTTGAGACGACATGCACTCAATAATAGTACTAAGTGGATTTATATGCAACTCCCATCTCAAGCCACATTAGTTTGAGTAAATTAATCAGAGAATGAGACCACTATAATAATAAACATCTGGTGTAAGTAATGGGCTTCAGTCAAACCTTTGGTGTCTACATCACGCTCATCAGTGAATGCATCAAATGAACTGATTAACTTATTGTAGTCTAATCAATATTAATCTAAATAACATAAAGGGACCTCTAAAAACATCCTAAAAGTTAAAAACACCCAGATCCTCAGTCAAGATTTCCTTCCATTTTGAACATTCCCCATTAAAATGTTGCATAATTATTGGTTTGGAACAATGTGAACCCATATGAGCTAAATCATTCCCCTTTAAAATGGAATATACAATCATCATATGCACCAATGAAAATATTTCACTACATTCTTATTATTTTAAATGTGTTATTCAGTTGGTTGAAAGCGAGTTATCTTAATATGATTTGAAACATACTTTACCATGATGCATCTCATATATTCTTTGGCAATCAGGATAATATTTTACTTTATATCATCCAAAATAAAATAAAGCAACAATACACAAGCATCTCTGATTTTGCTTAGCACATCATTCGTGGCAAAAATATTGAACAAAACAGCTTGATGCGAGTCATAACTCTGTGGTTAAAATTATAAGAAAATCTATACAATTACATCTATATTTGTTAGAGAACAAATTGTGATAATAATCTCAGGCATGATGTAAATTACAGGCTTTTGGAATTGTAACACCATTGAGGGAAGCAATACATCTCATCAAATCTGTGTGTGTTGCTAGCCCATCCACCTCATCCCCTCGTCTCTTGCCCTGTGTGCCAGTCTAATTCATAGAACATAGAACAGTACAGGACAGGAACCCACAATGTATGTGTTGATGCCATATCCCTCTACTCCTTCCACTCCCATGTGCCTAACTGAAAGCTTACACACCACCATCGTACCTGCCTCACCACTCCTGGCAATGTGTTCCAAGTCCCTTCAACTCTCCATGTTAAAAACCTGCCCTGCACATCTCCACTAAACGTTTTCCCTCTCACCTATGCCTTCTAGTGTTGGACATTTCCAGCTTGGGAATTGGTCATATTTGAAGAAGCTGACTCTGTTTCCACTACCTTCACAACCAGTTAATCCTATTCTGATATTACTCTGAGTGCAAGGAGATTCTTTTTACGCTTTGTGCAATTTCAATGTGAACGTTTAAAAAATTGATTTGTAAAATGTTTTGGAGGCTCCCTTCACTGGGCCCGCTGATAGAGATTAATTCTGTAATTTAACATCTCCACAAACATCACATCATGTAACGGTGGCAGAGTGACGGAGCAGTAGACTTGCTGCCCGACTGCACCAAAGACTCGGGTTCAATCCTGACTATTGATACTGTCTGTGCGGAGTTTGTATGTTCTCCCTGTGATTGAGTGGGTATTCTCCGTGTGTTCCTGTTTCCTCCCACATTCCAAAGATGTGTGGGTTTGCAGGTTAATTGGCTTCTGTAAATTGTCCCTCTTGTGTAGGTTAGAACTAATGTATGGGACATCATTGTTTGGCACAGATTTGTGGGCCCTGAGGCCTGTTTCCATGCTCTATCTCTAGACTAAACTAAACTTCTAGAAGAACTAGAAGAAGTCAAACCAGATGAATCGTGCCTTTGTTTTAAATGTGCCATGATATTTGTTTCATCTGTTAACACATGCATTCATATTCAGAACACAGAATTTTCCATTTATATGAAAGAGCGATTGAAAAGACTTTGATATGAGTTTCAATGCTACGTTATAAGAGTAAGATTAACAGCAAATCAACAAATTCCCACAATCACTTTTTTGCCAATGTTTCACGTATCAGAAATGTGTTTATCATTGCCTCTGCTAAGTAACCTATCGACTGCCAAAAATATAAAGCCTTTTACAAGCATTGGTTTTAATATTGCGAAAGAAGCCTCTTAATGAATTGTAATTCAATTGACAAGCTCTGAAGTTTGGTCGAAGATTACAGTTGTCACGGTACAGTGTTTGGATTGATTAAAACATCTACAGCTTTGGTTATTCCTGAACTTTAGCATAACTACATGGCCCTTGTCATTGGGATGAAGCAACTCAGAGAGCAATACTTACAGCTGGGCCTGGCAGACCAGGCATGCCTCTTTCCCCACGATGGCCTGGCATTCCTGCAAGACCTCTTTGCCCTGTTGTACCTTGTGGACCAAGAGGACCGTCCGGGCCCTGGAAGTCACAACAGAGACACGTTGCTTCAGATTGCAATTAAGGTACTGTTGTGAGAATAGACATAGTTAAAAATAAGTTTGTCAATTTTCTTCCAGCTGCATCTGCCACATGTGAAGCACTACCTAAAACATCTGTGCTTAACAAGCAGCAGAGGACTGTCACTGTCTCGATGGTAAGAGAGGTTCAGCTATTTTTTTTGGAGGAAATGTATGCAAACTGATTAAAATCATATGTTAACGATCATTCCATGCCAATCTCCTCATTCTAAAACACTCTGCTCTTTATGGAAACAGCCTCATGACGTATGCAAAGGATCAGTATGTTAATTACACCAGCACTGGTATAGATTTATGCCCTGATTTTAGGCATTCCGGAGATATTAACGGCATGGCTGCAATTCTTGTGCATCTTATCCACTGCTGAAACTCCCATTATACTGAACCAAATTGCAGTGAATCCCACTGCCTCACAACTTTATAAGACTCCTGGTCACTGCAAAGTGTTCAGATAGACCAAGCTGCAGGAATGGACCTCTGATGGGCACATCCCTGTTCGGAAGAAACACAGCCACAAAAGAGAATTGGCTGTGGCAAAGGCAAGGAATTACTGCCTGTTATCACCACTGCAACCTGATCCATTTGGTGCTTGTTTGACAACAGGAAAATAGGCAAGAAATTGGCTTCCATTGGTAAAATCTGGATGTAATTTTGGTATCAATTATATTTTGGTCATCAGTCCGGCTGTCCACTGCAACAAATATGTTTTTTTCCCTTACATGGAAATAGATTTCAGGTTTTGAATTTAAATTATTACAAAGAGTAAAATAAAATTTAGTCATTAACACAATTAGTTCCTACATCACTACCAATGTTATTTTATATATTTGTATATCATAACTCACTTAAATTATTTGTATCAATGCAATATCACGATAATATTTATTCTCTATTTACCTGTGCCCCGCTCACATGTTGATAAATCCTACATACACACAGCGGTTTCTACTCAATAATTTAACTTGTCTTTTCATTGTAGTAATGTGATCATAAAGTGTGGTATTGATGGATTAAATGTAATTTCCAGTAGTGAGGAAATGCATGGTGAAAAGCTAATATATGCCATTTAATAAAGCCACCAAATAGATATTTCAACTTAGAAAATAACAATGCCCTGCAATTTTGACTTGACACCTTGTTTTGCTCTTTATTTTCACCCTCCATTCTTATCTCGGCACTTGTTGAGACCTAGATTGTTGTATTTTCATTCCCATGTTGTCAAGGGACATATTCTACGTCAACCTCTCATAACTTGAATGTTATGGTCATGGCCCAACATTCAACCCAATATGTTCAAGCCAGCCAAACATGAAACAGGAACATTGCTCCTGTTTCCGGCCTGTTGGCCTCCAACTTATGGATTTTGACCCTTCAAGTATATTTCTTGGACATGAGGAATGTTTCTGCCTCCACCTCCAGCACTCACTGGGTGGAAACAAACCAAAGACATGACCTGACAACCTTCTAAATGAATCCCACAAGATCTCATCCACATCTGCAGACATTGGCTTTCTTCCACTCATCATCATAACCTGCAAGCAATTCTTATCTCATGAGTCTCGATCAATGATGGAAGGTTTTCATCTTCTTGTTTCATCTCATCTTATATTGATACAAGATGCTATTTTTGTTCTTTTTGCTAAAATTGGTATCAAGGTTTTTTAATCATCAGCATAGGTTCCTTCTCTCCAGTGATGCTGCCTGTCCCGCTGAGTTATTCCAGCATTTTGTGCCTATCTTCCTATAGATTTTTTTAATCCAGTCAATTCAATATTAAAAGTATATTTATTAATCTGTACAGCAGCATATTAACAAAACTGATAAACCACATAATTTTGAAGAGCGTGCATTTTACGAGATTAATCTTATACAGCTATCTGGTTGCATGATTGGCTAAGCATAGGAATTTAATTTTTAACCGTGGTGATAATAATATTGCAACTATATTCTATTTCATTCAAACATTTGTTTCAGGCTTCACATTGAGCTAAAACTCTAATTGCACTTACGGTTGGACCATCATCTCCAGGTTCTCCTTTATCACCTGAGCTACCAGTTGTCCCTGGAGGACCAGGATCACCCGTCTTCCCAGGTGACCCAGCGTCACCTCGCAGACCATGAGGACCTTCCTTCCCAGGAGCCCCTAAGGGACCAGCAGGACCTGGTTCACCCTATAAGAGAGAGAGGAGAGATGAGTTCATCATCTTATTATTTTAACACAGATCGAGTCTCACTGTTGCTAATGTTTTCTCCTTGCCTCAAATTTTTCTTTCATATGATGTAGAGACGATTTTGATAGAAGTACAGAACTGATATTTTGGAGATCGCATTTTGACATACTAATTTTTCACATGCATCAGTTTGATTTGTGCTGCACCCGTTTGTTAGTCATAGAGCACAGAAACAGGCCCTTCAACCTAACTCATCCATATCGACAAAGATGCTCCATTTGACCGCATTTGGCATATCCCTCTAAACTTTTCCTATCCATGCACTTAACTGTCTAAGTGTCTTTCAAAAATTGTTATTGCACCTGGTTCAACTTTCACCTCTCACCATAAACTTATGTCATCTTGTTCTCAGTTTAATTTAGTTTATGGTTTCACCTGTACTGAGATACAGTGAAAAGCTTTTGTTTGCATGCAATCCAGTAAAAAATGACTGTGCACTCACGTTATCAATTCCCCTCACGATTTTATACACTTCCACATGATCACCCCTTAGCCTCCTATGTTTCAAAGAATAAAGTCCTAGCCTGTCCAATCCCTCCATACAGCTCAGATTCTAGGGTCCTGGCAACATCCTCGCAAATCTTTTGCACTCTTTCCAGCTTAATAACATCCTTCATATAGCAGGGTTACCAATGCTGAACACAAATACTCCAAATGCGACCTCACCAACATCTTGTACAACTGTAACATAATGTCCCAACTTCTATTCTCAGTACTCTGAGAGGTGAGGGCCAATGTACCAAAAGTCTTCTTTACCACCCCACTGACCTGTGAGGCCACTTTCAGGGAACTGGTCATCTGTACTCCTAGATCCCTCTGTTCTACAGCACTCTCCAGAGCCTTACCATTTATTGTGAAGGTTCTGCACTGGCATGGCTTCCCAAAATGCAACACTTCTCAGTTATCAGCACTAACCATTCTTCAGCCAATTTGTCCAGCTGATCAAGACTCGGTTGTAATTTTGATAACGATCTTCACCGTCCACCATACCACCTACTATAGTGTCACCTGCAAACTTACTAATCATGCCTTGCATGTTCTCATCCAAAACCGATTGATATAAACCACAAACAGCAATGGGGCTAACACCGTTCACTGAGGCATACCACTAGTCAAAGGCCTCCAGCCCAAAAAGCAACCTTCCACCAGTACCTCTGCTTCCTTCCATGAAGCCAATTCTGTAACCAGGCAGCTAGCTCTCCCTGGATCCCATGTAATCTCATTGTTGTCACTGAATCAATATTGTCCATAAGCATTATGCCAATATCTTCATTAGATTAATTTAGCCAACAGGTATCGTATTTACCATGCAATACTCTTAATATTAGTTTAAACTGTTATTAGACATTATTGTGGATTCCCACCACTAAATTATTCTGGTGAAAATAGTTTCCAGAGGAGAGAAATTATTACATGATCTCAAGATAGGCAGAACAAATGGCTTTAATTAACTCTTGAAAACATTTATATTGGTGTTTGATATATGGAAGCAGATTAATGTGCTTTGTACTAGATTAATACAAGATGCATCCTCAATGAAAATGTAAGAACTTTTACTGGGCAGAATGTTTAATGTGAGCGTACATTCCAGAAAATAATCTCAACCCTTGTGACCCAACAAATATTTGTTTTCATTTCCTTGTAAATCACTACTCACAGTTGGTCCTGGTGGTCCAACTCTACCTGCAGGGCCAGGAAATCCAGTGGGACCCTATTATAAAGAAAACAAGGTTAAATCGCAGTCAGGATTCACTTAATCTAGATTATCTTTTGAACAGTTATGTTAATTGATCTGCAACACTCAATGTGGTCAAAATTAAACACAACAATTATAAAGTTCTATAAATGAGTGGAACGCTAGTACCAGATTAGCATGGATTCGCTGTGAGTTTGGAAGAGAAAATGAATGATTCTGAATGGCTTTAAACAAGCTGAGGGTGAGGTTGCAGGAGGTGGCACAGTGTTGGCACTTAGCGTGCCCATACACAGCAGAAAGGCAGGACAACAAGGAATGCAGAAATGTGACCCTGAATCAGTTAAGCATGTGTCCAAGGAAGTTGCACAGGATTCTGGTCAAGTGACACCGGAAGAAGAGTCTCGACCAGAAACATCACCCATTCCTTCGCTCCATAGATGCTGCCTCACCCCCTGAGTTTCTCCAGCATTTTTGTCTACCCCAGAACCTGGTCTCAGTTTGGAGTAGTGGCACATTGCATGGTTACATTCATTAAATAATGCTCAAATGTCTAATTATAAAATAATCAGACTTGGTTGACTGTAAATTTAAACAACACGTTATCTTAATTATATGTGGACAATTCACGTTAAATAGATGCATCAATAATAAGTAACATTTTTACAACTTGTTTCTGAATTAACAAAATTCACACATGGAACACATTTTTGACTTGCTTTCGGGCAGTGGCTTAGCTTTTGATTTTTAATCTGTAATTTGCCTGTCAAGATGTTTGGGAGTTACAGCACTTTAGGCATAATTGATAATAATGTAGCCCGAGAACCCTGTACTTACAACAGCTGGTACTTGAAAATGGTGCCAATCTGGAGACAATATATCCTATATCAATGTACTACGCTCTGCACTTGTACTGTGTCTGAGATGTTTATCTCAGATGTATCGAAGAACTTGCGTATATTGATACTTGTACTGAGCTGTACACAAAAATAAATTTCACTGTACCTCGGTACATGTGCAAATAAAGTACCATTAAACCATTGAATAATAATGTAGCAATTTTAGTTAAATATGGCCTTATCTGTATTTAAAGCTCTGATAGTTTACAGTTTACTGTTTAGTTTATTGTGACGTGTACCGAGGTATGGTGAAAAGCTTTAGTTACGTGCTATCCAGTCAGCACAAAGACAATACACGATTGCATTTGTGCCATTTACAGCGTAAATAGATACATGATACGGGAATAACATTTAGTGCAAGATAAAGCCAGAAAAGTCCGATCAAGGATGGACCAGTTAGACAGTAGTTCAGCACTGCTCTCTGGTTGTAGTAGGATGATTCAGTTGCCTGGTAACAGCTGGGAAGAAACTGTCCCTGTGTGCCAATCAGTGGGTTGCAGAATAAGAATGCAGAATTAACAGCATGACAGCTCAATGAACAGTCATTATGGAGCTGATGATTAATGATTGATAGTAATTGGAAGGTGTTGGCACAGAGTACCTACAGTAGATTTTTTTTGTTTAGTTTAGTTTAGCGATACAGTGCAGAAACAGGCCCTTCAGCCTATCGAATCCACACCAACCAGTGATCCCCGCACACTAACACTATCCTACACACACGGATAATAATTTTATCTATTAGCCTTCAAATCTTTGGGGTGTAGAAGGAAACTGAGGTACCCGGAGAAAACACACACAGGTCACAGGGAGAATGTACATACTCCTTACAGACTGCACCCATTGTCAGGATCGAACCCGGGTCTGTAAGGCAGGAAATCTACCATTGTGCCCAAACACAGCAGGAAGGCAGGACGACAAGGAGCTGGCTGATAATTAGCTGCACTAAAATTCCAAAAGGAAGCCACAGTGGACGTTCGAGACTTTAATAGTAATCTATGCAACTACATAATTGTGAAATGAAGTAATCCATCACATGAGAAACACTTTGGGGCGTTTCAGAAATACGAGAATTCATAACATTAAAACATTTCCAGTCTCTTAATTGAGCACATTTAATACATTGGTCCAGAAAGTGAATTATTCAAAGCAAATAGAAACTGAAAAAAAGAACTACAAAGTTTGAAAAAGATACGTACAGGTGCACCCTGAGTACCACGTCCACCTTTAAGTCCCGTAACTCCAAGAGGGCCCTAGAAAAGGAATTGGGAGCATTACGATGAATAATCATAAATAACCATTAACTTTAAAACATTTCCATTATCTCTGCTAGTGATGTACTTACTGCCGGGCCGGGAGATCCTGCTAGTCCCTGAGGTCCCGGGGAGCCAGCATCACCCTTCTGACCGGGCTCACCAGTCTCACCTTTAACTCCGGGCTGTCCATCGTTGCCCTGTTCAGAATGAAATTGGGTATTTTAGTGGGGAGCTAAATTAAGAATTAGCGAAGAAAATCACCTCACATATCTCACCGATATTCTAGAGATAATTTCACTATGCCACAATTATCATGCTCAAAGCAGTAAGATTAGGATTTACGCTTCTTACACTTAGATTACAAGAGCTTTTTCAGTGTGATTAATAATTCCTTGTGAAATTACAAAGATTATTCCTTTTAACAATGTCTGGTGGACGTGATGTAAACTGAGCAAGTAACAGTAAAATAATCAAGGTCCAGCTTAGTGATGCGTGAGACATCTCAGTCATTAGTTTAAAAAATCAGCAACTATTTTTGGATAAAAGCACAATCAGTCTATCCAAAGATCCTCCCTATGAGGGGAGGTATAAAGGAATGAGCCAATCATTCCACTGTAGTTCACAATAGCATTAGAGACATCTTCAAGATATTGCTTTTAATTTGATCTTGTGATATGATCATCACAGGCCAGGTCTATGGTTATTGTCTATTCCTAATTGCCTTGAGTCCAACTAGAACATTTCAATTGATAGATTATGGTCTATCTCATCCCTGTGGGTCTGCAATCACTTTAGACCAGACCAAGTAAGGAGATCAGACCTGTTTCTTAAAGGATATTAATGATCCAGATTTTTTTTTAATGACAGTCTGTTAGTTCATGGTCATCTTGTCTGAACCTCGATTTTGATCCAATAATTTACTTGATCAACTGAATTTAGAAACTTAGACAATTGGTGCAGGAGTAGGCCATTCAGCCCTTCGAGCCAGCTCCAGCATTCAATATGATCATGGCTGATCATCCAAAATCAGTACCTTGTTCCTGCTTTTTCCCCATATCCCTTGATTCCGTTAGCCCCAAGAGCTAAATCTAACTCTTTCTTGAAAACATCCAGTGAATTGGCCTCCACTGCCCTCTGTGATTTAATTTCCTTGGCTGCCATAATGCAATATGAATTTGCATGTTATGGATCATTAATCCAGTTCTCTGTACTTCTCGTCACATAACACAGCATCTGTCTGGCCGCACCCCAGCAAAACATTTGATTGAATTGCATTTCATAAACCGACTTTCAATAGAATAAATGACAGAGAACTTTAAAGCAGCTTTTTTGGACATAGATAACCTACTGGAGGTCCAGCAAATCCAACAGCACCAGTGGGACCAGTCTCACCACGAGAACCCTGGAAAAGAAAATCAATGGAAGTCACCATCAACACAAATACTTGTGAGTTTGTGCCAGATTACAGATATAGTTGCTCATCTAAAAAGTATTTGCTGTTCTATTAAACAGGTCAATGAACCTTAAGAATCAGATAACGGGACATCCAACATGTCTGACTCCAATTAATATATTTCAGACTCGTCTTCCTCTTGCCAAAAGGGTTCCTAACCTGGGGCACATTTACCCCCAGGAGGTAAATTTGTTGATTCTGGATTTGTACATATTTTTTCTCATTGACCGACTGTGTTTGGTTCTGGTATACCGGTATCTGTTCATCATTAGTTCTTCATAAATAAGTGAAATAACATTGTTATGTGCTATTAAAGTTGCCAGGGGTAAACGGGACGAAATAAGGTTGGGAATCATAATCTGTTCATTTCTACTTTCTCTTCAGCAATATGCAAATATATCTCCCCAGATCTCATAACTATTAGTACCTCAATGGATCTTACTATTAAAGCTCCCCACGACTTAATTGCTTGAAATAGTTTTCATTTAATTTGCGTTAAGAAGTTTTCATATTTTGCCTTGCATTGACAGATACATAAACCATTTGCCCTACTACACAATCTCCTTACTTTATTCTTTTCAGATCCCTTTATTCCTTTCAAACATAGCTGTGTATTACTAACAGAGAGTAATGAGGTAGAGGTTTCCTTTTAAACACTGTGGCAGTAATTAATCCTTGTGCTGACTATCTCTGGTAGAAGCATGGATCCATAAATTATTATAGAAAAAAAGTAATAAGACTTCTGAAATCTTATTGTCAAAACAAAGCGAGGGCGAATTAAGTAATATCAAAAAAGGACTGGGGTTTGTAATTAACCCATGCCTGTGAGATACACTACACACAGCACAGCAAGTTTAAGCTGACTTCTAATTGCATTCATTACGTGACGTAAGCAGTTCTGGCTGTGCATTGGCTTTTCTCCTCAACAGGAGGCCCATACATGAGTGATGAGTCTATATAAAGTCAACATGGTCTGTATGAGACAATCCAGACTCACAGACAGAAGGTAGCAAAAACAAATCATTCTGACAGGCAATGCTAGGAGCAAAGCCCCGAAGACCTGGATCCAACAAAGCCAGATGTTGAACAACATGCCTAATATCAATGAATTGCATTTTCAAATCCCCATCCTATGTACTACTGCAGCAGCATCACATGGCTCCGTTTACCCTTCTGTCATTTCTCACTTACTGCCAAAACTCGGTCAGGTAGGTCGAGGTTTGTTGGTAGACACCCAACATTGCTGCTGGCCTCCATAAACACATCTCACAGCCTTCACACATTCATATATTAGAGTGTAAGGTTATGTCACCTCATAGAAAGAGGCCATGTGGCTCGGTCAAGTCATTTCCTATTACAGCAAACCTACCACCATTCCTTTATGCTTTCTCCACATCGCTCTGAACATTGTTCTTTCTCAACTTCTGATCAATTCCTTAATTGATTCTGTTTCCACCACCCTTACAGACTGAAATAACAAACATTCTTTCATAAACTCTTTACAAGTTTGGTCCAAAAGTTACAATCAGTGTCACCGGTCCTTCAACTAACCACTAATAGGATTATCAGCTATCATTAATAAAAGGGACCTCACTTAAAACCATTCTGTGCCATTCACTGACACTATTCCCTTTGTCAAGCAAGGACATGTGATTACAACCCAGAGGTGGAATGGATATTACTACATCACTTTAACACCAGAGAGGTGTTATCTATGACATAGTTGCTTCCCAAGAGTGAGGCAACATACCATAATATTTTATGATCTTCACCTCCACACCAAACCAAAGGCTCTGCATTGTTAGAAAATTGAACATAGATATGAGAGGCATAGACAAGGTAGACAGATAGAACCTTTTTCCCCGGGGTGGAAATAGCCCAACACGACAGGGCATAGCTATAGGTTAGAGGGGTAACGTATAATGGAGAAGTGCAGAGCAAGTTTTGTTTTATACACAGAGAGTAGTTGGGGCCTGGAATGTATTGGAAGAGGTGGTGGTGGAGGCCGATACCATCATGGTGTTAAATAAGCTTTTAGATAAGCACATGGAAGTGCAGGGAATAGAGAGATATGGATCATGTACAGGCAGATGGGATCAGTTTAATGTGCCATCATGTTTTGAGCACATACTTCATGGGCCGAAAAGCCTGTTCCTGTGCAGAACTGTTCTGTATGTTACATGTTCTAACAACACAGAGCATCTGGCTCACTGTGGAGATGAAGAGCATAAGAGATTATAGACACAAAAAGCTGGAGTAACTCAGCGGGACAGGTAGCATCTCTGGAGAGAAGGAATAGGTGACATTTGGGGTCGAGACCCTTCTTCAGGCTGATATGGTATGTTCATATCTAATCCTCCTTTCCACATTCCTATTCAGTCTAATACAGTGTCTCTCTGATTCATAAGCTCAGTGGATGTAGGTGTGTGTATCTTATTCCTCCTGTCATCCCATTGCCCCGATGCTTTGCATAATATAAGGACTCTTTTTTAAGGGCGAGTGTTGCATATTGTTAGCCAGCGGGCGTGAGATGCTTTGAGACAGAGCAAATGTAAAGGATCATGTTGCTGCCAGATCCCCCAAGGCCAAAATCTCATGCAGATTTGTAGAGGATCCAGATGACTACTCCAAGCATCTGGGGTATGGCTGATGGGTGTGGCTCAGTACATTCTGGGAAAGGCAGCGTGCAATGCAATAGAGCATGGGAGAGTCCAATAACATTGCACAAGGCGAAGGCACCTTCTCCCTCATTTAGCATCAGAGATTCTATTTAATAAGATTGTGACTAAACTTTTATCTCGGCATCACTCTCTTCCATGAACTCTAAATAGTTTAGTTTAGTTGATTGTCTCTTCCATGAATTCTAAATAGTTTAGTTTAGTTGATTGTCACGTGTACCGAGGTACAGTGAAAAGTTTTTGTTGCATGCTAACCAGTCAGCGGAAAGACTATAAATGATTACAAACGAGCCATCCACAGTGTGCAGACATATGATAAAGGGAATAACGTTTAGTGTGAGGTAAAGTCCAGTAAAGTCCAATTAAAACTAATCTGAGGGTCTCCAGTGAGGTAGATAGTAGCTCAGGACCTCTCTCGAAATGTTGATAGGATGGTTCCAAGGAACTTAAATGACTCCACAGATGTGACTGAGGTATTGATGGTGAGTGGGGGAGGGGAGGGGGAGCTCTCCTAAAGTCTACAATCAATTCCACTGTCTTAAGGGCATTGAGCTCCAGGTTGTTACAAAGGCACCAGGACGCCAGCTGTGTCACTTCCTTTCTGTAGGCAGATCCCTCCCCATCCTGGATCAGTCCAATCAGAGTTGTCTCTCCTGCAAACTTGAGAAGCTTGACAGAGGTGTCTGTGGAGATGCAGTAATTGGTGTAGAGAGAGTAGAGGAGAGGGGAGAGTACGCAGCTTTGTGGTGCTCCTATGCTGAGGGTCCAAGATGTGCTTTCCCAGCCTCACATGCTGCTTCCTGTCTGTCAGGAAGCTGGTGATCCACTGACAGAAGGGTTCAGGCACAGTCAACTCGGAAAGTTTGGTGTGTAGTCGCTCTGGCACAATGGTGTTGAATGCGGAAGTAAAATCCACAAACAAAATACTTACATAGGTCCCCTGACGATCTGGAGGATGAAGTGCAGGCCTAGGTTGACTGCATCATGCACTGATCTATTGGCCCGATATGCAAAGTGCAGAACGTCCAGCAGGGGGTTTGTGATATTTTTTAGGTGTGCCAGCACAAATCTTTCAAGGGTCTTCATGATTACCGAGGTCAGTGCGACAGGCCTGTAGTCATAAAGACAAGTAATCCTTGTCTTTTTGGGTACAGGAACAATAGTGGAGACATTGAAGCAGGCAGCGACAGTGCAGGTTTGCAGGGACTGGTTGAAAATGTCTGAGTAGGCTGGTGGTAGAGGGGGAAACATTGTCCGGTCCTAGAGATTTCCGGCTCTTCTGTCCCCTGAATAGCTTCTCCACCTCCTCAATTTCTATCTTTTCAGGTGGAATTCACTGACACAATTCCCTCCCCAATGCAAGGTCAATAAAGTGCAGGCAGCCAGCAGGTGATGAAATGTTTAGTTTAGAGATACAGTACGTTGAAGTACTGAGGAGATTCAATAGAACATTGAGACTCATACTCTAAAGTACAAGTAGTTTCAATAACCCAGCTATGTAATCTCCAGTGGACAATTATAATGACTGAGCAACTACCTCGATGAGCATTTGGCTCTGCGAGCATATTTTAGGAACCCTCTTTTCAGATAGCGCCATTAATGACCCCCCCCCCCCGTCTTGTTCTTGCTGTCACTTTTCCAACCAAATGCTTTGGACTTCTGTTCCCTTAGTTGAGATGGTCATGTCCTAGTGTGCAACCCCTTGAGGTTTCTCTCCAAGGCAACTTGCTCCTTTCTTCATTAAAAGCTAGCAGCCGTATACCATCTATATTCCAGTCACTAGCGTGGCCTTGCATGGGAGCACCAGGTCAGACAGAAGCACTCAGAAGACAGGCACTAAGGGAGCACACAAGTCCGATAAGACAAATTTTGTTCATAAATCTCACACATAGTTTTCATTTTGTGGTATTCTTTTGTTTTGTTGCCAAGCAGATTTCAGCAAAAGAAAGGGCGGATGACAGTTCTGACATTGAACACATGTAAATGATTGAGAAAAAGGTGTTAGCTGAAATGCATAGCATCAACGTTAGTTCCAAAATAACAGAGCTGGCAAGAGATGGGCATTGCACACTGATGACATCTTTATGGTCAGGCCACTCCTCACACTACCTCTGTATATCATGATGCCTTCGGCATGCACATACAAACACAGTGCCACTCTGAAAGGAGAAGAGGTTGGCTTGGCAGGGAGGATGCTCCTCAAACTGCAGGGCATCTTGGATAATACAGCTCCCCTTTCCCCCCTCCTCAATCTTTGCACATCCCCAATCCTGGACTTTCCACTCGAACTTTAATTTCATTTTTCATGTATCATGTTGTGTTTTATGGCTGGCAGACCAATTTTCCTCATGGGATAAATACATTTCTATCACATTGTATTGTATCATATCAAAACTAATCTACAACCAACAGCATCCAAATAAAATGTTGTATTAAATCTAAATCTTCCACCTAAAGTGGCCACATTGTTGCACAGTCAAATTTATTTTTTCCATCAGTTTCTGTTTTCTGCACTGCATTTCATGGCTCAGGATTACAAAATTAGCCATATTTAGGCTATATTAGTGATGTACAGTACATTCATATTCCATTGACTGGATTCAAGAAAGACTAGAAATAAAAGACCAGAAAAATAAGACCTTTAAGCTGAAAGGGTCTGAAGGTGGATAAATCACCTGGACCAGATGGGATACAACCCGGGTTCTGAAAGGTAGCTTTAGAGATTGTGGAGACACTAGTTGTGATCTTTCAAGAATCACTAGAGTCAGGAGCGATTCCAGATGATTGGAAAATTGCAAATGTCATTCCACTGTTCAAGAAGGGAGAGGAGGCAAAAGAGGAGACAACTATAGGTTGGTTAGCCTGACTTCAGTGGTTGGTAAGATTTTAAAGTACATCATTAAGGATGAAGTTTGGGGACCTAGAAGCACATAATAAAATAGGCCGACGTCAACATGGTTCTTTGGAGGGTAGATCTTGTGATCTAATCTGTCTGATGACAAATCTTTCGGAATTCTTAGAGGAAGTAAATAACAGGATAGGCAAAAGAGAATCAGCGGATGTTGTTTAGTTCCATTTCCAGAAGGCCTTTGATAAATAAGGTACCGCTCATGTGGCTGCTAAACAAGATGATTCCATTGCATTGGAGGGATAATACTAGCATAGATAGAAGATTGGCTGAATGGTAGAGGCAAAGAGTGGGAATAAAGGGGCTTTATCTGGTTGGCTGGCGGTGACCATTGGTGTTCCGCAGAGGTCGCTGTTGGGTCCACTACATTTCATGCTGTATATTGATGATTCAGATGATAGAATTGAAGGCTTTGTGGATTACAGATGATACAAAGATTGGAGGAGGGGCAGGTAATGTTGAGGAAGCAGGGACTCTGCAGAAGGACTTGGACAGGTTGGGAAAAGGGACAAAGTAGCATCAGATTGAATACAGCGTTGCAAAGTGTGCGGTCATGCACTTTGATAGCAGGATAAAGGTATAGACTATTTTCTAAATGGGGAGTGGATTCAGATATCGGAGATGCGAAGAAGTTGGGAGTGCTAGTGCAGGATTCCCTGAAGGTTAATTTGCAGGTTGAATCGGTAGTTAGGAAGGTAAATGCAATGTTAGCATTCATTTCGAGAGGTCTAAAATATAAAAACAGGGCTGTAATGTTGAGGAATTATAAGGCGCTGGTCAGACCATATTTGGAGTATTATGAGTAGTTTTGAGCCCCATATCTGAGGAGGGATGTGCTGGCATTGGAGCGGGTCCAGAGGTTTACAAGAATGATCGCAAATGATTGGGCTAATGTATGATGAGCGTTTGACGGCTCTGGGCCTGTATTCGCTGAAGTTTAGAAAGGCCTGGATAGAGTGAATGTGGAGAGGATGTTTCCATTAGTAGGAGCGTTTAGAACTGGACGGCACAGCCTCAGAATAAAAAGAAATATCTTTAGAAAGGAGATTACGAGAAATGTCTTTAGTCAGAGGGTGGTGCATCTGTGGAATTCACTGCCACAGAAGGCTGTGGAGGCCAGTCATTGGGTATTTTTAAGGCAGAGATAGATTGATTCTTGATTAGTATGGGTGTCGAAGGTTACAGTAAGAAGGCAGGAGAATTGAGTTGAGAGGGAAAGATAGATCAACCATGATTGAATGGCGGAGTAGACTTGATGGACCAAAACTTTGATCTGATGACTAATGAACTTAATTCATCTCTGTTAACATACTTTAAGACCAGACGCTACTGGTAAAAAGGTAACTGTGCTGCATTTTCCATTCGATATGCTTCTAGCTTTTACTTACATGAGATCCACGGGAACCCAAAGGCCCAGGACGTCCGATGGAGCCAGGCTCACCCTATAATTTTTTATTTAAATTAAAAGGTAGTTATGGTCAAGGAGACAAAAACACAGTAAATTTAAAATGTAAATTAAAAGAATGAGCAAATCGCCATGCAACAAAAGATTATCTGGCAACTGAAATTATCTGGAAAGTGCACTTTTCGTAATTAGGTCAGAAAGCTTGTCTGAATTACCTTATCTCCTGCAGTACCAGCACTGCCAGTTGGACCAGGAGAGCCAGGCAGACCCTGTAATAAACAACACAACAGCAGAGAAAATGTCATTAACACAGCATCTGATATTATAGACTGGTTTTGACAACAAGGGGGGGGGGGGATAGATAGGATCATTGTCAGATGCTGGGAAGAAAGTGGAAAGAGGGGCATGGATTTTCAGGCAGAAAATTGTGAGACAGGGATTTCTTATACATTTATCCTTCTTTATTGGTGAGCCTATTTTTTATTATTCGCTGCGTTTCCTCCCTGTCTGCTGGGCAACAAGGACTGTGGAATCTCTCCCTTTATCTAAATCACATTGGGGCTATTAACTCCGCTTTGAGGAATTACACCACGGCATTTTATAGGAACGAAACAGGTCACTGGTCTTGATGGGTCAGTGCTGGATTTAGTGGCCCACACGAGCCTCTTAAATTGCACAGACTCAGAATTCACTGCATGCACTTGGTAAGTTTGGAAAGAGTTGGCAAAAGTGCCTCTTCCAAGTTGGAGGATGGTGCGAGAAGGAAGGGCGAAGAGTTAAATCCATTTTGCATTGGTTAAATGGCAGAAGGTGGCACATATTTATCACATTAATATCCCATTATCTTATTTCCCATCCAAATCTAACAGCACAGCAACCTTAATACCAATCCACTTGGTACAGCATCTTACAATCTATTTGAGGAAAGCACTAACTGCTGGAGATACTCAATGGATCAGGCGGAGGAAATGAACAGAAAAACGCTTTGGGGCGGGGCACTTTGCTTTAGGGGGAGCAGTGAAAGAGGGGGTCATAAAAATCTCATTGAGAGGAGAACTTCTTCAAAGTAGGCATACTTTGATGAGATTTCACAAAGGAGCAGTAAAATGAAGACACAAGGAACTGCAGATGTTGGAACCTTGCAGAAAGCAAAAAATATTGAAATAAACTCAATGAGTCAGGCAGGAAATATGCAGATAATATTTTGGTTTGCGACTCTTGGATCTCCAATATTCCAACACTTTGTGTTTTGCTCAAGATTGCAACATCTGCAGTTTATTATGGATCCAATCTACTTCAGCAGATAAGCAGAAGGTAAGTGTGTGTGTCATCCCACTGGTTTTAGATACAAGAACAGATAAAAGTTGAAGTGTTTACTTACTCTGGCACCATCATTGCCTGGATTACCTTCAGATCCTTTTTCACCTGCAGTACCCTGTCATTTGAAAAGAGATGTCATCATGTAGGAGTGTTAAATAGCTTAAATGAACTTTGCATTCACCTGAAAACGTGGGCACGTATGTTTACTCACTCTGTCACCCTTAGGACCTGAAGGACCAGAAGCTCCTCGCTCCCCTGGCATTCCCTGAAGACCTGGTGGACCTAGGTCGCCAACATTCCCAGCAGGTCCAGGAAGACCCTGAAATATAAGAAGTGCAATCACCAAAATTAGCAATGAACAGGATATTAAAATGCAGAGGGACTTGAGGAAACTTTTCTTACAGGTCAGCTAAATTGTAGACCCTTACAACTTTATGGAATAACTAGACAAGCTTCCTTTGTCTTAAAAGGATTTACTACCCATATCATGTTGAGATCAATATGATAGCACTCTTCAAATTAAAATTGGATCATTAAGAATAAATATATTGGATCATGTAATAAAATATGTCACCGATTGTGGAGCTGCAGCCGGTTTCCAAATTCCTTGCTCTGCTCTTAATCTTTTGATTCACAACTAGCTTTCATACCCAAAGCCCAGAGAAAGGAAAATAATCAGCAAGAATTCCGCTTGTTTCCGCTGGAGTCGAGATTAGGCATAAGTACACCAAATGAGGAAATGATTGTTCTCAACTGTGCAGTCTCATTTTGGGATCACACATGAAAAATGGCTAGTTAAATGAGGCACAAGAGGGTTTATAACAACTATGGGAAAGCTGGTGTTAGTTACCTTCTTCAAGAGAGCAGCAGAGAAAGTTTGGTGGAAGATTTGTATGTATTCCACGTGCTTGATATGTGCGTTTTTTGAATAACACTCTGGTCTAATTACTACTGAAGTTTAATTTACGCTTTCCCATTTTCAGAGTGATGCACTCAAATTTTTGCCTGGCACCATATGGCAGTGTAGTGCGTGCGGTGTCTGACATATGTTTGATTTACACGTTTATTGATTTACGCACTGCTTTTCATGCACGTAACCCCTGCGTAAAACACGAGGTGCCTGAAAATCTTACTCCACTATCTACCAAAACAGCGCAAATTGCCAATTACTTACTACTTAAAGGAAATTACCGTTGTTGTCTAGACAATGAGTGAGCAAAATGTATATGATAGATCTAATCAGTGCTTAACGATACCTTAGGTCCATCTTTGCCAGCACCTCCTGGGATTCCTCTTGGACCCAGAAGACCGGGAGGACCAGGCAAGCCACGTTCACCTGGAATGCCACGTTCACCCTGCAATAATTCATAATTTAAGATCAGCAATGTTCTCTTATCTCAGATAGATAGCATATATTTTACAATGAGTTGTGATTTTACTTACTCTTGGACCTAGTTGGCCCATTGGACCAAGGTCACCCGGGATACCCTGTCAACAGATAAATGCCAGCAGTGAGGACAAGAACAAGAAGTGACAACAATCAATTTTCCAACATTACACTTCTCTGCACTTCAAAGTACTTGAGTATTAATAGTTTCAGAACTGCTCATAATAAAATGCACATTTATTTTATGCCTAAATGTATCATAAATATCGTATGAAAAAGAATGATAAAAGTTGTAACATTTCTAAATCTTAAATCTTTGATGATGCCAACATTCAGAACTTCTATTACTTCACTTTCTGTGCTAGGAAATTTCAGACAGACAATCTAAAGATTAGATAAGCAGGTGTTCAAAAATGCGCTTCTCCTGTTAAGAATGATATAAAGATCTAACATAAACAAGCCTATATTGAATTGTCAAATTACAAAAGTGCCACAGACACATTTGCTAAATTTGTAATTCTGGAAAGGGATCTTTGATCATTCAACATTCAAACTATAATCCAACATTCTTAAACTTTCAGTTCTGAAAGTTGTTAAGGTTTGTCAGAGTTAGGACCCAGTGAGAAAAAATAGATGATATTTGCTTCATGCCTCTCAGCTGGCTAGCAATCCACCACAGCAGCTGCTTATCTAAAGTTTATGTGGGTGCATTCCTAGATGAAATAAAAGGAAATTAAAAGATTGTCATTCCAGAGCATGTGTTTTGAGGTCAATCAATTCCCCGGATTATATGGGTCTTATGCAACATCTGGTTACTGATGAACACAGCCCAGGATCACTTGGTTAGTTTGTATTGTTCAGTATTCCAAACGATGTCTGACTTCTCAAAATACGTAGGAAAGTTGCTGCTATTAAAAAACTTCAGCGACCATGAGAGTCAGATATGAAAATAAAAACAAGTGAATATTGCTGAACAGTTTCAACTCAAATTAAATGCATAAAATATAAGAGCAGATCATATCATCTTTCAAGCCTGCTCCAAATTCAAATATAAAGCGTTCTGTCTGACAGTTAACCAAAGCATATCAAATAATAGTATTAGAAACATAGAAAATAGGTCCAGGAGGTGGCCATTTGACCCTTCGAGTCTGCATCGCCATTCAATGTGATCATGGCTGATCATCCACAATCAGTAACCCGTGCCTGCCTTCTCCCCATACCCCTTGATTCCGCTAGCCCCTAGAGCTTTATCTAACTCTCTTTTAAATTCATCCAGTGAATTTGCCTCCACAGCCTTCTGTGGAAGAGAATTCCACAAATTCACAACTCTCTGGGTGAAAACGTTTTTTCTCATCTCAGTTTTAAATGGGCTCCCATTTATTCTTAAACTGAGGCCCCTGGTTCTGGACTCCCCCAATATAGCTTGTCCAGTACTTTGATAATTGAATACGTTTCTATAAGATCCCCTCTCATCCTTCTAAATTCCAGTGAATACAAGCCCAGTCTTTCCACTTTTTCCTCATATGACAGTCCTGCCATCCCGGGGATTAACCTTGTGAACCTACGCTGCGCTGCCTCAATAGCAAGGATGTCCTTCCTCAAATTAGGAGTCCAAAACTGCACACAACCCTCCAGATGTGGTCTCACCAGGGCCCTGTACAACTGCAGACGGACTTCTTTACTCCTATACTAAAATCCCCTTGTTATGAAGGCCAGCACGCCACTGGCTTTCTTCACTGCCTGCTGTACCTGTATGTTTACTTTCAGTAGCTGGAAAACACCTGCGATGGAGATAGTGAGGTCAAGAAATTGTAGGGAAGTGTCAGAAATGGTCCAGGTGTATTCGAGTGCTGGATGGAAGTTAGTGTTGAAGTGGATGAAGTCAGTCAGTTGTGTGTGGGTGCAGGAGGTAGCACCAAAGTAATCGTCGATGTAGCAGTTCGGGGATGGGGCCCTGTTACGCCTCGAAAAAGGGTTGTTACTTTCAGTGACTGGTGTACAAGGACACCCAGGTCTCAATGCACTTCCCTTTTTCCTAATCTGACACCATTGAGATAATAATCTGCCTTCTTGTTCTTGCCGCCGAAGTGGATAACCTCATATTTATCTACATTACACTGCATCTGCCATGTATCTGCCCACTCACTCAACCTGTCCAAGTCACACTACAACCTCCTAATTTCCTGGTGTTACTTTTAATCCCATCATCTAAATCATTAATATATATTTTAAATAGTTGCGGCCCCAGCAACGAGCCTTGTGGCACTGCCTATTCTATTCGCCACTGCCTGCAATTCGGACAGGGACCCGTTTATTCCTACTCTTTGTTTCCTGTCTACCAACCCATTTTCTATCCATGTCAATACTAGACACCCAATACCATGTGCTCTAATTTTGCCCATTAATCTCCTGTGTAGGGCCTTATCAAAGGCTTTCTGAGTCCAGATAGTCCATGGAGGGGACAACCTCTAAAGTCAGGAAATATTCAAGTAAAATAATATTTTAATTGGCAATGTAATGCTGAATATTTAAAAAATAAATCTTAGATTAAAAAAGCAAGTCTAAACAAAATAAGACTTGAAAAATCCTACTACAGTTTCTATAGGTTGTTCTCCATGTGAAGGAAGGAACTGCAGATGCTGGTTAAAACTGAAGATAAACACAAAAAGCAGGAGTAACTCAACAGGACAGTATCTCTGGAGAAAGGCGTAAGTGATGTTTCAGGTCGAGACCCTTCTTCAGACTGAGAGTCGGGGGGAAAAGGAAACCTGAGATATAGATGGTATTACAGAGAGATATAGAACAAATGAATGAAAGATAGGCAAAAAAGTAACGATGGTAAAGGAAACAGGCCATTGTTAGCTGTGGGCTCGGTGAAAACAATTTGTAGACATTGAGACTCAACAAGACGACACTGAAACTGCGAATGTCAACACATCAAATATATCGTTGTCCTGATTCGCAACTCTTGGGAGAAGCAGAAACACAAGAATATTATTGACTCCATCATCCCATGCAGGATACACACTTCCACTTTGATAATTTTGTTCATTTCTTCACCATCTCCTGCATCAAACTTCTGAAAACATGGACCACCATCTCTGATATGATTATAGGATCCCAATCAAAGATTTAAGAGAAAATCCCCCTACAATCTCTTGGAAAAACAAGGAAGATGATAAATGCTGCATTGCTTGTGTGACTTAAATCCTGGTATCAAATAAGTAAAAAAGGTAAAATGGTTCCTATTAGATGGAATCTATTTTTCCACAGAGCAGAGGAATTTGAACAGATATTGAAAAAGAGCAAGGATCAATGAAATGAAGTTAACAAAATTTGTTGTGTAAGAGTAGGACAGGGAAATGTTAAAAAGAAATGAAGAAATGAAAGAACGGGACACATAACAAAAAAGACCAAGTAGATTGGATGATATCACACAATGCAACCATTCCAAAATAAAAACTATGAAGACAGAAATAGAAAATGCATTATAAAATACTGCACTCAAACAATGGTAAGTCATAAGCTGCCAGAAAATGGAGTTGATAATAAAGAAATACAACTATAATTCACACGAGAGTAGCAATTTCTTACACTGTCAAATCCCTTTAGAATTTAGTGGGATCCCTATTATTCTTCTGAACAGGAGAGAACATATCAGTCTACTTAATCAAAACATTGATTTATACTATATTTTGCAGCCATAGTTAGCAAGTTTGGATAACTTATTCGTTGCTTTAGAATCATCCTATTGGTCAGCATTTATTACATGGCTATTTTAATATATCTCCATTATCATAACATTTTTTGTAGCAACAGAGGTGCAGCGGTAGAGTTGCTGCCTTTACAGCACCAGAGACCTGGGTTTGATCCTGACTACGGGTGCTGTCTGTACAGAGTTTGTACATTCTCCCTGTGACCGCATGGGTTTTCTCAGAGTGCTCCGATTTCGTCCCACATTCCAAAGACGTGTAGGTTTCTAGGTTAATTGGCTTCTGTAAATGGTCCGTAACATGTTGGATAGAATTAGTGTATGGGAGATCGTGGTCAGCACAGAACGGTGGGCCGAGGAGCTTGTTTCCAAAACTATTTATGTTTGGTTCCAAAATTAGAAAGACTATGGAGTAGGCGTTTGTTCCCTTTTTGTAAAAATATACTATTAGAGTCGTAGCTTATTGCTACATATTTAATTTTGTAGAAACGTTAGGGTATAAATGCAAATTTTTTGCATAATTGGGAGATCAGACAAATTGTTACTTGCACATTAACCTATCACATCTAAACCCAGGCATTAACAGTAACAATAACTGGTTCTGTTGACTTCAACCAGTGGAAACTCAATCGTGACAACAAAACCAATGTATTAACATGAAGATGGACACAAAAAGCTGGAGTAACTCAGCATCTCTGGAGAGAAGGAATGAGTGACGTTTCAGGTCAAGACCCTTCTTCAGACTGGTTAGAGATAAGGGAAACAAAAGATATAGATGATGACATAGAACAATGAATGAAAGATATTCTCCCCTTAAAAGCATCAATTAATTGACCTGTACAATTGCCATGTCAAACAAATTGTCTACCTAAGCTAATCCCATTTGCCTGCATTGGGCTCATATCCTTCCAAGTCTTATCTATCCAAGCACCTGTGCAAAATTAAACATGGTAATTTTACCCACCTCCACAGCTACCTCTGGCAGCATGGCCCACCACCCTTTGAGTGAAAACGTTGCCTCTCATGTCCCTTATAAGTATTTTAGTTCTCACCTTAAATCTATGCTCTCTAGTTTCAGACACTCCTACCCAATCACTAACATCTTCCTACAGTGTAGTAAGCCAAAAGAGTTGCTTGTACCAACAGCTGCACAGTTAAAATTGTATTTGGATTTTTTTATGTATCCATTTTACAGTATCTTCGGGATGCTGGCAAAGCCAGCTTTTATTGCCAATTCCTAACGTTGATGGTAGTATGGTAGTGGTGAGCCACCTTATAAGGGACTGGCTTGTTAGACTGTATTGGAGAACATCTTTGAGGGCATTTTTCTTTAAAGAGTAAGTCTGGAGATGCAGGTAAACCAGATGGGGTGAGGTTGGCAGATATCTTCCCGTGAAGGACATAACTGAACCAAATGTTTGTTTGAGGGCAAATCAATGGTTTTTGTGGTTGTCATTCCAAATGACTAACACTTGGTTTACAAACACCATTTTATTAACTGACTTTACATTTCCAAACATGTGGCGTCAGGATTCTTAGTGTAGATCTCTGGAAACTAGACCTACTGATTTACTGGTCGATCACCAATAAAAAATAAATTTGGACCAGAAATAAAACTGGTCCCAACTTCACCATTATTCATTCATGTTTAATTCCGGAGACCCCATGCATGTTAAATAGATTCCATTTTCACTTTTAAATGACTCCCTGGACTGTAAATGAAAACATTAATTGGTCTTTTCTTGGTATTACTCTCAGTTTCAATGGAATGCAATGGATGACTAGGCCTAAGAGCAAAACGTTACTTTTAGCATTGTTATGATAGCACATGTTTTCATTGGTTTTATCTAGTTTAAAATATAATGACAGAATTACTTTAATGTGACACGTTTTATATTCATGTGGACAGGCATGTTCTTTCCATTACTTAACAATATATAAATGATATATATCCAACAAATTGAGAAGATGTTAGCAAACTTCATCTTACCTCACTTCCAGGTTTGCCAGATTCACCAGGAGGACCAGGGGGTCCAGGCAGACCCTAGAGCATTCAGAGGTTGAAAATAAATTAACATTAATATAAAAACAAAATGTCTACTGATTTCAACGACATGGGCATGTCGTTAGTTATGATGGTCATTGAGGGGATTGCCAAACCTCTAACATTAATTTGTAATTTATCTTTCCATACCGGTACTTTTCCAATCAAAATGAAAATAGCAAAAGTCATACTAATATACAAAACTGGGAACAATCATCATTTCACAAACTACAGACCTGTTTCTTTACTCCCTCAATTCTCCAAAATACTAGAAAAAATGTTCAACAATAGACTAGACATATTTGTAGAAAAGCATAAACTAATCTGAAATTCAATATGGATTCAGATCAAACAGATCAACATCACTTGCAATAATAGAATCAATTGAAGATATCACAAACACTATTGACAATAAACTATATGCAGCTGGGATCAATCATGATATCTTATTTTAAAAATTAGAAAGGTGTGGCATCAGAGGTCTAGTACTGGATTGGATAAAAAGCTATTTAAGTAACAGGCAACAGTTTGTGAAGTTGGGCAGCTACAGTTCTACATGTTTGGAGGGTTACACAAAAAGCTGGAGAAACTCAGCGGGTGCAGCAGCATCTAAGGAGCGAAGGAGATAGGCGACGTTTCGGGTCGAGACCCTTCTTCAGACCCGAAACGTCGATTCTCCAGCATCTGCAGTTTCTTCGTTAACACTCTACATGTTTGGACATTGCTTGTGGTGTCCCCCAGGGGACAGTGTTGAGTCCAAAACTATAAACGACATTTGTAATGTGTCCAATGCCTTGAGGCTGGTCTTGTTCGCAGACGACACAAATATTTTTTGTTCTGGGGAGAATTTAAAACAACTACTGGACAAAATAACAAAAGAAATGGGCAAACTGAAAACATGGTTTGACAGGAACAAAATATCATTAAACTTGAGCAAAACCAAAATAATGTTATTTGGTAATTGCAGAACAAATACACAAGCGAATATAAAGATAAATGGGGTTGAAATTGAACGAGTTCATGAAAATAAATTTCTTGGGGTTATAATGGATGATAGAATCAGCTGGAAATCACACATTAAACATGTACAATCCAAACTGTCAAAAAGCATTTCTGTATTACACAAAGTTAAGCAGGTTCTGGATCACAAATCACTCCGCATTCTCTACTGTTCACTAATCTTACACTACTTAAATTACTGTGCTGAAGTCTGGGGCAATAACTATAAAAGTTTGCTACATTCATTAACTATTCTGCAAAAAAGAGCAATACGCATTATTCACAATGTTAGGTATCTGGATCACACTAATTCATTATTCTTACAATCAAAATTATAAAAACAATTCGCAGATTTGATTGCATTTAAAACAACACAGATAATGTTTGGGGCCAAAAATAAAAACTTACCTGGAAATTTACAAAAATTATTCAATGAGCGAGTGGGGGGTTATAATTTAAGAAGAATATTTAATTTTAAGGTACAAAGAGTCCGCACGACCAGAAAAACTTTTTGTATTTCGGTCTGTGGAGTGGGATTGTGGAACAGTTTGAATGTGGAGTTAAAGCAATGTCCAAACATGAACCAGTTCAAAATGACATACAAAAAACTTTTTTTCACAAGGTACAGGGGATGGTTGACAAACAGGAGTTAATGTTTATTAATGTTTATTTATTTATTATTTATTTATGTTTTTTTGGTTACTTCATACATATTACTTGTATGTGTTTATCAGTTGTATGTATATATATGTCTGTATGCATCTCTAAAAATTGTCTGGGGTACGTCTATGGTTAAATTGTATCTCAAATGAATAATTAGTTATTGTAGATTATATATTGTATATTGTGTTACATATTAATAGAATATTGACTGGCCTTGAGGGGGATACGACATATATTGCCTGAAGTAGATTCATATTGCCCGAGTCGAAGACGAGGGCAATATGGATCTAGTGAGGGCAATATATGTCATATCTCCCGAAAGAGGACAGTCAATATTGTTATTATTACCCATTATCAGACATCTAGAGGAAAATCTGAACATCTCATATGATATGAATGTATCTATACATTTTGCAATATGCATTGCAACATTGTAAATAAGGGTACTAAAACCATTGCAACATTGTAAATAAGGGTACTAAAACAATGTAACATTTATGTTTCATTTATGTAATTTATGTAATTCATTTATGTGACAATGTGAAGGTCGAACTTTTAAATCGCGAACCTCTTCTCGCAACAGGCTGCCATTTTGTTTGTTTTGAGAATAAATTTTAAATTTCGCACGCAGCGTCACGTTGCCGTCACGCAGCGTCACGTTGCCAAGTTCCCGGATGTGAGACCAGGGGAATATAAGACTATATTCCCCGCTGTTTAAACAGGTAAAGTCCATAGGCGTTCGCTAGAAAGGGGAATATAAGAAAATATTCCCCTGTTACCCCTGCTGGCAGTAAAAAGGAAGGGAATACAATTTCGTAAAAGCATACCTCAGATGGGTGATATGGGTAATAATACATTGTATATTACATATACATAAGTTATTCTTCTTCTCACTCCTTTTCGAGCTTGTAAAGAAAAAGTGTTGGACATTTAAATTTTGCTTTATACTTTTCATTGCTTTGCAAATATTGCCTGGAATATCCAATTGTTTGACTATTTCGATTTTGTTGTTGTTATTTATTCCTATTTATGTCTTTACTTGTTCGGAACAAATAAACAAATAATAATAATAATAATAATAATAATAATCCAGTGTGATTCACTTATCACTATCTATGGATTATACTGAGTATTATTACAGATGTATTCACCCTCCATCTAAACAGTGTGTATATAAAACAGAATTTTGTATTCAAGAAGGGAAATCCATCTTCTCATAAATGGTTATCAGAAGACCTCCACACAACTGGTTCCATTGAAATCAATAGAACTGAGTCTATGTATGTGAAGTCAAGATTCCATCAACATCAACCATCTATTTAGCATTGGTGACAAGGGCGGCCAATCTGATCCTAAAGTAATTTAATTGCTCTGATTTAATTTCCCATGTTCTATGTTCAAAGATGCATACATTTATGTAAACTAGTATCCCATCTCACAATATCCATGATAATACTCGTGGGCTCGGTAAAAAATATTTTTTAATTTTAGAAGCTAATGAGAGTGAGGTAAATAATTTGTCACTTAATCAACGAGAAGCATAAAACAATTTTTGATGAGCCTACAAGAGTGCAGTGGTATGTTCTGTTGTGTTTAGCAGCAATTCACCTGCTACAATACCTATGTACCTATTCAGATTAACATATTGGAGCCCAGAAGGTCTGGAAGAAATTGCAGCGAATTCTGGATGCAGCCCTGATCATCACACAAACCAACCTCCCTTTGGGAGATTTGGGCAAATCTCCCAAATGGAAAGGATACTTAGAGATAATATATATAAGCATCTGGATAAACAGGGTCTGATCAGGAACAGTCAACATGGATTTGTGCCTGGAAGGTCATGTTTGACAAACCTTCTTGAATT
Source organism: Okamejei kenojei (assembly GCA_035221665.1). Classification (NCBI taxonomy): domain Eukaryota; kingdom Metazoa; phylum Chordata; class Chondrichthyes; order Rajiformes; family Rajidae; genus Okamejei; species Okamejei kenojei. The sequence goes on from CM069137.1 coordinate 83,563,342, forward strand.
TTTTGAAGCGGTAACTAGGGAAATTGATGAGGGTAAAGCAGTGGATGTTGTCTATATGGATTTCAATAAGGCCTTTGACAAGGTTCCCCATGGAAGGTTGGTTAAGAAGGTTCAATCTTTGGGTGTTAATGGCGGAGTAGCAAGATGGATTCAACAGTGGCTGAATGGGAGATGTCAGAGAGTAATGGTGGATGGCTGTTTGTCAGGTTGGAAGCCGGTGACCAGTGGGGTGCCTCGGGATCTGTGTTGGGTCCACTGTTGTTTGTCATGTACATCAATGATCTGGATGATGGGGTGGAAAATTGGATAAGTAAGTATGCAGATGATACTAAGATAGGTGGTGTTGTGGATAATGAAGTAGATTTTCAAAGTCTACAGAGAGATTTGGGCCATTTGGAAAAGTGGGCTGAAAGATGGCAGATGGAGTTTAATGCTGATAAGTGTGAAGTGCTACATCTTGGCAGGACAAATCAAAATAGGACGTACATGGTAAATGGTAGGGAATTGAGGAATGCTGTGGAACAGAGGGATCTAGGAATAACTGTGCATAGTTCCCTGAAGGTGGAATCGCATGTAGATAGGGTGGTAAAGAAAGCCTTTGGTGTGCTGGCCTTTATAAATCAGAGCATTGAATATAGAAGTAGGGAAGTAATGTTAAAATTGTACAAGGCATTGGTAAGACCAATTCTGGAGTATGGTGTACAATTTTGGTCGCCTAGTTATAGGAAGGATGTCAACAAAATAGAGAGAGTACAGAGGAGATTTACTAGAATGCTGCCAGGGTTCCAGCAACTATGTTACAGAGAAAGGTTGAACAAGTTAGGTCTTTATTCTTTGGAGCGCAGAAGGTTAAGGGGGGACTTGATTGAGGTCTTTAAAATGATGAAAGGGATAGACAGAGTTGACGTGGATACGTTTTTCCCATTGAGGGTAGGGAAGATTCAAACAAGAGGGCATGACATGAGAATTAAGGGACAGAAGTTTTGGGGTAACGTGAGGGGGAACTTCTTTACTCAGAGGGTGGTGGCTGTGTGGAATGAGCTTCCAGCAGAAGTGGTGGAGGCAGGATCGATTTTAACATTTAAGAGTAAAGTGGATAGGTATATGGACGTGAAGGGAATGGAGGGGTATGGTCTGAGTGCAGGTAGATGGGACTAGGGGAAAACAAATGGTCGGCACAGACTGGAAGGGCCGAGAGGGCCTGTTTCCGTGCTGTAATTGTTATATGGTTATATGGTTCTATTGATTCCATTTGTACCTCACGCTGCCTCAGCAAGTCCAGCAGCATAATCAAGGATGAGTCACACCCTGACCACTCCCTCTTCTCCCTTCTCCCATCAGGCCAAAGGTATAGAAGTGTGAAAGCACACACCTCCAGATTCAGGGACAGTTTCTTCCCAGCTGTTATCAGGCAACTGAATCGCCCTACCACAACCAGAGAGCAGTGCTGAAGTACTATCTAACTCTTTGATGTTCCTTGGACTATCCTTGACCAGACTTTGTTGGCTTTACATTGCACTAAATGTTATTCCCTTATCATGTATCTGTGCACTGTAAATGGATTGATTGTAATCATGTATTGTCATTCTGCTGACTGGTTAGCACGCAACAAAAAGTTTTTCACTGTACCTCGGTACACATGGCAATAAACTGAACTGAACTGAAATGAAGAAGGTCAGCAGCTAGTAGTGAGGGTAGGGTATCCATAATGTTGAGAAAGAGCAGCGCTTTGGATGAGACAATTAAGGAGCTGTAACAACATAGTGTTCATGTGGAGACTTACAGCTAAAACAAAATTTGAAAGAATTCTGAATACAGCAATTTTGTTGAAATCTTCACAAAGACAGCGGAGGTAACAGATCTATTTTCTGAGTGACTCAGATAGGATATGCAGCTCAGCATAGAGAATTGTTCAAGATGATATCTCCTCCTACAGAGAAATGCTTTGTCAGGGGACGAGACAAGGAAGACAATTAATGCTGCATTTCTTTTCTCAAATGGAATGGGAACAACTTAGACCAAATAGGATGAGCCTGCCTCACCTTCCAGTTTCAACCTTTTCTACCTTCTTCATTACTCCTATTTTACTCTGATATATTGTGGGTTCATAAATATTCTATATAATCTCACTGTGTGTCCATTGTTCTATAAATAATAGACCAATATTCTACGTTTACCCTCGGTGGCTTCCTCATCTGTCACTCAGAGGTAGAAAATAACATTGTGTGTAGGAAAGAACTGCTGATGCCGGTGTGAAGCAAAAATAGACACAAAATGCTGGAGTAACTCAGCGGGACAGGCAGCAACTCTGGAGAGAAGGAATGGGTGACGTTTCGGGTTGAGACCCTTCTTCAGACTTCTTCAGTCCTCTGAGTTACTCCAGCATTTAGTGCCTACCTTAGAAAATAACATTGCTAGTGTCAATGAAGATAAACACTAAGTGCTGGAGTAACCTAGCAGGTCAGGCAGCATCTCTATGGAAAAGGAATACAGTGGCTTGCAAAAGTATTCATACCCCTTGAACTTTTCCACATTTTGTCACGTTACAACCACAAATGTAAATGTATTTTATTGGGATTTTATGTGATAGACCAACACAAAGTAGCGCATAATTGTGAAGTGGAAGGAAAATGATACATGGTTTTCAAATATTTTTACAAATAAAAAACTGAAAAGTGTGGCGTGCAAAAGTATTCAGCCCCCTTTACTCTGATACCCCTAAATGAAATCCAGTGCAACCAATTGCCTTCAGAAGTCACCTAATTAGTAAATAGAGTCCACTTGTGTGTAATCTAATCTCAGTATAAATACAGCTGTTCTGTGAAGGCCTCAGAGGTTTGTTAGAGAACATTGGTGAACAAACAATGTTCCTTGGGCATAATGAAGCCCAAGGAACACACCAGACAGGTCAGGGATAAAGTTGTGGAGAAGTTTAAAGCAGGGTTAGGTTATAAAAAAATATCCCAAGCTTTGAACATCTCACGGAGCACTGTTCAATCCAACATCCGAAAATGGAAAGAGTATGGCACAACTGCAAACCTACCAAGACATGGCCGTCCACCTAAACTGACAGGCCGGGCAAGGAGAGCATTGATCAGAGAAGCAGCCAAGAGGCCCATGGTAACTCTGGAGAAGCTGCAGAGATCCACAGCTCAGGTGGGAGAATCTGTCCACAGGACAACTATTAGTCGTGCACTTCACAAATCAGGCCTTTATGGAAGAGTGGCAAGAAGAAAGCCATTGTTGAAACAAAGCCATAATAAGTCCCATTTGCAGTTTGCCACATGCCATGTGGGGGCACAGCAAACATGTGGAGGAAGGTGCTCTGGTCTGATAAGACCAAAATTGAATTTTTTGGCCTAAATGCAAAACGCTATGTGTGGCGGAAAACTAACACTGCACATCACCCTGAACACACCATCCCCACTGTGAAACATGGTGGTGGCAGCAACATGCTGTGGGGACGCTTTTCTTCAGCAGGGACAGGGAAGCTGGTCAGAGTTCATAGGAAGATGGATGGAGCCAAATACAGGGCAATCTCGGAAGAAAACCTGTTAGGAGTCTGCAAAAGACTTGAGACTGGGGCGGAGGTTCACCTTCCAGCAGGACAATGACCCTCAACATACAGCCAGAGCTACAATGGAATGGTTTCGATCATAGCATATTCATGTGTTAGAATGGTCCAGTCAAAGTCCAGACCTAAATCCAATTGAGAATCTCTGGCAAGACTTGAAAATTGCTGTTCACAGACACTCTCCATCCAAGCTGACTGAGCTTGAGTTATTTTGCGAAGAAGAAGAATGGGCAAAATTTCAGTCTCTAGATGTGCAAAGCTGTTAGAGACATACCCCAAAAGACTTGTAGCTGTAATTGCAGCGAAAGGTGGTTCTACAAAGTATTGACTGAGGGGGGCTGAATACTTTTGCATGCCACACTTTTCAGTTTTTTATTTGTAATAAAATTTGGAAACCATGTATCATTTTCCTTCCACTTCACAATTATGCACCACTTTGTGTTGGTCTATCACATAAAATCCCAATAAAATACATTTACGTTTGTGGTGTAACGTGACAAAATGTGGAAAAGTTCAAGGGGTATGAATACTTTTGCAAGCCACTGTAGGTGACATTTTGGGTCGAGACCCTTCATCAGCTCTCTATGCAAAATATGACCCCTTTGAGAGCTGATTCAATTAGCACTTTCCCAGGAACACACCCTGAATACTAAATGAACACAGCTGTAAATGTGATTTGATTATATAAATAACATTTATTTCTACTTTGATGATAATATATTAATAGAATATTGACTGGCCTTGAGGGGGATACGACATATATTGCCTGAAGTAGATTCATATTGCCCGAGTCGAAGACGAGGGCAATATGGATCTAGTGAGGGCAATATATGTCGTATCTCCCGAAAGAGGACAGTCAATATTGTTATTATTACCCATATCAGACATCTAGAGGAAAATCTGAACATCTCAGCTCGGCGGACTTCCACGTAAAATTTAACCAAAATGGACGCGGCAGTCTTCCTGTCTGCCGTTTGAATATTCTAAATTTCCCACGCAGCGTCACGTTGCCGTCACGTTGCCAAGTTCCCGGATGTGAGACCAGGGGAATATAAGACTATATTCCCCGCTGTTTTAACAGGTAAAGTCCATAGGCGTTCGCAAGAAAGGGGAATACAAGAAAATATTCCCCTGTTACCCCTGCTGGCAGTAAAAACGAAGGGAATACAATTTTGTAAAAGCATACCTCAGATGTGTGATATGGGTAATAATAGTTGATATTATCTGAGCAAGGCACACAAATTATAAAGGTCATGGTGGTTACAGTGAGTAAATGTACTCTAATGTTGGCCATTGATTTTTAAACAACTTGTTCAAGGTCTGTAATAACATCAGGGGACAGCAGTATAAAAATATTGGACTAAAGTCTCACATAAATAACAAAACTGACATTAATCAAATGCATTTTAGACATCTAAAATAGTAGATTGTATATATAATGGCAATTGTACCTTTAAGAACTGAGTACCAGAATGGTGTGATTTGTGTAATCTGATATATTCATTATCTTATCAGTCTCATGAATACGTGTGTGAGTATGTACAGTGTACTGTTGTAAAATAAAGACCTACATTGGCAATGGCTTGTTTGAAAACCTGTGGTTCGTTTCTATCTGCATGCCACTGCCATAATATCTTACACAGATCTAGCAAGTGTTCAGATTATGGAACTAAAGGGTCTGTCCCACCAGCATGCGGCTGCATGCGGCTGGCGCGACAAAACCGGAACCGGGGTTCGCACGGAGGTCGAGTGATCCCCGAGCAAGTTGCCGTGAAGTTCGAGCGAAGTCCGCAGGAAGGTCGCGCGTGACGTCATTTTTACTCATATAAACGGGGGTTGCAGGCTTTAGTTCCTGTGGCGCACATTAATACTTTCCCCACAATGAACTTTCTCTAGGATTTCCACAGCTTTACCATTTCCCTTACCAAGTAAGTTATTTTTGTTTATAACAGTATTCTGCTAGATAAATCCTTGGACGCTGCTCTAACATTTCTATTTTATTAATGACATTGGCTATGCGATTACTTGATTCTTTTTACCCGATCCTGCTTAATTCGATCACACATAAATTTAAGATGCATTATCATTATGGAACCATAATTGCTGCTTTAAATTTGTTGTATTGGTAGTAATTAGTCTAAAAAAACATTGATAGCTTATTAGAACATATGGGATCAAAAATAACCAAGCTCAACCCGTGAAAACTGCAGGGACAAGGGGAAAAGTGTCCAAACTTCGCCATTTTATTTATGAACTTTACAGACATTTAAGTTCCCTCTGGAGATAATGACATGGGTATAACTTGTATTAGTATTGGTTTGCGATTTTCACAATGCGTACGTCCTCAATGCGGCTGCGGGCCGACAGGCCGTTGCCGCGCAGGAATTTTGAACAGTGTCAGTTTTTCGGAGCCCCGCGCGATGTCAGGACCAGCTCTACACAACTCCATACGGCTCCGGCGATCGAAGTGGGTCCAGCCCCGCAAGGCTGTATGGCTCAAGCGACCACGTTAGGTCGCGCTCGCCGCATGCAGTCGCATGCTGGTGGGACAGGCCCTTAATTGGGTCCAATTTGTGCTGTCTCCCATTGACCCTGTGAGACTAAGGGATTTGTGATTTATATGTTCCAAAATACTCCTGAACTGATTCAAACTATGTTTAAAAAAATCTGTCAATGAAAGAATTCATGTTCAATTAATTGGCACAATAAATCATTAAAGTAACTAAAAACTATAAGGATGTACTGTACATCATTAATGTGCTCTAATGTCATGAAATCACACTAGATGTCAAAAGCGGAGGTAAATGACTCCACCAAGATTCAATGGTTAAAGTTAAGATAACTAAATGTTATCTTAGATTGATGCAAAAAGCTGGAGTAATTCAACAGGTCAGACAGCATCTTTGGAGGAAAAGAATAGGTGACATTTCAGGTTGAGACCTTTCTTCAGACTGAGACTCAGGGGAAAGAAAAACGAGAGATATAGACGGTAATATAGAGGGATATGGAACAAATGAGTGAAAGATATACAAAACAATGATAAAGGAAACATGTCATTGTTAACTGTGGACTAGGTGAAAATGAGTTACAGACAATGGGACTCTAGTGAAGGATCTGGATGAGGATCTAGTTAAGATGTTATCTTAACTAACCTTGCATCTTAAGATGTTATCTTAACTAACCTTGCATCTTAGATGACAAAAATGTTTCAAAAATTATTCACCAGAAAAGTTACAACCAAAATGTATTTCTTCACATACCTGGAACCCTGGAGGGCCAGGAGGACCTTGTTCTCCTCTGTCACCTGTTTGACCCTGTCCAAAAAAAGAATAAAAATGCATCAGATTTACTTGGTTTCCTATTTATTGACAAGTTACAATTACTTTCTTTAAAGATGCATTATTAATTTCATTAAAGATAGACACAAAGTGCTAGAGTAACTCGGCGGGTCAGGCAGCATGTCTGGAGAAAAGGAGCAGGTGATATTTAGGGTCAAGATCCTTCTTCAGACTTCAATTTCATTATGAGTGGCACACTGATAAAATTGCTCTATTTGCGTAAAATTTGCTTTTACACACTAAAACTAAATTGAATAATTGAAAATAATCTTTGAAATATGAATACACTAAACTAATAAAGTTTTGCATTTTGGTCAACATTATGATTGGATTTGTTGAAAATAAACTTATATTCAGAGAAAGGAGATGTAACATGCTTGCTGTTACTGCAATGTCACGAGAGGACATTATCTTTCAGTTGTTCTGGTTCTACATCATGCTGACAAAAATAGAATCATCACTCTTAATTGGGACAAGCTTTGGTTTTCGTTAAGACATTAAAGCAGAAAGAAATAAACACAAATTCGTTATTGATCTGCTACATAGTTTTGATCTTAATGATGGAAATTAACTGATGGAAGTTATTAATGCTGAAGCGTATGTATCTAGTAGCAGGATTATAAATACACATAGATATAATTCAGTTTAGATGCTTGGATTTACCTTTGGACCAACATGGCCTTGAGGTCCAGTTTCTCCATCCTTGCCATGTGTGCCCTATTATAAAAGAGAAAAATAGCAAGAATTCAGAATAATTGGTTTTTGATATAGTGATTTTACATGAGCATTTTGTCAACATATATATAAGCCATTAAAATATGTTACTTACCCGTTGACCTGGAGCACCAGCAGGCCCTTTCTCACCAGTCTTACCTGGATCACCCTGCAAGCAGAAGTCGATTAGCAAGAATAGTTAATATAGACAATACTTGGCAGCTCTATAGAAACATAGAAACATAGACAAATAGGTGCAGGAGTAGGCTATTCGGCCCTTCGAGCCAGCACCGCCATTCAATACGATCATGACTCATCATCTAAAATCAGTACCCCGTTCCTGCTTTTTCTCCCTTGATTCTGTTAGCCCTAAGAGCTAAATCTAACTCTCTCTTGAAAACATCCAGTAAATTGGCCTCCACTGCCTTTTTTATACATTCCAGCACAGTGTAGGGATGATGCAGATTCTATATTTGGTCACGTGCTTTGTTTCCTGAGTGAACCATAGCCCCATTTTAATATTTTTAATAGTTTTTATAATAATTAGGGTTTAAATGTTCAGTTTTAATTGACTACAAAATAAACATACATTTCCAAAAGCCATCATGGAAAATTCATTTTTTATATATTATTTACCTGTAGATATAACTCTAAATGTCAACCACGTGGAAATTACATTTCCAGTAAGTTTTGCTTTAGGAATGCTGTACATGTTTCTGAAAATGTGGACAAAGGCTGGTGATCATTTGCTTTTGTTTGTGAAGTTTGCTGCTCAGTGGTGATAGTGGTGGCTTGGTGAATAGCAGGTGAGTTTGACGATGCACGCGAACAAAACATAAAGTGCTGGAGGAACCTAGCGGGACAGGCAACATCTGTAACAGAAAATGGACGGATGATGTTTCAGGTCAGGACCTTCTTCAGACCTGTACCCAAAACATTGTCTGCCCATTTCCTCCACAGTTGCTACCTAACCTGTTGAGTTCCTCCGGCACTTTGTGTGTTGCTCAAGATTACAACATCTGCAGTTCCTTGTGTCTCCTTTGGAATATGTGCATGTTGTGATTATCACCAGTTCCAACATAGTTCCACTTTTATAAGGCGACGTGTTGATACATTCCCCTTACTGAAGATTCCTTAACATCTGACAATACATAATTTTGAAGGTTTCAAGAAAAACTGGAAAACAGCCCCAAACTGAAACTAAAAACTGAAAAATTCAACCCCTTTCCATAATTATCAATGTATAGCTAATTATCAGCAATGATATTGATTGAGATTTTACTTTGAGATCAAACTCATCACGAGTATTTTTTAAACCTTGGAAATTTTTCACACTGTTGAATAAACGTCACGAATTTCACGAGCTTACCCCGTTTCCCCGAGTACCTGCCATTAGTATTACAAGCTGCTACGAGATGTCCCCGAGCTCCAACGTACCCGCTACGTACATTCTATGTACTTACCACGAGTTTGATTTATTTTTTAACTCAGGAGAGCTCTTGGGTAAACTCGTTTCGTGGGACAGGCCCTTAAGTTACAGGGTTGCGGAGGAAAAGGGTAGGAATGAGTTTAATGCAATCGTCCTGCTGAGAGCACATTGACCCAAAGGACTGAAAGCCCTACTAGTGTCATAGTAATATATGCTTGTTTCTGATTTCAAGAGCACATACAGAAAATCAACCCTTAATTTAGATTTTAATTCAATTAACACCTACAATGGATATCTGTGATATTTTATGCCAGTATAATGTAAGCTGAATATCAAATTTGTTACTTACAAAATGACCCCTCGGTCCTACGATACCCATTGAACCAGGTGAACCTCTCAGTCCAATTGGTCCTGATGGGCCTGGGCGTCCATCCTCACCTGAAGGTCCCTGGCAACACATCAACATTGGTACAAGTAAGTCAACCATGACTTGGAATGTTAGTTCATAATCCATGTGCCCTCACTTTAAATGTAATCAAGAAGCACAAAGATGACAACCTTAAATATAATTCAGGGTACACAAAAGGCTGGAGAAACTCAGCGGGTGCAGCAGCATCTAAGGAGCGAAGGAGATAGGCGACGTTTCGGGTCGAGACCCTTCTTCAGACTGGTCAGGGATCAGGGAAATGAGAGATATAGACAGTGATGTGGAGAGATAAAGAACAATGAATGAAAGATATGCAAAAAAGTATCGATGATAAAGGGAACAAGCCATTGTAAGCTGTTTGTGGTGTGAAAATGAGAAGCTAGTGCGACTAGGGTGGGAGAGAGAGATAGAGAGAGAGGGAATGACAGGGCCCGAGGGCTGAGGGAGAGGTGGGAAGGGGAGGAGACAGCAAGGGTTAGACAACAGAATTGAGAAAATTCAATGTTCAAGCCCAGAGGATGCAGACTCCCCAAGCGGAATATGAGGTGCTGTTCCTCCAACTTGCATATAATTCAAGTTGTTCTCCAGTATCTCTTCTGAAATGAGGGGGAACAATGGGTCACACTGTCGAATGAAAATTGTTTCTCTTAAGGAAGCTCGCTACACAGTATGAGATAATTTAGCTCCTCGTGCCTCTGAGAGAACCATACTGAATCATCAAAACCAGCATCTGCAGTTCTTTCCTGCACATACTGAACCATTGCTCACCAGACTTACAGGACACTGGCAAAACACTGAAAGAATAGGCGATTAAGCTTCAATTTCATGGGCAATGTTATAATCAATGTTCCTTCTTACTAGTATTCATAGCACGTTGACACAATACAATTTAAAAGCCAAGCGATTAAAATTTAAAAACCAATCAACTTGTATACAGGAGGTGATACCATAATCCTGTAATTATTAAACATTTCAAATTGAGGGGGAAGGTAAAGGAAATTAATTTATTAATGGTCAGTAAAACTAGGCAAAATATTATACAGCTGTATATTATCAGTGCTAACTCTGTCCATTGCCAGGGTAAAGAATGAAAAGATTTGATAAGGCTGTCCCAACTTTATCAATCATCACAGAGGCAATGGGCTCCATTCTCTTTTGATGCTGCAAAGTGGTTCTCCAAGAAATTGGAACAGAGTGTGTTAACCGTCCCCTCAGTTCGGCTCAGTCATTCAACAAGAACAATGCTGATTTTCTAACAACACCGTTTTCCTACCCTCTCCCCACATCCTCTGATCCTGTTAATATCTAAAAATCGACCAGAATTGTGATTTTGAATGGAATCAATGACCAAGTCTCAGCTGCCATCTGTGGTAGAAAATACTAAAGATTCACCATCCTTTGGGTGATGAACTTTATCTACATTTCAGTCCTCAGTGTCATGCTCCTTATTTTGAGACAGTGATCCCTAGATCTAGACTCAGCCAGGAGAACCATTCCCCATGATTCCATCCTTTTGTTCCCTTTAAGCATGTTGTATGTTTAAACAATGTTCATCTCTCATTCTTCCAAATATTAAAGATTCGTGGCCCAATCTAACCTGTCCCTCTTCATATGGCAGACCTGCCATTCGAGGTACCCATCTCATGAGCCTTCATTGCATTGCCTCTGTAGGAAATCTCTTATTAAATTAATTATTATCTTAAATAAGGAGCTCAAAATTGCATAGATCTTGCAAACATAATCCTGAGAGCATACAGTAGATTTAGTGCTTCATATGCTACATTGAGCATAGTCTGGCCCACACTTAATGCCACCATTGTGTGATCTGCATGGTTTTAAGGCAGAGATAGATATATTCTTGATTAGTACAGATGTTATGAGGAGAAGACAGGAGAATGGGGTTAGGAGGGAGAGATAGATCAGACATGATGGATGGCGGAGTAGATTTGATGTGCCGAATGACCTAATTCTACTCCTATCACTTATGACCTTGGTTCACTGAATGATCCACTGGGCGATGGCTGGAGGCCCTGCAGAAGCTGGAGGTTCACCTGGAACAGGCTACATCCACAAGACCTGGAGCATGGACTGGACTTTGAAAATGTCGCCAAAGCCTGGTGCTGATTGCATGCGGTCTCAGTGGACTATTTCTGTACACATTGCTGATCAATGATTATGATTAGGTATGGCAATATTTTTCCTGTGCATTGGCACATGTGACAATAAAGCAACATTGACCATTGACTAACTTTGTACAAAGTTCATCCAACCCCTCAGCTCGGGATGTGCCTCAGGATGATGTTGAGTCTAGTGGCGGAGCAGGATTAGCAACACCTAGGTGCATAAGTCAGGACCATGTGAGGAGCACCTCATCTACTGTTCTTTTCCAATCATCGATGAAAGGGAAGCAAGTTTTAGTTTTCTTTAAAGATGCAAAATAGAATCAGACCCTGTCGAGTCCATGCCGACCATTGATCACCCGTTCACATTAGTTCTATGTTATCTCACTTTCTCAATCACACCCTACACTTTAGGGGTAAATTACAGAGGCCAATTCACCTACAAGCCCGCAAAATCTTTGAGATGTATGAAAGAAACCGAAGCACACTAAGGAAACCCACATGGTTACAGGGAGAACGTGCAAACGCCACACAGTATCCGCGGTCAGGATTGAATACAGATCTCTGGTACTGCGAGGCAGCATCTTTACCAGCTGTGCCACTGTGCTGCCCTTAGCTTTGCACTTACTGAGCAATATTTGGATGTCATCAAGCAAGTAATGTTTAGGCTCTCTAAATGGACATGTGAGTCTAATTCAAGCAGAAGGTGCTAAAGATTTGACCATTCCATCCAGTAAAGGGAGCCTTTTTTTTCACAAATAATATAGACAATAGACAACAGGTGCAGGAGTATGCCATTATGCCCTTCGAGCCAGCACCACCATTCAATGTGGTCATGGCTGGTCATCCCCAGTCAGTACCCCGTTCCTGCTTTCTCCCCATCTCCGCTATCTTTAAGAGCCCTATCTAGCGCTCTCTTGAAAGTATCCAGAGAACTGGCCTCCACTGCCCTCTGAGGCAGAGGTCCACAGATTCGCAACTCTCTGTGCGAAATATATTTTTAGCAGAGAAAGTATTATTTTAGCTTTCTCTCTGATGATGTTAATGATTCAAGCTACATAGCCTCGGCCTTTTGACAGATACATAAAATATTCATAATTTTGAGCCAATGATGGTGGTAACAAATATATCAGTATCAAACTAAATTGTTGATTAAGTTTAAGTAGCTCTCCTTGTTGAGAAGTGCCAAATCTCTTACTGCCGTGTTCAATTGCACTTGAGGATTTTCATGTATTTCTATACTTGTTGGGAAATCCCCAAGGTGCTTCATTTTCACAGTGCACTGGACAATAAGCATTGAAATCTTCAGCACCAACAGGGCTTTACATTCCTCAACAGTAGGGTTGCTGCCTTTCAGAGACTCGAGTTAGATCCTGACTACGGGTGCTGTCTGTGCGGAGGTTGTACATTCTGCCCGTGTCCGCATAGGATTTCTCCGGGATTTCTGGTTTCCTCCCACACTCCAAAGACGTACAGATTTGTAGGTAAATTGGCTTCTTGAAATTGTTCCTAGTGTGTAGGATAGAACTAGTGAACGGGTGATCACTGGTCGGCATAGACTCGGTGGGCCGAAGGGCCGTTTCCGCGCTGAATCTCGAAAGTCTAAAGTCCAAAGTCTAAGCGCAACAGCAATATCTAGACCAGCAATATTTTTGTAAGCAAAAAACACAAAGTGCTGGAGTAACTCAGTGGGCCAAGAAGCATCTTCTATAGAACATGGACAGGCAGCATTTTGAGTCAGGCTCCTTCTTCAGAATCAAACTCTCAAGATTCCTGCTCAATATTCCAGCACCTGCAGTTCCTTGTGTCTACTAGGCTATACATTTTTATAAATTGATCCAGCAGAACAAAATGTTGATTGTCAAGCAGAGTGAATGCCTAGAGGATATAGCTAACATTGTAACATGAAACATTTGGTCATTATTAATTTCCTCTTGGCAATATTGCTTCCCTCCAAGACTACTTTACAAAAGAATCTTTTATTTGGGTTAAAAGCCAACTTCCTTAACAACATTAGTGCTTTCTTAAGAAGAAAAGGAATGAAATGATCAAAATATCATATTAGCTCTGCCGTGTGGGTATGCAATTAGAATTACGTTCATAATCTAATTCTGTTAAACAACCATAAATGAATGCATTATAATAACCAAGGGCACAGAAAAAGCAACTCTAAAACAAATCATAACAACATCCCAGCGAACACCATTCCATCCCATGTTATATACTGATTTAAATACATACCGTCGGTCCAGGCTTGCCTTCTGGGCCTGTGACGCCTGAATTTCCTGTTAGACCCTGTAATTTTAATGGAAATCTATGACATCAGTGCATTGGCTGAATTTTACCATTAAAATATTCGTTAAATACCATGTAACGGGATGCAGATGAATCCTGTGAATATGTGACTAGTATGCCAATTCATGTCAATACTTCATCCAAAAAATATATATTTTTAGGAAATTCATTTATTACAAATTTTCGTCTCTCTGTTCAGTTTTAGTTTTTGTAATATTTCAATTAAACTTCTTACTTGCCTAGACAATTGAGTTACACATTCACATCAGTTTATAATTGCAATATCTTGACAAGTTTCAAGAAAAATATTTTTTTCTTATTCTCATTCCCGTAACCATCTTCTCAGTTCCTTTCTTCTTACATCAAAAATCAACTCTTGCCACTAAATTAGTTAAATAGAAACCCATGGACGAGACTGCGTGAACATACGGGACCTTGCCCCCCGCAGCTGTTCTTTGCACATATTTTGCACATGATTCTGTTTCTAGTTCATTTATACTCGATCTTCTAATAACAAATTGCTCCAATAACATCACAGGGAAGAAACAGTTTGTTTTTAGAGATAGATCTGGATTATGCAAAGTCAGTCTCAAAGGAAATGTGTTATGAGAAGGGATATAAAATAAAAGTGGATTATCTTAATGTTTCCTAAATTTCAATTTTTAAAAATCCGGGATAGAGAATTCAAATACACAAAGACACCCACTAAAAAACAAGGAGTAAAAAGAGTCAAGATGTTGAACTATAATTTCAAACAAAAATGTAACTTTTGTGTTAATTTAGGTAAAAATCAAATTAAACAAATTCAAAATTTAGATTCAATATATTTTTCTTTAGATGTTATTTTCAGTATTTACAAAACTATTTGTAACATTGATGGTTTCTAATATGAGATAAATATCCATTGCATTAATCTTTAGTAAACTGGGAAACCATGCCAAACATGCAGCCATGGAACTAAATATGGTACTTTTCCCTCTAATTACAGTAAACCCTCGCAACAACAGGCCTCCATATAGTGGATTTTGGTTTTAATGGAGTGATGCTTCTGTTGCACCATTCCCCCCTCACTTCCGCCAGGTTATCTTATGAGCTGGTGCCACGTGCCGTGCT
Organism: Okamejei kenojei; assembly: GCA_035221665.1. Taxonomy (NCBI): domain Eukaryota; kingdom Metazoa; phylum Chordata; class Chondrichthyes; order Rajiformes; family Rajidae; genus Okamejei; species Okamejei kenojei. Next base: position 83,578,352 of record CM069137.1, read on the forward strand.
TCTGGTTGCTGGAACGGACAAAGCCTGCAGCATGAAGGTAGCGTGAGTACCAGGTCAATCCCTGGTGCACCCTTGTGGGCTCTGCAGCTTCCTGTCCTGCGAATTCCCACTCGTTTAACTCCCCCCTCCCCCCAACACTGAATTCTTCACTCCCGGCCCCGTGTAAAACTTTGTTCCCTCCCCCCTCATTCGGTTATGGCAGACAATCGGCCACCTCTTTCCCCCCCCCCCCCCCCCCCCACCCCCCCACTCCGTGGATCATAATTGCAAGGGTTTACTGTATTGCGAACGTCAGTGGGACACTGTGACACTAGTCAAATCCCATGTTACTGTATGTTCTTACCCTTGCTCCTGGGAGACCACGATCACCAAGGCGGCCAGGATCACCAACCGATCCCTTAGGGCCTGAAGGACCTGTGATACCACGCTGTCCTTGTGCGCCCTGGAGGTGTAGAAAGCACATTTGTTGAGCAGAGGTCCCCCACAGAAAACTTTGAAATATCGAGTACATGCCATATATGCCTTTTAATTCATTGTATTAAAAAACGGCTACATACCTTTGGACCAGGTAACCCATCTTGACCTGGAAAACCACGATTACCTGGGGAACCCTAATTGGAAAGAAGATGAGATGTCAGCATTTAAATGGCCAAAGAATGTTCGGTTATTTCGAATTAAGTTTTAGCTTTTTAATTTCCCTATGGTCTCGGCTCCATGCACATTGACTTTGCTTTGGTAACATTCCTCACTGACAACACTGTAAACAGTTGAATTTCGGAATGCATTGCCATTAGTCTTGATTATACCATCACCCATACCGATCTACGCAGTACCAGGTTGGGGATGATGATAACCATAGGAATAAATGCCTTGTTAATCTTGTGTAATGCAGAGCCTAAAAAGCTCATGTGACCCTCCGAGGTAAATAGGTGAAGCATATAGTGTGCTTTCTTTAATCTTTCTACCAAATGATTATGTGCCACCTATGTTATATTTATTTCAATACCATACAATATTCATTAATTTAACATGCACATTGAAAAGTTACCATTAAATTAAACCTTTTTTATAAATGGTTGTTCTGAATGCCTTCCAAGGCAATTGAATGATCATTTAAGTCACATCTGATTGCACATATAATCTCTGTAATAATCTTACTCTTTCTCCAACTGCCCCAAAAGGACCAATTGAACCAGGGTCACCGCGGAGTCCTCTCTTGCCTTCTTCACCCATCGGACCAAGAGTTCCCTGTGGACCAGGTGAACCCTAGATGGATAAAAATAGAAGAAATATGTAGTATGATTATCTGCATTTGAACATTTGCACAGATCATTTCCTTTGAATCTTTCAAAGCATTGTAACCACATTTATTTCACAGACCCCATACTGGATATGAAGTGTATTCGGTCAGTAAGGGAAAATAATAATTGGTCTAATATTTAAAATGAGGTATTGAAGCAAAAAAAATCTCAAACTGTTGTAAATGCCAGATGTGATGCATTACAAGGTGATGTGATACACTTGGAAGGAAAAGTGAAGATATTGTTTAAATGGTACAATGCTAAAAGAGGTATGTGAACAGAGAATATGGGATTCATATGCACAGCTCTTTGAACATGGAAGCACGGGATGATACATTTGTAATAAAGGCCTATAGGATTGGTGTGCTGCTTCATAGTCCACATCTACTTAACATGCAGATGAAGAATTTTGGAACGATGATGGTGCAGCAAGAACTTGTTTAATATATTCACCCATTTCATGATTCAGCTCCAATCTCTAAGAGATCTCATAATTCTCATTATTCCCATCTTTTTCTCCAACTTGTAGATGTATGCAGAATCTATTTGTCTTATTAATTCACATGAATTATCTTTCCCCTCAATTCCCAACAATTTTCTGGATGCAATAAGGCACACCACAAACATTGAACATTGGGAGTTATAGGGAGAGATTCAGCCGGCTAGGACTTTATATGCAGGAGGGTGAGAGATTATTTAATAGAGGTGAATAAGATCATGAGGAGAATAGATACAGTAGATGCACAGAGTCTTTCACCCAGAATAGGGGAATGAAGAAACAGAAGTCATAGGTTTAACGTGAGAGGGGGAAGATTTAATAGGAACCTGGGGCGTAACTTTGTCACATATGGGACAAGTTGCAGAGCAGATAGGGCAGGCAGGAACTATACCAACATTTAACAGCCATTTGGACAGGTACATGGATAGGAATGGGTTAGAGGAATATGGGCCATATGTGGGATTAGTGCAAATGTGGCATCTTGATCAGCATGGGAAAATTGGACCAAAGCGCCTGTTTCTATCTCTTTGAATCCAAGTTCAGTTTTGGTTATCCATGGATGAATGACGTTTTGCTTCTGTTTTCGGTTGTCACGGGAAGTGATTACCAAGTGGACAGAAGAAAAGATTCAAGGATGCACTCAAAGCCTCCTTGAAGAATGTTGCGTCCTCACTGATTACTGGCCCCTGACAACTTAAAGCAGAGATGAAGCATTCGGGACGTTATCGAGAAACCAGACCAAACATCAGGATGGCAGAGTCCATGAGAAGTGGTGGAAGGTGCACATTTCTGAACAGACTATCCACCCACCCTGTCAAACATCTATCCCATTTGTGGAAGTGTTCCCACGTTGGCCTCATTATACATTTCATATCTTGGATGGACGTAAATTATTCTTGATCCCTAAGGACTGCTTAAGAAGAATATATTTCACTATGAGCTTATATTTCTTCATGGAATATATATTTTTAATTGATTCAGAATATAGCTAATGATTTACTCTTCAACACTATTGCCCTGGAGAAGATGGCAGACTACTATAATTTTGAAGCTCTGCAGTTATTCTGAAGACATTCACCCACTGTTCTCTTCAGTAGGAAGTTTCAAAATTTCCACCACCGATGACAAAGGGAATAAAGGCCTTGAAAAAGTGGATGTGGAGAGGATGTTTCCACTAGTGGGAGAGTCTAGGATTAGAGGGCACAGCGTTAGAATAAAAGAATGTTCCTTTTGGAAGGAGATGAGGAGGAATTTCTTTAGTTAGCAGGTTCATTGCCACAGACAGCAGTGGAGGCCAAGTCATTGGGTATTTTTAAGGTGGAAATTGACAGGTTCTTGATTATTACGGGTCAGGGGTTATGGGGAGAATGGGGTTGAGAGAAAAAGATAGATCTGGCATGATTGAATGGTGAAGTAGACCCGATGGGCCAAATGGCCTAATTCTGCTCCTATCACTTATGAACTTATGACTATGACATATTTCCAAATCAGGATGGTGTGTGACATGAAGGAAAATGGGGAGGTGCCGATGCATTCATGCACAGAAAGCCTTTGTTATTATTGATAAAGGTTGCAGATTTGGGCAGTGGTGTGGACAGACAACTACCATGCCATATGTAGATGGCACGCATGCGTCCACTGTACACCTGTTGTGAAACAAATGAATATTCTCAAGTGGTGGATGGTGCTGGTGACGCACTCATCTAGCCAAGTGTTGCATCACAGTTCTGATGTGCGTTAATGATGGTGGATAGGATTTGGAGTGTCAGGGGATGAGGCACCCATCACAAGGTAGCCAGCCTCTGACCTACTTGTGTTGGCATGGTGTTGGTCCAGTTTTGATTTTGGTCATTGATAAACCCCAGGATCTTGTTAGTTGGAATAGTAATGGCAAAGATAACATTGTTGAATGTCACAGATAATTGGTTGGACTTTTTCTTGTTAGATTTGGTCCTTGTCTGGCATGTTTGTGCCACAAATGTTATTTGCCATTTGTCAGCCCATGCCTGAATGCATGCAGGTTCAGATGTTTTAATTGCTCGGGAGTTCCAAATGGAATTGAACATAGTGCAATGATCAGCCTTCATCCACACTTCTGACCCAAAAGATGGAAGGAAGGTCCATGATGAATTAGCCAAAAGTGGCTGGATCTAGGACACTGCTCTGATGAACTTTTGAAGAGGTGTCCTGAGGTGAGTTGATTGACTTCTTACAAACACAATCATCTTCCTTTGTATCAGGTATGACCTCAATCATTGGAATATTTCTTCCTTGATGTTCATTGATATCAGTTCTACCATTCTCCTTGATACCACATCCAATATTACTTTGACATTAAGAGCACTCACTCCCACATAACCCCTAAAATTGTACGCTGTGGTCCTCGCTTGGACCAGTGTCCTGAGAAGGTCTGATACGGAGAGGTTCAGGCTAAACCCAAACTGTAACTGATGAGTAGTTTACTGGTGAGAAAATCCCACATGTAGTACTGTTCATGTTATCTCCTTGACTTTGCCGATGATTGATTGTAAACTGATTGAGTAATCATTGGGCAAGTTGGGTTCACACTGATTTTTATGAACACGGCATATCTGTTCAATTTTCTATATTGCCTTGTCATTGCCAGTGTTGTAAATGTAGTGGAACTGTTTGTCTAAAGGCATGGCTAATCCTGGCCCAAAGGCCTTCCATAGTACTGCCAGAGAAACAGGAAACTGCAGATGCTGGAAATCTTTAGTAAAATACAAAGTGCTAGAGTAGACATAAAATGCTGGAGTAACTCAGCGGGTCAGGCAGCAACTCTGTAGAAAAGGAATAAGTGGTGTTTCAGATCAAGATCCTTCTTCAGACTCAGGACATCAAAACGTCATATTTTTCTTTTCTACAGAGATGCTGCTGGACACACTGAGTTACTCCTGCACTTTGTGTCTTTCTTCGGTATAAAGCAGCATCTGCAGTTCCTTCCTTCATAAATGCTGGAGTCATTCAGTGGGTTGGGCAGCATCTGTGCTGGTTGTGGATGGATGATATTTCAGGTTAGGACCCTCTTGAGTCCCATAGCCTTGGCAGTATCCATTGCTATCAGCCATGAGAAGGGAATCAAATTGCCTAGACACTGGCTTTGAGATGATAGAGAATCTCAGAAGGAAGCGGAGGCAGATTAACCACCCAGTACTTTTGAATGAATGTGGTTGTGAATTTTCCAGCCTTGTCATTACCATATATGTCTTGGGACCTGCCATCAGTCATTACCATATATGTCTTGGGACCTGCCATCAATGATGATGGAGATGATCATGCGGCCTCCTCTTCTTGATAGCTGTTTAATGGTCCTCTAAGATGATCATTTCCTGTGGCACATAGCCATCTATTGAATGCTTTATTTACTGGTTAGCATTCATATAGTACCACCTGGAAACTTCACAGGAACGAACCACAATTTTCATACAACTGATCTGACTCCTGATCAGTCCACTCCTAATGAGCCAGAGTTGATAGTCTGACTTCATACTGGGTACGTTTCTGTTGCTGAATGTCCATGATGTTTCATAGGTGGCCAGCTTTGAGCTGTTGGATTTGTAATGCATTTATTCCATTTGGTATCATTGTAATAACACAGAACATGATGGGAGTCGTCCTCTCCATGAAGATGAACTTCAACTCCACGAGAAAAGTATTGCGATCATTTTTATCAATACTGTTAAGGGCACATTCATCATCTACAAGTAACTGCTCATGACAAGGCCAATTGAACAACAGCAATTGTATCACATGCTGCTATTCTTAATTAATCTTCTGTTTCTCCAGTTTTTGTTTCCATATATATTCTCCTCCATATCATTGAAACACAAACCAATAACTGTAGTTGTCAACTGATTGTAGGACAAGAGTCATACAATGTGAACCTTTGGTCCAACTCTGCCATGCCGACCAAGATGTCCATCCACACTGTTACCAAGAGGATAAAGGATGTGAATAAAATTAAATTATTTGCTTCCTCTTGTTTTTAGTCAACTTTAAAAAAAATATTCATCACATGTATAATAAACTAGATAGAACTCTGTAGTCATTATCTTTCATGATTGTTTAGTATTGAAAGGTGGCGGAACTTACCTGCTCGCCTTTGGCTCCAGGTTCTCCTTTGTAGCCGATTTGTCCCAAATCTCCCTGAAATGGAGAAATAATGTTATAACCACATGCCGAGTTATCAAAAATAACAACGTTTTTTTATCCAGAGAATGGTGAATTTTTGGATCTCACTTGCCAAGAAGGCTCAGTTACTAATTATAGTCATGACAGAGAGTAATTCATTTTCAATATTTAGGAAATCAAGAGATTTGGGAGACTGCAGGAAAGTGGCACTGAGGTAAAATATCAGCCACAAACTTAACGAGTAGCTGGGCAGACATGAGCGTTGGCCCCCTCTTTCATTCACATTTCATCAAAACTGTCAACCCGCCTCTGTGTTAAACCAATTTTAAATCACTTGCAAAAAAAGTCGCTGAAACATTTGATTGTTTTATAGTAATTTTCCTAAAGGAGTGAATCTTCCTGGCGGTGGTCAGTGGTTCTTATGAGCAGCCCTGGCTGCAGCCATACAAACTGAGGTAAGTCCTGGATTTATGTGTACGTACTGTGCGTCTAGGTCTTACTGGCAGAAAACTGGCTAGATCTATCTGTTCACTCCACCACTGGATTCACTGTAAAGTCCAACAGGAGCATCCAGTCTTGTTTGGGATTCACTGAGGATTTATTTCTCAAACGATGCATCGATCAGACCGGAGACGATCTGAGACAACATTAATTTTACTGGGGACTCCAGGCTTCCAGATTGAGAGACTAAAAGGAAGTTATTTTATTTATGTATGTAATTTTTTTGCTTCACTTTAAAGTTTGAAATTATTTGAAGTACATTTATGTTTTTATTTGGTTTTGTTATCATTTTTTAATGTCACTATAATTTTTTTTAGATAAAGTATTTCAGTTTTAATTCAGGTCTGGATGGCAACTAGGCCTCAGTTTAATACACAGGCCCAGCTCCCTGGATGACCCTGACAAACTTTGAAGACAGAGCTTTGTCCCCTTTCAAATCCGTCAATATTTTCAAGATCTTTTAATGGCGTCTGTTATTCAGAGAAGGTTGAATGCCAGGCTTAACTATCAGGAATACTAGCAGGAATGATGGTGGAACAGCAATGACAGGAATTTCTGGGCATAATCCGGAAGATGCAGGATCATTTCATTCCAAAAAGGAAGAAAGATTCTAAGCGGAGTAGGAGGCAACCATGGCTGACAAGACAAGTTAGGAATAGAATAAAACTAAAAGAAAAGATGTATAACACAGCAAAGAGTAGCCGGAGCCAGAGGATTGGGAACATTTCATAGGACAACAGAAGGAAACAAAACGGGCAATATGGGCTGAAAAGATGAAGTACGAGGGGAAGCTGGTCAGGAATGTAAAGAAGGACAGTAAACGCTTCTTTAGATATGTTAAGGAAAAAAGAATAGCAAAGTCAAATGTGGGTCCCTTGAACGCAGACAAGTACTTTGGATCACTAAGGAAGACACAAACAATCTCCCAGAAGTACTGGAGGACAGAGGATCTAAGGGGGTCGAGGAACTGAAAGAAATAGTATTGGGTAGGCTAATGGGACCGAAGGAAGATAAATCCCCTGGGCCTGATGGTCTACATCCCAGGGTCCTCAGGGAGGTGGATCTAGAAATTGTGGATGCATTGGTGATCATTTTCAATAGATTCAGGATCAGTTCCTGTGGATTGGAGGTAAGCTAATGTTATCCCACTTTTCAAGAAAGTTGGATGCATACAACTTGTAAAAATGGAAATATGTTTTTACTGAATCTTTCCTATCTTGCTCACTGTTATTCAATGTTACTTATAAAGATTTAATTATTACTTTAAATATTTCGTTGGAAACCATATTTCGAGAGTGAACCTAGTGTGTTTTTAACCTCCTCTTTGTGGCTGGCTTGACCAGATCCTCCGCACGACAACCTTGTAGATCGGAGGCATTAACCCAATAATGAATCGTTGTGAATTAAACTATATTATTTTATCCTGAGGTTTATTGGCCAACTCCGCAGTATCGTCAATGGCAATTTGCAAAAGTGATTATCGTTAGCATGGGTCAATTTCAGTTAACGGCTGGGCACAGAATGCAAGGGTTACTTAAACAACGAGAATAAATGCAGAAAAAATAATTAAAGTAGTTTACACATAAATCATTTTCATTTTATGTTAAGTAAAAGTAGAGTTAATGTTAAAATCATATTGTTAATATAAATATTAAGTAAATCTCGTACCCTTTGACCTTTGATTCCAGGAGGTCCAGTGCTGCCTTGGGGACCATGAGACCCAAGAGGACCTGGAAATCCAGCGGGACCCCCAAGGCCTGGTGAACCCTGTACAATGGATAGAAGACAATTAAGTGTTGGTGCAATGAATCAACATGATTTAAAAAGTCACAACTTTCTTCACCGAGCAAGGGAAAAGGCCAGCCAGACAGATTGACTGTGAAGAGACGCTACAATTCAGAGAAAGGGACTCGTATGAATTCAATGAGTTGCAGGCACCAAGCAAGTGTTTTTTAATTGCTCCATAGGAGAGGGATTCTGCCTGTACTTAGAGTTACAGCATGGAGACCCAGTACACTGGCAGGCATCTGGGAAAAGGATGAGGCGGGGGCATCTGTCTCATGGTCAACTCTTCGTGGTGCTCAGACGTGGCAGTTCTGTCTAACTCCTGCTCTCCGCACCTGGACCTCCCGAGGGAATTCACCTCCATCATCCTGAACGCGGTCTACATCCCACCCCAGGCTGATGTCCGTCTAGCATTGGAGGAGCTGCACGCCGTGGTCAACAAGCACCAGACAACGTACCCCAAAGCCTTTTTCCATTTTCCTTTTTTCACCATAGCTGGGGACTTCAACAAAACCAACCTGAAAAAATCACTCCCAAACTACCACCAACATGTCGCCTGCAGCTCCAGAGGATTAAACACCCTTGACCACGGTATACGACCATCAAGGATGCCTATTGCTCTATCCCCCGCCCTCAGTTTGGGAAATCCGGCCATTCAGCGGTGCTGCTTCTTCCTGCATACAGGCAGTAACTGAAGAGCGCACCCCAAGGTGTGGACTGCACAGGGCTGGTCTGGGGAGGCAGAGGAACTGGACAATGTTCAAGGACTCAGCAACAGACCTCAATGAATACGCCACAGTCATTACAGACCATGAACGGGAGCATGAAAATGGAAACATCCAGGTTCAGCTTCTACCTTAGTCAGGCTATTAAACACTACAACCTCAAATAAGCTCTGAACTACAACAGACTTATTATTATTATTATTATTATTATTATTATTATTATTATTATTATTATTATTGCACTATTATTGTTTGTTTTTTGAGTGTGTGTGTATGAGTGTGTGTATGTGTGTGTTATTATGTGTATTTGCACTATTATTGTTTGTTTTTTGAGTGTGTGTGTATGAGTGTGTGTATGTGTGTGTATACACACACACACACACACACACACATATTTGTGTGCGTATGTGTACTTGAGAGCATGTGAACACTGAACTTTATTTTTGACTCTCGTTTATTATATTGTTTAGTGTACAATGTTTACATATTCTGTTGTGCTGCAGCAAGTAGGAATATAATTGCTCTATCTGGGACATATGACAATAAAACACTCTTGTCTCTTGATCCTTGACCCTTGGGCAGACCAAGTCCATGCTGACTATCGATCAACAATTCACTTTCGTTCTATCTTATCCCACTTTCTATTCCATTCCACACCCACCAGGGGCAATTTCACAGAAACCCATGCAGTCACAGGGAGAAAAGGCGAACTCCACACAGACAGCACCCAGGGTCAGGATCACAATCTGGTCTTTGGCACTGCGATTCAGCAGCTTTACCAGCTCCACCATTGTGCTGCTTAATTGTTGGGCAGTTCTTTTTTTTCCCCCAGAAGATTATTGTGGCTGCAAAGAGTGGTCAAGTTGTCATGGATATGTGGTAGACAAAGGCCAACTGGTCTATTTATGTTTGTCGCATGTCACGTCTCTCTGTATGATAAAAAATTAGGGCAATTGAGGAACACCGCCTGCTACAGAGATGATGCCGCATCCAATATCAGTAGACCCTTTTAAGGTAATTCTCCACGGATGAAACTGAGTGGTACAGCTAATAAAGCCACCACTGCTTCACAACTCCAATTACCCGGGTTGAGTCCTAACCTCAGGTACTGTCCATGTGGCAGCTCACACATACTCCCTCCAAACTGTGATTTCCACCCACATTAACCAAAAGTTTATCTCTTTCGGTAGGTGAATTTTTCACTGTGCTTATAAGGGGTTGAATCTGGGGGAGTTAACAAGAATGTGGAGAGAAAAGGTTATGCAGAGAACTAATGAGGAATGGGATAGCTCTGTGAGCCAGCATGGTAATCCAAATAGTATTTTTCTATGTTGAAAGGAAAGAGGGAAATATGGATTTGGCATGAATTCACAAACAAAACACTATGGATTCTGGAACTCCTCACACTGGACACACCCAGAGTTAATATAACCTTAATTTCTATAATTTCCTTCTGAAAAACATAAAAATCACTCAAAAGGTAGTGTTGTCGTGGATAGTGATAGCAAGGAAGGTCGTCCAAGACTAAAACAGGATATCGATCGGCAAGTAGGACTGAGGAATAGCAGGTGGAATTTAATCTGATAAGTGCGAAGATGATAAGTTTTGCAAAGTCAAATAGTAAGTACGACATATGCAGTAAATAGCATGGATGTTGGTGAACAGAGAAACCTAGGGATCCAAGTCTTTAGTTCCCTCAAAAAATAGTAATGCAAATGGACATGGCAGTGAAGGTGGTACCTGGCATGCTTGCCTTCATATATTAGAACACTGAACACAAGAGTTGAGACGTCGTGTTACAGCTTTACAACTTTTCAGAGTGTTCTTTTTGTTTTTTGTTTTTTTGTTAAGTATTTTTATTATAGAAACATAATAATAACAAAGTACATTATTTTGCATTGCTGAAAATACATGATATTAATGATATATTCATACTCTTAATAATATTTGTATTATCATTGATTTTAAAATTTAAGACTATATATTTTATATAATTGAAAATACATAATATTAATGATAAATTCATACTGTTAGTAATATTTGTATTATCGTTAATTTTAAAATTTAAGACTATGTATTTTATACAATTGAAAATACATAATACTAATAATACCTTCATGATATTAATGATATATTCATACTATTAATAATATTTGTATTATCATTGATTTTAAAATTTAAGACTATATATTTTATATATTTGAAAATACATGATATTAATAATACCTTCATGATATTAGTACTGTTTATATTCTTATTAGTATTAAAAAATTAAGATTATATGTTTCTATACATTTTTCAAAATTTTTTTTAAAGGTAGGAAAAGATACAGAAAAAGAGTGTAAGAAGTAAGATGGTGAATGGAGTATTAATCATTAATCCGTCCTTGGAGATATAGTCAGAGTGTTCTGTACAGCTCTAGTCACCTCACTTCAGAAAGGATGTAATTGTGTCGGAGAGAGTAGTGGGGACATTCACCAGGATGGTGCCTGGTTCTAAGGACTTTAGATAAGGTGAGTTTATTTTCCCACCAATATTGAGATTGGATAAGGTGAGTTTATTTTCCCTGGAGCAAAGGACACTGGGGGGAGACTGGAGAGAAAAATATAAGATGATGAGAGGCAGAGACAGAGTACATACCATATTAAAGATCTTTTTTCCCCATGATAGGGGGGGATCAAAAACATGAGTCATGAGTTTTAAGTGAGAGGAAGGAGATTTAAAGGTAGTGTTATTGACAAGTTTTCAAAGACAAAGAGTACTTGATATCTGGACTGTGCTGCCAAAGAATGTGGTGCAATCAGATACAATGATTGTGTTTGCGTCAGTCAGTCAGATCTGAAATAAGCAAGGCATAGAAGGATACCAACCCAAAATGGACAAACGTGCAAAAAGGTTGGCATGGACATGCTGGACTGAAGGGTCCAGAAGGGGATTTCAAAACATGGACATATAAAGTTAACATGGTAAGGAACCAGGACATGAAACGATCAGTCTGAAGAAGGGTCTCGACCTAAAACGTCACCCATTCCTTCTCTTCAGAGATGCTGCCTGTCCCATGAGTTACTCCAGCATTTTGTGTCTACCTTCAATTTAAACTAGCATCTGCAGTTCTTTCCTACACAGGTGACCATTACACATAGAGATGGGATATTCATAGGTACTGGTACTTCTCATGACATGGAAAGTGGTAATTTGGTCCATGGAACATGCTAGCTTTCACTATAACTCGATTACTGCCAATCCTTATTTATGTTTCAGAAATCTATAGTCTCCCTCACTCCCACGGATTCTTCTCTGATTCTCCTGCCATTCAACATACTTGGGGGTAATATGCGGTAACTAGTCAACTTAGTAACCAGGTTTTAGGCCTGGCAGGTTCATAAACTTGTGGAAATCTAATCAATCCATGTGGGAAATCAGTGGAGAACCTCTATTTGCCCAAAACCTTTGTCACATGCATTATGTACAGCCTTTGAGTGGGTCTACTGAAATATTGTTATATTTTCACTGATATAATTCCTCAGTGATAAAGGTAAACTAGGTGAATGGAATAATGACTGGATTGAATGCTTTCAGAACTAACAATGTGAATTTTGAAATAAAAAGAGAAAATATTTCTGTGGATTGTGGGAAAACAGATGGATCATGGGAAAGCAGATGAGATTAGCTTATTTCGGCACCATGTTTGGCATAGACATTGTAGATGAAGGACCTGTTCCCATGCTGTAGTTTTCTATGTATAGGAAGGAGCTGCAGATGCTGGTTTACACAAAAAGCTGGAGTAACTCAGCAGGTCAAGCAGTGTCTCTGAAGAAAAGGGATAGGTGACGTTTCGGGGAGAGAACTTTCTTAAAACTGAGAGTCAGGGGAGAGGAAACCGAGAGATTTCAGAAAAAGGGTCTCGACTCAAAATGTCACCTATTCCTTTTCTCCAGAGATGATGCCTGACCGTCTGAGTTTCTCCAGTTTATTGTGTCTATCTGCAATTATCTATGCCCTATGTAGTTCTATATTGACCACCAGGTGGCACCAGCAATGGTTGCCTCGCCAACAGTCTGTCTGTCCCTTCCTGCTTTGTTGTTTTTTAGTATGTGTTAAATGTATGTTTTTAGTGTTCTTTAGCATGTTTTTTGTGTGAGGTTGGGGGGGGGGGGGGTGGGGGAGCTGGCGGCTTTTTCTGGAGACCGATTCCGGGAGCTGCGGGACTTACCATCGCGGAGCTCATGATCCCTTTGACGGGATCGATCTCGAAACTCCAAACATGGGAGCCTGTGGACTTTAACATCATGGGGCTCACGGTCTCTAGTTAGAGACCGACTGGGAGCTCCAAGCTGCAGGAGCTTCGGCCGCCGGTTGCGGGAGCTTCGATCGCCCCGAAAGATGGTTTGACGGCCCCAAGAGTAAAGATGAAGAAGTATGGACTTTATTGCCTTCCATCACAGTGAAGAATGTGGGGAATCCACTGTGGTGGATGTTTATGTTAACTTTTATGTAGTTGTGTGTCTTGTTGCATTTTTGTGAGTATGGCTGTATGGCAATTCGCATATCACTATACCTTAATTGGTACACGTGACAATAAAATACCTTTGAAACCTTTGATATTGGAAATACTCAGCCCATCAGGCAGCAGCTGCATAAAGAGAACATTAACTTTCCATGTCAAGTGCAGTCTGTTATCTCTGACAGAAGGTCTTCAACTTCAAACATTGTTTCTCTTTCAACGGGTGCTGCCTGACCTGTTGATTGTTCCAATCATTTATGTTCACATATCAGATTTCTAGCATCGTTTTTCAACGTAAATATATTCTTAGTTCAGAATTATTACCAGATGGCATTAGAAAATGTCATCATCCATAGAAAAGTGAGTCACGGCGTTAATTGGCCTCTTTTACATTCTTGAAGTCCACAGTTGGGAATCCATTAAAGATTTGATTGCATTGCTGCTGGGAGTGAGTGAGGGTTGGTTACAGGAAATGTAATGGAAAGAGCCTGTGTGGGTGGTGGGCTCCATCCAGTGAGGCTGCGGGAAGACAGGAGATCTGCATCCATGCTTCCGGAATGTTATCAGCCTACTTCTTAATCAGAAAGACATTTTGGGATTAACCATCCAGATTTCATTTGGCTCTATTCCTGAGCATTTTAAACGTTTATTTCAATAGAGCTCTCTGGACATCAAATCCACATCAGAAGTAAATTCATTCCAGCTCTGTGTAGACAACTAGGTCATAACTTATATGTAAACATTTATCTTATTTGGATGTGATTTGCTCCGTGGGGAATTTAGAATCTAATCCAGTGAATACAATTAAAAAGAAAACTTCTCTCCACCCCATTAAATACCATAGTTGCTCCAAACTATACCAATCTAATCTTTTTCTAAAAATAAAAAGGAAGGGGGAGGTGATTGAGAGAAACAAAATTCTTCATGTAGGAAAGTCGAGTTCCCGATAAATCTTGTAGACTTTGTTTGCTGCTCCCTTAGACATCATCAAATCCTGTCCAACTCCTCGGCTTCATCCAGGAGATGTAATATGGTCTCAAAAAATGACTTTATTGCACATGGATTAGGCTTGTGATTTGATTGCACGTGGACCAGAATTTGATATTGTCCACTTAGACAATAGATCACATATAATCGTTCATTTCAACATCAGTAAGACACATGTAACCCTTGTGGGGGGTATGTAACCGATGAGGGGGGGGGGAGCGAGGGGGGGGGGGGGTGAGGGAGAGAGGGGGGAGAGGGAGGGAAGGGGGGAGGGGGAAGGTGGGGAGGGGGGAGGGGGGATTGGTTGCATCCCTAGAAAATGGTCTATATAGTGATCTTCTTAAGATAAATCATTTGTGCATGGATCAAGAAATGTGAATTTACAAGATCAATTTTGTGGTGATTTAATGAATCAACACAAACACTGCAAGAGTGAACTTTACTTCACATCTCAAATTTCTGGGCCGTTATTTGTAATTTCCATGAGGGTGACCTTTCGTAACCCAAGTAGTCATAACATGGGGCATGTCTACATTTTTTCAGAGTGGTCTTTCGGTGCTGTGAGTGTTCCACTGATCACATATACATTTGTAAAGAGCTTATTTTTACGCTGAACTTATTAACAAAGGAGAATGCTGGGCCAGAAGAACTGCCTAGCTTGCTTTTACTACTCCAAAAATAGCTAATCATATGAATTCCCTGGAGATCTTTCAATAAACACATTCCTTACTGTTTGAAACTTGTTTAAAGATGGTAATAAATAGTTTTTTATACAGGATCATTCGGCAGTTTGTAATTCGGTCTATTGTGGGCATTCTTTCTAAAGTGTGCAATTTTTGAGCAACGTGTTAACTTTTTCAAGGGCAATGAAGATGTGAATAGTTTCAAATATTTTTATCCAAGAAGAAACACCAAGGAAAGAAAAGAAAGGAAAAGGAAATGTTTGTGGACTTGAATGGAAATGTATATCTAAAATGTCATGATTACAGTATAATGACAGGAATAAAATAAATAATGAGGAAATAAATTGTTTAAAAAATTGGTGTGCCTCAAAAATATTTTACTTTAATTAGCTACAAATCAACTTCGTCAATTCATTATGAAATAAGTTGGCTTCTTAATCAAGGCCTAATGTTGGCAAAGAATGTTTATTTCTAAAGCAAACTCACCAATGGACCTTTTGCACCGAAAGTTCCATCAAGCCCAGGTGGCCCCTGGAAACAAAGCGAAAGGCAGATTAAAGATGCACTTTAGCGGAATTTTTTCATTGAATCGAAGCCCTGAGATTAAGATGATTTCCACAACTTACGATGGTGCCTGTCGGTCCAGTTGTACCCTGACGGCCAGATGTACCTCGTTGTCCCTGGGGTCCTTCAGGCCCACGAACACCTGTTGGGCCAGGTCCACCCTAGGAACAAGTGCAATAGAAAATCAATTAAGTTCTCAGTCTTGCCAGGTGTATTTAATTATTCACTTTTTAAAATTATTCGCCCACTGAAATATTCACTGGCATGCAAAGATGAATTAATATTCACTCGTTTCCAAATACATCAAATGCCAGCAAGAAGTGGGATGGATCAAACCTTGAGCAGGTAGAGGTAACTTACAATAGTTGATAAACCAATACATGTTAATAACCCATAATTAGTAAATTAAACACAATTTATTTCAATTAAGGGTACTTCAACAATGACAATTGCCATTCTATAGTGCCATTAATGAGTTAAACTGTTCACATGAACAATATCAATTAAATATTGATGCCAAGCTTTGAGGGGATATTGGGCCAATTTTTCCTCAAACTGACCCAGTTTTCACACCTAACCTCCAAACCTCTATTTCAATGGCCACTCTTACTAACTGTGGCACTCATAGGATGGGCCATGCAAGAGGCTTCACGTGTACAGTAAAAAATATATTCAGCTAAACATACATTTAACATTAGAAATTAATTTAGAACATAAATTATAGAAAATGTTTTAAAAAACACTCAAATAGCTTTTTCATTAGGTCAGTGATTTCAGCCAAATGATTGAAAAATGCATCTGGACCCAGAGCCAGTGCGATTGGGAACCACCTCTGGACTGGGTGACAAGACCAGCATCAGTGCAGGAGGTCAGCTCACCTACATCTGACGTCCATCACAACTGTACTGCACCATGCAAACATGCATGTCAAAGACTTGCTGGACATCAAGGGTAGAGATTGCCCATGGAACCACCACCCAGGCTGCAGCTCAATCCAACCAGGAGGATTGAGGTTTGGTCAAAGAGTCACTTAAAGAGGCGAGGAGATGGAAGGAGTGGAGCTTTCAGAGCTGAGATCACACAGCCAAAGGTTCATAAAAGAAGAAGGGCTGAAACATAGAAACATAGAAAATAGATGTTGGAGTAGGGCATTCGGCCCTTTGAGCCTGCATCCCTATTCAATATGCCAGAGACCTGGGTTCGATCCTGACTGCTGGTGCTGTCTGTATTGAGTTTGTACATTCACCCTGTGACCGCATGGGTTTTCTCCGGGTGCTCCAGTTTCCTTTCTCATCCCACAAGCGTACAGGTTTGTAGGTTAATTGGCTTCAGTAAAATTGTAAATTGTCCCTAGTGTGTCAGATAGTGTTTGTGTACGGAGTGATCGCTAGTCAATGGGCCAAAGGGCCTGTTTCTGTGCTGTATCTCTAAAGTCCAAAGTAAAGTCTAAAGGGCCTGTCCCACTTGGGCGTCATTTGCGCGTCATTTACTCAACAGCATTTACGCGTCATGATGAACGACGCGCGCTTCATGATGCGCACGTGATGCGCGCATGGTGCGTGGTGACGTAGGCAGTGACGCACGGTCGCGTGCAGTGCCCCAGGAATTTGGGATGAACAAAATCTTTGCGCGCCACGCCCAAGACGCCCCAGTGGGACAGGCTCCTAAAGGTCTGGCAGCATTTCGAGAGAACATGGATAGGTGACGCTTCAGGCTGAGATCATTCTAAAGTCTGGTTCTCGAACTATCTCCTACCCATGATCTCCAAAGATACTTCCTGAACAACTGACTTACTCCAGCACTCTGTGTCCTTTTGTGTATTAACCAGCATATGCAGTTCTTTATTTCTATGGTATTAAAATAGTTGAATCCAGTCAAAATGAGAAATTCAGTAGCAGGTGAGCTGAGGCAGATGAAGGCTTACGTAGTATACAGCTAAGAATGTGTCAAATTAATCTTTCTTGTCTTTGGGATAAAGGTTTATCCTCTATTTGAAATATGTGGCATTCAGAGGGTCAAATCCATTCCAGATCCAGCATAAGCTCCCCCACTCCCTGGCTTTGTTACATAATCCATCAAGACTTCATGTTCAATTAAACAGGAAGGAGAGGTGACTGGAGGACTGGAACTGGACTTAGTGCAACAGGAAGACACCGAGAGAACAAGGCCCAGTATAAGTAAATAGCACAGGGATATATAGGTGCAAAGGCAAAATTTGGACCAAATGTATAATTGCCATCCCAGCCAACAATGGGACCTTCAACCTATCCTGTCTCCTGCCAGGATTCCAGCATGTTGCAGCTCAACCATGCTTGGCAGTTAAAATCCCATCAGAGTGTGAATGATACTCTCTAACCTACTCACTCACAAGTTTAAATGGAGCCCCTATTTACCTTTGACAAGCAATGCCAATGCTGTTGGAAACTTAGGAATTAAAATGCATAACATGGAAAAGCAACAGGAATATTCTGTCTATAAGTACAATCACACAGCCGCCCCATTCCTGCTGCTCAGTCAGTTAAAATTAGATCTGATCTTCTCTTATAACCTTGACAATATTATTGCAAAGAAAATTTTCACTAAAAACATGTTTTCTTCCATGCGAGTCAAACAGACTTGGACTCTTTTCTTTTAGCAGATTTTTGATAATAAATTGTATTGCAATTTGATACACATTCATTTCAACTGTGCACTGACAAGAAACTGACAGCATAGGTTTGGCACGGCAAAGTCCAGGGCTGGGCTGTGTTAAAGCAATTTAGCTTCTTGGATGGATCATTCCATGTTCTTTGGACTTGAGCGGAATATAGTGAAAGGTTTTAAATGTGCCAAAGGGGATGGTTGAACGACGAGCTGCCAAAGTTTTTAATTTCTGAATGCGAGATTTAATTTCTGAATCCAGGATGCGAAGCAGATCTGTGCACATGCATACAGCTGTCTCTTCTGTCAGGCAAAATACAATGCACACTCCATATTAACGGGACTCCCATTTCTATAGTGTGCAACAAAGGAGTGCAGGAATATGAGGAGATCATTCAGACCTTGAACTGTTGCTGCAATCGATGGGGTCATGGCAGATCTGCAGTCACTTTAGCTCATGTGTCTACAGCTCTATGCATTTGATGTCTCATGGAGAAACAAGAATCTAGCAACATCATGTTAAAAATAAGAAATTAATCCATATCAATTAATTGCAGTTTTAGAAGGTAGATACATAAGAAAGAGTTTATTTAAACAACAGGATTTACTGGGTTCAAATTGCACATTTCAAGCATTCATATGAAGTGGCCCACAGTATATTCAAGTTGGAGGTTATGTGCATATGTTGGGTGTTGCCAACATAACATTATCACTACAATTTGCCATACTTTTCAGTATCAATTTTTTGATTGAACTTAAGACAGAGTCATTAACTACTTTCCAGTTATGTTTTTTTTTAATGATCTTGTCACTGCCAGCAAGCCCAACATTTATTCCGCATGCTTAAGATACGAGAAGGTAGTGTTGAGCCTTCTGGTGAAGGTACTTCCACAAGAATGTTGGGCAGGGAGATTCAGGATTTAGGATCAGTGATGAAAAAGGGCTGGCAGTCTCTTTCCAGCCCTATCTTCATTAGGTGTTGATCATTCAAACTATTAATACCACATTTGTTGACTGAAAGGCACTGGTTGCCACCAAGCATGTGTCAAATATCCTGGTATAGGAGAATGATCAGGAGACCAGATCAAGGTAGAGCTGCTGCTTCATATTGCCAGAGACTCGGGTTCAATCCTAATCTTTGGTGCTGTCTGTGTGGAGTTTGCACGTTCTCCCTGTGGCTGTGTGGGTTTCCTCTGTCTGCTCTGGTTTCCTCCCACATCCCAAAGACTTGCGGGTTTGTAGATTAATCAACTCTTTGAATTGCCCCCAATGTGTAAAGAGTGGGTGTAAAAATTAGGTAACTATTGGTCAGCATGGACTCAATGGGCCGAAGGGTCTGTTTCAATGTTGTATCTAAAACTAAAATCTAAAACAATGCAGCAGCCAATGAACTCTAATTCTTGCCTTCTGAAGCAGTCTGGGACACAGATGTCTGTTTAAAGACAGCCAAACATTTCATAAGGTAACATCCATCTCATGACATGTACTTTACTTCTCTTTAAATGCATGTAATTGGCCTTAATCTAATTTGTTTTGTTAATTCACATATTGGCTTTAATACTAAATGTAGTTTATTTGAAGACTTAGCACAATCACTCAAATTCTTGAGGTAAACTGTGATAAACCTTGCATTCTTCAAGAATGACATAAACAATTTTATGGTTGATTTCGAACTGCCACTTGCCACCTCTAGATGCGATCATAGCCAGACTATTTCTGGTTAATTTTCTCCCGTGTCTGACTGTGTAAATGAACCTTACAAAGATTTGTAAGTGGCAGCTTAAATTCAATCGTAAAATTATTTACTGTATGCCTTTCTTGAAGAATGCAAGGTCTTGCTTAATTTACCACAAGAATTTGAGTGATGAGGTGTTAGCTTGGTATCATTAGCATACCATAGGCACGATTCAATGGAATATAATAGTACAATTTTTTTTAATTCTTACCAAACTCAAAAATTAAAATCATGAGTAAAACTGTTTCAATATATAACCTAGTTTTCATAACTGCAAATAAATTCAACCAGGTCAGCTCACACTTAATAGCCACTGTTCAAACCAGTAACAACAGCTGGATGACTAGAGTGGTACGTTATTGAGAATTAACCTTTATTAAGACGATCCTCAATTAAACACTTCATATCCAAGATGCATCATTTCATTGAAACATACCTAAACAAATGAGGAATTTACATACTTTTTTTTTGTCCATCACAGAATTCAATTTTGTTCCACACTAATTGTCATTAGTTGCTTTGGTCTGAAAGTCAAAGATTTCATCCTTCTAACAAGCATCTCACTGATGCTTTTTCCGCATGCCTAATGTCCTGAGGGTACTGACTCATGATGGGATATGGTTCCACAAGCAGCAACTTTCCATTACTATACACATCCAGGAGGATTGAACTTAATCAGTAACAGGCTGCTTGATTTTCCCATTTAATGTGGATAATCCCAGTGCTTCTCAGTGTCGTTCAGCAAGCTCAGCAAAGGCAAGGGATAGACCTGGAACATTCATGGCCTGCATTACTCACTGATGCCAAACAGTAGGGTAGTCGGCCCTACTACCCGCTGCGGGAATTCACTTCGGCTATCCTCACTGCTGTCTACATCCCACCCATGTGGATGTGGAGCTTGCATTGGAGATACTATACAGCGGTATCAATGAAGTACACCAAGGTCTTGTTCATCATAGCTTCAACCAGGCCAACCTCAAGTGTATGCTACCAAAATACTACCAAATATGGCTCCTGTCCAGCAAAGCCCCAAAGGACATCTACCATCATGAAGTACTTCGAGAGGCTGATCGTGGTGCACATCAATTGCAGGCTCTCAGGCTGCCTTGATCCACTGCAGTTTGCCTACTGCCACAACAGGCCCACAGCAGACCCATCTCTCTGACTCTACAATCATCTCTGGAACCTCCAGTTAACAAAGACACTTATTTAAGATTCCTATTTATTGATTATAGCTCTGCCTTCAACACCATAATTCCAACCAAACTCAATTCCAAACTCCTGCACCTAGATCTATGTATCTCCCTCTGCAAATGAAACCTTGACTTCTTGACCCACATCCACAGCTAGTGAGGAGAGTGGACAAAACACCCCTCATCATAATTCTCAAAATAATGCCCCACAAGGACACATTCTCAGCCTCTACTCACATTCCATCATGAATGTGCAGCCAAAATCTGCTCTAACTTCATTTACAAGTTTGTAGGTAACACCAGCGTAGTGGGTTGGATTTCAAATTACAATGAGACAGAGTACAGTGTGGAGATCGAGAGATAAGTGGCTCAGTGTCCAGATGCCAACCTCTTCTATGATGTCAGCAAAAGAAAGAAGCTAGTCATTAACTTCAGGATGTGGAGTGGAATAAATGCCCCAGTCCGCATCAGTTGTGTTAAAGTGGAGATGGTCCAAAGCTTAAAGTTCCTAGCTGTAAGTATCGCCAACAATTTGTCCTGGTCCAAATAGATTGATGCTACAGCCATCAAAGTACACCAATGTCACTATTTCCTCTGAATAGTAAGGACACTCAGCATGTCTCCAACGACTCTAAACAATTTCTACAGATGCACCTTCGAAATCAACCTGTCTGGATGCATCACAGCCTGCAAGATTGCAATAAATCACAGAGAGTTATGAATACTGTCAGTCTATCACACAAACCAGTCTGCCCCCCCCCCCCCCCCCCCCCCCCCCCCCCCCCCATCTACTCTACATGCTGCCTCGGGAAAGCAGCCAACACAATCAATAACCATTCACACTCCAGTCATTCCCACTTCTCCTCTCTTCCATCGGGCAGAAGATACAGAAGCTTGAAAGCATGTATCAACAAATTCAAGAACAGCTTCTCCCCTGCTGTTATCACTCTCTTGAATGGACTTTGCAGATGCTTATTGTACTGCTAATCCTAATATGAATTCCCAACTTTCCAATCTATCCCATTGTGGCCTTTGCACTTTTTATTATCTGCACTTTGTCAGTAACTTTAATTCTACAGTCTGTTTCTTTTCTCCTTTCTAGTACCTGATGTGCTCATGTATGGTATGAATTGCTGGATCCACAACTTTTTTCACTGAATGCCAGCACATGTGACGATAATAAACCAATACTAACATTTTCATTCAGTCATATATGTTAATCCTGTATATACATCACCACACACATGCTGTACTCTGCTTCCAAAATATGCATACACTAAATTGTATACAATAGTCCAGATACATTCTCATCTGGACTCTCTACAATTGAAACAAGACATTTCACACTGACGCTCAAATCCTCTTGTAATAAGAGGTCAGCAGATGATTTGCCTTACTAATCGCTTGCTGGACCTTCATGCTGCCTTTCAGGGAACTGTCTACCAGGTCATATAAGTTCATTTGAACACCAACAACTTTCATTGTTTGTCCATCTGGAAAATATTCCATCTTTCTGCTTTTGCCACCAAAGTGGACACTATCACATTTTTCCACACTACATTCAAACTATCATGCTTTTCCCCTTTCACTGAGTCTGTCCAATGCATTTTGAAACATTCCTGCCACCTCTTCACAGGCCACACTGTCAACCAACGTTTTATTATGGGCAAACTTGCATCTATTGCACAAGATCCCCTCATTCAAATCATCCCACTGGTCTCAGCGTCTCAATCCTAAAATAATATATTTATTCCAGCTCTGTTTTTATCCATTAACTAATCTTCAAACCATTCCTGTATGTCATTTCAAATATCATGAGTACAGTATATCATAGGTCTTCCAAGAGACCAAATAGGTTATTTTGGTTAGTTTAGTTTATTGTCACGTGTACCGAGGCACATAAACAAAATCAGCAAATTGCCCATTATCTATTTGATGATTTTCAATCCCCCAATAAATTAAATAGATTTATCAAAATGATTTCACCTTAAGACAACAATGTAACTCTTCCCAATTCTATTATTACTTCCCAATCCTGGGTTTACTTCCAACAAGAAATATGTGTCTGATGGAAATGATGGTAGACATGTAACCATTACCAACCCTCATCCCCATTGACAATAGATCAAGGCATGTGCCTGGTAGTTCAAGAGTTCAAGAGAGTTTATTGTCATGTGTCCCTGATAGGACAATGAAATTCTTGCTTTGCTTTAGCACACCAGAACATACTAGGCACAAATACAGAACAGATCAGTGTGTCTATATACCATTGCATAAATATATGCACACATGAATAAATAAACTGATAAAGTGCAAATAAACAGATCATGGGCAATTAATGTTCAGAGTTTTGTCCGAGCCGGGTTTAATAGCCTGATGGCTGTGGGGAAACAGCTATTCCTGAACCTGGTCGTTGCAGTCTTCAGGCTCCTGTACCTTCTACCTGAAGGTAGTGGGGAGATGAGTGTATGTCCCGGATGGTGTGGGTCCTTGATGATGCTGCCAGCCTTTTTGAGGCAGCGACTGTGATAGATTCCCTCGATGGATGAGAGGTCAGAGCCAATGATGGACTGGGCAGTGTTTACTACTTTTTGTAGTCTTTTCCGTTCCAGGGCACTCAAGTTTCTGAACCAAGCCACGATGCAACCAGTCAGCATGCTCTCTACTGTGCACCTGTAGAAGTTAGAGAGAGTCCTCCTTGATATAATGACTCTCTGTAATCTTCTCAGGAAGTAGAGGCGCTTATGTGCCTTCTTTATGATTGCATCAGTGTTCTCTGACCAGGAAAGATCTTCAAAGATATGCACTCCCAAGAATTTGAAGCTCTTGACCCTTTCCACCATCAACCCGTTGATATAAACAGGACTGTTGGTCCCCATCCTCCCCCTTCCAAAGTCCACAATCAGTTACGTGGTTTTGCTGGTGTTGAGGGCCAGGTTATTGTGCAGGCACCATTTGGTCAGTCGTCGTTCTCTCTTCTGTACTCTGACTCGTCCCCATCAGTGATACGTCCCACAACAGTGGTGTCGTCACAAACTTGATGATGGGGTTCGCACTATGACTGGCTACGCAGTCATGAGTATAGAGTGAGTACAGCAGGGGGCTAAGCACGCAGCCTTGAGGTGCTCCCGTGCTGATTGTTATCGAGGCTGACACATTTCCACCAATACAAACTGACTGTGGTCTGTGAATGAGGAAGTCGAGGATCCAATTGCAGAGGGATGCGCAGAGACCCAGTTCTGTGAGTTTGGTAACCAGCTTGGAGAGGATGATTGTATTAATTGCCGAGCTGTAATTAATGAGTTGAGATTCAGGGTCAAATAAAGGAGAGCTGCTGGAGGAACCCAGCAGGTCATTCATGGAGACAAATGGACTGTTGACATTTCATGAGTACTGTTCCATTTTACAATTCCACTGAGATCCCGGACAGTGATTTCCCCCCTAATAAAGATACAGTGCCAGAAACAACACACAACACACACTGTTGTATGCATTAGAAAACAAGGCAATTTAAAAAGGAATAAACAATAAAGTGCTTCTTCCATGATCTACTGCAATCCTTCTGGAGTATTGCTTTGAGAGACGTGGAATTTGTTGCAAATTTAGTTGCTACAGATTTCTTCATGAACTTATTATTTTAATTGCCGGCTGGAAACCATCTCGAGCAGTGGAGCATACTGCTCAACTTTCCCACTAAATGAGCCAGCTTTGCCTGTATTTTCCACTCGGTCTTAGTGTTAATGATTTCACAGAACAAGCATGCATATCTGCCTTGTTGAGGAGGCTGAAGTCAGAATTGCATTGACAGCTGTTCACCCAAAGGAAAAGTTAGTGCCAAGCCGTGAGGTTTATGACGCTGTAGTTTTCATTCGTCAGATCTCAAGGGAATTGTACTCTTGGACTGTGCCAGAACAGCTAATGTTTTCCTTCACTTCATGGACTATAATTATTTAATTTTGTCTGATTCTTCATATGTTTCAAACAGCTATTAAAATTTGACAAAAATTCAGAATATTTAAATGGCTCTAATTATTCAGCTCCATGGAAAGGCTCACCATTAAAACAATGCTTTAAGTATTGAGATACTGTAACAGAATAAAAGGGAATCAATTCATTTTGAGCAGTTAAACAACACGCTGATTTTTTTTCTCTCTTCAATGGTTCTGTTAATAGTCAAATATTGGTTTATATTTGGTAAGCAGCAGTGTTGGAAATGTATAGTGTCCATCCTGGTTTTAAATCAAAGACTGGTCAGCTAAATAAAATCTGAAGGGTCTCAACCTGAAACATCATCTATCCATGTTCTCCAGATATGCTGCCTGACCCACTGAATTACTACAGCACTTTATGTTCGTCTGTGTAAACCAGCACCTGCAGTTCCTTGTTTCTACAAAATAAAATCTTGTTTGCTTGTGATTAAAACCATGAGAAGAATTTCTAGAATAAAGGCAAAGTTTGCAAAGAAAGCATCTATCAGCCAGGGAGCATTAGCAGATAATCACACTCCCCGAGAATGGGCTGTGAGACTTGAAGCAGGCTTTCTCTTCTAGAGGGCAGCAGAGAACTTGTTGCATTTCCCTGGCAGTGCAGTGATCATTTGGTTTAGTTGACATCAACACTGCTGGGGTTGCAGACAGTGAGGAAGACTGCCAAAGTACCCAGCGGGATATAGATCAACTACAGAAGTGGGCGGAGAAATGGCAGATGGAGTTTAATCCAAGCAAGTGTCAGGAGTTTGATTTTGGGAGGTTGAATGGAAGGAGAAGGTATACAGTTTATGGTAAGGCCCTGACTAAATGTTGTTGCCAATGTTGAGGTATTTTGGTATCTGTCCATAGCTCCATGAAAGAATCAACACCAGTAGATCGAGTGGTAAAGGCATACATTAAGCTCGCCTTCATTGGTTTAGAGCATTGAGTATAAGAATCAGGAAGTCAAAATGCTTCTCTACAAGTGTTGGAAAGAACTGCAGATGCTGGTTTAAATCAAAAGTAGACATAAAATGCTGGAGTAACAGCGGGACAGGAAGCATCTCTGGTGAGAAGGAATGGGTGACGTTCCGGGTCGAGACCCTTCTCCAGAGATGCTGCCTGTCCCGCTGAGTTACTCCAACATTTTGTGTCCATCTTCGATTTAAACCAGCATCTGCAGTTCCTTCCGCTCCACTGCAAAATCGCCTCAAGGTATTTTTACTTTGAAGAAGTTCTCCTCCTCTCAGGAGTTCAGCAACATCCTCTCTCACTGCTCCCCCTCTGTGATTCGTCCTTCCCTCGGACAGCTGAAGGGGCTCGACCCAATACGTCACCCATTCCTTCCCTCCAGAGTTGCTGCCTGTCCCGTTGAGCTACTCTAGCATTTTGTGTCCACCTGCTTCTCTATAAGACTATGGTTGGGCTGCATTTGGAGTGTCGTTTGCAATTCTTGCCATCTTATTACATGAAGGATGTGGAGGATTTGGAGAGGTGAAGAAGAAGATTCCCAGAATGTTGCCTGGATTGGGGAAAATTCGCTAAAAGGAAAGGTTGGATAAATTTGGATAGTTTTCTCTGGAACACCAGAAGTTGAGGCAATACCTGATAAAAGTATATAAAATTATGATAGGGTAGAGAGTCAGTATCTATTTCCCTAGATGGAAATGGCAAAGGCTAGAGAGCATAGATCTAAGATCTGTGGGGCAAAGGTTAAAGAAGATGTGTGGAGCAGATTCTTTTTTACACACAGGGTAGTGTGAGCTTGGAATGCTCTGCCATGGGTGGTGGTGGAGGCAGATATGACAGCAGTATTTAAGAGGCTTTTAGATAAGCACTTTGGTATGCAGAGAAGAGGAGAGGATATGTATCATGTGCAGTCAGAGGAGATGGGCTAATCTTGGCATAATGCTCGACATAGTGGGCTGAAGGGGCCTGTTCCTGTGCTGTACATTTCTACGTTTCATGTTCTAATTTCAGCCAAAACACCAAACGTACTGAGAGATTTGTATTTATGACTTCATTGAGTAGACCACGAGCAAATAACTTGTTCTACAATAATCGAGCAACAATTCTGTATGAGAGTACATGAATAAAGCAAAGCAAAAACATACTTAAAGTAGTCACTGAAGTAGAATCTAAAGTAGTACTAAACATGTCAATGGACTGTAACAAATTACTCCTGGACGTTTCCTCCCCATAGGCTTCATGGAATGTATATTGTGCTGTTTACTTTGAAAGACCTCAAGAGAGAGGCAAGAACATATCTATGCTACAACTCAAAGAATTCAAAAGATCATCATTTAAAAGATGCATAAGATTTTAGAAGGTGTAGCATTCCAACTAAATTAAACCCACACTAGTTGGCAATTACATTTATAATTTGACTGTAATTGACTGATACTGCTTTGGTGAGTGATATTCTGTTTACTTCAATCAAGAATAAGCTTGAGTTTGTTAGTTCTCAATGTGCAACGGTGCAAGGTCAATCCCCATTGTAAAGTGAAATTCCTGGAATATCTAAGATCATGCTGATTTCATTTGGTCAACATTTAACGTAATCCTGTGCATCATAATTCAGCATCAGAATTCAACTGTTCAGGTGATAAGTATAGACAATAGACAATAGGAGCAGGAGTAGGCCATTCGACCCTTCGAGCCGGCACCGCCATTCAATGTGATCATGGCTGATCATCCCCAATCAGTACCCCGTTCCTGCCTTCTCCCCATATCCCCTGACTCAGCTATCTTTAAGAGCCCGATCTAGCTCTCTCATGAAAGTATCCAGAGAACCGGCCTCCACCGCCCTCTGAGGCAGAGAATATAATTATCATCACATGGAAATCTTTACATTTGATTCAAAGCTGGAAGCAGTACAAAATGCTTAAAGCATCTTTGCGAACAATTTTAACCTGGGAAAGTCAAATCATTGGGTATTTTTTAGGTGCAGATTAACAGATTCTTGATTAGTAAGAGTGTCAGTGGTTAGGAGTGAAGGCAGGAGAATAGGGTTAGGAGGAAGAGACAAATCAGCCATGATTGAATGGCAGAGTAGACTTGATGAGCCAAATGGCCAAATTCTGCTCCTATCACATGAACTTATGCTACAAACAGTGGGCGAGGTACACAATAAAAGGTTGATGCCATGCTGGGATCAACTTAAGGGGAAGGCTAGCTTAACTCCTGGCCTTTCTTAAATTGTGCAGCTCCATTCCCTGTGGGATAGAGGTTAAGTTTAACAGACAAAACAGGAGGACGCCAGGAGATGCTGGGAAACAAGGGAACAATTCCGAACATGAGGATCACACTGATGTGGTGTTCTGGCAGAAAACACCAGTGTGGGCAGAGAAGGAAAAGCTAATGACTACTTGTTGGATCCAGGAATGTACTTCAGCTCCTCTTGAACCACAAAGAATCCACAGGAAAAATACCAATTCAAACATTTGCATTCACAAGTTCACGTTATAGGAGTAGAATTAGGCCATTCGACCCATCGAGTCTACTCCGCCATTCAATCATGGTTGATCTCTGCCTCCTAATCCCATTTTCCTGCCTTCTCTACATAACCCTTACACACATTCCAATCAAGAATTTGTCTATCTCTGCCTTAAAAATATTCACTGACTTGGCCTCTACAGCCCACTGAGGCAACGAGTACCACAGGTTCACCACCCTCTGACTAAAGAGGTTCCTCCTCACCTCTTTTCTAAGAGTGTGCCCTTTAACTGAGGCAACAACAATCATTTCCCCCTTCCACAAACACTTCCTTCCCAACCTTTCCACCTGTAGGAACAGTATCACCTTCTTACAACCCAATCTCCACTTTTAGGCTGAGCAACAACAATCACATCTCACACACACATCTTTCCTTACGCCTCATCTCATAGCCTTTTGTCTCTTTCCCGATCTCTGGTCTTTGTCCACGCATCTGCCAATCAATTCTCCCTCCCATCACCGGCATTCACCTATCATTTGCAGGCTTTGTCCTGCCTCCACCTCTCTTCCAGCTTTCTCCCCACAACAGCAATCAGTCTGAAGAGGGGTTCTGACCTGAAATGTCACCTATTCAAGTTGCCTGACCCACTAAGTTACTCAAGCACTTAATATTAATATTAATAGAGATACAACATGGAAACAAGCCTTTCAGCCCACCGTCCGCTCCGACTAGTGATCTCTGCACACTAACACTATCCTTTTTTTGTTAAATATTTTTATTAGAAGTACATACTAAAAGAAGAATATACTTGTCACATACATTCTTAATATTATTAATATTAACAATTATGTCTTGTTTGTACTTCTATACATTTTTTTAGTTTTTAACGCAGATAGGAAAAAATAGAGAGAAATAAAGTAAAATAGAAAATCAAAAAGATGAGTGGAAGGTTAAACATGTTATCCATCCTTGGAGATATATCAATGGTTTGTTATGTATGAATCTCCATCCATTCCTTTATTCGGGCTTCAGTCAGGCTCTCGCACTGAGCCATTTTGACCCTTTAAATATTCAATAAATGGAGACCACATCCCTCTGAAAAGATCCAACTTGTCCAGTAGGACAAGCCTTAATCTTTCCATATGAAGTGTCTCCGACATTCCTGTAATCCACATTTTGGTTGTGGGGGATGTAGGACCTTCCCAGAATTTCAATATTAATTTTTTCAAAATTATTAAACTGTAATCAATAAAAATTATTTGATTCGTTGTTAGTAATTGATCTGTTTCTAATATTCCCAATATTATTAATTTTGAGTCAGGAATCAGATTCGTATTAACAACTTTCGAAATTATCTTAAATATTTCTGTCAAAAATTTAGTAATTTTTATACAATTTGTAAATGAGTGCGTTAAGTTAGCTTCTAAGTGCTGACAGTTATCACATATGGCAGATACATTTGAAAAAATACTATGTAATTTGGATTTTAAATAATGTAATCTATGTAATATTTTAAATTGTATAAGAGAGTGTCTAGCATTTAACGAGCAGTGGTGTATATGTTGTAAACTTTCATCCCATACTTCTGGTCTGATTATTTGACCTAATTTGTTTTCCCATGATTGCCTATATATTTCTGTCATTGGGACATCATTTTCCAATAAAATGTTATAAATATATGATATCAATTTTTCTGTGTTCGGGTGTTTATTTAGACATTCATCTAAAATTTTTGTCTTTCTATTTCTAATTTCCTGTGTGTTTCCTTTTACATAGTCTCTAATTTATAAATATCTAAAGTAATCTTATGAATGTAATCCATAAATTTGTTGTAATTCTTGAAATGAAAGGAAGGAGTTTTCCCTGTAGAGATCGCCCATCTTATTAATTCCATAGTTTTTCCATTGTAAAAAACCTTTGTCCATCATTGAGGGTTTAAATGTAACATTATTTACAATGGTAAGGGCTAGTCTTATACATTCCAATTTTAATGTTTTCTTTATTTGTTTCCAGATACGTATCCCACTTTCTATTATAGGGTTTTCTCTATAGGTTTTCTTACCTAGTTTAATATTGGCGAATAAAATCGAGCTAATTTCAAAAGGCGAACAATCTTCTTTTTCCATTTTTAACCAGATTGGTTGTTTATCTGACTCTACTAACCAAAAATTCATATTTTTAATATTAACTGCCCAGTAATAAAACATAAAGTTTGGTAGTGCTAGACCTCCATTTATTTTTGATTTGCATAAATGTTTTTTTATTTATTCTATGGCTCTTATAATCCCAGATAAAGTTGGTGACTATAGAATCAACCTTCTTAAAGACATTTTTAGGAAGATATATCAGAATCAATTGGAAGGGATATAGTAATTATGGGAGAAAAATCATTTTTATTGCATTAATTCTACCTAGCATTGAAATAGGTAATGTTTTCCAATATAAAATATTCTTATTACATTTATTCAGTAAGAGCGGAAAATTAGATTTAAATAAAGAATTGAATCTTTTTGTTACATAAATTCCAAGATATTTGATTTTTTCGTTTGCTATCTTAAAAGGAAATTGTTGTAATGTATGTAAGTTATTTACCATTATTGACATATGTTCACTTTTATTCAAAATAATACTATATCCTGAAAATAAGCCAAATTCAGTTATTAAATTTAATAAATTTGGAATACTAATTTCCGGCTTTGTATTATAAAGTAAAACATCATCCGCATTCAAGGAGATTTTATTTTCACTATCTCTGGTTTCATACCCATATATTTCAGGATGTAATCTCACGCATTGAGCTAATGGTTCTATTGCAAGTGCAAACAATAGCGGGGATAAGGGACAACTTTGTCTGCAGCCTCGGAATAAATTAAATGTAGTTGATAGCATTTAATTTGTTAGTATTCTGGCTGTTGGATTAGTGTAAAATAATTTAACCCATGTAATAAACTTCTCTCCCAACTTAAAAGTTTCCATGACCGAAAACAAGTAAGACCATTCCACCTGGTCAAAGGCTTTCTCTGCATCTAACAATATAATTACTAGGTCTTTATTAATACCTCTTTTCGAATACATAATATTGAATAATCGTCTCAGGTTATATGAGGAATATCATTTTGGTATAAATCCTGTTTGATCGGGGTGAATTAAATTATTGATAACTGTGCTTAGTCTTTGTGCTAATATTTTGGTTAGTATCTTTTGATCAGTGTTTAAAAGAGCTATAGCTCTATATGATCCTGGGTCATCCAGGTCTTTGTCTATTTTAGGTATAAGTGTTATAATAGATTCATTTAACATTTCTGGTAGTTTCTAGTGGGTATAGATGTATTCATAGAGTATCTTCAAACGTGGTGCAATCAGATCATAATTTTTTTAATAAAATTCCGAACCAATACCATCTGGTCCCGGTGTTTTACCATTTTTTAATTATCTGATAGATTCTTCAATTTCTTTTACTGATATTTCAGCATTTAGTGATTCTCTATTTTCTGAATCCAACCCTTTTAGATTACATTTTTTTTTTAAATGCTTCTATTCCTATCCGATTTTCTGTTGTTTTGGCTGAATATAAATTTTTATAATATTGCAAAAATCTCTCATTAATATCTTTGGGTTGTACTAATGGTTCGCCATTGTATGATTTAATCCTATGGATTATCTTTTCTCCCTCCATTTTCCGTAATTGACGAGCCAATAATTTTTTGGGTTTATTTCCGAATTCAAATTGTAATTTTTTAATATATTGATAGAGTTTACAACTTGATCTGAGTATATTTTATTTAATTTATATTTCAGTGCAGCGATTTTTTTATGTTTTGTCATGGATGGATTAGCAGCATTCTCTGTGTCTAATTGTTTAATCTCCTTTTCCAATTCCTGTTGTTCCCTCCAATTCTCTTTATTATAAAATGCTTGAGAAGAAATCATAATTCCATGGGCATATGCTTTAAAAGTTTCCCATAATAGGGAAAAAGATATTTCCGGTTTATCATTTATTTCAAAGAAAATCTTGATCTGTTCTATAATATATTCCTGAGTTAATTTGTCTTTTAAAATTTGTGGGTTAAATCTCCATTGTCAATGTTTTTCCGTTTTACCATTTATTTTAATCATAAATGTTAAAGGTGCGTGATCTGAGATTGTAATATTATGGTATTTTGAATTGTAAGTAAGTGAGATAAGTTTAGAGTCTACCAAAAAATAATCTATTCTTGAATAGGTTTTATGTACAGGTGAATAAAATGAATATTCTCACCCCGTTGGGTTTTCTACTATCCAAACATCTTTGATATTACTAGTATCCATGTATGCATTTAATAAGTCACTGGAATGGGATTTGATCTTCCTTTGTCTTGTGGATCTATCTAAATAAGAGTCTAGTGTACAATTTAAATCTCCTCCAATTATGAAGTTATGTTGTGCTATTTACGGGATGGTATTAAATATTTTCTTAAAGATCAGTGGACTATCAAAGTTTGGTCCATAAACATTAACAAAAATCATTTTTTGTGCATTTAATTCTCCTTTTACAATAATGTATCTACCATCACTGTCAGTTATAGTTGATGTGTGTTTAAATAAAGTGCCTTTATGAAATAATATTGCTACACCTCTGGATTTGTGTGTAAAAGAAGAATGATACGTTTTATCTATCCATTTAGCTTTCAGCCAATGCTCGGCATCTTTTTTTAAGTGTGTTTCTTGGATGAAAATTACATCAGCTTTAAGTGCTTTTAAATGTGCTAGTACTTTACCTCTCTTAACACTAACACTATCCTACACACACTGGGGACAAATTGTACAATTATATCAGTTATAACCTGTACGTCTTTGGAGCGTGGAAGGAAACTGGAGCTCCTGGAGAAACCCATGCAGGAGATGGGGAGAACGTACAAACTACAACCAGCACCCGGAGTCAGGATCGAACCCGAGTCCCTGGCACAGTGAGGCAGCAACCCTACCGCTGCGCCACCGTGCCGTCCGTTTGTGTGTTTTTTTTTGTAAACTAGCATCAGCAGTTCCTTGAATTGACGTGTTTGCATTCACCTTTCCTGGCCCCTCTGTTGCCTAAATTCAGAATCTTTATACTGCCTCATGATAAACCTTTCTTAATGCTCAGACGTAAAGGGCCTGTCCCACTTTCGCGACGTTTACAGGCGACTTCCGGCACCCGTGATAGGTCGCCAAAATTTTGAAAATTCAACGGCGACCAGAAAGACACTACAACTCTTTGGAGACCTCTCACGACCACGGTTGTGAGAGGTCACCCGCGACATGTCACCAGGGGTCGCCTGTACGGTCCTGAGATTGAAACATTGACTAACATTGAAACACCTAGTACACGACTTTCGCAATGTGCAGAATAAAATCAGGTTGTGCTTCAATAGACAATAGGTGCAGGAGCAGGCCATTCGGCCCTTTGAGCCAGCACCACCATTCTCTGTGATCATGGCTGATCATTCACATTCAATACCCTGTTCCTGTCTTCTCACCATATCCCCTGACTCCGCTATCTTCATCTAACTCTCTCTTGAAAGTTGGCCTCCACTGCCTTCTGAGGCAGAGAATTCCACAGATTCACAACTCTCTGGATGAAAAAGATTTTCCTCATCGCCGTTCTAAATGGCTTAGTCCTTATTCTTAAACTGTGCCCCTGGAACTGGACTCCTCCAACATCGGGAACATGTTTCCTGCCTCTAGCGTGTCTAATCCATTAATAATCTTATATGTTTCTATAAGTTATCCTCTCATCCTTCTAAATTCCAGAGAACATTAATACTTAAGAAAGATAAAGATGAGGAAGAACCTGGATCTTATAGAGCTATCGCGATGTTAAATACAGATTAAAAAAAATTTGCAAAAATATTAGCAAGAAGATTAAGTAAGCACACCAGTAAACTAATACATCCGGATCAAACGGGGTTTATCCCTAAGAGACAATCATTTAATAATTTGAGACGTCTGCTTAACATAATGCACTCACACCAAACTAAAGATCCAAATCTCACAATTATTTCGCTGGATGCAGAGAAACATAGAAACATAGAAAATAGGTGCAGGAGTAGGCCATTCGGCCCTTCGAGCCTGCACCGCCATTCAATATGATCATGGCTGATCATCCAACTCGGTATCCTGTACCTGCATTCTCTCCATACCCCCGGATCCCTTTAGCCACAAGGGCCACATCTAACTCCCTCTTAAATATAGCCAATGAACTGGCCTCAACTACCTTCTGTGGCAGATAATTCCAGAGACTCACCACTCTCTGTGTGAAAAATGTTTTCCTCATCTCGGTCCTAAAGGAATTCCCCCTTATCCTTAGACTGTGACCCCTTGTTCTGGATCTCCCCAACATCAGGAACAATCTTCCTGCATCTAGCCTATCCAACCCCTGAGGGTGACCTGCAAGATCCCCCCTCAGTCTTCTAAATTCTAGTGAGTACAAGCCAAGTCTATATGAAAGTCCTGACATTGCAGGAATCAGTCTGATGAACCTTCTCTGTACCCCCTCTATGGCAAGAATGTATTTTCTCAGATTTGGAGACCAAAACTGTACGCAATACTCCAGGTGTGGTCTCACCAAAACCCTGTACAACTTAAGTAGAACCTCCCTGCTCCTATACTCAAATCCTTTCGCTATGAATGCTAACATACCATTTGCTTTCTTCACTGCCTGCTGCACCTGCATGCCTACTTTCAATGATTGGTGTACCATGACACCCAGGTCTCGTTGCATCTCTCCTTTTCCCAATTTGCCACCATTAAGATAATAGTCTACCCTCCTGTTTTTGCCACCAAAATGGATAACCTCACATTTATCCACATTATACTGCATCTGCCATGCATTTGCCCACTCACCCAGCCTATCCAAGTCACCTTGCAGCCTCCTAGCATCCTCCTCACACCTAACACTACCCCCCAGCTCAGTGTCATCCACAAACTTGGAGATGTTGCATTCAATTCGCTCGTCCAATTCCTATTGTCCCATCCCTCGTCCAAAGCATTCGATCAGGTTGAATGGAGGTATATGATTAAGGTATTGCAAAAATTTCAACTGGGAGAGAATTTCATTCAATGGATTAAATTAATATATAATAAGCCAACGGCCAGAATATTAACTAATAATATTTTATCCACGAAATTTCAACTGTCAAGGGGTAATAGACAAGGTTGTTCATTATTACCATTGTTATTTGCCCTCATAATAGAACAACTAGCGGAAAATATTAGAACTCATCCAAATATCCATGGATATAAGACAAAATATTCAAACAATAAAATATCATTATACGCTGATGATGTATTATTGTACATCACAAAGCAACATATCACTATACTCAACATTTTAAATTTAATTGAGGATGTCGGTTCATTTTCAGGTTATAGAATAAACTGGAATAACAGTGAAATCGTGTCAATAAAACCGAAAGATTCTACACATCTCGTACAATTTCCTTTTAAAATAGCTGTGGAAAAATTTAAATACTTGGGTACTGAAATTACTAGAAGATATCAAGACATGTTTAAGCAAACTATAACCCTGTACTTAAGAAACTACATAATTTAATTAAATTCTGGAAAACGCTTCCGATGTCCTTAATAGGTCGAATAAACGCCATAAAAATGATTTTTCTTCCCCAAATACTATACTTGTTCCAATCAATCCCATTATATCTACCCAAAAGTTTTTTTTTTAAAATAGGATTCAGATATTACAAATTTTATTTGGGATTATGTGTCCCACAGAATACAAAGACCACACCTGAATAAACCCAAAGTAGTAGGCGGATTAGCACTCCCTAATTTTATGTATTATTATTGGTCGGTAAATATTAGAAATATGATTCAATTGTTGGATAATTCTCTTCATCAACCGGAATGGATCATTATGGAGAAAGATGAATGCTCCCCCTTTAATATTGGTGCGATACTTCTTTCACCAATGACGGTGAATAATACAAACTACAACAAAAACCCAATTATACATAGTACAATCAGAATTTGGAAACAAATAAAATACAATTTAAAATTAAGAAACTTATCTCTCCTATCTCCTATTGCTAAAAACCCTCTGTTTAAACCCTCAATTATTGGCAAAGCATTTATACAATGAAAAGAGCAGGAATTAAAACTTTGGGAGATTTGTCTGATACGGGAAAACTATTGTCATTTAAACAATTACAACTAAAATATAATCTGGGTAACAATCAGTATTTTAAATATTTCCAAATATGTGATTATCTGTAAAAACATGCACAAGAATTTCACAAAATGCCATTAGACTTACTAGATAAAGTAATGAATACAAAGGCGGAATCAGCAAATTTAATTGCATATATATATATATTATACTAAATGCAGTAATACCAACAATGGAAGATATGAGAGGTGAGTGGGAAAACGAACTAAGCATAAAAATGTCCAATGAAAGGTGGAAAGAGTACTTGTTAAATGTGCACAAATGCTCAATTAATGTGAGACACACTTTAATACAATTTAAAATTTTACACAGATTATACTACTCAAAAACTAAATTAAATAAATGTTTCCCTAACGTTTCACCAATTTGTGATAAATGCCAGTGTCAAGAAGCTACTGTAGCGCACTCATTCATCTTCTGTACAAAAATTCAAAGGTTTTGGATTGAAATCTTTGAAATTTTCACAAAACTGTTTAAAATAAAAATTACACCAAAGACAGAATGGATTATTTTCGGCATGACAGAAGGCAATTAAACGAGTATCAAAATAATCTATTTGACTACGGCTTAATAAAAGAAAAAAAGCTAATCTTAAAATTCTGGAAAAATGCTCCTATACCAACATTAAATATGTGGATTTCAACTATGTTTGAAACATTACATCTGGAAGATATGAGACTCCGCCTGGCAGGAAAATCAGATTGTTTCTATCAGACATGGTCTGCATTTATAGAATTGCTACAAAGATAGGGTGCAGGAGTACCTCAGGCCTTGGTGGGGGGGGGGGGGGGGGGGATGAAAAACTATCGAGTTGGTGGATTCCTTTTGCGTGATATATATAATATAGTAACTGGCTTTTTTTTTCTTTCTTTTCTCTTTTTTTGTCAATCTTTCTTTTTTCCTTTTCTTTTCTAGGGTCTATCTCTCAACCCCCTTTCTCTAATTCTTTCTCCCCCTTGGCATGCTCTTTCACTTTCACAACTCTTTTCACCTACTTCACTCTCTTTCCTTCCATTCTTTTTCTATAAAAGCTATAATATTATGGGGTACAACGATTGTAACAATATATATGTGATGTACATTGATGTATTTGCCTCTAATAAATAAAAATATATATTTTTAAAATAAATTCCAGAGTATACAAGCCCAGCCGCTCCATTCTATCAACATACAACAGTCCCGCCATCCGGGAATTAACCTCGTAAACCTATGATGCACTCCTACAATAGCAAGAATGTCCCTCAAATTTGGAGACCAAAACTGCGCACAATACTCCAGGTGTGGTCTCACTAGGGCCCTGTAGGACTGCAGAAGGACCTCTTTGCTCCTATACAAAGGAGCAACTTGCCATTAGCTTTCTTCACTGACTGCTGTACCTGCATGCTTACTTTCAGTGATTGATCTCCTCGCACTTCCCCTTTTCCCAACTTGACACCATTCAGATAATAATCTGCCTTCCTGTTTTTGCCACCAAAGTGGATAACCTCACATTTAACCACATTAAACTGCATCTGGCATGCACCTGCCCACTCACCCAACCTGTCCAAGTCACCCTGCATCCTCATAGCATCCTCCTCACAGTTCACACTGCCATCCAGCTTTGTGTCATCTGAAAATTTGCTAATGTTACTTTTAATCCCATCATCTAAATCATGAATGTATATTGTAAATAGCTGCAGTCCCAGCACTGAGCCTTGCGGTACTCCACTAGTCACTGCCTGCCATTCTGAAAGGGACCCATTAATCCCTACCCTTTGTTTCCTGTCTTACAACCAATTTTCTATCCATGTCAGTACCCTACCCCCAATACCATGTGCTCTAATTTTGAAAACTAATCTCCTATGTGGGACCTTATCAAATGCTTTCTGAAAGTTCAGGTACACTACATCCACTGGCTCTCCCTTGTCCATTTTCCCAGTTACATCCTCAAAAAATTCCAGAAGTTTAGTCAAGCATGATTTCCATGTAAATCCATGCTGACTTGGACCGATCCTGTTACTGCTTTCCAAATGTGCCGCTATTTCATCTTTTATAATTGACTCCAGCATCTTCCCCACCACCGATGCCAGCCTAACTGGTCTATAGTTCCCTGTTTTCTCTCGCCCGCCTTTCTTAAAAAGTGGGATAACATTAGCTACCCTCCAATCCACAGGAACTGATCCTTAATCTATAGAACATTGGAAAATGATCACCAATGCAACCACAATTTCTATAGCCACTTCCTTAGTACCCTGGGATGCAGACCAACAGGCCCTGGGGATTTATCAGCTTTCAGTCCTATCAGTCTATTCAACATCCTAGACCCTCTGGCCACTAGTCCATCAGGGAGTTTGTTTGTGTCTTCCTTAGTGAATACAGATCCAAAGTACCTGTCCAACTCATCTGCCATTTCCTTGTTCCCCATAATAAATTTATCTGTTTCAGTCTTCAAGGGCCCAACTTTAGTCTTAACTAATTTTTTCCTCTTCACATACCTAAAGAAGCTTTTACTATCCTCCTTTATATTCTTGGCTAGCTTACCTTTGTACCTCATCTTTTCTCCCCGTATTGCCTTTTTAGTTATCTTCTGTTGCTCTTTAAAAGTGTCCCAATCCTCTGGCTTCCTGCGATTATGTTATATTTCTTCTCTTTAATTTTTATACTGTCCTTGACTTCCCTTGTCAGCCACAGTCGCCCCTTACTCTCCTTGGAATCTTTCTTCCTCTTTGGAATGAACTGATCCTGCACCTTCTGTATCATTCCCAGAAATACCTGCCATTGTTGTTCCACGTTCATCCCTGCCAGGGTATTTTTCCAGTCAACTTTGGCCAGCTCCTCCATCATGGCTCCTTAGTCCCCTTTGCTCAACTGTAATACTGACACTTCCGATTTTCCCTTCTCCCTCTCAAATTGTAGCTTAAAACTTATCATATTACGGTCACTACCACCAAATGCTCCTTTACCTCAAGTTCCCTTATCAAATCCGGTTCATTACACAACACTAAATCCAGAATTGCCTTCTACCAGGTAGGCTCCAGTAGCCTACCAGGGAGAATGCAGCAATCGCAATTCAATGCAGCCATCGCAAATTCACCTAGAATATTTGGGAAATGTGGAGTTTGCACTGATTACAATAATGTAATCAAAAATAGAAGCCGAAGTTGGCCATTTGCCCTTGTGTGTTGGCTCCAATATTCAATCATAGTTAATCTTCCACCTCAATACCATTTTCCATCCTGAATCCCTTAATTTCTAAATAACCATCAATCTATGTCTTGAAAACATTTAGACATTAAGCCTCCAAAGATTCACTGCCAACTGGGTGAAAAAATTATTTTCATGTCAAGAAAGCACTTAAACTCCTCCTGTAACACAAAAATCCAGAGACAAAAAAGTGAATTTAAACATTTATCTCGCCTTCCCAGCCTCTCAGCTGCCTAAACTCAGAATCTTTAGACTTAACCTCACAGAATCATGACTTTCCTATTTTCTCTTCTGATGCCGAGCCTTGTATTGGGACTGAAAAGCCTGGTTCTTGGCACAGAATATGGGAAAGTTTGTATGTTTCAATCATACTACCTTTCATTCTTCTAAACTGCAGAGAATAAGGTCCCAAATCTTTTTTGGGACAAATCCTCCATTGAGTTCATCGATCTTGTGAACCGCACTCCAGTCCCTCCATCTCACTTCAGTCTCTTCATCCATAAGAAGACGAGAAGCCATAGGTTTAAGGTGAAAGGAAAAAGATTTAATAGGAATCTGAGGGGTAATTTTTTCACACAAAGGGTGGTGTGTGTATGGAACAAGCTGCCAGAGGAGGTAGTTGAGGCAGGGACTATCCCAACATTTAAGAAGCAGTTAGACAGGTACATGGATAGGTCAGGATTGGAGGGATATGGACCAAATGCTGGCAGGTGGGACTAGTGTAGTTGGGACATGTTGGCCAGTGTGGACAGGTTGGGGCGAAGGGCCTATTTCCACACTGTATCACCATATGACTCTGGAGCAGAATACAGTAATCCAGCTAAAACCCCACTAGAGCCCTGTATCATTATAGTGGGGTTTCTTTACTGTTGTATTCAAAACCTTTCGTAATAATTGTTTTAAATGAAATGAAATATGCTGTTTGCCTTCATATTTCCCTGCTGGATGGAGGTAAAGTCCCTCAGGAGATAGAAGGGATGGCACATCACTGCCACGGCCATGGTGGCACAATGGGAGAAGTGCTGCCTTACAGCGCTTGCAGCGCCAGAGACCCAGGTTCGATCCCGACTACAGGTGCTGTCTGTATGGAGTTTGCACGTTCTCCCCGTGACTGCATGGGCTTTCTCCGAGATCTTTGGTTACCTCCCACACTCCAAAGATGTACAGATTTGTAGGTTAATTGGCTCGGTGTAAATGTAAATTGCCCCAAGTGTGTATAGGATAATGTTAGTGTGTGGGGATCACTGGTCGGTGCGGACTCGGTGGGCCAAAGGACCTGTTTCCGCACTGTATCTCTAAAAATAAAAAAAAACTTTAAAATATGTTCCCGATGTGGAGTGCAAGAGTTGGACAGAACCATTATATTTGAGCACAATGAAAAGTCTATCCTGAGGCAGTCTAAAGATTCAGAATTTAGGCAGCAGAGAGGCCAGGAAACGTGAATGCAAGCACGGTGATACAAGGAACTGCTGGTTCTAGTTCAGAAAAAAGACTTAATGACGTGCACACCCTAGTCTCACAGAACACAACACCTTTCAGTTTCTCATCATTTAAAAGAAAAGCTCTACTTGTCTGTTTATTCTTCCAAAGTGTAAAAACGTAATTCTTTTCATCCTGAAAGTGACAACACAAGATGTTATGGTAAAGAATGCATAAAGCATTCTTGCTTTCATCAGACAGGGCACTGCGCATTGAAGTTGGGAAGCCAAGTTTGAGCTGTATGAAACTTTGGTTCAGCCACATATGGAGTATTGTGTCCATTTCTAAACATTGCAGGATGTGGTAGTTTTGAAGAGGGTGCAGAAGTGGTTCACTGAGATAATGCCCAGATTCAAGTGTATTATTTATGAGGAGAAAACTTGGATTATTTTCTCCAGAGTTCCAGAGGCTAAGGAGCAGTCTGTTAGAAGCATATAAAAGTCGGATAGGCATAGATAGGGGAGATATTCAAGTTCTATTCCACAGAATGGAAATGACAAATACTAGACTACATAGGATCAAGATGAAAGACAGAATGTTTAAAGAAGAATAATGAGGCAGGTTTTCTTTACAGAGGAGTGATAGGTGACTGAAATGCACTGCCAGGCGAGGTGGTAGAATCTCCAGATCCAATTGCAACATTTTAAAAGAAATAAGGCAGACACATGAACAGGCACAGGGTAGAGCAGGCAGATGGATTAGTTTATATTGGCACCCCGGTCAGAGCCAAAGAGGCCATTCCTGGACTGTTTTATGTCCTATAATTCATGCCTTTGCCCATGCCCATTCACCACCTGCTTATATCCTCCTGAAGACACTCCACACCCTCCTCCGCACAATTTACAAAGCCACACAGGTTTGTACTATCAGCAAACTGGAATATATTAGTCATGTTCCCTCATCAAAAACTACTAATATTGATAATCATCTCTGCCATTAGAACCTTTAGAAAGGAGATGAGGAGGAATTTCTTTAATTAGAGGGTAGGTGAATCTGTGGAATTCATTGCCACAGAAGGCAGTAGCAGCCAAAACAATGCAAATTTTTAAGGCAGAGATTGATAGATTCTTGATTAGTACAGGTATCAGGGGTTATGGAGAGAAGGAAGGAGAAAGTGGTAGATCAGCCATGATTGAATAGTGGAGTAGATTTGATGGGCCGAATGACCTAATTCTGCTCCTTTAACATATAACTTTGATCAACATGACCGCCATGAGATAGAATCTGTTTAGGAGCCGCTTAACTTTCTGTCCAGTGAAAGTTGATTGATATCTAATTGAAAATTAATTCTAGAAATAAAACACTTAATCAATCGGATCCTTGGCCACGTTAAAAAAGGGAATTTACAATTCAAACTGAACTTGTGCTGAAGGTTTTTGTAGCCAAAGTGATCCTTGCGATTGATTCACTAAGCATGCTGAAATTGTATGTGTCTCATGTCATTTCCAAGCTACAGCGCACAATCTGTTTCAATAAAAACCTGCACCTATTTTGCAATGATGTCATTGCGTTCGCGTGGCTGACTCGAGTGCTTTTCTGAGGCTGTTGTAACCTCAGATATCAGAATTTATCGCAGTTAGTAACAAAGGTCAATCCAGCCAACCAGAACCTCATGGTAAGTTAATAAAATTATTCCGAAAAATAACTGCTATTACGAGTCTGAAGAAGGGTCTCGTCACGGAATGTCACCCATTCCTTCTCTCCAGAGATGCTGCCTGTCCCGCTGAGTTTTGTGTCTATCTTCGGTTTAAACCAGCATCCGCAGTTCCTTCCTACACATTTTGTCTGCTATTATGAAAAATGTATACAGCAGGATACTGGATTAATGCCCAAATTAATTGTTGTCAGAGGCCACTGTCTGTTGTCTGTTATATCTACATATGGACAGTGCTGGAAAACGTGGGTCACGTTTGTGAACAACTTATGTTCTTTCCCACCAGTGCAGGAAGCACACACAATTTGTACAGTGTAAATTTTAGGATGAACAGAAGCATTCAACGTGCCTGTGTCTGTGGTAAAAGAGGCGCACAGCATTATTTCATTTTTCAACAATAGCTCCTTAGCCCTTAAAATCACAGTTTC
Organism: Okamejei kenojei; assembly: GCA_035221665.1. Taxonomy (NCBI): domain Eukaryota; kingdom Metazoa; phylum Chordata; class Chondrichthyes; order Rajiformes; family Rajidae; genus Okamejei; species Okamejei kenojei. Next base: position 83,621,972 of record CM069137.1, read on the forward strand.
AAGTACACACCTAGGTACTGTTTCAACGTGATAAAGATTCTGCCTTTATTATTCTCTCTAACAGTGAGTTCCAAACCCCTACCACCCATTACCCTGCGTTACAAGAAATCAAACACGGGTATCTTCCACACCTTCGTAGTGAAGTACGGGGCCTGCAATATCAAGAGCAACCGTAATAGCAATAGAACATCGCTCTCTGAGATGGCCCGAGAACTCAGATGTATTGACACCAACATCAACACTTGAGAATAGATGGCCAATGCTAAGAACAAGGTTACGCTACACCTTCATCTGGAAGAGCAAACTGGAAGAAAATCTTTGCTTCATGGTGTGAGCTTAAGGTTCAATCTTTGGGTGTTAATGGCGGAGTAGCAAGATGGATTCAACAGTGGCTGAATGGGAGATGTCAGAGAGTAATGGTGGATGGCTGTTTGTCAGGTTGGAAGCCGGTGACCAGTGGGGTGCCTCAGGGATCTGTGTTGGGTCCACTGTTGTTTGTCATGTACATCAATGATCTGGATGATGGGGTGGAAAATTGGATAAGTAAGTATGCAGATGATACTAAGATAGGTGGTGTTGTGGATAATTAAGTAGATTTTCAAAATCTACAGAGATTTGGGCCATTTGGAAAAGTGGGCTGAAAGATGGCAGATGGAGTTTAATGCTGATAAGTGTGAAGTGCTACATCTTGGCAGGACAAATCAAAATAGGACGTACATGGTAAATGGTAGGGAATTGAGGAATGCTGTGGAACAGAGGGATCTAGGAATAACTGTGCATAGTTCCCTGAAGGTGGAATCGCATGTAGATAGGCTGGTAAAGAAAGCCTTTGGTGTGCTGGCCTTTATAAATCTGAGCATTGAATATAGGAGTAGGGAAGTCATGTTAAAATTGTACAAGGCATTGGTAAGACCAATTCTGGAGTATGGTGTACAATTTTGGTCGCCTAGTTATAGGAAGGATGTCAACAAAATAGAGAGAGTACAGAGGAGATTTACTAGAATGTTGCCAGGGTTCCAGCAACTATGTTACAGAGAAAGGTTTGAACAAGTTAGGTCTTTATTCTTTGGAGCGCAGAAGGTTAAGGGGGGACTTGATTGAGGTCTTTAAAATGATGAAAGGGATAGACAGAGTTGACGTGGATACGTTTTTCCCATTGAGGGTAGGGAAGATTCAAACAAGAGGGCATGACATGAGAATTAAGGGACAGAGGTTTCGGGGTAACGTGAAGGGGAACTTCTTTACTCAGAGGGTGGTGGCTGTGTGGAATCAGCTTCCAGCAGAAGTGGTGGAGGCAGGATCGATTTTAACATTTAAGAGTAAAGTGGATAGGTATATGGACGTGAAGGGAATGGAGGGGTATGGTCTGAGTGCAGGTAGATGGGACTAGGGGAAAACAAATGATCGGCACGGACTGGAAGGGCCGAGAGGGCCTGTTTCCGTGCTGTAATTGTTATATGGTTATATGGTTGTTATATGGTTAACCTTCAACAATGAGCTAGACTTGCAATACAGCAACCTACCCCTGTGAGAAAGCCAGTGTCAAATGACCTTCATGGACAACCCAACATGGAACCATAACACACTATAGTCATCAATGGCCCAACCATGGATCAAACATGATGGACTTTGTGAAGAGCAGGTGGAAACCAAGCCTAAATGGTGGAAGGTGAGCAGCACCTCTCTCACTACCCTCCCACTGACAAGCAGCTTGTGGTATCTGTGGTAGAATTATCAAGTCCACAATCATATTGTCAGCCATCTCACAACCAACAGAATTGGGCTGGAAGCACATTACCCTGGACCCTCAGGATCTGAGATGCAAATTGGTACCCATAGCACCAAACCAAACAAATTACATGGCTGGATTTTTAACATCAGTGTTTTTTTGAGGAGGATTTCATTGGAAAAGCCGTACGTTCAATAATGCTGTGGTGTGACAGCTCTGGGTACACGTGCAAGTAGTGGAAGAAGATTTGAATCCACAGCAAACCGACTCAATGGAGGCAAAAACACGACTAAAGCAGCCAAGCTGACATAACTAGGAATCACTGACGTTTCTCAAGCTAAGCTTCAGCAAAAGAAAAACATTCACAGCAACTATCTGGCATGGAACACAAAACGTCAGTCAAGAGATTTATTTCCCATGTAACAAATTCTAATATGTAATCCTTATAATAGATCATAATTTCATTCATCTTGCTTTCAAAAAGAATATTTTGCAGAAGACTCCCCCGATGTATTCACAATTTGGCACCAGATTTCAAACATCAGAAATGCTTTTAACAGAAACAGATAACAATCATGATTAGAAATTAAGAATAGCAGTCAAAAATGTTCCTCAGAAAACACACAAACGTTGACAAAAGCAAGGTGTGTTAAGGTGTTTCTGCAGATCTACGGACATTGCAAATTAGACACATCTGCAAAAGTTTCTGTTTTAGGATGAGCTTCCTTGATGTAGGTAATGCACCAAGGCGAGCAGCGGGAAGGAAAAACAAAGTGTGAGAGTCAGGACCTTAGAATACTGCATTATCTGAACAGCTCTAATGAAGAGAGTTACAAACACATTTTTATAATTACCTTAGCACCAGGCTGGCCTGGGAAACCTGAAGCGCCCATTAAACCAAGTGGACCCTAAATAAAATAAACATCATTACATATAACTGCAATTATGAAAGACCAATAATGTCCTCTAGAAGATTTATTGAAGACTCCAAGAACTTGAGCCTCCCTATATTAACTGGAGAAGTGATGGCTGATGCTCTCGGTACTGTATGTTTACTTAGGGCAGCTATCAAGAATCAAAGTTACATTAATGAGCTTTGTAAAAGTAGCTCGTAATCAAAATCACAAAATGTAAAATCAAATATTTATATTATTCACTGTGATGGGAAAAGCATAGCAATGAATCAATCTGTTTAGGAATTAATGTTTACTTGATTCTCAAAAGGAAACAAAAGTCATACTAAATAGATATTTTCCTGATTTTTTTGTGGACTTAATTTAAAAAAGAAACTTAAAGCTATTGCTGTTGTTACTTTGTTTGCTAGCAACTACTTTGAGAATTGAAGCCAAGTATAAAAAATGGAAACAGCCAAAGAGTTTGGCAACTCTATTATAAACCTAATGAACGTTAGTGAATACATTATAAAGTTTGCCATGACATCAGCTCAGGAAAATGGATGGTTTCTAGCCTGGTTGGTATATGACCCATTATCTATGACAGTTTAATTATTGGCAAATAAAGTATGATCCTTTCTTTCATTTCATTATTAATACCGTTTGCAAGCAGATTCTGCCTAGATGAGCAGTGGCTGTGCAAAATAGGAGATAGCCAAGAAAACAAATCACATTTGGTTTTGCATTGAAAAGCTTTCACTGATTAAGCCACTAGTTTCAAAGTAATGCTGAGAAATCAAAGCAAGGATGGCAGATGGGCGCATCTGGCAGAGCTACTGTCTCATGGCACCAGAGACCCAGGTTCCACCGTGACTTCAGCTACTGGGGTGGAGTTTGCATGTTTTCTCTACGACTCCATGGGATTCCTTCAGGTACTCCAATTTGCCCCCATGTCCAAAAGGACATGTGGGTTTGTTAATTGACCTCTGTAAATTGCCCCTAGTGTGTAAGAAATGATTAAGAAAGTGAGATAACATAGTGTGAATGAGTGATTAATGGTTGGCATGGACTGGGTGGGCTCAAGAGTCCGTTTACATGCTCTGCGAAACTAAACTAAATGGGGTCATGATAGCAGACATGATATTATATCTAACAACAGGGCACATACAAAATGTCACTCACCGTTGAACCTGGCAGACCAGGGGCACCAATAGCCCCGCGAGGACCCTGCAGACAAAATAAAAAAACATTTCAGAAATCTTTTGATGCTGGTGTTTTCAAAGTTTTCTCTGTATCCATTCATAACACCACATGCCTCTGTGTACATACGTCTCTGTGCAAGTTAATTTTCAATCGCAGTGTATTGCCCATTGATTTGTATGACTTATTTTCTAAATTAAAATTTAAATTCACAGTAACAAAGTGAACAGCTCATGCTAACTCTGCCCTCTGGAGTGCTGCACCAAATGGGCCTCTGATTTGCATCACAATTTGGAATGTGCAATCAAAGGTATAGACTGAAATATAACTTTCTAAAAAACTGTTTTTCACAATAACATGATTTACAATAACAATGAATTATCTTCTGCTTCTTTCAATACTCTCGATGAAATGTCTCTTTGAACCACACAGTCTTTCCCAGAGTTTTTACACTCATTTCACTCAGAGCAATGGAGTTGTGAGGTACAGTGAAAAGCTTTTTGTAGCGTGCTAACCAGTCAGCAGAAAGATGATACATGATTACAATCAATCCATTTGCAGTGTATAGATACATGATAAGGGAATAACATTTAGTGCAAAGTAAAGCCAGCAGAGTTAAATTAGGAAATATTGCTGTAGGAGTACAGATTTACGAGTGTGGAGCGATTGTAATGTGAGTTTGCAGATCTGCTTCTCTGGCTAGCACGCAAATAGTCGCCCGTGTTGGGCGCCATCTTGGAAGCAGATCTTAGAAGCAGAATTTAGATTCTAGTCAGCCACCATTAACAGCTGTATTCAATAACACTCCTTCTTTAGCTATGTCTGGGTCCCATTGTAAATAATTCCCCTCTAATATTTGATCTACATGCAACGGCAAGGTGGGCAAGTTTGTAAGGAAAAGAGATTAGTAATGATTTGGCTTTGGATTTCATGAGAGGTGCACACGCTCTGCATAGTTTAGCCTCGAACACAGACAAAATGCCTGATAATAGATGATTTCTATAGAAACATGTTGGGAAATGATTACAGATTTAAATGTTTATGCACTCTGGCATCAAATTTGTTTACAGGAGAAGGATTTACACCAAATCTGATCAAGTAGAATGGGGTAATCCCTGACAAATGCTAAAGCTCTAAGCTTCTGATAATTCCTTTCAACTTTTAGATAAATCTTTAAAGTAAGTTTCTGAATAAAATGGGGAGTGAGAGCTAGACATATGTTTTGGCAGGATGAGATTGATTGATCCGAAGGCCCAAACTGACGAGCTTATTTGCATCCTTTCAGCTGAGGATCAAAGAGTGATGATAGAATGAATGTCTTACACGTGCAGCTACTTGCAAAAGCATGAATCTTTGCCACTTGAACACTCTGACGCTTATGAATAAGGGAAAAATTCAAGGTATTGTGTGGAGAAGTTGGCAAAGGGAGTAACTTCAGAACAGGTGCTGTTCTGCGAAGATAGATGGTGGCAGGGAGGAACGTTGTCCGAATTAACTTCTCTGACTAGATCTCCATGGTCTATGTGTGATTTCCTCTCTAACTGGTGGATCAGGTCCACTAATTGAGCAACCTTGTGATCGGGAGAAATGGGGAAGCACGACCAGGTAAATGCTTGGTCATGAAATAACTTCGGAAAGGCTGAATGGACAATGATAACAATTAAAGATTAATTCTCATTGAATATTAATAATACATTATATATTAATAATATTTTTTTTTAAATAATAATAATAATGGAATCATCTGATAGATAATAACAGACCAAGCAATGTGAATTACAGACATGGTGCACAACTAACTAAAGTATAACTCAATGAGTCAAGACTCTTGACTGAATTTCACACTTTGTTGTTGATATTTGTTCATTAAATTTGGTCAATAGATGATTTGTTTGCAATATTATGAATGCACAGCCATTCCTAAATTATATAAAAGATCCAAGATAGGGGGAACAGAAATATATAAATAAGTTATGGAGATCATTTATATTTTGAATCTGAAGTCACAAACATGCATTGTTTCACCAAACCCAAGTCTCTCTTTTCAGTAATTAACCAACCTGATTTCCTGGTGGCTCAGCACTTCAACTCCCCCTCCCATTCCGTGTCTGACCTTTCTGTCCTGGGCCTCCTCCATGGCCAGAGTGAGGACCACCGTAAATTGGAGGAGCAGCACCTCATATCTCGCTTGGGCAGTTTACACCCCAGCGATATGAACATTGACTTTTCTAATTTCAAGTTGTCCCTGCTTTCACCTCCCCTTCTCAGCTCCCCCTCAGCCCACTGCCTCCGACTCTTCCATTCTTCTTCCCATCCCCCACCCCCCCACCCTCCCATCAGTCTGAAGAAGGGATCTGGCCCGAAATGTTGCCCATTTCCTTCGCTCCATAGATGCTGCCTCACCTGCTGAGTTTCTCCAGCATTTTTGTCTACCTTAGACGTATACAACGATAATTTATTCAGGATTCTCCAATTGCCCATATAATTTTGAGGGAGGTAAAATAGATACAAAGTGCTGGAGTAGCTCCTGGGTCAGGCAACATCTCTGGAGAATATAGACAGGCAATGTTCCGGGTTTGGACCCATCTCCAAACTGATTGTTGTAGAGGAGAGAAAGCTGAAAGAGAGGCGGGGTTGGATAAAGCCTGGCAAGATATCAGTAGATACAGGTAAGAGGGAGTTTGATTGGGCAGATGGTTGGACAAAGGCCAGGGATGAAATGACAAAAGGCTGTGGGAGAAGGAGATAAGGAGAGAAGGCAGGAAATGTGAAGCCAGAGGAAGGGGGGAGAGAGAAAGGGGGCGGGATTGTGGAAAAAATGGGTGCGCATTCAAGTGAGGCACTGAGAACAGAGGGATGAGAAAAAGCTGGGGGGAGGGGGTGGTTGCTGATAAATAGTGCTTGTGGATCTTTCATGGAAGATGAAGTCCAAACTAGACAAAATAATTGCAAGAAGTCTCATTGTTATTTAACCCGTTAGCCGCGGGAAAGATTCAAGTCTCCCCTGGGACGTGGATGCTGTAGTAGTTAAGTAGTGTAAATGCTTAAGTGTTGTGTAATGCTGTAGTAGTGTGTATCCATACTTCAGAATGACTGTGATATCTTGGGTATGAAGCAGTGCACTGGCGAGTTCTCACTGGTAATGTGGCAGAATATTTGTTTGTAAAGATTCTCTACAGACATTTGATGATATGGTTGGGATCATTTCCAATTACCCCCATTTTCAGATGTCGCTAGGCATGGCTGTTCCCCTCCTGATCTGATCTCACACCAGACCTGCACTCCCTGAATTCCCCATTGAGTGCAATTCCATCCACCCCTGCCTCCATTGCCCAGCCAAAGTCCTGGTCTCCTGCAGTGACCTCCCTGCAACATCCAACTACCCCAATCCATCGCCCACTGGCAACCTGCCAGGTTTTAAAGCAGGAAATCTGTTGAGATCACTGTAAGCAGTTTCTGCCTTTCAATTCAGCAGGACCTGTATGAAATCCTCACTTTGTAACCTTCCTGACCCTGTGTCCTCCATTCATCTTTCTTGCTGGTTTGAATTTATTATCGGGCCAACTCTTCACAATTATTGACCTGTTTCACAGTGAAATACGTGTAGTGGCCATTTGGCTTTATTTTGTGTGTCATTAATTATGGCATTTGCCTTTACATTTTAGTCTGCCCCTAATTATGCAAGTGGGATTTATTACGAAGCCGATGGCGTGTTCGCTGCTGGGCTTCAGGCGCAGAAGCTGTTAGTGATTTAGTTTAGGTCGGAGGACCATGGCCGAGAGTTTAGCGTTTGACCATGAGAAGTTTTCTATCGTTTCTAAGCGATAAGCTGAAGTTTGACGAAGTTTAAAATGTACGAGTAAAAGAAGAAGGCTGGATGAATATCTTACTGTTTATCTTCAACAATAAAGAAACTATTAATCAAAAGACTATGTTATGAAGATTTATCTTTCAAGAAGCTTTGAACCTGAAGGACGTGGAGAGCTTACATGCGTATAAAAACGACATTCTCCTGATACCATGTTTTCTCCAGAGTGACTAGAGAGATAACGGAGTGATCTCTTGAATGATATAATAATCTGCCACTACTATATGTCCAGGGCATCAATTACCCAGGGACATGAGGGATTTGGTCGTACTTCCCCTCCTATTTAAGTTAATCAACAATCGGTAGAACAATAGAAAGTTTGAGTGATCAAAGTAAGCAAAGGAATAACTTCAATATTGTACTCACGGTAGATCCTTGAGGTCCTGATCGGCCTCTTTCTCCTGGAAGACCTCGTGGACCCTGTAAAAAAAATAAGTGTTACAAAGATTGTCTGTGAGGAAGATGACAGAGATGTTCCTTCAGCAAAACTCCAATCTGAAAACCTATGAAAGTACATAAAATAACATTCTCCCTAAAATCCTTGATTTCCCATCAAGTGTCAGGATTTTATCTTCCCTAAGTGAGCTAGCTTTTCTGTTACTCTATATTTATTAGGGCATCACTCATTTTAATCTGTTATTGATTTACTTCCCTCTTTCATAAAAATTGACGTGAAGCATTAGAAATAGCTATCCCCACCAAGCTGTGTTTCACCAGCTCACCATCTTCACCATAAATGGATGGAATATACTTGGTATTAAAATGCATCTTTGGCGATTTCCTCCTCCCACCATCTCCTTGATTTTGTTAACGCTTTTAATCCATGTTGTTATTTCCATTTTACATCTCATGTTTTCATATATTTTTCTTTAAAAAAATATTTTCCACAATATATTCACACTTGGTATCTTGTAATCCATTTAAACACTTCACTTTTAATTGCATTGATTCCTTCTGCATCATTATAAATGTCGCATCTTTTAAATGTAGCATTGTAGATCTGTGATTTTTTGTGACAGTATTTCTTCTCAACGCATTTAGCTCCGTCTCTACTTCTATAAAATCTGTTCTGGATTAATCTGAGGGCGTTTTTTATTTTGTTTGCAACGCTTTCTTAAGGCTTTAACCTGTCTTTTGTAATGAAGATATCCACCTGACCTGTTTCGCAACTCAAAATAAGGGATCAAAAGTGGAAATAAAATCTTGGCTGTTAAGGAAATGCTAAGAACCCATTTTCCAGCAGGACACTCACCAGAGAACCCGGAGCCCCCATTGCACCAACAGAACCGTGATCACCCTGCAGCAGGCGTATAAAAACAGTATCAGATAACAATGCCATCATTCGTTAAACAGCTACTGATTTACACATAACCGAGATCAGGTTTTCTGAGATTGCATGGAAAATGCAAAATTTAAAAGTAAAACTAGAAACAAACATATAAATTGAATTGAATTGAATACTTTGAATTTGAATTGAATACAAATCACAGTGGAATTCTTCGCTTACACACCCAAGGTGTGCAAATAGTCGCCCATAAAGGTCGTTTACAAAGTTACAAATTCCCCCCCACCCGCCAGTCCCATGCCAGGTCTCCATTTGTTCTTCCCCCATCCCACCTCCCTCACGGCGGCTCCCCTACGCCGGGTCCTCCTTTGTTCCTTCCCTCGGCAAAGCTCCATTAATTATTTTATTGATTACAAAAGAAATATAGTGATCCTTGAGATAGACGTCAGTGTTTGCTGCACTAATCAATACTCAAAATGATCTAATTGCAACTTAATAAATAGTGAAAGGCCTGGATAGCGTGAATGTGGTGAGGATGTTTCCACTAGTGAGAGACTCAGAATATAAGGACGCACATCTTGATAGATGAGGAGGAATTTCTTTAGTCAGAGGTTGGAGCATGTGTGGAATTCATTGCCACCGAAGGCTGTGGAGGCAAAGTCAATGTATATTTTTAAGGCAGAGATTGATAAATTCTTGATTAGTACGGGGTTGTCGGGGGCTACGAGAAGGCAGGAGAATGGGGTTGAAAGGGAAAGCTAGATCAGTGATAATTGAATGGCAGAGTAGACTTGATTTGCCAAATGGCATAATTCTGCTCCTAGAACGAATGAACAAATGGTGAGCTATTGTTTGACACAATTTGGCATAATTGGAGCAGAACTACTAAATTACGACCCAAGGTCAAAGCTTTGCGATTCTCCTTTTGTGCTTAGTAGTTGCAAAGTTTTACTGCAGAACTTTACTCAATGTTCAATAAGTACAGAATTAAGGATGCTTCCCACAAGTTACCCATCCATAAATGCTTAATGGGTGTGCCTGAAATCCCTCCAAAAATAATTTAATAAATACATTAATAACTGCTAAACCTGTTGGACAAAAAATTCTAGGCAAATCGAATGGCCATATATTCACAGACATTAACTGCATAACGTAACACTGTACATTTCAGTCAAGTGGCACATAATTTCACCATGAGATTGTCACCTTCTGGCCAAGAGCTCCAATTTCACCTTTTCGTCCTTCAAGACCAAGATGTCCCTGTGATTAATAGTTTAAAAAACAATAGTGAAATACTTTACATTGAAAAACGATTTACGTATCACTAACACAGTAGTTTAAATAAATGTTATTGAAGCAAAAGTGATGGCGCACGTAATGGATGCACAAGCTAACCGATTGTAACACAGAAAAACACTGCATTATAGTTACTTAATAAATGCACATGAAATGACGAATAGTTGTGTTTGTTTATGCTTACTTACCCTCAAGCCCTTGATACCAGGCATGCCAGGGGCACCTGGGAAACCTCGAGAACCCTGAAAGCAAAGCAATAATTTAACATCCAGGAGTACAAGTAGTGTGCACTTAGTTTAATGACACAGTTTATGTATCTTGGACAGTCAAGAAGGAAAAGTAAGAGTGAAGATGAAATAACCTAGATCATCTGTACCTTGACAAGAAAAGACCTTGTGTTTATTTTGAATTTTTTATCAACAAGATACCTCAGGGTCATTTATTTTTATAGTATGGTGTTTGTAAAATGGGAAAATTGCAGCTAATTTACTCAGAGCAAGGCTTCATAGGTGGTAACTAGACAAATGAAGAAATAATGTTGATTGAGGAAGATAAATAGGTAGATAGGTAGATAGGTAGATAGATAAACAAATAACTAAATAAATAAATTGTACAATCATACGGTAATGTGAGATTTTTTAATATAGGCCTGAAAAGTTAATTTGGTTACTCTATCTACAGATGCTACCTGGACTATTGAATATTTTCAATCTTTTTAGTATCAAACACCTATTGGTTTAGCCATCCATAAATAGATTTATTTATGTGTAGGATGCTGTAGATACTGTAGATACTGATTTAAATTGTAGACACAAAATGCTGGAGTAACTCAGCAGAACAGGCAGCATAACTGGAGAGAAGGAATGGGTGACGTTTCGTTGGTCAATTTCATTGACCAGATTTATTTATCTGGTCAATTAAATATTAATTCTGATCAAAGTCCCTTTCATCGTTCAAAAGATTACTAAGAAGATACCGAAATCAATGTCTTGTAATAATATAATTATTACTCTGACAAAGATATACGTTGCTTCCTCTGGGAGGTTGTGTTTGTCCAAAATTTAGCAGTTATATGAGAAGCCAACATAGTTGAATCTTTCGGGATTTAGTCCATTGTCTAATTTTGCCGCTGTGGTTTTAGCCTTCTGCATTTACCTGGAGTTTTTGATCATATTGACCTTCTGCACCAGGTGAACAGGCAGTGAGGTAAGTAGACATAAGGCCCAGTCCCCAGAAAGATCTGACAGTTTGAACGGGAGGCAAGGTAAGGGTAAGGATGTTATGCTCAACTTAAGACAGTCCTTTTGATCTCACAGAAAAAGATTATAAACAGTTTATTATCTTGTCGGTTTGTTTCAATAACTCATCTTTCCTAACTTACAACAGGTGGTGCGGCACGGTGGCGCAGCAGTAGAGTTGCGGCCTTACAGCGCCAGAGATCCAGGTTCGATCCTGACTACGGGTGTTGTCTGTACGTTCTCCCCATGACCACATGGGTTTTCCCAGGGTGCTCCAGTTTCCTCCCATAGTCCAAAGATGTACAGGTTTGTAGGTTAATTTAGCTTTGGTAAAAATTATAAATTGTCACTATTGTGTAGGACAGTGCTAGTGTGCGTTGGTCGGCGCAGACTCAGTGAGCCAATGGGCCTGTTTCTGCACTGTATCTCTGAATTAAACTAAACTAAAATATATCCCATGTACAACATTGGTTAGCCTGCAGTAGACCCTTAAGAGTCAACATCCATTGAATTACATATTGAACTGGTACTGTAATTATTTCCTAGTTATTTTTACTACCTTATCAGCTCTTCACACCTAAATTGGAAAGAATAATTTCCCTGAGTCTTTTAATCGTGTTACCGATGTTATAACTGGGATCCAGTTTGGGAAAAAAAAGTTTCATTATGCTACTTCAGCAATCCTAAAAATACATTATGACACAACAAATGTTATTACTGTCATCAATATTTAAGATAATTTGTCATTTTGGTGACCTCTGTCAGGTATGCATTTTTAAAAGATCCATCTTCTCATCCTTTACGAGGTCTTAATTTTACAAAACAACATACTATCCTTTAAATTCAATGCCAATTTTGCCACTGAACAGTAATACAAAAGTAAATAAATAATCAGATTATGTCAGTCATCAGATCTCAGTAAGTTGTGTCAATTTGTAAATCAGGTTTAGTGAGTGATGTGCCATATTACCTGTTGCCCCATGAATCCCTGCTCTCCAACCCGTCCTGGTTTTCCAGCTTCACCCTGGGGAAGAAAAGAAATCAATCCAAAGATGAAAATAGTTAGTTCGCATCCATCCATCTGCGACAGATAATGGTGCAGCTTTGGTGACGCCCTGTTTGGTGAGGTGAATATTGCATCCACGTTTGCACTTCCTGCCCTGGCTGCTAGTCATATCCTTGACTGGCAGACCCACTCACAGCTTAAGTTGTCTCTGGTCGGTGGGGGCGCTGCGAGATGGCTGCCCTACCAGCAGCGTGTCCGTCATTTCTACTTTTTTTGTTTTTTTTTAGTGTGTCCAAATGTGTGTTTTAGTGTCTCTTGGTGTGTCTTGTGTGGGGGTGGTGAGGGTAGGTTAGGGGGGGGGGACCGCTTTCGGTCGCCTCCTCCATGGAGAGGCGACATTTTCCATATCGCCTCCCTCATGGCCTTACAACATGGATTGGAGCGGCCTTTCCCTGAGTCAGGCCAGGAGTTTCAGCAGCGGGCACAGCGTGGACTTTTCATCGCGGAGCGGGCGAGCCCTTGATCATTTCACGGTGTTTGGTACCTGGTCTCCAGGGTCGTGATGTACATGCTGTTGTGGTGCTTCATACCCACCTGGGGTTTCTTTCTCCACCTCCCCAACTCCTCAGCAGCAGCTTCCCAACAATGACAATGTTAAAATCTGCCATATCTCTTTTAATCTTATCCTTGTATTGAAGCTTTGAGCTTCTTCTTAGCAACATTGTTGGGAGATGGGGATTGGATCCCCTTGGCTAAATGTACTTGCTTAATCACATAATTTGTGCTATGAGCTATCTGTCACTCCCATCTAAACTCCTCCTGGTTCCTCCTGCAGAATGAAAGTAATTGTTTTCAGATGATAATTAGGTGATAATAGGGTTGGGTGATAATAGGAACCTTACAATTATTCCCAACGGTTGGAGATTATTGGTTGCAGAAATTCAGTAAACCGTGGTAGACTATGTTCATTCCACTTTCTGACCATTTGTGGCCATTCCAAAAATAAAACGGGCAATTCAAACAATCACTATGGAAATTGGTATTAGATTATAATCTGACGCATGTACAGAGAAACAGTGACAAACTACCTCAGAAATAAAATCCATGGTGGATAAGTCATACAAGGACAAGGATATGGCCAGTACGTGAGGTGAATTGAGGTGGCAAAACACGGTCCTAAAAACTTCAATCTTACTACTTGGCATCTTCACGTTTACTCATAGCATTGACCATGAATTGCGCACTAAACCTTGGGAATCACCCATTAAGCCTAGGGAAAGGTGTACAATTTTGGCAAAAGCTTCCCAGCCATTTCCCAAGTAAGCAATTGACACTAACCATTGCTCAATCGTTTATCACAGGGAATTATAAGGAATGCATTTAAAGAAATAACGTGTATATACTTACATCTTCACCAGGCTTTCCAGGTCGTCCTTCAGGGCCACGGTTTCCAATTCCACCCTGTAGTTAAAGGGGAAAACTGTTATCCTTTGCATAGAAAGATAGTTGAGTGCACTGATTAAAGAATCAGAATGACATCATTTCAGTTACATGTCATCACAACATCAATGTCAATAGTCTTACGATGTACAATGCAGATGTTAATGATAATGTTGATAGTCTTACCATTGGCCCCAAGTCACCAGGTTCTCCAGGAGGACCAGCTTGACCTTTAGGCCCCTAATTGGACAGGAGAGAGTGAAAAAAAAGGATTAAAAGGGGAATTGAGACCTTGGTAGGATTACTGAAAACAGTTATCTTAACCTATCAGATGTGTAACCTAAAAGAATGAAGTTCCGAGATTATTCCACGGTCCTTTGCAATTCTGGAGGAAATCATTGCACCTCTGCTAGTGATGGCATCTCAGCTGAAGTTAACTACTCCACACTATTTTCCAGCCAGGTTTCTAAACCCTTCTTTCAGAATAGTTAGCAAACATGCAAACCTTCTGCCTACATTTAGTTATCTGTGGAAAGAACAACGTTAGATTCTTCCTTCCATACATCTGCTATGGTGTAATCAATACAGCATCAGTAAAATCCGCCTTTCAACACTCAAAACGTCCTATTGCAAGTTTTTATTTGGGCTCATGTTAGCGTTCTCTAGCATGATCTTTCAATATGAACAGCAGAGGATCAAGCCAGCAATAGCACAGACTATTACTTGGAGTTGCTGCTCTTTCAATATTTGCTTGCTCTCTTTTAGTGAGAACATCCTTTATCTGCTCATTACAAAGCAATTACTGCAAGAGGCACAGGAACATGGACCCAGTTCAGGCCATTCATATGTTCATGTCTGTTCTGTCATGGATCTCACTCGTAACAATCTTAACAGGCCAAATAACTTCAGACAAGACCTGTAGAAATTCACCACTCTTCTTCTCAAACTATGCTGGTAGAGTGGGAGGAAATGCAAAGGGATACAAAATAATAATGTCCAAGGGTTGACACATGTAGTAGTGGTGAAAACTCCTGAAATAATCTTGAACTGTCCACATAGAATAAAGAAATCAAAACATTTTGGGACTCATAGTGACAGAAAATAACAGGAAAGAAATGAAGGGCAAAAGCTGAACACGACTTGGGTTATCACTCCTTTGAATTTGCTTATTGTTTTATTTAACAGTCCATTCCTTCAGAGATGGTTAAGGGACCAAATTAAACAATGCAAAAATCAATTTGTGATTCATTGGATGTTTCAAATATATGACTTTGAGAAGAGAAAACAAAATGGTGGCGAAACCGACTAATTCCAGGAAAGATTGACCTTTATGGGCCTGTCCCACTTAGGTGGGTTTTTTTAGGCGACTAGGCTGTCGCCACATGGTCGCCGGGGTATTGCCTATATGGTCGTGAGTAGTCCTCTCAATCGCCCAAAGAGTCGTAGCGTCTTTCTGGTCGCCGCTGGATTTTCAACATGTTGAAAAATTTACAGAGACAGTCGGCGACAGTGGGTTTGACGCCAATGAGCGTAGCTTGACTTCTCCTGACGTAGGTGCGGTTGTAGTTGTCGCCAGGTTAACGTAGGTTGTCGCCAGGTTAATGTAGGTTGTCGCCAGGTTAATGTAGGTTGCCGCTGGTGCTGAGTTCATTTCTTTTTGTTGTTAAAGAAATTATTCTATTTGAAATTTTATGTCGAATGGAGGTCCAGTCACCGGTTTGTCAGCGACCTGCTATGACTATGACAGTCGCCTAAAAATAGCCCAAGGTGGACATGCCCATTACAAATCCTATCAACATGTAGCATGTAACATGTACCAACAATGGAACGGTCATTTTAAGCACACAATAAAATATTTTTTCTTGTTATTCCTTGAGCGGGCAATTGCAATATTTTAACGTGTTTAAACTCCCATTTATGTTGGTGAATCTGGAATAATAAAAGGGATTTGCCCCCTCTAATTGGAATAATTAATCATAGATACTCACTTGTGCCCCCATGACTCCTGGAGGTCCTCTAGATCCAGCTTCACCCTGGAGAATAAAACAAAAACTGTCAACAATGTTCTAACCAATAAAATGAGGATTGATTGTGCATTGACATTAATCAGCACAATCTGCCCTTTGTACCATTCCTCATTTGGGGGTACATCTCAAATTGGCAGGTAGCTTTATGGTTAGGGTTCTTGTACTTAAACAGTTTTATACATCTTGGTTCAAAGTTTCTGCGTTCATCATCTTCCCAGAAATTATAGTGCAAACTCACAACTTCATGAATAAGAACAATTTATATCAATTGTCCTCTAACCTCTCTGCCATTAACCTAAAATATATGTTGCCTCTCTTCTGAAGGAAATGGAACCTTCCGGTCCCTCGTATCTTGATTCCCGAAAATTATAATCAGCTTGAAAAAATGTCTCAACTTCCATTGTTCCCCAGTACATAACCCCAATCTCTTTTCATTCATAAAATTCCAGTTCTCATTCCTGGAAGGATCTTGCTTCTCTTGAATAGATAAAGAAGTGTTTCAGTTCCGGCCAGATTAGCTCCCCATAGTATCGTCACGTATATTAAAAAAGGAACCAAAAATACCCACTACTCCATCAATTGATTGAGAAAATAATCTAATGACAAAAAAATCTGTAGTTTGCAATCCATTTTGGCAAAATAGGCAGGCGTTTGTTTCAGGGGAAGGAGTCCTTCATGCCATTTAACATCATGTTTAGTGAGGCATGAATGAAACTTGGAATATAGGGCATCGACTGATCGCAATCTTCACATGCTGCTTGGGGCAAGCAACCATGAGGTACAAAGGTGCAGAGAAAAGGTGCATTGTGTCTGGTCCACTTCCCATCTGAAGAGTAAACCCATTGTTGAGCATTAGGAAATTCACCAGCACGTTGATCCAAGTAGTACAATTATGCACGCATCCCTGAGGACCTTTATTAAGATTGCCTGCTCATTTTTAGGCAAGATATTCTTGTTTGTTCACATGCTTTTCTGGCATCAAATTTACCCAAATTATATTTTTATCAATCAATCACACTCAAAATTCATAATATTCAAGATTTTCAATCACATTGTTCAGTATAGTCAGTTGCATTTGGTCACAGAAGAGTCCGTTGTGGATTGTGTTTCATGTTGCATTTGGTATTTAATATGCATGCATTCCTATAGTTGCAGCTTCACAGGGCATCACCACATTTCTGGGTAACCCTGATGCTACTCCCAATGTAACCTTCTATGTTCCTCTTTGAACCACAGTTGATTTCCTGGCTTATTCATTATAATCGTGTGCTGGATATGCTGGATCACGAGTATATGGATTGCGGTAGTGTATATTTCTGCTGCTACTGAACAAACCACTTCCTGGATTCTGACTTTTAAGCCATCAGGTCCATTGTAAGTTGATCTCATTAAGCACAATCTAGATCCATTCAATTTGATCGAGGATTTTCTTATGAAGATTAGCCTTTGTCTCCTCAAGCACCATGGAAGCGACTTCTACCAATATTATTATGATCAGATGCAACCTCCATGGGTAGATTGGCAACGGTGAGGTCAGGTATGTTTATTTTTAGTTTAGTTTAGTTTAGAGAGAAAGTGCAGAAAACAGGCCCTTCGGCCCACCGAGTCCGCACCGACCAGTGACCCCCGTGCATTAACACTACCCTGCACCCACTAGGGACAATTTACACATACGCCACGCCAATTAACCTGCAAGCCTGAACGTCTTTGGAGTGTGGGAGGAGACCAGAGATCTCGGAGAAATCCCACATGGTCATGAGGAGAACGTACAAACTCCGTATGGACTATACCGGTAGTTGGGAGTGAGCCCGGGTCTCCGGCGCTGCAAGGCAGCAAATCCACCGCTGCGCCACAGTGCAGCCAGAGTTTATCTCTCCTGTTGGATCCCTCAATACCCACTGTTGGCCCACACTGTGCCCTTGGGACTCAGCCAGCTCCATGAGTGGTGATGTTACCAAGCCCCAAGAACCACTTGGTGATGGATATTGAAATACTTCCCTGCCCCATCCCCACAGACAACATACTGCTATTCTCTGTGCTTGTTCCAAGTGTTGTTCAACATACATCAGCAGAGAGGATGGTGAGGATTAAAAACCGTAAGTTGGAGGAGCAGCACCTCGTATTTTGCTTGGGCAGTTTGCACCCCAGCGGTATGAACTCTGATTTCAGGTAGTCCCTGCTTTATCCTCCCCTCTCAGCTCTCCCTCAGCCACTGTCTCCACCTCTTCCTTTCTTCTTCCTGCCCCCCCCCACCCCCCACCCTCACATCAGTCTGAAGAAGGATCTCGACCCGAAACGTCGCCTATTTCCTTCGCTCCATAGATGCTGCCTCACCCGCTGAGTTTCGCCAGCATTTTTGTCTACCTTCGATTTTCCAGCATCTGCAGTTTCTTCTTAAACATTAAAAACCTTCATGTCATCAGACTTTGTGGGGCTTGTAATCAGTGTTGAGGACTTTAGTGATACTCCCTTCTACCTAGAGTTTAGAAGGATGAGGATGTTTTCAGCAATGGTTTGAGTCTAGAATCAGAAAGCACAGCCTCAGAATAAAAGGACGTAACTTAAGAATCGAGATGAGGAGCAATTTCTTTAACCAGATTGTGTTGATTCTGTGGACAGCTGTGGAGCCCAAGACATTGGCAATTTTTGAAGTGGAGATTGATAGGTTCTTAATTTAAGGATTTCAGAGGTTATAGGGAGAAGCCAAGAGAATGGGGATGAGAGGGAAATGGATGCCAATGTTAATGGTAGGTGGTCCACCAATTATATTCTTCTGCTATTTCACTGTAACTCTTGCAGTACAACTATGTGCCATTTCAAAGCGCAATTAAGAGCTCACACTTTGGTTTGTCTGGAATCATGTCCAAAGCACCCCAAGGATGGAATTGTCTTCCTTGTACGACATTTGCAAACTACATAGTCTTATTTGAGAATTTGTGGCCATTATGATTATTGACTAGATTTTCTGAATACCATGTTATTAGTTAAATGTAAATCCCATGAGATTTGAACTGAATGGCCTGTGAGGCATCTAAAGAAATAGGTGCATCTAATCACCTTTCCTATAAATGTGTTCACAAAATCTGTTAACCTTTTAAGTGTTTCATATTGATGATTGCAAATGGAAAATTAATATTACAGTTTTTTCTCCACATTATTGAATTTATGAATTTTCCCATCTAAATTCATTTACCTACATTAAATAATTTCACACACAATACTTGATCTTACCTGATCATGGATTCATAAAAATGATGATTATAGACCTATCAGTTTACGTTTACAGTTTATCAGTTTCTGGGCATCGCGATTTTCATGAAAGATTGAAAACAATGTTCCTTTGTACTTAGACATATTTCTCCCACATTAGGTATATATTGTTACATCCAAAAATAATCCACAAACTGCTGAGGTACAGTAACTGAAGGGGTCAGGCAGCAACTCTGGAGAACATGGTCAGCCGACGTTTCAGGTTGAGACACTTCAAAAACTGAAGAAGGGTCCCGACTTGAAATGTTACGTATCCATGTCCTCCTCCAGTGTTGCTGCCTGACCCCCTGAGTTACTCCAGCACTTTGTTTTGTTTTTTAAACCCAGCATCTGCAGTTCCCAGTTTCTATTTAATTACATCCATATGTGCATACAAGGTATGATATTCCTAATATTTAAGGATTGTATTATTGTATTGCTTATGGTTTACTTAAGGTCATCTATTCTCTGAAAACAATTATCTTGTGCACTCTTCGCCATAACCAAGCCACATTGAAAATAGCTCACAAACATTTTAACAGTGGACTTACCGAAACTCCCGGCACCATTCCTATTTGGCCACGTAAACCTGACTTTTCACTACCAGCCATTTGAGATGCAAGTTGCTGTGTGAGAAGAAACAGAGCAGTCACGCTAATCCTCCAAGTGAACAGAAAAAACACAACTGGGCAACAGAAAATAATAAGATGTATTCAGGAGAATGGCTGAGTAAGCCATCTCTGATGGAATCATAGTTAGACACAAAAAGCAGGAGTAACACAGCGGGTCAGAGAGGATCTCTCGAGAAAAGGAATAGGTGATGTTTCGGGTCGAGACCCTTCTTCAGACTCATGTTTGAGATATTAATTTCCAACATGAAATAATTATTGCTTGCCATTATTATCTGTTTTGTGATGGGATTATGCTATATCAGATGCAACATTACAGTTAAAGCTCTTAAAATATTTGTTCATAATAGGCAAAATGCTTAAGGAGGCTTTAACTCCTACTTCATCAATGGTCAGTGCAGTAATAATAAGGGTCTTCCATGATCCTGCAGGTAACTTTAAAATTCATCAACAGTAATTAATTGATTGATTGATTGATTAATTGATTGATTTTTTTTATTGTGGCATGTACTTGGTACAGTGAAACTCATTGTTTTGCAAACAAAACATAAGTATGCAAAGAGTCACCATGTAGAGGGCACTGACACAGTGCACAGAGTGAGAAGCAAAGTTCTGTATTGGCTCTATCGAGCCTGTGAATGTTCACCATTATAGGGTCTCTACAAAGACTCATATAGCTTCCAGAGATCAGAGAATCAGGTTTACAATGCTGCAGCCTTGCTTCAAGGTATTACATGGATAGTAGAATAATTAAAACAGAAGACAACAATTTGTTATTGACTCTCTTTTAAAAATATAAAACTTGCCTTTAACAGTCTATTGTAACTAACGAAAATGTAAATGCAGAAAATTTGCTTCAGGTAAATACTTACTAAAAAATATATAAATATTGTGCCATTTTCAAATGCTTTAAATTTGGTACACAAAGGCTAACATCATAGGCTGATGTTGTTTCAAGTGGGTTGATATATAATGAACAATTGTTAGATAAAATAAATCAGGCAGAACTGTTTTATGTTCATGATTCGGAATTCACAAAAACGAGAAATTCAGCAGTTTTTTATAAGACCGATTCAGTGTCATTAGATCCAGATTCCGTGTCATTAAGATTCTTATTTAAGGTTTCCCAAACACAAACACGTCTAAATGGTTTGGATAAAGGCCTACACTTTTAAATATAAAGGCAGAGAATTTTGTATTTTCTAATGATAGACACAAAATGCTGCTGTAACTCAGTGAGTCAGGAAGCATCTTTGGAGAATATAGATAGGTCTGAAGAAGGGTCCCGACCTGAAACATCACCTATCCATTTTGTCCAGAAATGCTGCCTGAAGTTACTCCAGCATTCTGTGTCTGCTGTTGCTCTTTGTTGCATTTTGCTTATTTTCTGAATGCATTTCCTTGCAGAAATGTGTTACAATTATGTGGAGGGTGAAATGAAATGGAACAAAAGCTGTTGCTTGATGATCTTGCATGATCTTGTAAAGTCTAAGCTGCCGCAAGTAGATCAAACAACTTTTTGGAATTGTCAAAGATGATGAAAGACAACAATGATCATTTCCGATCTCCGGTAATTAAAGTGCAGTCGTGATAATTATATGAGCTGTTAAACTTTCTGTGAGGATCTACTGAAAACATTAGGCTTTGAAGTACTTACACTTTGAAAGCCAGGATGAGTGGGATGTCCAGGTGGCCCTGGGGGACCAGGTTCTCCAGGAATTCCAGGCACACCATCACCTCCAGATGGACCAGGCGCACCCTAAAACCAAGGGTTACATTTCAAGTTTCAGCAAAAGGTACATTGTTTTGATTTAATTTGTAGGCTTACATGGTATCACCTTGCATGAACTAGCTTTACGAAGGATAAGCAACATAATGACAGATCGCCAGCTAATAGAAATCTTTCTACCTAAAATGACACACTGATTGAATTAAAATAAAAACTCATATCTTTCCAAATTTTGGTTGCATTGCCAAAGTAGTTATTATTCCCTATGGAAGTCACAACTATTGCAATGTTTAGAAACATTTGGATAGGACAGATTTAGAGGGGTATGGGCCAAACACGGGCAGATGGGACTAGTGTAGATGGGACATGTTGGTCGGTGTGGGTAAGTTGGGCTGAAGGACCTGTTTCCACGCAGTATGACTATGACTCGAAGTTCTTTCTTACAAATAGAAAAGCAAGTGTGACAAGTCCTCATTAGGAAGGAAGCTTTTACATGCTACACAAAGTGGACCAGCTTATCAGTATGTTACGCTGGAAATGTACAGCATGTCAGGTAACATCTGTGGAAAGAAAAACAGAGATAACATTTAATGTCAAATACCCTTTGTCCAATGAAACATTTGAGTCTTTGACCTGAAACATTAACTCTGCATCTCTTTCCACAGGTGTTGCCTGATTTGCTGAGTGTTTTCATCCTTTTCTGATTTTATTTCAGATTTCCATTTCCATGAAAATATCTTGAGTACTTTTAGGAGTTAGTGCTTTGATCAAAATGGAGTGACTAAAAATGATTTGTAAACTTTGGAATGAAAAACAATAAGGCCATTTCTATAACTATATTGAAGCTTACAACAAGTCTTACATTCCTACATCCTTGATTGGGTCATCCAAAGAATGGCTTAGTACAAAATGGCTCTCATAGCAGCTGCAGATGTGGAACAATGGTGCTGAAATATGGATTTATGGAATATAATGGCAATATTTGGTTTACAAGACACAGAACTTGTTTTTTTCCTGACATTAAAACGCAAGAACTATCTAAGATGGCAATTTTCCACTTTCGAACCTGCCCCACTATGTATGTATAATAGTGGGGCAGGTCATTCACTGCCAGAGATCAGGAGCCATCAGTAAGCAGTACCATGCGGTGGACTCCAGTATGGTCAAGGCTCCATCCTTCACTGGGAGGAGGCCCACTATACTGACAGTGCAAAGACCGACTGTGCTGCCAGAATGGCTTTGACAGCTGGTGCAGCCCCACCCCTGGCCTCACAGGCTGTCAAACCTGCCCTTTAAACTGAACATATGTCAATGCTAGAGACATTCAAAACATCCAAAATTACCTTTGACCCGTTAAGATGTTTACAAAAGCTAAAACCATTCGGAAACATTTAAACTAAAGTTACCCATGCACATATGAAAGCAATTAAAAACATTTAAAGTAACATAATTAACTCAAATGAAACCTATTCCTCATTTTACTGGCAATGGATGATATCTCCTTAACCCCACCCAGCCATACACTTTGATGTGCTTGTTGTGCTGATGCCAGCTTATCCTGGTACGGGCTCTCAGCAGATGGACTTCTGAGTCTGAGAAGCAGAAATTTTGTGGAAATTCATGCTGTCCTGTTAAACCTATGAAGAGATCAGCAACAGAACCAACCATTGCACAGCTGGTCCCCATGTCCTGTGTAAAGTATTTTCCACCACACTCCCACCCTAGGAATTATCCAACTGGTGGATCTGCTGCCTCGCAGCACTAGAGACCCAGATTTGATCCTAACCTCGGGTGCTGCCTGCGTGGTGCTTGGCCTTTTCCCAGTGACCGTGTAGAGTTCCTCTGAGGATTCCTGTTTTCCTCCCATGTGCCAAAAACATGCGGGTTTGTACATTAATTGGCCCCTGTAAATTGCCCCTAGTATGTAGAGAGTGGATGAGAATGTGAAATAACATAGAACTAGTGTGAACGGGTGATCGATGGCCAGTGTGTACTCGGTGGGCTGAAGGGCCTGTTTCCATGTTGCCTCTATCAAGCCACCAATATTTGTCAGTAAATCCATGGAGGTCTTGGTAGATTTACTCCTTTGCCTCTGCTATTCTTTCCCCTAACTTGAACATGGTTGCATGTAATTCAGATCACTAAGTTCAATATTTGACCTTATGAATAATCGCCTTTTCTATTTTTTTTTTTAAATTCTCTTTTTGATTCCTCAGTCATCATCTGGCCACAACTTTATATTATTTTAATAACATAATTTGGTAATATCTTACTGGTGTGACGTTAACTGTGCCAATGGCACTGAATATGGCTATTTGTATGGTCATGATCATAACACTCATGAAATCTGGGCTCAAAGTGTTTAAAACATTACTCACTGTTGGTCCCTTTGTGCCCTCCCTTCCTCTTGGTCCATTTGAACCTGGTGGACCCTATAAAAATAAATGTTACAATAGTGAAAAGCAAGTTCAGAGCTAAGATGAATGCATTTGAATTGTTGGATAAATAAGCATTGAGAATAAGGTCCCTTGAATGCATCTTCTTTCAGTTTAGCATTTATCTGTTAAAATGATAAATTGAATTGTTAACTAATCAACACAATTGTATTTATCAATTAATCCAAACCATACTTATACTAGAAAAGTGGCATTGATGTTAACTATAGTCCAATGTGATTCTTTTAAACACAATACAAGTATCATCCTTATGCTTTTTATTCTTCAGAACAAGGATTAGTAATTAATGGCATTTAGAACCATTCAATCATTGTGACCATGTCCACCAAAACTAAAGTTATTAAGATTACTTCCAATTCCAATTAAAGGAATTTTTTCCCACAACGGTTAACCACCTTTCTTCATTAACTAGGGTCTCAGTTGCCTTTCATAATTTCACCATCTCTACATCAATTTTGTGCATTTATTATTAAATATTCAAAAATGCACACAATTGATGCAGAGGTGGTGAAATGACCATAGAAATATTTGAATCTTTCCAAAGAGTGGCCATTTCTAAGTGAGTCAGAGATTCACATAAAGCACAGAAGGCCAGTGGCCAACATCTAAGTCAAGAAGCTCCACAGGAGAAACTCCAGACAGCACGTGTCCTATTCTCATTACGGATGACACATTGTGCTGTCATTTGTCTTCCTTTTGAATGTATCCTGGACAGCACTGCTAGTCCTAATTTATCATCCATCCTTCATTGCACTTGAACTAAATGTCTTTCCAGAGGCCAAATTCACTTGTGAAAATTTTTCAGAGAACAATTTCACAGACATTGCTGTTGACTAGAATTATTTGTAGAATGGATAAGAATTATAGATTTTGGCCCTAATGAACTTCAGGAGCTTCGAACGACCCGATCACGTGAGATTCGATCGCCCCGACGCGAGAGCGTTGATTGCCCCGACTGCGGATGGTTCGACTGCCCTGACTGCGGTAGAATAAAGAGGGAAGATTAGACTTTATTGCCCTCCATCACAGTGAGGAATGTGGAATCCACTGTGGTGGATGTTTATGTTATCTTTTATGTAGTTGTGTGTCTTGTTGTTTTTTTAGTATGACTGTATGGTAAATCGAGTCTCACTGTTCCTTAATTGGTACATGTGTCAATAAACAGACCTTTGAAACCTTTGAGAAGGATGTATTTTTTAAATCAACAATCCTTGTCAGCTATGAGAAGAATTCGTTAATTAGCTGTACTTATGTTCCCCATAAAACCTGTGCCTCCAGATCATCTATCCAGATTCCTCAAGCACTCATGAAGTGGTGTAAGCATTGAACTACCGATATAGTTTGTAATGATTCCATGGACCTACATCTTTAGATGCAGATATTGTGCGTTCTTATGAAACAGGAGCAACAGAAACTGTTGCCAATCTCTAGTACTTCGTGAATACATAATTTCTATCCGAGCTTCCTTAAATAATGACAATCATCCTCAATCATGAATATATTTGTATCAGATTCATGGAGGCTCCCTTTAAATTGCATTGATGCAGAACAAGGTGTGTTAATAAAAGTTGCTTCGTGCGTGACTGCCCTCAGAAGCAATGACAACCAATTTTCTCCATCAACTCTCTAAAGGTGCATCACATCAAAATGTTGATATTCCAAACCAGGGGTCACAGTTGAAGAATAAGGGGTAGGTCATTTACGAATGGGATGAGGAAAAACATTTTCACCCAGAGAGATCTGAATCTGTGGAATTCTCTGCCACAGAAGGCAGTGAAGGCCAATTCACTGGATGTTTTCAAGAGAGAGTTAGAAATAGCTCTTAGAGTTAATGGAATCAAGGGATATGGGGAGACAGCAGGAACGGGGTATTAATTCAGGATGATCAGCCATAATCATATTGAATGGCAATGCTGGCTCATAGGGCCGAATGGCCTACTCCTGCATCTATTTTCTATGTTTCTATATCAGGTTCATATTTGTTAACACAAATGAGACAATCTCACATTTGCCCTTAGATGATCTCATTTCACTCCTGAAAGGAAATCAATTTTTATAACACTAAGTTAGAAAGATATGACTTACTGCTGGGCCTGGAGGTCCTCTTATTCCAACCACCTGTCAAAAGTGAAAAAAAGTAAACCTTCAGTGAACAATTAAATTGACAGTGGATAATATCATCATTTTAGTTATGCACTGGGCATTTTCCCACAGTCTTTCATTAATTTTATTCAAATTTTCAATTGTTGTTTACTTAAAATGCAAGCCCATACATTTAAATATCCAGCTTTGAAAAAGTGTTGAATCCCAAATAGCCATTCCAAGAAAAAGATAAAATCCAGTGAGAGTGAAAAGAGACTAGATTACAATTACTTACTCTGCGGACATCCCCTGGTTCACCTTTCTGCCCCTATAATAGAGGGAAAAATATTAGTTCAAATTGGAAGGGCCAGGTAAATCAATAAACATTTAAACTTCAAAACATCACCCTTTCTACAGAGCTGGAAACCAACTAAGCTTTCTGTTTATTATCCTATAATGGACCTGATATATGCAATACATTGAATGTGACCTATTTATACAGGTTTACAACAAAGGCTACAAACCTACTATCCTTTCTAATCATTCTTATTTTGATTTTCTATATTTCCACACAATATTTTTAAATAACATGAAATGATAATAAAATAAGTATAAATCTCTTTGTGAATGCTTTCATGAATTTCGACACCAGTCTCTCTAAGTGGTGCAATTAAATAAAGGTTGAAAATAACGCATGACTTTAATATTTGTGTTATTTTGACCAGAGCAATGTGCATGGAAAATGAAATTTATTTTGAGTGCTGGCATCAGACGGTCAGTTTAGTTTAGTTTGTTATTGTCATGTGTAACGAGGTACAGTGAAAAGTTTCTTTGTTTCACCATCTAGTCTCATGCTATAACTGATTTTCTTTAACCATTGGCAGAATGTTAAGTGGACTACCAATGCACCAACCCCTAATTCTTATTGCTTCCCAGGACAAATTTAATTCCCAATATTATTAAGCAAAAGTTACAAAACAATCCTAATCCAATTCTTGAAATAATATTGCATTTCACCGAGTTAAATATGTTAAAGAAAAGTTCTTACCTTCTCTCCTCTGCCTACTGCAAAAAGAAAAAAATAATTAAATTAGACTACTCCTCATTTAATTATCGATTTATTTAATATATGTATTACCGACAATTATGAGAACATCTATGAATGTATCGAATACTTACATGTTTTTTTTTACTTACTTGCAATTGTTTTCTTTATTATTCAGAGAACTATTGTGATTATAAAGCCAAAGTCTGAATTTACCATTGTTCCTGCATTAGCACTGAAAGATTGAAAGTTCATTCAATAGCTTGTCGATTTCTCTGTACTTGTGTCCCTCCCAAGTCTGTGTGCCACTGCTGGCTGACACCAGCCAACTGGACTTACCCAGGCATCAGAGTGAGACAATTTCTGAGTATTACAGCGTGGAAACAGACACTTTGGCCCAACTCCAACATGCCCCATCCAAATACATCCCTTTGCCTGCATTTGGTCCTTATCCCTCTAAATCTTTCCTATCCATGTACCTGCCCAAGGATATTTTAAATGCTGTTATAGCACCTGCCACAGCTACCTCTTCTAGCAGCTCATACCATGAACACAACATCCTCCCAGAGAAAAAGTTGCCCTTCATGTTTCTATTAAATCCTTCTCCTTTCTCCTGAAACATGCCGTCTGGTTCTTAATTCCCCCACCCTGTGTAAAAGACTCTGTGCATTCATTCCGTCTATTCCCCTCATGATTTTATTCACATCCATAAGATCACCCCTCTGCCTCTTGCATTCCAAGAAGTAAAGTCTTATTCCAGAATTAAGCAATAATATAACTTATGCACAGGTCTCTCCTGTTACTATGTTTTGCTGTCAGTTGTAAAGAATATGAGAAGGAGAACATTTATGAGCCATTCATACCATTGTACCCGCTCTACCTTTCAGACTTAGTTTACCTCAGCACCAAATCTGCCCACTAACTACAAATCTCTTGATTCATGTAAAATCACAAAGACCCACTGATCACTGTCTAAAAGATTCTCAGTGACCGATCTCCCCCAGTCCTCTTGGGAAGAGAATTCTAAAGATTCACTTTTCTCTGGGTAAAGAAACGTCTTTCCATCCCTGTCCAGAAACACCAAATCCTTTTTTATGGGACAGTTAGCCCTGCAACTGAGAGAAATATTGTCCTGATATCCACAGTCGAAATCCCCATTAGAATTTGATTTTATCTCTCATTTCTTCTACTTCTGGGGAATATAGCCCCATTGATATAAACTAATTAATAACTCACTTTTAATATAAACTATAATTAATTTAATATAAATTAATATAATTTAACAATTTCATATAAATTCATTTAATATTTTAATAATTTAATTAATAATTTACTATAAATTAATAATAGCCTGAAGTAGGGCCCCAACCCGAAACATCACCTATTGATGTTCTCCAGAGATGCTGCCTGACCCACTGAGTGACTTCAACATTTTGTGATTTTCTTTAATTACTCTCAATGTTGTCATTTGATGTAGGGAGTTTTTTGAAATGGAAATGCTTTATTTTCATTATATGCTAGTGGAATCAGAATCGGTGGTAACCAATCCACTATGACCGGAACAAATTATTCACCTAAAATTAGTATGTATTCAGGAAAACACAAAGTGCTTGAATAACTCATTGGATCAGGCAATATCTCCAGAGGAAGTGGATAGGACCCTTCTTCAGACAGAAAAAATGTTCCAACCTGAAACGTCACCTATCCATTTTCTCCAGAGATGCTGCCTGACCCACTGAGTTATGGTACGGGCCTGTCCCACTTACCCGCCTTTTTCAGCGACTGCCGGCACCCGTCTTAGGTCATTGCAGGTCTCCAAAAATGTTCAACATGTTGAAAATCTAGCGGCGACCAGAAAGACGCTATGACTCTTTGGGCGACTGAGGAGACTACTCACGACCATACAGGCGACACCCTGGCGACATGTCGTGGGGTGAAGCCTATATGGTCGTGAGTAGTCGCCCAAAGAGTCGTACCTTGTTCTGGTCGCCGCTGGACTTTCAACATGTTGAAAATTTTCGGCGACTTGCAATGACCTTTGACAGGTGCCGGCAGTCGCCAAAAAAGTCACGTAAGTGGGACAGGCCCATTATTCCAACACTTTGTGTTTTACTCAAGACTCCAGCATTCGCAGTTCCTCATGTCTCCATATATTCAGGAGATATTGTTTGCATTGCCTTTACAGTCTATTTATACAGTGACTTTAGATTTTATCAACAATTCCAAAGTGAACTCCTGAGGTGGACCAAAGCTTTAAAACAGCTTTTTTATTTCAGTCAGATTGGCAAACATTTTAGTTTTAGAAAGTCTCTTTGTCCCTACACCCAGGATAGCTGTTGAAAACTCAGAAGCTGGATGCTTCTCTCATTTAGCAGTAACATTGAGATCCTACAGCTATAATCCAATACGTCTTTGCAACCATTGCAGGTCTTCGGAAGCTTTTTTTCAGATGTTCCACTCCTTTGAAGATCAGAAAGTAAATAAGTTCTTACTGTAATTGCATGATGTTTTAAAATAGGTTTAGATTTACAAATAAAAAGTTTGGACACAGTAAAAAGCTGCACACCTTCAGAAATATGCACTGTTTTGTACCTTTAGGTAGTAGCTTTTACATTAATTGAATCTATTCAAATTTCCACCTAATTTCTCAGTTCCATGTGCCTTCATTAAGGTGATTGCTTCTCATCTTTGCTCTGTCTAAATTACAACAGTCCTAAAATGTTTATAGTTGTGGTGGAATGTTAATTTATGCTCATGTAACATTCACCCATTAGCTATTTTAGCATGCCTTAATGTTATGTAGATTTTGTGTAAAGCTGTAGGCATGTACATTTAAACCACAAGAGTTACCGATTGGAATGTGCCTGGCTTGTTAAAAGGAATGTTTTCCGATAAACTCAGTTTCTTCTGAAAACAACAAGCGGAGAATGTAAAAACACCATTCTTCGGTGTAGATAGTCACTCAAACTGTCTTGATCCAGTAGAATTAATAAGTCAAATGTTCAAAGAAATGTGATGGATTACATGGATGGGACATGTTTAGAAGGAAATGGGCCAAATGCGGGCAGTTGGGACTGGTGCAGATGGGGCCTGTTGAGCGATGTGGGCAAGTTGGGCCTGTTTCCATGCTGAATGACTCTATTATTATAAATATTCTGGGGAAATATTTATTCAGGGCCGTATTGGCCAATTACAATATAAAGTTCACGTAAGATCATATCCAGAATATAGTATGCACTTCTGAGAATTATACCTTAGAGATTCAACAGAGTGTTACCAGAAACCCAAGCATTAGATATTGAGTAGTAAAAATATAAGGTAAACATGAATTCTCTGGGGTAACAAAGGTTACCAGATAATGTAGGGGGGGGGGGGGGTTAAACTGAAAATGAGTACACAATTATCCATTATGGATCAAAGACGAACAGGTGGTTAGGTGCAAATGAACCTTGTAAAGCAGAGAAATTGAATGAACTGCTCCTAAGTATTAAATCATAGAACAACATACAACAGTACAGCACAAGCACCTGTCCTTCGGTTCTCAATGTCTGTGCTGAACTTGATGGAAAGACCATTGCCTAGCTATCTGTGCATAATCCACATCCTTCCATTCCCTGCATATCTCTAAGCCTATCCAAAAGTCTCTTAAATGCCACCATCATATCTGCCTCAACAACCAAACCTGCAGCATGTACCAGGCACTCACCACCGGCTGTGGAAAAATAGTCGCCTCCCATCTCTCCTTTAAATTTTGCTCCTCTTACCTTAAAGCTGTGCCCTGCAATATTTGACTTTTCCATCCAGGTGTAAATGGTTCTGATTGCCTACCCTATCTATGCCTCTCATAATTTTGAGTACTTCCAGTAGGTCTCCCCTCTACCTCCAGAAATTGTATTAAGTTTGTCACAAAGCCTGCCAGCCTATGGTAGGATATAAATATTTGTAGAGGAATAAAAAACATATTTTTCACGTCCCAAGTTAAATTATTCAGACATTTCTTGAAATGCAAATAAGATGCAAATCAACTGAACAATGCAATTACAGAAGGAAAGTAAGCTTATGTCCATAGGTGTTCTACTAAATACAGTGCAGGTTACCTACTGCATGTGTACTCACCTCTTTCGTCAGTTTGACATACAGGACAGCAACTTCCAAATGGGAAGTATGGTCTTTCGCAGTTATGTAGATCCTCACAGGTGATCTCATCGCACAATATTATTCCTTCGTCACACACACAGATTTTACAGGGCTCTGGCTTCCAAACATCTTTATTCTGGTAGGACTGGCCATATTGAGTGCAGCTTAAATTATCTAAAGAAAACAGAGGGAGGGATAAAGAGTGAGAATGATTATATGGGATTCATGTCAGTTCAATGCAAAACATACATCAAAAATACTGTTCAATTTCATTAATTTGTTTCATAGTTCCAATGCTTTCATGATTGTTTTAGTTTAGAGATACATCATGGAAACACAGGCCCTCTGGCCCACTGAGTCCATGCCGACCATTGATCTCCTGTTCACATATGTTATCATCCTCATCACCTCCCTAAACACTTAAGGCAATTTGCAGAGGCCAATCAACCTACTAACCTGTATGTCTTTCGGATATGGGAAGAAACCTAGGAGAGCACCCGGGGGGGAAATGCACAAGATCACAGGGAGAACGTGCAAACTCCACACAGACAGCATCCGAGGTCAGGATTGAACCCGGGTCTCTGGTGGTGTGGGGCACAGTCCTACCAGCTGCATCACTGTGGTGCTCAAACAAAGATTGGAATAAACAGGAACATGTACACCACTGGTAATGAGAGAAAAATCTAAGTTACTTTCAACACTTAGTTCCACGAAATGGAAAGAAATCTGCAATTGACACATATGTAGTTAATGGAACATAGTGACGATGTGGCATTGAATTATCTAACATGAGAAGGAGTAAGAGAGATACAATCATTCATTGACTTTATTTATGAACAGTGAAATGTACTAAAATTATTGGTTTTAAGAAACTCGGTAATATAGGAAGTAATCTGCCCGGAATGGGCAAACATTCTAGGCTAAATGTACAGCTTTGTTACAATTATTTATATTCATGACCTGGACCCTCTCTCTCTCACAGAGAGGATATATGCTCACTCAACCCATCATAGCTCCTTCAAGCAGCATGCAAATTCCATCTATGAATATGCTCTCACAAGCAGTCAAGGAAATTACTACATCACCCACTATTAACATCAAGGTATTTTCAGTAACCAAGTTAATTGAATCAGCTACATGGATACCAGGGCTACAAGGGCAGGTGCTTTGCCTTTTTTCCGCTCAGCTTTCAGCTGCATGATAGAAGTTGGCATTGCAGCTATCAAGTACCACTTATTCCCCATTAACCCACTTATCAATGCTGTTTGGTTTGCTGCTTCATCGTGTGGAGCGGTGAGGTGAGATGAAAGTAATTGCCTTTTACTGAATGTGTTTTATCATGGAGCCCTGGTAAAACCAAAATCAATGGGTATCAAAGGGACAAAAGTCAAGTCGTTGGAATCAAACTTCATACAAGAAAGATGGCTGTGGGGGTCAGAGGTCAATTAACCCAGTTCAGGACATCACTGCAAGAGTTTATCAGGGCAATATCCCCAGCTCCATAAATGTCAGCTTCTTCATGAAGGACCTTCTTCTATTATCATCTTCAAAGAGGGGATACTTGCCGATGATTGCACAATGTTCCATCCCATTCACAAATCAGGGCGGCTCAGTGGCGCAGCTGGTAGAGCTACTGCCTCACAGCACCAGTAACACAGATTCGATCCTGACATTGTGTACAGTTATGTGCAGTTTGCACATTTTTCCTGTGACCACATGGGATTCCTCTGAGTATTCCGGTTTTCTCCCACATCCGAAAGATGTGCAGGTTTGTAGGCTAATTAACCTGTATAAATTACCCTACATTTTGTAGGGAGTGGATGCAAGAGGGGGATAAGATAGAACTAGTGTGAATGAGTGAATGATGATCCACATGGACTTGTACATCCTCATTGTATCTCTCTAAACTCCATGGAAAATTAAACAGCTCATGCCTGCCTACACCAAGGTATCATCAACATGGAGTATTATGTAACCTTCATGCACGAAGATATCCGACAATTATCGTAGAACATAGAAACATAGAAAATAGATGCAGGAGTAGGCCATTCGGCCCTTCGAGCCAGCATCGCCATTCAATATGATCATGGCTGATCATACAAAATCAGTACCCCTATCCTGCTTTTTCCCCATATCCGTTGATTCCATTAGCCCTAGGAGCTATATCTAACTCTCGCTTGAATACATCCAGTGAATTGGCCTCCACTGCCTTCTGTGGCAGAGAATCCCACAGATTCACAACTCTCTGGGAGAAAAGGTTTTTCCTCATCTCAGTCCGAAATGGCCTACCCCTTATTCTTAACCTGTGACACCTGGTTCTGGACGGCCCGAATATCGGGAACATTGTTCCTGCAACTAGCCTGCCCAATCACTTAAGAATTGTATATGGGAGTTCCCATTAACAGAACAGTCTGCCCTAAGCATTCATTTCCTTCTCTATTGACTGAGTGGTTGCAATGTGTGCCCTTCACAAAATACACTGGTGTTCCTTCAATTCAATTCAATTCAATTCAACTTTAATGTCATTGCACAGATACAAGTATGGTGGGTACAACGAAATGCAGTTTAGCGTCAGTTCGTAGTAATAGCAATATAAATAGATACAGAATGCAGACAATGTGGATGGAGAGACTGGAGAAATCTATCGGCGGGACTCCGAGTTCAGCAGTGTGATGGTGTTGTTATAGAAGCTGTTCCTCATTCTACTAGTGCGGGACCTGAGGCTCCTGTACTGCCTCCCTGATGGTAGGAGGGCAAACAGTCCATGGTTAGGGTGGGAGGGGTCTTTGATGATCTTCCCGGCCCGTCTCAGACACCGTTTTCGGCGGAGGGCATCCATGGCAGGGAGCGGGGCACCGATGATGTACTGGGCGGTTTTCACCACCCGTTGTAGTGCCTTCCTATCTGCTACGGTGCAACTGCTGTACCAGACCGTAAAGCAGGTGGTCAGGATGCTTTCGATGGTACAGCGGTAAAGGTTGGTCACGATCTGGGGGGACAGGTGGGCTTTTGAGCCTCCTCAGGAAGTAAAGGCGCTGCTGCGCCTTTTTGAGTTTCTTGTTCCAGCAATCCCCAAACTTTTTACCTCTATCACTAAGAAGCACATGGACAAAGGGCGGCAGGTATATGGGAACTCCCCTATCTGCTGAGTCCCGTCCAAGTTGCACTCTATCCTAATTGACCTTCATCATCATTATATCAGAAGCCTCAAACACACTACTAAACAATGGGAGTACCTTTCCTCAATGGACTGAAAAATATTCAAGAAGGTGGCTTACCTTCTTAGGCATAAATATGATAGGGAATGGACAATAAATGCTGGCCCTGTCAGCAATGTCCAGACTCCAAAAAGCAATAAAAAAATAAAACAAAAAATGCTGGATAACTTAATAAGTCAGGCAGCATCCTTGGAGAACGTGGATAGGTGATATTTTGTGTCTGCATCCTTCTTCAGACTGTAGGTGGGTCCTGACTGGAAACATTACGTAACCATGTTCTCCAGAGATGCCTGTTGAGTGACTCCAGCATATAACCATATAACCATATAACCATATAACAATTACAGCACGGAAACAGGCCCTCTCGGCCCTTCCAGTCCGTGCCGACCATTTGTTTTCCCCTAGTCCCATCTACCTGCACTCAGACCATACCCCTCCATTCCCTTCACGTCCATATACCTATCCACTTTACTCTTAAATGTTAAAATCGATCCTGCCTCCACCACTTCTGCTGGAAGCTCATTCCACACAGCCACCACCCTCTGAGTAAAGACGTTCCCCCTCACGTTACCCCGAAACCTCTGTCCCTTAAATGTCATGCCCTCTTGTTTGAATCTTCCCTACCCTCAATGGGGAAAAACGTATCCACGTCAACTCTGTCTATCCCTTTCATCATTTTAAAGACCTCAATCAAGTCCCCCCTTAACCTTCTGCGCTCCAAAGAATAAAGACCTAACTTGTTCAACCTTTCTCTGTAACATAGTTGCTGGAACCCTGGCAACATTCTAGTAAATCTCCTCTGTACTCTCTCTATTTTGTTGACATCCTTCCTATAACTAGGCGACCAAAATTGTACACCAAACTCCAGAATTGGTCTTACCAATGCCTTGTACAATTTTAACATTACTTCCCTACTCCTATATTCAATGCTCTGATTTATAAAGGCCAGCACACCAAAGGCTTTCTTTACCACCCTATCTACATGAGATTCCACCTTCAGGGAACTATGCACAGTTATTCCTAGATCCCTCTGTTCCACAGCATTCCTCAATTCCCTACCATTTAACATGTACGTCCTATTTTGATTTGTCCTGCCAAGATGTAGCACTTCACACTTATCAGCATTTAAACTCCATCTGCCATCTTTCAGCCCACTTTTCCAAATGGCCCAAATCTCTCTGTAGACTTTGAAAATCTACTTCATTATCCACAACACCACCTATCTTAGTATCATCTGCATACTTACTTATCCAATTTTCCACCCCATCCAGATCATTGATGTACATGACAAACAACAGTGGACCCAACACAAATCCCTGAGGCACCCCACTGGTCACCGGCTTCCAACCTGACAAACAGCCATCCACCATTACTCTCTGACATCTCCCATTCACCACTGTTGAATCCATCTTGCTACTCCGCCATTAACACCCAAAGATTGAACCTTCTTAACCAACCTTCCATGGGGAACCTTGTCAAAGGCCTTACTGAAATCCATATAGACAACATCCACTGCTTTACCCTCATCAATTTCCCTAGTTACCGCTTCAAAAAATTCAAGAAGGTTTGTCAAACATGACCTTCCAGGCACAAATCCATGTTGACTGTTCCTGATCAGACCCTGTTTATCCAGATGCTTATATATATTATCTCTAAGTATCCTTTCCATTAATTTGCCCACCACTGACGTCAAACTAATAGGTCTATAATTATTGTGTCTTTCTTTGGAAAGTTCCTTGTTATACCAATTTAAAAAATCTTCGTTCTGTAAATTCACAGTTGGAGAAATATTACTTCAGGTAGTGCAATAATTTATGCATAAATGTTTGTCTTATAGGTTTATGAGTTTATGAAGTTTATGAATAAGTTAATTGGCCAAGTATTCACATACAAGGAATTTGCCTTGGTCCTCCGCCCGCAAGTCACAACATGACATACATAAGTCCAATGTGACCCATTAAATATTTTTTTGTTACAATGCAATCAAAATAGCAAACACCTTATGGACCTAATCAAAAAGTGACCATTGTTCTCAGGAGAGGCCAATGGTCACACTGTACTTGGGACTGTTAGATTCATGGAACATTACCTATTCTAAGAGAGTGATCAAAAGTACAAGTATTGAGCATTAACTGTGTAGGAAGAAACTGCAGATGTTGGTTAAAACTGAAGATAGACACAAAACGCTGCGGTAACAGCAGAGCAGGTAGCATCTCCGGAGAGAAGGAAGAGGTGACGTTTTTGGGTTGAGACTTCTTCAGTTTGAAGAAGGGTCTTGATCCGAAATGTCACCTATTCCTTTTCTCCAGAGATGCTGCCTGAACCGCCGAGTTACTCCACATTTTTGTGTCTATCTTTGTGCATTAACTGCCCACCATTTCAAAAATACTTTCCCCTTAAAATATATTTCAAGGGGCCATATTTGTTAGTGAGTAGAGAGTTACATTTTGTTCTTTAAATTTTCACGGCTTTATTAATTCGATCTTGATTTACATTCAAGAATCAAAATCAAGATCCAATTTTTTTGTAGCTTTTGTTACGTGAACATAACCACAACATTTATTGGTGAAGAGAGCAAAGGTTGGACCATGTATTTGGGTTGAGGTTCCCGTGTGAAAGATGTGCGTGCCAAATCACCACGTGTGGTATTTTACGCACGTCTTTTACCTATTTAAAATACCTACCTACTACGTTAAAGGAGTGCACACAGACGTTTAATTTAGGGAGATATATCGTGGAAACCAGGCCCTTCGGCCCACCGAGATCAAGCCAACCACCAATCATTTGTACATATAGGTATATAGACCATTTACAGAACCCAATTAACCCACAAACCTGCACATCTTTGGAGTGTGGGAGGAAACCGGAGCACCCGGAGAAAATACTCATGGTCACAGGGAGAACGTACAAACTCGATACAGACAGCGCCCGCAGTCAAGATTGAACCCGGGTATCTGGCGCTGTGATGAAGCATCTCTACCACTGCGGCGCTCTTTTAAACCAATAGATGCAACAGGGGTCGATTTTCCCTGTTTGCTTCAATAATATCAACATCCTTTCATCTCAGAGGAAATCTACATTTGACAATACAGAGAAGCAAATAGCAGCCTTCCTTTGGTGAAACGTATCAGTAAAGTGGAAATTGGAGATAAACGCACCCTTACAGATTGTTTCATTTGCCCGGAATAATACCCTATGCCCAAAAAAACAACTGCTATCAGAGCTTTCTTCACAATAGTTGACAATACTTTAATGCTAAATTCAAATTATTATGTTGCCTGGATCCATGTTATAGTGAAAGTATTTTGATACTGCATTGGACAGGACGTGTTTGAAATGAGTTGGCTGTTGTTTATCACCACCATCATCTGGAGAGTTTTTGGATGGATTTTTTGTCAGGTACCCGTGCATTTTGTCGTTCCATTGCTTAGCCTCCTCAGATGGGTTCCATCGTTTGGGGAAAGGAGGTGAGTTAACGGTACTTGCGGGTATTACCTTTGAATGTCAATATAATGAAGTTTCTTATGCAGCATATTAGCATCAGAATGATGGGGCAAACCCAGATTCAGACTGACAACTGAACACATACGAGTTTCACCTTCAGTTTGGGCTTAGCTTGAAAACCAGGGGTAATCAGCAATCTGTTTTGCATCCTTTGATTTTAATAGAAAATACATTCTGGTGTCACATACAAATAGAGCTTAACAAAAACTGCTGTCTTTGACTCGAATCAACATATTGCCTCATAAGTCGATTGTAACTTAAAGAAGGAAGCCTTATTATCTGCAGTAGAAATTAAATGAGGTGGCGCCGTCAGCGACTTTTTTTTATCATCTTTTTTGTTATTTTTAGTGTGTTTTAAAAAGTTTGTGCTAATGTTCTCTGGTTTGTTTTAGGTGGGGGGTGGGGTTGGGTGGGGGAAACTTTTAGCAATCTCTTACCTTGCCGGAGATGCAATTGATTTCCGGATTGTATCTCAGGTCGCTCTGCGGCCTAACATCATGGAGCTGGCGGCCTTGCTCGAGACTGACTTTGAGTCCCACCGCGGGGTCGTGGATTTACCATTGGCGCCTGCGATCCCTTGCCTGGGATCGTCGCTCCAACCGCGGCCTGCGGATTTCACCATCGAGGATGTCTCGCAGTCTCGGGTAGAGACTGATGTTGGGAAGCTCCAAGCCACAGAAGGTTCGACCAGCCACGACCCGGGGTCCGATCGCCCGACGCAGAGAACTGAGATCCCCCCGTTGTGGGAGCTTGATTGCCCCGATGCAAAGGGCCCGATCGCCGGCTACGGGAGCCAAGATCAACCTGACAACGGAAGATTCGAGGCCCCCGACTGCGGGGGGACAACGAAGGGAAGAGATTTAACTTTTTGTTTGCTTTCCATCACAATGAGGAATGTGGAGGAGTCACTGTGGTGGATGTTTATGTTAAAATGGATTTTGTGTGTTTTGTTGCTTTTTATTGGTATGACTGTATGGCAAAACAAATTCCTTGCATGTTGCAAAACGTACTTGGCTAATAAAGTATGTTTATGATTATGATTATAAAAAGCAACATTGCCATGTATATCAAATGCACATCAAACAAATCAATGAGATTGGTCTGTTTTCTGCTCAGAGAATAATGCCACGAAGGATATAATAAACTGGACCCTGTAATTATTCACAAATGTTCAGACTTTAACTGCAGAATCACAAAAAAATATGAAGATAATTGTCTTATTGGTTGAAATGTTTGATGTAGCAGCGTTTGAGGATGCATAAGAAAACAATTAATCATTGGCATAATGCTCGTCTAAGTAGAATTTCCGCTTTCACGGTTTCCACAGTTTGGTTTGATAGATTTAAAATGTATCTGGATATTTCATAAGGATTGAATAATCTATTTAATTAGAGTCTAGTACCTTCTGCATAATGGATGAGGGGCAAGAGTGAACACAGATGTTGATGGAATTTATGGAGATGAAAGAGTGCTCATTTCAAATGAGTCAATAATTTTGCTTCTCAGCTCAGAGATAACATTATCTTCCAATTAGTCCTCTTTGTTCAATCTGCCTGTGTGCAATTTTATAAACTGCCTCACAATTGCTGTACTTTGAAAAGTACTTTCACGAAGTATTATTTTCATATTCCACTGCTGACTTAAGGTTAATTTATTTTGAAAACGTTGTTGACTTGCAGCTGTATTAAATGTTTTTTTCATATATAAATAAGGCACCGGATAGGTGATGTGTCGAGTCGGACCCTTCTTCGGATTGACTGTTGAAGGGGGGAGAAAGCTGCAAAAGAGGTGAGATGGGACAAGGCCTGGCAAGTGATGGGTGGATAAAGGTGGGGGGGGGGGGGGCTCTTGAATGGCAGACTGGTGGGCAAAGGCTTGAGATGAAAAATAAACTGTCAGATAAGGAGAGAGGAGGAATTAAATGTAAAGCCAGAGGGATGGACATGGGCGGAAAGGGACATGTGGAAAGAAGGGTGGGAGAAATGAGTAAATAAAGATATTTTGTTACGTGAGATTTAAGATTTATATAAGATTTAATTAAATAGATTACGATACAATGTAAAATTATCCCTGGGTCACAAAAACATTGGGTACATGATCCAACCTAAATTAGTTCCCAGTTTTATCACTCAGTCATAAACAGCAGTCTGCAGGCACAGTATCAGGATGGCAAAGGGATCAAAGTAATCTGCGTGAGTCCCAGCATCCACTTACATGAACTGATGTATCAAGGAGAGCTGAGTGCAATATTCAAAGTGCATTGCAGCCAGCGTGCTATGAAACCTCACTATGATTTTTGGGGGCTTTTAGAGGGTAAATTTACAACCGCATATTTCACTAGGTATTAGAAATTCAGGTGCACAGTTCCCCAAGCGCTCATACTGTATGCTTGGAAGATATAACGATGGAAGAAGCTGCAAACACACAGCAGGGCAGGCAGCATCCATGGAGGCACAGCGGTGGTGTTGCTGCCTTACAGCGCCAAAGACCCAGGTTCTATCCTAACCATGGTGTTGTCTGTTTGGAGTTTATAAGTTCTCCCTGTAACCGTGTGGATTTGTAAACTAAACAAACTAAACTATCCTAGTGTGTAGAATAATTGTCCCTAGTGTATAGGGTAGTGATAGTGTATGGGAGGATCTCTGGTCGGCGGGGACTCGGAGGGCCAAAGGGACTGTTACCGCACTGTACCTCCAAACTAAACAAAAACATTTGTAAATTAAATATGTAAATACATTATTGTCTGCCCTGCTGTGTTTTTACAGGTTTTCCTGTTTTCACTTCAGATTTCCATGAAGTGCAGATGTTTTTCTTAAATTTTCAGTCTCAGGCGATGTTGGCCTTTTACACATCTCAGTGTCATAGAGTCATACAGCGTGGAAACAGGCCCTTTGGTCTAACTTGACAACACCGGCCAACATACCCCAGCAACACTAGTCCCACCTGCCTGCATTTGGCCCATATCCCTCCAAACATATCCCATCCATGTACCTGTCCAACTGCTTCTTAAACGTTGGGATAGTCTTAGCCTCAACTACCTCCTTGGGCAGCTTGTACCATAAACCCACCACCCTTTGTGTGAAAATGTTACCCCTCAGATTACTATTAAATGGTTTCCCCTTCACCTTCAACCCATGTCCACTGGTCATCGATTCACCTGCTCTGAGCAAGAGACTCTGTGCATCTACCCGATCTATTCCTCTCATGAATAGATATGTCTCAAGTGATTACCAGCAGTTGATCTCCCCACCAGGAGCACTGACATATATAAGCCACCCCATGTAATACCTCACAAACCTGCATCAAAGCATTCACTCATTAGGACAAAATCTTATGTCTCTTACATAATAAAACTATGAAACATCGGATGGTAAAAACTGAGGTTTATAACCAACATTGTACTGCCATTAATCAACTTGTTAGTTGAATACTCCACAACCTACACGTTTATCTGGTTGAACGATCGAAGATAAATCAACGTGAAGCGAATACATTTTGGGAGTAAATTTAAAGAGAGAAAATATATTTCATAAATAATTAAATTTCCAATGTAATTATGATGTATTAGTTGAAATGCCAATAAAGGTAGCATTGTAAAAAGGCAAACGTAATCTAAGGTTTTATATTTGGTGCGATGCAAAAAGTACCACTTTGTAGAACTAAATTTGCTGATGGGATCACAACATTACACATGGAGAACCATCAACCACCACATTTGGAGAAGGGCATTAGAATAACGACAAATATCTCACATGGTGTCAACCTTGGTTGAACGGTTTCTTTAATGAAGAGAATTTTCTCTATGTTCTTTATAAAGCTCTCTTTAAAACAGCTCTGGTGAGTCGCGGCCGCATCCCACGGAACTGGGAACCCGCCTGGAGAGGGAATACCAGTACGCGGTGGCCATATCTCTAAGCTGAATCAAACTAAAATAACCTAACCCACTAGATAGACTCAAGTAGATGGAGTAACTCAGCGAATCAGGCAGCACCTCTGGAGAGAAGGAATGGGTGATGTTTTGGGTCGAGACCCTTCTTCAGACAAACTAACCTACTGCACTATCACCATAGATTTAGGGAAATGCATGATAATTATATTTGTATTATGTGTACATTTGTGAGGAATGCCAAGGTCAATTTTGGCATGGGGGGGGGAGGCTTTTCCTGCTGACAGGAAAAGACTTGGTACTTAAACAATCATAGACACAAAACGTTGGAATAATGCAGGTCTGTTTCCATTATCTTCGTCACTTCTTTGCATATTGTTCATTCATTTGTTCTATATCTCTACATCACCGTCTATATCTCTCGTTTCCATTTCCCCTGACTCTCAGGCCCGAAACGTCACCTATTCCTTTTCTCCAGAGATGCTGTCTGGCCCACTGAGTTACTCCAGCTTTTTGTGTCTATCTTTGGTTTAAACCAGTATCTGCAATTCCTTTCTACACACTTAAACAATCACGATAGGCATGACTTGTTTGGAGAGAACAAATATAGGGGAACCTGTACCCAAGGATCAAGGACTTGGGGGGGTAAATACACAGGAGTGATAAGAGGAAAATCATTTTTTTGAAACACGTAGGTCAGTTATTATCTAGAGGGATGTTAGAAATTGTGCACTCTAAAGGAATTTGAATGGGCACCTCAGAAAGATTAATTTGCAGAAAAAAAATCAAATGATTGCTCTTCCGGGACCCAGCATTGAGCTGAAAAATTGAGCTGAAAAACCTCCTTCTGCGCTAGGACTCTTTACTCTGTGTCAGATAAGCAAATAAGTGTGAATAGTCATTCAGGGAGATCACTACTGCCCTCAGTACAAGGAAGGAAAGTCACCATGTATTCATAGAGGAAAAGGTTACGTATCTGTTTATTGAATGCAGACAGAAAGTCTGTTTGTGAGTTTTCTCACAGTCAAATAACCCAAAAGGGATCTCACCACTCCGTGTGCATGAGATTTGGAAGAGTTGATGGCACCCATGAAGTGGTGCCCCACAAGAAAACA
This sequence comes from Okamejei kenojei, assembly GCA_035221665.1. Classification (NCBI taxonomy): domain Eukaryota; kingdom Metazoa; phylum Chordata; class Chondrichthyes; order Rajiformes; family Rajidae; genus Okamejei; species Okamejei kenojei. Next base: position 83,665,004 of record CM069137.1, read on the forward strand.
AATGGATGTAAAGAACAGGGAAATTAGTACACTCTTGTTAATGAAAGCACTCCCGAAATCTCCCCATAACATAGTCATTGGCTTTATCAAGATTCACTCTTGAACAAAGATAATGAACACAACCACCCCTCTTCAGACCACATACCTCCCCCAGGCTGCATCCAGCCCTGAACAAGGCAGTTCATCTGTTTCCCCACCTTCTGCCCTCTATCTGATGTCTAATAAAGTGTTGCTGGGGCAATGACTGGGCATGCAGTTCACTATTGATAAATGTAACAAATAGACCACTTCCCCATTTTACAAGCATGCAACCTGAGCCTTAGTGGAACCACACCATACATTTATCTCCATCTTCTGCTCCACTCTTTTCAGCCGCATCTCTTAGTGAGGCACATTTCCTCATCATTTCCCACAGTTAATATGTCACATCCCTGATTAAGGCATTTAGCCTGTCAGATTATCTGTTTTTGCGTAACATGTGCGATCAAATTGTATATCTAATCGTATACCTTATGGCGAACATTTTACTTCTTCCTGCAACGTGAAATAAGACTGAAGTCTAGAAATGGTATAATTGTCTGCCACACACACACTGGATTGAATTACCTTCCTCTGTGAGTCTGTGCTGGTGTAAAAGTTCCAACTGCCTCTAAACTGCAGTAATGAAATTCCAATTAATGTAATTGTTCACAATTAAAAAATAATATTAAATCTACCGTTCTGAGACAATGCGTCATGCAGAGGTTATATTTCCATACATCAGCATGAACATGAGTAAGTCCTGAATAAACTTTGATCATCATCCACAGTGGAATTTCGAACCGCTCTTCATCGTTAACCGTGATATAATTTGTTTATAAAACATGTTTCAATTTACATGAAAACATTTTTTTTTTAAATATTATTTTTAATGGGAAACATTCTGGTTGAACATTGGCTTTTGAAATTCTTTTCTGAAGCATTATGTAGCATCCATCAATATTTTCTAAAGGACAATTAAGAGCCGGAATGTAAAACATTATGATTAGAACTTAATTTGTAGGTGAACTCTAAAATGTAGATTATTGATTGATTTAAAAAATGCTTTGGAAAATATCATCTATTAAAACAGATAAATTGATAAAATGCTCATGTTTAATTTCCCAGTCCACTCTTAAATATGATTGATTTCTTGTAAGAGCAACAAAAGTATGCCTGCAATGCAAGTAGAAACATAAACTTTACTTTAGTAACATTTCGTTTGAACTTCAATGGTTCAAATGACAACAAATATATTGTATTATTGTATCAATTATCAAACGATCGTAATCATAACCGTAATTCGTCAGCCAAGTATTTTTTTACAACATACGAGGAATTTGGTTTGTCATACAGTCATACCAAAAAAGCAACAAGACACACAACTACATAAAAATCTGACATAAACATCCAACTCCTCCACATTCCCCACTGTGATGGAAGGTAATAAAGTCATGGTTGGCAACAAGAAGAGATAACCCATTTAGAGATCGTGAGTGTAAATCAAACACACAGATACTGGAGAATAATAAAATAGTTACAGTTCTGAATGAGACCGCTCAGTTCACCCAGTTGGTTCTGCCGCCTTGTAAAGTGTTCATCTTGCTTCCAATCCCCTGCTCTTTCATAGGTTCATAAGTTCAAAGAGCAGAATTAAGCCATCATGGCCACTCTGCCATTCAATCATCGCTGATCTATCATTCCCTTTCAACCCCATTCTCTTGCCTTCGTTCCATAACCCCTGAAACCCAACTAATCATTCCTTGCATTATTGCAACTTACTCTCTCCCACACGCTGATCCAATTAACTTTTCAACCCCCTCCCCCCACCTTCCCACTGCATCTCCTCCCTGTGACACATAAGTCTCTCATTGTCTTGACCCCCTTTCCCCTATCCTCTTTCACCTATGTCAGATTACACTCTTCTCTCCTCACCTGACACCCGTTTGTCTCCTTTTCATCTCTAGCCTTTGTCCACCCATCTGCCAATGAGCTCCCCCTCCCCGCACCTGTTTCCACCTATCACTGCCAGGCTTTGTCCTGCCCCCACTTCTTTTCCAGCTTCCTCCCCCTACTACAGTCAGTTTGAAGAAAGGTCCTGTCCCGAAACATTACCTATGCATGCCCTCCAGAGAAGCTGCCAGACCCGCTGAGTTACTCCAGCAATTTGTGGTTCTATTTTGAAAGAATTGATAGATTCTGTTTTCAGCAACAGATTTAGTTTAGTTAAATTCAGTTTAGAGATACAGCGTGGAAACAGGCCATTCAGCCCAGCGAGTCTGCAACGTGCAGCGATACCCGCACATTAAAGGGCCTGTCCCACTGTGGCGACCTAATCTGCGAGTTTAGACGAGTTTGCCCTTGACTCAAACTCACAGCATGGTTGACACGTGGTCCTAGGAGGTCCTATGAAGTCACTGGAACTCTCCTTCATGCTCGAGGGAAGTTCCCACATACGCGCGGCCTCAGCTAGGTTGCGGAAAATGTTTCAGCATGTTGAAAAAATTTCCGCGAGTAAAATTTGATCGGCATTGTTCTTTTTGACTCGTAGTGCAGTGGCGTGGGGTCACTATGTAGTTACAGGCAGTCGAGGGCAGCCGTAGGAAATCTCCTTCACTGACGGGGCATTTTGATTGGCTCATTGGAGTTTTAAGGACCAGGGAAAACCGACCGGTAGGTAAAATGCCCGCTAAAATTTATTATACTTCTTAAAAGTGTCTCCACTCCTTCTCCCCCCTTCTCTCCCCCCTCCCACACTCTCTAAAGGACTTACCATACACTGTGGCAGCCGTCTTTTATCTTCCTCTTCATCGCGGGTGTGAATTTCAGAAGGCGCTCCCCCGCTTTCCCTGGCCCCCACCTTTGCGATGTGTTTGCGTTTGTGTGTGCATGTGCGGTCGGTCGATCCAGCTCGCGGTTTCAACGTGGACAGTCGATCCAGCTCGAGGTTTTCCAGGCGAGTGCCCTCGAGCTTGAAGGCCGAAGACACTCCTCTTGACTCACGGATTAGGTTGCCGCAGTGGGACAGCCCCTTAACACTATCCTACACACACTAGGGGTAATTTACACTTATACCAATCCAATTTACCTACAAACCTGTTCGTCTTTGGAGTGAGGGAGATCTCGGAGATAACCCACGCAGGTCACAAAGAGAAGATACAAACTCTGTACAGATAATAGTCGGGATTGAACCCGGGTCTCCTGAGCTACAAGCGCTGTAAGGCAGCGACTCAACTGTGCGTCACCGTGCCACCCAAATGGATCAGTGGGAAGGATCTAATTTTCCTTGAATTCAACATTATAACTACTCTTTGCTTTCATATCGCTTTTAGCCCAAAGTTGTAAATCAATGTCCCTGATTTTGGAACCATTGCTAAATGGATCAGCTTGTCCCCATCTTCTCAATGTAAACCATTCATGAACTTTTTCATCTCTTCGCAATCTTCTTTGTATCAAGTTGAAAAAATTGCATCCTCTGTGACCCAACATTCAAATTGAAGCCCTTATTCCTGGAATCGATTGAGGGAACAAGAGGGAACAGACCACTGAGCTCTGAAGCAACAGCAGTAATACGCCCATTAATTAGTATAGCCTAGAAATCGAAAATAACAAAAATGTTTGTGCCAAATACGATGCCAAAGCAAACTAATCTCCTCTGCTTGCACTTGATCCATATCCTTCAATTCTCCATATAGTCATGAGATTGCACAATCTGGATTCCTGATCCACAAATTGCAAAGTAACATGGCTTTAACTTTAAAGAGGCTTTAACGTAACAGAGACATCTTCCTTTGCAAGTCACACCCATCGGGAAATTGGACATAGAAACATAGAAAATAGGTGCAGGGGTGGGTCATTCGGCCCTTCGAGCCAGCACTCCCATTCAATATGATCACAGCTGGTCATCCAAAACTGTTCCTGCTTTCTCCCCATATCCCTTGATTCCGTTCGCCCTAAGAGCTATATCTAACTCTCTCTTGAATACATGCCTGGACCAGGCACTTCTGGGTACAAGTTACTCTCAAACGGTTGACATTTTTTCCAAGATCATTTGACACAATGGCAACACCAAAAGGCACAATGCTTATATCAGTCTTGCCAACATAAGTTGAGAACTACAACTTTATTTTTAATACCCGGTTAGAATGGAGCAAAGCCTGTAGGAAGTCACTGAAGGAACATGCATTTAGCGGGTCCACAAGGGGATAGTGATCTGCAGCTTACTGCATCAGCCCAGCTACGTTTCTGAAACTGCTCACATTGGCTTTTTCTTTGCTTATTGCAGTCGTTCACTGTCATGGCATGGCCATGCTGCTCTGTCAGCTGATTGCAGTGGCTAGGGACAACTCACAGTAGGGACTTCAATTTGTGCGAACGATTGTGAGTTTCACTTTAGTTTAGCCTGTTGTCACGAGGTACAGTGAAAAGCTTTTTGTTGCATTCTAACCAGTCAGCTGAAAGACTATACATGATTACAATGGACCCATCCACAGTGTAGAGAAACATGGTAAAGGTTTAGTGCAAAATAAAGTCCAGTAAAGTCCAATTAAAGATAGTCTGAGGGTTTCCAATGAGGTAGATTGTAGCTGACCACTCTCTAGTTGTTGATAGGTTCATTCAGTTGCCTGATAACAGCTGGGAAGAAGCTGTCCCTGAATCTGGAGGTGTGCGTTTTCATACTTCTGTCGCTCTTGCCTGATGGGAGAAGGGAGAAGAGGGGGTGACCAGGGTGAGACTTGTCCTTGATTATTCTGGTGGCCTTGCCAAGACAGCATGAGATGTGAATGTAGTCAATGGAAGGGAGGTTGGCTGGTGTGATGGTCTCGGCTGCATCCATAATGTTCTGTAAATTGTTGCTGTCTTGGATAGAACTGTTGGGCAGGACCCATGAATAATTATATAATTCAGCTTACATTTATTTTCGTAAATAACAATAATATCTAATTTCTTGGAAAATTACTTTTTGGAACCCTGGGTGTGCAATGAAAATTGCACAGCGTACAAGCCCGTGGCACTGCTTGGATGTGGGAATCAGAGCTTTTAATCAAAGCAGAATTGCAACCGATCGAGAGTTGGGGGGAAGGAGAAGAGGGGATAGATTTACAATCTAGGGATTTCCAAAGTGTTTGGAAAAGGAGAGGATAAGAGACTGTGAGAAGCAAGGTTTCGGTTACATTTGGAGTGTGAAGTGAGGAAGAGGATGATGATTTAATTGCACCTATTTTTATTTTACCATAATGAGAATTAATGTTTCCATTTGTCTTTTGCTAGAATACAATTGCAGACACATGGAATCAACAGTTAGAAGATTAATCAATGGCCTTCCATCTTTACCATGCAATATTTACAGGGCCTCCCTGCCCAAACTTTCCAAAAGGAGTAAAAAATACATTTTTGGGGACTGTGATGGAACTCACTAAATACCCAATGACCAAACACGGTTATATTCTTTGTGCTTAAAATTATGAGTTTTTCTGTTTTTTTCAACCATGAATAGGAGCAGAAGTAGGCCATTCAGCCCCTCAAGCCTGCCCCAGCATTTAATATGGTCTATCCCAGGCTTCATCGTCTTCTGTGTGAGTCCTATATGATCTTCAGATTCTACTTCCTCTTTAAACACCCTCAATGAACTAATCACCAGGGAAAAGCAATCCAAAGATTCACCACCTTCTGCGAGAAGTTTCTTTGGACCTCAGTTTGAAATGACCACATAGACTCTTGTAACTACTGCCCTGTATTTTAAAATCCTTCCACGAGTGGAGACAATGGCAATGGAATGGCAGCAAATTAGAAAATGTAGCCGGATGTGTGTGGAATCACACTAGGCTTGTGGCCTCCAATGCAGTTCTATTGCAGACAACATGGAATCTGCTGACTCCACTTTCAAAACTAATAAGATGGATGGAAAACCTCAAGTCTCAGACAGGAGAACTGTTGGGATAAAGGCATTTTCTTTGTGACCGAATGTATGTGCTCATATACGGCTAAAGAGTTAAAAGATACATATTTTATCCATGACTCACTGCTGAAGCAAGCTTTAGTTGGAGCCAAGGGGCCTCTATATATTATTCCAGGCTGGAAGGGGCGGAAAGTGCTGGAAGGGGGCGCGGAGGGGGGTGTTTAGGGTGGGCAAGAGACATTGGCCAGGAGACCAGTGAACCTCACAGGAAAGAAATTGCAACAGCTGAATAATAACATCTCATTAATGTAGAAATTTAAACACTACGACCACAAATTCAGACCAGATGTGGGGCATTTTTTAAAAAACACACTAAAATCCATATTTTAAGAACAGAACAAAAAACATGGAAAAAGATAGGGTCACACTTTTTGTCAAATCTTTTGCAGGTCAATTATAATTAACCCCATCGTGCCTTATATACCCCATCATGCCATCATACCCCATCCACTCTATAGTGGATCTTCATAAATCATTCTTGTGTACAGTAAACACCCAGAGTCTTACAAATTCACCATTGCACAATTTCTCTTGCGTGACCTAAAGAGATGTCTTACATACTCCAGTATTACATGTTAGAGAAACTGGACTATGGTAAAAATTATAGCCAAGGAATTGGTCACCACCTCCTAAGGAATGAGAGTCAGACTCTTCGGAACAAGGAGAGTCACAGGAGATGCAACACCAGTCCTTTCAATCGCACCATTCAGGGGCTCAAACTGTCATAGACCACACAGCATGGAAGCAGGCCCTAAAGCCCAACTCGCCCACTCTGACCAACATGCCACATCTGCACTAGTACCACCTGCTTGCATTTGGCCCATATTCCTCTAAACCTATCCTCAGTGTGATAGTGCCTGCCTCAACTACCTCCTCTGGCAGCCCGTTCCATATACCCACAACCCTTTGTGTAAAAAAAGTCGCCCCACAGGTTCCTATTTGATCTTTCCCCCTTCACCTTAAACATATGTTCTCTGGCTTTTGATTCCACTCCGCTGGGTAAAGGACTTGGAGATTCACCCAATCTATTTCTCTCATAATCTTATACACCTCTATAAGATCACTCCTCATCCACCTGCACTCCAAGGAATAAAGTGCTAGCCTACTCAACCTTTTCCTTTAGCTCAGGCCCTCAAGTCCTGGCAGCATCCACGGAAATATTCTCTGCACCCTTTCCAGCTTAACAACATCTGTCCAATAACAGAGTGACCAAGACTAAACACGATACTCTAACTATGGCCTCACCAATGTCTTAGGGCTATAGATATCTGTGCTGAACACACTGCCAAGTAAAAGTAATCTCTTCTGCCTGCACATGATCCATATTCCTCCATTCTCTTACATCTATGTGTCTTTCAAATGCCAATTTCTCAAATTCTCCAATTTTAGACAGCTCCATCATTTGATGAATATTCTGACAAAACACGAAACAGCAGTATTGAATGATTTGAAATCCACAAGAATGAGGGATAGAGGGTGTTGCAATAGTTAAACTGAATGGTAACAAACGGGGTGGGGCTGAAGCATTCAGTTGTAGGATTGGATTCGCAAGCTTATGTATCATAGATGTTACTTCCATGTCGATACAATGAGCGATAAATTGCAGTGTACACATTCAATAGGTTCATGCACAACATCAATACACAGCTTCACAAACAATTGGCTTGGAGCGTTGCACACGGCCAATTTTATTGGAGCACGTTTTTTGTATCAGTTCTTAAAAACAAGTGAACGTCACTGCAAGTAAATCATATGCCCCTTGCTCTTGCACCATCAGTCAATAAGATTATGATTGATCTTTTTTACTTAAGATATCCTATTCCAGTACCATATCCCTTAATTTACTTATTAACGAACAATCTATTAAACTGACATATTCAGCAATTGACCCTCCATAGTTCAAAAGAAAAGAAATTCAAGAATCATTTCTCCATGGGATGAAGAGATTTTTTCTCATCCCAGTCCAGGATAGTCAACCCCTTATTCTGAAGCAGAGAAAACAAACAGCTGGAGGAACTCAGTGGGTCAGGCCGAACCTGTGGAGGGAAGTGGACATACGATGTCGTGGGTCAGCATTCTTCGTCAGACTGATGAAAGCAGACAGGGAAGGGGTGGGTCAAAGCTATCAAGTGGTTGGTGGAAACAAGGAAATGAAGATGCTGGTTTACAAAAGAAGGTGCTAAGTGCTGGAGTAACTCCGCCAGTCAGGCAGCATCCCTGGAGAACATGGACAGATGACATTTCGGATTGGGATCCTTCAGACCCAGTCTGATAAAGGGTTCTGACCCGAAACATCACCTTGATGCAAGCTGTAGCATTGGATGGTTTCAATTTTAAAGAGTGGAGAGTGGATGTAAGGTGGGAAAGTAGCAGAATGGTCAGGCCTAGAGATAATTAAGGCAAGGATCACAGGATTGCATTTGCTACAATATCCTGACAGTGGGAACACCTTCAACCAGTCACACAAATGTAGCAGCTGCACGGGCAAGTTACCAGAGGATTGCTTTTTGCCAACTAAACTATTTATCCATATCCATAGGCAACTTGGAGATTACATGTTCTGATCCGATTATTGCAGAATAACAGAATTAGATGGTATTAGCAGCAAACCAATAAAATGTCCAGCTTTCATTATGTTTAAAACAGTAGAATGTTTCATTAGGAAATAAAGAATGCGCTCTTCGAAGATATTCTAATATTTTTTGCTGTAATCTTGGTCCAATTGTTCCATTAGTTAGCATTACATTAACAGTTTAATAACCTTTTCACGTTATATACACATATCCATGCCCAATGATCACTTTGGCTGGAACTCACAGCATGTATTATTGTCATTACATGCTTTACCTGGTTGCTTATCATTTCCTTGTGCGCACATCATAGTTCTTGAAGAGTACTGAGCAAAAATGCTTCCTCAGTGCCAACTGTGTTCTCCTGCTTAATGCAATACCAGGTACTGATCTCCCATCATTCTTTGACAGCCACCACTCATATTTAATTTAGTTTAGAGACACAGTGTGGATAGCTCACTTAGTCCACACTGACCATCATTCACCTGTTCCTATCAATGCAATGTTATCCCACTTTTGCATCCACTCTCTACACACTAGGGGCAATTTACAGGGGGCAGTTAATCTACATATCTGCACGTCTTTGGGATGTGGGAGCAAACCAGAGTAGCCAGAGAAAAAGGCACACGGTCACAGGGAGAACGTGCAACTCCACACAGACAGCAACCAAGGTCAGGATCGAACCCGGGACTCTGGCGCTGGGAGACAGCAGCTCTACCAGTTACACCACTTTGCTGTCCCGGCAACACCAAATGGAAGAACCGTGCAACATGAAAACTTAAGCTTGCCACTCCAGTATATTTGTAAACAGGCATAGAACCTTTGGCTAGAGATGTAGTGAACTAGTTATTCTGGTAACACTTGAGTGAGAAGTTAACAACTCAGCAGGTCAGGCAGCATCTCTGGAGAACATGGATCGGTGACATTTTGGACTGGGACCCTTCTCCCAAGGAGGGTCCCTCTCTGGAACGTCACCTATCTATGTTCTCTACGGATGCCGCCTGACCCCTTGAGTTACTCCAGCACTTGTGTAGGTTTTTTTATAAACCAACATCTGCAGTTCCTTGTTTCTACATTAAGCAATGTGGGATGATAATTATTCAGGAAATTCTCTTATTGGTAGATAGCTAAAATTATCCCATAATTCTAAAATATGTCCAAAATTGTTAATGTTCTTCCTTTCCTGCTTCAGTCTTTTGTTTTCCCTTTAATCAAGTCCTTTCCACGTTGCATAATGTTGCAAGGCTGATAACCGAGATTTCTAAAATCGGATAAATGTTTTGGTTGTGGATGACTCCAGCAACATCAGCATTTATCGCCCATCCCTAAACGATGATGAAAAGGTGGTGGTGAGCATGTCCCATGCACCACTGCATTGCGAGTTGTGAGGTTGCTTACATGGTGGCTCTGTGGTAGGGATTTCCAGGAAAATGTTGACTCCTGCCTGGCCCAGTTCTCTTTTTGTGCAACCCTGTTTCTACGCAAAGAAACGTGTGCATTGAACTACGAGATTTTATGCCAATGTGTGTGGTCCTCTTCTCCAACTTCACATAACTCTGTGGCAGAGAAAGGCAGTGGAGGCCAATTCACTGGATATATTTAAGAGAGAGTTAGATATCCCTCTTAGGGCTAATGGAATCAAGGGATATGTGGAGAAAGATGGAATGGGGTACTGATTTAGGATGAACAGCCATGATCATATTGAATGGCGGTGCTGGCTCGAAGGGCCGAATGACCTACTCCTGCACCTACTTTCTATGTTTGTATGTTTCTATATCTCTTTTTTTTTTTGCACTGCTTTATTTTGCAAGTAACTATTTATCAGTTATGGAACTATGCACTATAATGCACAATCATTTCAGTGCTCAAGAGGCAGTAAAATGGTATGCCATTAGAATTTAGCTAAATCCCAATTATCATTGTTTTCAGGGGAGATAGAGGTGGGAGCACAAAATTATAAAAATAAGCTTCCAACAGTTTTTAATGCAAGGTAGAAATGGTTTGAAAATCACGGAAAAAAAAAGGCATGACAGAACTGTTACTCATTCCTTCATGCTAGCACACTGGGTGGAACATACACAAATAAATGCAAGTAATTCCATGCAAAACTGCTGGTATTTCCCAGCAAGGTATAGCCCAAGAATTGCAGATGAGTTTATCATAGGACTGTGGCTAATTCGTGTCAGTTCTAGTAATTTCCCGTGTTCATGAAGCCTTGTGGACACAGTGAACCTTTGACAGCAGCTAAAGGACTTCTGCATTAAACCACATGTGGATGGAAACCCAACAATTTTGGATCACAGGGAAATTTTCCACAAAAGGAAAATTACAAGTCCAAAAGTTCTTTTATTATCAAGGCTCACATTCAAAACATGTAGAAGTATATGCCACTCCCACAGTCAAGTGTGCCATAATGGCATCCTTGTGCAAATATTTGCAGATGTTAGACCAGCTGTTTCTCTAAGCAAATCTGCAGAACATAACTGAATTTGGAAAATTCGCTACACAATATGTGCATCTCTAACTAACAAATAAACTAGGCACCTGTCTTTTCCACTGCATTTTGGTTTATTTACTCCCTAGCCTAAAGCACATTATCTCATTGAAATGCCTCTTTGATGACCCTCGGACTATCCTTGATCAGACTTGCTGGCTTTAACTTGCACTGGACATTATTCTCTTATCATGTATCTATACACTGTGAGTGGATTGATTGGAATCTTGTATTGTCTTTCTGCTGACTGGTTAGCCCGCAACAAAAAGCTTTTCACTGTACCACGGTACACGTGACAATAAACTAAACTGAACTGCTGTGACATCTACAAAGTCATATTTTCCTGGGCTTAAACATCCCACACTGTCCAGTAAACTAAAGGAAATTATTTTCTGTCTCAATGCCTTAATTTTGCAGAAAACCTTCCTGACAAATACTGGCAATCATTTTCTGACTTTTTATTGAAAATTGTGGCATTACTATACTGCACCAAAATCTAGATCCACATCTAGTCTCATGATTCCTTGGAGAGTTAATTTACTAAACAACATCAGCCAAAGGTTTTAAAAGCATTTTACTTTCCACTGGCAAAACAAGACTTTCACTTGGAATCTTGGAGTCAGGCATACAGCACAGAAGTAGGCCCTTCAGCCCAAGGCATCCATGCTGACCAAGATGACCCATTCTTCATTGCCAGTAAACTTTTCTGATACATGTAACAGTCCAAGTGACTTTTAAACGTTGTGCACTATGACAAAACTAAAATATCATTCGAAATTAGATCCTGAAAATCTTCTTAATTTTTTTATGAGCAAAAAATTGTCTAATTAAAATCATCTGAATCATTTACAAATGTCTGTGGTTCATTGGCATCTTCATCCATAGAGGGCAAATAAGTTCACAGTAAAGAAGAATTGCACTCCATATAGGATATTATAAAGGATAGTCAGAGTGAATTATATTTTAAAGATCTTTAAGCATTCAGACAACATAAACAAACTTAAGCGGGTCACCCTGATTTATGACAAATTCCAACCTGTGTGTTATTCAAAATGCACAATGATTGTCACTCAAAGCTTTCAATAAATTATATGTCTATGTCTAATTGTCATTTTCACACTTTGGATTATATGACTGTATTCTAGATCTATCTTCGTCTGTTATTTAAAAGACCAATATGATATCATGTTACTAGCGGTAAAATTGTGGATTGATCAAATCATCTCAAGACAACTAACAAATATTGAACGAGAACAGGTTAAGTTTTGGGAAGTATTTCTTTCATTGACAGGCATTAGCTTCTAAAGAATCTGTGGTGCCTTTAGTAACATGCTGGGGTTGCCGACTATAACCCAAGAATCCTAAGGCTAAAGATGGTGCATATTTGATGATCACATCTGGAAGATGGAGACTACCTTCTGAAGAAGCATGAGAAAAGTTGCTACATTGCAGAATAAGAAAAAAAACAAGTTCCACCCCACCTCCAGACTCTCCAATCCTCTTTTAAGAATACTCAAAAGTTAAATGTATAGTCTTTGTGCTAAAGTCTTAAAGGGGCTGTCCCACTTGGGCGACCTATTGGCGAGTTTCGAAGAGTTTGAAAAAATGTCATGTTGAAGACCTCCTTCAACTACGTAGAAGACCTCCTTCGACTATGTTGAAGACTACCTTCGACTATGATGAAGACTACCTTCGACTACCCTCGATTACCTAGGACCAACATGCCGACCTACTACGACCTACTACGACTAAATCTACGAGTAAACAAAACAATCGATTTTTTCCATGGCGACCTTTTTTTACTCACGGGCATTTTTCAACATGTTGAAATATACGCCGCGACCTAGCTGAGGCCTCGAGTACACGGGGACTACTCTCGAGCATGAAGGAGAGTCACAATGACCTCCTACGACCTCATGTCGACCATGCTGCGAGTATGAGTTGAGGGCAAACTCGCCAGAACTCGCAGATTAGGTCGCCCAAGTGGGACAACCCCTTTACTGTGCTATAATAACACAATTCCTATATTTGCGCATGTGCAGACTCTAAATCTAATTTTCTAGATTAAGGTTGTGACACAGTTTTTCCATGTAATGAGTTAACATTTTCAGTCACTATGATTAACCTTATCAAATTAACTTTGAATGAATTCAGTTCATTTCTTGCAACAAGAGGTAAATGAGTTACTGTACATGGAATTAAATATTGTGGATATAAAAGCAAATCAAAGACTGGGTATCCTGGAGCCTGGCCACTGTGCTGCCCATTGTTTGGCAAATGTGCTGAAATTATTTGAAAATGTATCAGATTTGATAGAGGGGTTCTGTAGGTACAGAGATATTTGGATTTTCACAAGGCATTCGACAAAGTGTCACATAAAAAACTAGTGTACTAGATAAATCTCAAGGTTACAGGCGTTAGAGTTTATGGGAAGAAGGCAGGAGAATGGGGCTAGGAGGGAGAGATAGATCAGCCATGATTGATTGGCGGAGTAGACCTGATGGGCCGAATGGCCTAATTATACTCCTATTTCTTATGACCTTAAGGTGTGAGGCGAAGGTTGAAGACGTTATCGCATTGAAGCAAGTGAGTTGGAATAAAAGGGTCTTTTCAAGCTGGAAGGACTTAACTAGCAGAATGTTCCTCGTGTCATTTCTTGGCCCTCGATTAATTATTATTTTAAATGATGACTTGGAGTAGGAAGCAGCATGCACGTTGTCCAAGACCATGCTCTACAGAGACATATTTCAGATGGATATAGAGGAAGCCAGGTGTTAATGTGAATGAACTGCAAAAAGTTAGAAGGCAGGTGCTGCAAGTGTGAGGGGGCAAGTGGCACTTTGGTGCTTTTTGCAAGGGGAATGAAGTCTCTCGCTGGTTACACTGGAGCTGGACATGTAACACTTTATTAAGCAAGAGTTGAATTTTCATTTTCATCAAAATTCCCAGACCATGAAATGCTTATGTTTCATTATACTTCACTAGACCAGTGCAGATAATTTCATGCCAAATCTGCAGACTACTTAGTTGTTCTACACTTGTATTTTGCATCCCATTTTAAATCATATTAAGTGATTTAGTTTAAGTACATACGAATTAGGAGCAGAAATAGGTCACTTGGCCTCCAGAACATATTCCGCCATTTAACAAGACCATGGCTGATCCCCCACATCAGTTCCCTCTTCCTACACTATTCCAACAATTCCCGATACACCAAATATTCAGAGATCTAACCATCTGTTTTGGAAAAATATCTTCATTATATACTTTAGGAAAGTAAGAAAGGCAGACACAAATAAGCATGCAGATGTTGTGATCTTGAGTAAAATACAAAGTTCTGCAGGGCAGGCAGCATCTGTGGAGGACATAGATCAATGGCGTTATGGATCGGTACTGTTCATTAGATTCAGGAAAAGCAGTCCTCATTTCCTATTTGCCCACAGTATATAATGAAGATATTTTTCCAAAATATGTTAGAAATGCTCAGACTCTTGTTTTGAAGTTCTCAAACTCATGTTACATTTACTGATGTTCTGTCAGCAAGTTCATGATTAACTCTCAATAGTTTAGAAGTATGAATTGCAGTTTCATTGAAAAATAAAAGAAAATCGTATAGGTGTTGATGCAGTGGATGGGGTAGCATGTTTGCCCTGGGTGAGAATACTGGAGGTCATATTCTGATGGTGAATATTTGGCATTCTCTGACCTGGAGGGGTGTGCAATTGTTGAATTCATCCTAGCAGGTGGATAGATGTCTGAATATTTGGTGTATCAGGGATTGTTGGAATAGTGTGGGAAGACGGCACTGATGTGTGGGGCGCACCCGTGATTTTGTTACATGGCGGAACTGATACACGAGTAGAAAAGTCAATCAAAACTCTGGCTCATGTTATTTTTTTTTAAATGTCGTGACTTCCATGATGTTAGCAAATGCAAAGTGACAAGATATTTGGCCAGACAATCTATTGTTAGATGGAGACACAAGAAACTGCGGAGGCTGGTTTACCAAATAAGACACTAAGTGGCTGGAGTAACTCAGCAGATCAGGCAGCATTTCTGGAGAACACTGTTAGATATTGTGTCTCAAGAATGAATATTGGCTTAATTGTCTGAACATCTGTTTTTCTTCAAGAGGTGCCATGGGATCTTCAAGGAGATATTTTCCTGTCACTTTATGCCAGTTTTCTTGCAGTGTATAGGCGGGTGGTGACACATAATAAGTTTGGAGCACATTACACTGGATCATCTCACATTTTAATACACAATATATTTCTTGGCATTTGCCCACTTCGAGTGGCAGCATCTGCTTGAATTTGTGCAGGTATGCTTAGAATACTGAGAAGAGTTCTGATATTTTCCCAGAGGGGGGAAAGAGCTGATAGGATAGGATGATCCTGCCTTATTGCTAATTTGTATTTTAAATACAGATCAAAGCATCATTGTACAGCATGTTGTCTGTTTGCTTTACAATCACAACTTATAAAATAAGAGGGTCAACAAAAATGCTGGAGAAACTCAGCAGGTGAGGCAGTATCTATGGAGCAAAGGAAATAGGCAACCGGGTCGAAACCCTTCTTCAGACTGTAGTGAATTGGGGAGGGGGGTGGAGTTAAAAAATAATCACACAAAGTGTGAGGATGTTATGGCAATTGCTGGACAAGCTCATTAAATTCTGGAGACATTTTAATCTAATAATATGGGACAAAATTACCTGACAATTATTTAAAAAATGATTAAATAAATGAAAGTTTGTTTTATTAAAGGTAAATCATGCTTGAGTTCTCGGTTGAAGGTCAGAGAAGATTCACATGGATCTTGAGATTGATATATTTATTAAGTTTCAAAAGGCATTTGGCAATGTATAAATTAATAGCAAGTTAGCAAAATTGAAACTCATAATATTCATGTGACAGTGACGTCACGAGCAGAAGTTTGGCAAATTATGTAAAAAAGGAAGAAAAGTGGTGAACAGAAGTTTTTCTTACTGGAGGAAAGTATGTGGTGTTTTCCGTCTGGAGTCAACATTGCAACCACTACACTTTTTTATAAATTACCCAGACTTGGGGAAAAGGGTATAGTTTCAAATTGTTTAGTTGACATAAATCTTAGAAATGTAATAAGCAATGAGGGAGATGCTGACAGACATCAAGATATTTCTCCCTTCCCCTTCCACCTACATTCCTTCATCTAGCTTCACAATTCATAACTCTTCAAACTTTTCATCTCACACCTTTTATCTCTTCATCTCTGGTCTTTGTCCACTGTCTGCCTATTAAACAACATCCTGTCACCTGCATCAACCTTTACCTGCCATGCTTTGTCCGGCCCATCCTCTCCTCCAGCTTTCTGTAGTCCCCCCCCCCCATCATCTGCAGTTCTTCTATCCATAAGATATATACATCTTGAGAAAAACATGTAAGGAAATGAGCAAAGGTACATTTTAATGGAAGAACAAGGAATGGTTACAATGAACTAGATAGAATAATTTTGAAGGGATGTGGGAACAGGACCACCTGAGGTTGCATGCACGCATTTGGAAGGACAGGTTGCAGATTTTATTTTTTTAAATAGCACAATGGCACAAGAAATATTTATCACTGCATTCTGATTTTTGGGGTGAAGCCTATTTCTGCACAATCTGAAGGAAATTTAAGAATATACCAGCAGGCATGAATTTAGTATTAAGCATCTGGCCAGCAGTAAATTAGAACACACAGCCACGTTGGTGCTGCAGAAATGGATATCCAGCAATTAATCATGGCTTGGCTTGTACCATAGGTTCCAGACTAAGTATCCTTTCTTGCTAGGTCTTCATTAAGATTCTTATTTAACTCTTATTTCTTCCACACTTGTTGCTGTCAATGGCATTTGAACAATCCCAGTGCCTCAGCCCCTCAGCCCCCAGTGATGCCCACATCACATTCCTAATCATCAGATTGCCTCTGAGTAAAGTTTAATCCATCTTCATAGCAAGTCATCCTAATTTCCTTCACCTTCCTTAAACACAAACACCTAGCTGTGATTCATGACTGGACCTGGGTGGGAATGGCCAATACACTAAGTCTTCTGTGCATGGAAGGTTTCTATGGTACAAGCTCCTTTGTACTCATTCATGGGAGAACAGTGCTGAAGAGCATCCATGGACAAAATGTTCAGTGGCTCTCTGGCATATTGTGAACTTAACAAGCCCTTTAAGAACAATATGCTTTCTAGGCAGGGAAATCGTGTTGTTTGCTAATAGGGTCATTACAAAAATAATGAGAAGAGGTAATAGATCTTTATGGAAGATAGGCTGGGCCTAATGGGAGCAATGATGGAATATCAGTAACAACAGAAAATCATGGCAAAAATATTTCTTTATACCAGAGAAAGGGAGTTAATGAAACTCCCCAAGATGAGCACTAAGTCATGGCCTTTCCCATTGCACATTAATGACTTGTACCTGGGTGCACAGGGAATACATTTACAGATGATATGGGACTTGGAATTATAGTTAGCAAAGAGGGCAGCACAGGAGCGCATGGGTAGAGTTGCTGCTTTATAGCGCCAGAGACTGAGGTTCGATCCTGACGATGGGTACTGCCTGTACGGAATTTGTACTTTCTCCCTGTGACTTTGTTATTTTCTCCAGGTGCTTTGGTATCGTCCCACATGCAAAAACGTACAGGCTTGTAGGTTAATTGGCTTTGGTAAGTTGTAAAATTGTCCCTAATGTGTATATGATAGTGTAAGGGGTGATCGTTGGTCAGTGTGGACTCGGTGGGCTGAAGTGCCTGTTTCTGAGCTGCATCTCTAAAGTCTAAATCTCTAGATGTTATATACTTCAAAAGGATCCGGATGTTCCGACAGAATGGGTGGGCATATGTTAGGTGCAATTTCACAAAAGATGGCCATGTCAGAAAGAATAAAAGGTTCCATGAAGCCAGAGATACAGTCTTAAAAAGTGCTGGAATGGAGAAATGGGTGATTTTGTATGCAGATCTTTACAGGATACCAGGATTACTCAACAAGGCAAATAAGAAAATGGCATACATTTATTAGATCCAGTTTAATTTAAATACAGAGTTTGGGCAGCACAATGGCGAAGCGGTAGATCTGCTGTCTCACAGCGCCAGAGACCTGACCTTGGGGGCTGTCTGAGTGGAGTTTGCATGTACTCCCTGTGACCACATGGGTTTCTTCCGAGTGCTTTAGGTTACCTCCCACATCCCCAAGACATGTGGGTTTGTTGGTTAATAGGCCTCTGTAAATTGCCCCTACTGTTTAGGGAGTGGATGAGAAAGCAGGTCGACATAGAATTAGTGTGAATAGTTGATTGATGGTCGGCATGGATTTGATGGGCTGAAGGGCCTGCTTCCATGCTGTATCCCTCTAGCAATTCAATCAGTACAAAGGTAAGATGTTATATTCATGAACAATTAACTTTGTCACCACTGAGAATTGTTTTGAATTTGATCACTATGTAAAAGCAGAGCTTTGTAAATGGTCTTGGAAAGGGTGTAGTGAAGATTTACTGGAATAGTTCCAGGATTGGGAGGTTTGTGTTGTGTGGAAATGCTGGAGAAGCTGTGATTGTTCTTAGAACAGAGAAGGTTGAGATAATCTGTGGTAGCGGTGTTCAAAATAGCCAGGGGTCTGGTCAGAGAGAAACTGGTGCCATGGATAGAAGAGTTGGAGGCCTGAAGTAATTGGCAAAAGACCGTCAGTCGACATGAGGAAAAATGCAGCCAGCAGTTAACATCTGGAACGCATTGCCCTGCGGGCTGATGGAGGCGGATCCAATTGTGGCTTTCAAAAGGGATTTGGATTAATACATGAAGGAAAAGAAAATTGCAGGGCCACGAGGAAAAGGCAGGGGGATGGGAACAGCTGCTCTCCCCTGACGACAAGCCAGCTGAGCCTCACAGGACAAAAGACACCCTTTCAATGCTGTTACCAAGCTATGATGTTTACTCAGGGCAGGTTTTGGTGGTGCAGCAGTTAATGCTGCTGTCATAAGTTCATAAATTATAGCAGCTGAATTAGGCCATTCAGCCCATCAAGCCTACTTAGCCGTTAAATTATGGCTGATCTCTCTTTCCTTCTCATCCTCATTCTCCAGCTTTCTCCCCATAATGCTTGACACCCGTACTATTCAGGAATCTGCAGATCTCCGCCTTAAAAATGTCCATTGACTTGACCTCCACAGCCATCTGTGATTCCACATATTCAGTATCCTCTGGCTAAAGAAATTCCTCCTCATCTTCGTTCTAAAGGTATGTTGTTTTATTCTGAGATTCTGACCTCTGATCCAAGATATGCTAAATAAATGCTAGATAAATATTAGCATTGCATTCACCTTTCTTACCACCTATACCGCTCCGGTGCTTTGGGTTCAATCCACAACTCCACTGCTGCTTCTGGATGGAGTTTGCACATTATCCATAACAGTGGGATTCCCCAGGAAGTCCTGTTTCCTTCCACAACCCAAACATAGAAGACACAACATAGAACAGTACAGCACACAAACGGGCCCTTTGGCCCACAGTGTATGTGCCAAACATGAAGTTAAACTGATCTTATCTGTCTGTACATGGTCCATATTCCTCTATTCCCTGCACTTGCATGAGCCTATCTAAAACCTTTTTAAACGCAACTATTGTATCTGCCTCCATCACTACCCCGGGCAATGTGTTTGAGGCCCCCACTCCTCTCTGTATAAGAAAACATGTCCTGTTCATCTCCATTAAACTTTCCCCCTCTCACCTTATAGCTATAGTGTTGGACATTTCCACTGTGGGATAAAGGTTCTGACTGTCTACCCTATTTACGCCTCTGAAGTATAATTTTATATACTTCAACCAGATCTCCCCTCTGCCTCTGACATTCCAGAAAACACATTCCAGGTTTGCAGATTTAGTTTAGGTTAGAGATACAGTGCGGAAACAGGCCCTTTGGCCCACCGGGCTCGAGCCGACCAGCAATCCCCCGCACATTGACACTATCCTACACCCACAAGGAACAATTTTTACATTTACCAAGCCAATTAACCTACAAACCTGTACGTCTTTGGAGTGTGGGAGAAAACCGAAGATCTCGTAGAAAACCCACGCAGATCACCGGGAGAACATACAAAGCCTGTACAGACAGCACCCATAGTCAGGATCAAACCCGGGTCTCTGGTGCTGCATTCGCTGTAAGGCAGCAACTCTACTGCTGGAACACCATGACCGTCCTGCAGGTTTGTAGGTTAATTGGCATCTGTAAATTGCCCCTTGGTGGGTGGAGCTGACGGCCATAAGAGAGAGGGGGAGAGGATATGTTGAAATGAGATGAGATGAGCTACATTCATTGTCACATTTGGCAAGTCACAGTGAGATGCTTTGTGTTGCATACCTAGGCACACAAATATTCACCACGTAAAGGGTGCCAACAAAGTTACAAAGTAGCCCTCTTTTTGCCCCAATGGTCCCTCCTCCCTACTTTAGTTCTCAATGCCCCCCACCTCTCCCCTCCACGGTCCCCCTTCGTTTTCAGCAGCCCCCCCATGCTGAGAACCCTCCTTTGATCTCGATGACCTTGTTCAAAAGCATTTTAACCCTTTCAGAGCTTGATGCATTTCAGTATGCTCACCATTTATTCTTCCAAATTCTAAAGACGTACGTACACCCATTCTACTCAATTACCTGCCCTTTCCCTTCAGAACTGGGTGAAGAAAATAACTCGAAATGAGGGATGTTGGCCAGCCTGCTTGAGAAGTCAATAGTTAATTTATTGAGATATATTGAATTTTAAAACATTGACAGCTGGGAAGTGAACATTTGGCACAGATGCACTTATTTTCCAGTGTAATCGGTTGTCACAATTTAATGCATTCCAAAAGAAGCAAAGTTATTTTCCTGGAACAAAATGTGCTCAAGTTGCAATCGCTTTAACAAAAGGTTTACCCAATCTTACTGCTGACACATTTAGGATAGGGTTCGTAAAGGGTTAAAATTCCTGTTTGATTGCCTGGCCTTAATGCTGAAGAGATTATAGATCACCAGTTGTAGTTACTTCCACACATTTAGTTCCATTCATGTTAAAGCCATAATTGTGGGAGAGCAGTACAGTTGACCATTGGTAGCTCACTTGCATTTATCACTAACAATAATATACAAAGTTCTCCCATAAATATACCTTGAATGAATTAGAATTGTGGAATATTTATAATGAATAACCTGCAAGATTTGATGCAGCAACGTCAAATCTAGTTGAATGCATTCCAATGCCTGTCCAAAGAAGGGTCCCAACCCGAAACATCACCAATCCATGTTCTCCAGAGATGCTGCCATAACCACTGAGTTGCTCCAGCGCTTTGTGACTTTTTTTGTAAACCAGCATCAGCAATCTGAAGAAGGGTCTTGACCCAAAACAGCCTCCACCCATTCCTTCTCTCCAGAGATGCTGCCTGTCCCGCTGAGTTACTCCAGCATTTTTGTGTCTATCATCAGCAGTTGCTTGTGTCTCCATCTCTCTGAATGTATTTCAGGGGTATTCGTTACATGAACCCCCAACACATATTCAATGTTGCAGTTTCTCCTCCCATCCATCTCCCACAATTAATACAAACAATGGGTCAAATAAAATGTTAAAACATGGATTTGATAAAAATTCTCTGTAATTCTTTATCCAAGTTGCGTTCAGCGTAGACCAGGAGGTTAAACATGAATTACCATCGTCGAGAATAATCAACGTGTTGACAGTTCCATAAGTACACGAGGATTGATGCCATAGGTCATCTGCGCAAGTCCAAGAACCTCTAGTTTTAGACTTGCCTACACTGGAAAAAAAAAACTGTGACCATGCACCATATCTATCCCCCCCCCCCCCCCCCCCATCATTGATTTAATGATACCCTCAGCCTCCAATGCTGCAGGGAGTGAAACACAGCCTTTACAGTCTCTTGTTATAACTTAAGCTCTCCAGTCCCTGTAACAACCTTGCAAATCCTTTCTGCACTTTTCCAGCTTAATGTTAGCCATCCTATAGCGAGATGATCAGAACTGCACAAAATACTGCAAGTGTGGTCTCATCCATGTCTTGTATAGTTGCAATATGATGTTTCAATTCTTGTATGTAATGCCTTGACTGGAAAAGACAAGCGCAACAAATGCCTTCTTCACAACCCTGTCTATCAGTGTTACAACTTTCAGGGGACAAGGTCCTTGTTCCCCTGGGTCTCTCTGCTCGACAACACTCTCCATTGACTGTCATTTACTATGCCAGTCTAACCCTGTTAACTGTTTACTAAAATGCAACACGCCGCATTTGTCCAAGTTAAATCTCACCTCCTATTTCTTTGCCAACATTCTGCATAACTGAAACATATCTACTCTGCTTTAGTATTCATTTCACCATGCATGCATAAATAACATTCTGTTAGCCTTCCTAATTATTATCTATACCTGCAATCTAACCTTCTGGAAATCGTGCACCAGGAGACCCAGATCCCTCTGCACTCATAGATCTGTATCTCTCACAATTTGTTTATTTTTATTTAATATATTAATTTTCTTTTTTCCTGCCAAAATGGACAATCTTATAGCTTCCCACATTAAAAATATGCTCATATCCCTTTGTATCCCATATGCACTCTTGACAATTTACTTTCCTACCTACTGTACGTTTGTCTTGTTGGGAATTTAAGCAGACCTTGCCTTCAAAACCTTTGTCCAAGTCATTTATATAAAAGTGTAAAAAAAATTGAAGCCTAAGCACTGAAGATAGACACAAAGTGCTGGAGTAATTCAGCGGGACAGGCAGCATCTCTGGAGAGAAGGAATGGGTGACGTTTCGGGTCGAGACACTTCTTCAGACTAAGCACTGATTTGTGTGGCTCAGTACATTTTGATGATGGGAAAAGACCTATTTTCACGTAATCTATTTTATCCATGTCAACACGTTACTTCCAACACCATGAGCTTCTACTCTCCGCAACACCTTTGGTAACCTAGTTGTAGTCCATCCATCACTTCCCCATTATTCACAACACACTTTACTTCAATAAATGTGTCCAATATTATATCCTTTTTACAAAATCAACTTTACTTTATGATCTTGATTTTTTTTCGGAGTTCCCTGGTATAAAACATCTTTAATAATAGCTTCTTACATTCTCCCAACTCAGATGTTTAACTAACAGGCTTGTAGTTTCCTGCTTTCTGTCTCCCTCCCTTCTTGCTATCTTTAGGCCTTGGCTTAACGTTTGAAAAGCCATCAACATACTTTAAGCCATTTTGACAAACAAAGAGAGAAAAATTATCTTGGGTAATAATTCCACCACTATTTCAGAGGCATTCCGAGCCTTGTATGAAAGTATAAAGTGAGCAAATGGATGAGCTTGTGTAAAACAGCAGTGAGAAAAGCTCTGTGCTACTGCTCATCCCACGTTCATCATCTTTGAACAAAGTCCAAATCAACAGGAATTTTGCAAGGAGGCTGTTGGAATGCCCAAGAAAGATTCTTCAAATTGTTAAACGTCAGATCATTGGCAGAGCATTGCTTCTTAAGAAAACTCATATCTAACATCTTGATTTAAATGTTAAAGATAATTCGTACAATGCAAGAGAATTTTATTTTAAAACTAAATGTATGTTCAATGGAATGGTTCAATTGTGCGTTATAGTCACATGTGTACTGCAACGTGTAAAACCATAGAGTTATACAGCGTGGAAACAGGACCTCCGGCCTAATTTGCCCATACCAGCCAAAATGTCCCAGCTACACAGGTTCCACCTGCCTGCGTTTGGCCCATATCCCTCCAAACCTGTCCTATCCATGTACCTGTCTAACTGTTTCTTAAACGTTGGGATAATCCCCACCTCAAATACCTCCTCTGGCAGCTCGCTCCATACACCCGCCACCCTTTGTGTGAAAAAGTAACCCTTCAGATTCCTATTACATTTTTCCCCTTCACCATGAACCTATGTCCTTTGATCCTCGATTCCCCTACTCTGGGCAAGAGACTCTGCGCATCTACCCGATCTGTTCCTCCATTTAATTATTTTCTGCACAAGTCGCAATATTTTGGCAACACTTACAAAAAGTACACATGCTCAAGGTACTGGAGCATCTCCTGATTAAAAGATTTTGAAAGGTTAAAATAACAATATATCAAATTTTTAAAATTCCATAGCATTGAATAAACAATTGGGAGAAGCATACTATATCCAAAAAAACCTGAAAACCTCATATATTAAAATTTGCAAGACTCAAGTCAGTATCATGTTGAAATACTATCCAATTGCCTGGATGAGTGCTGCTCAAAAAAGACTCAATAAATTTGACACTCTCCAAGATAAGGCAGCACCATCAACCACCCTAAATATTCATTCCTGCACTCACTGGCATACAGCGACTGAAGTGTGAACCATCGACAAAATGCACTGCAGTTAATCACCAAGTCTACTCGAACAGTACCTCACAAAAGCTTTAAAGTGGTAAAGAAGGAACTGCAGATGCTGGAGAATCGAGGGTACACAAAAGGCTGGAGAAACTCAGCGGGTGCAGCAGCATCTAGGGAGCGAAGGAGATAGGCGACGTTTCGGGTCGAGACCCTTCTTCAGACTGGTCAGGGATCAGGGAAACAAGAGATATAGACGGTGATGTGGAGAGATAAAGAACAATGAATGAAAGATATGCAAAAACGTATCGATGATAAAGGGAACAAGCCATTGTAAGCTGTTTGTGGTGTGAAAATTAGAAGCTAGTGCGACTAGGGTGGGGGAGGGGGGGGAGATGGAGATAGAGGGAATGCCAGGGCCCGAGGGCTGAGGGAGAGGTGGGAAGGGGAGGAGACAGCAAGGGTTAACAGAATTGAGAAAATTCAATGTTCAAGTCCCAAAGTTTGTGGTCTACCAAAGGCAGAGGCAGCAGGCACATGGTGTCAGCACCACATACAGTATCCCCTCTAAATCCACACACAATATCCTGACGTGGAGATGTATCACTGTTCTTTCATTGTTGCTGAGTCTAAATCCTAAAACGCTCTTCCCAACAACACGGTAAAGTACCGTCATTAGAAGGACAGCAGCCGTACAAGGAGATGGGGTCACCACCACCTTCGTAAGAGCAATTAGGGATGGGCAATATATAGTGGCTTTGGCTATGATGCTCAGATTCCCAAAATGAACAAATAACGCTATCTGCTAATCTTGCAGAAATCTCATCTTTTCATCGTAGACCATATGTCCAAAATAGGAGCACAGTTAGAGCATTCTGTCCATCGAGTCTGCTCCACCATTCGAGCATGGCTGATCTGTGTTCCCTCTCAACCCCATTCTCCTGCCTTCTACCCGTAACCTTCAATGCCCTTACTAATCAAGAACATATCAATCTCCGCTTTAAAAATACCCAGTGACTTGACCTTCACAACTGTCTGTGGCAATGAATTCCACAGATTACCACCCTCTGATGAAA
This sequence comes from Okamejei kenojei, assembly GCA_035221665.1. Classification (NCBI taxonomy): domain Eukaryota; kingdom Metazoa; phylum Chordata; class Chondrichthyes; order Rajiformes; family Rajidae; genus Okamejei; species Okamejei kenojei. The sequence goes on from CM069137.1 coordinate 83,690,484, forward strand.
TAAAATCCCTCTTATCTCCATACTAAAGGTATGTTATTTTGTGCTCAAGCTGTGCCCTCTTGTCGAAGACTCTCTTACAACTGGTATTGTCCTCTCCAATCTGTGAATTGATATTTGTTGCCATTCTCCCTTACCTATGGCTTACCATCCTACCATGAACAAATGTAACATGATGAGATAATGTTGAGTTGGGATAAACCAAGAAAGTATAGGATTCCTCCTTGTGTGCATTAATCTGGCCAAACAGAAGGAAGACTTGAGGAAGAAAAACTACCTCTTGATAGGAACAGAGACAATGGGAGCTAATCCTTTAATGGAGCTGGTGGTGGGCATGCATTAATACCTGCAGACCCTGGCTTGGCTATGATGTCCCATGTGACCAAAGAGCCGAAAGGCGCTTTGATGTAGAACTCCAGATGCTGGTTTATACCAAAGATAGACACAATGTGATGAAATAACTCAACAGGTCAGGCAGCATCTCTGGAGATAAAGGATGGGTGACGGGTCAGGTCGGGACCCTTCTTCAGACTGAAAGTAGGGGCTGTGAGGTGGAGGAGAAGAGCTGGAGGCTCTTTATGATGTTAGCTTGGCTGTGATTAATTACTTAGTCAAAGGATCCATCCATTCATGGATGTTTCAAAAATAAAATGGGATTTTCTGCAGGCATAAATTTGAAATAAAACTATCATTGTATTTACTTTGCTGAAGTGACCTCAAAATCAAGAATTTAGATGAGCTGGGCAGTAAAAGTCCTTTCCTGTTCAAGAAATGAATGTTCCAGCCATTTCAGTATGCATAAAAATGATTTGGGAAGCAGTCCAAGCAATTCAAAAGGTCTTTTATAGTAAATTTAATTTTATTGCTCTAACTAAATATCCGGTACTAGATCAGATAGCAAAAAGGAAATTTAACAATATTGGGCAGCAGATATTTAAAATGCTGACAAAGAAATTTGAAATATCAATACATCATTTCATTTGTAACAAGGAAAGTTACCTAAAAACTATGACCCAATACATTCAATTTTAGTGTTAGAGGGAGTGATTAATGATAATGCCAAATGTGCATCTCTCTTACCTCAACAGAGATGCACATTTTTTCCATATTGCATCTCCATCCGCACTGCGGCCTAACATCGAGGAGTTGGCGGCCGTTACTGGAGACCACTTTCAGAGTTTCACCACGGTTGCCTGCGGACTTACCATCGTGGAGCTCGCCATTGCGGACCTCACCATCACGGAGCTCACGATCCCTTTGCCAGGGGTCCAACCGTGGGTGCTTGCACAATTAACATCACGTCAGAGACCAACTTTGGGAACTCCAAGCCGCAAGCTGACAGGAGTTCTCCGATGAAGGAGTTTCAATCGCCCCAACGATGGGAGGTGGTTCGACTGCCCCGACCACGGGAGAATAAAGAGGAAGAAGATTGGACTGTTTTGCCTTCCATCACAGTGAGGAATGTGGGGAACCTGCTGTGGTGGATGTTTATGTTAACTTTTATGTAGTTGTGTGTCTTGTTGCTCCGTATGGCAATTTGCATATCACTGTACCTTAATCGGTACATGTGACAATAAAAGACCTTTGAAACCTTTGAAAATGCTGGAGTATGTCGGGTAGTGTCAGTGTGCGGAGTTCGCTTGTTGGCACGAATTTGGTGGGCCGAAGGACCTGTTTCCACGCTTTTATCTAAACTAAACTGGTCTGATCCCCCCATCCCACACCCCTCCTGTCTCAATTTTATTCCTGACACTCACCACTTAATTCGTTTACCCTTTCTCACTGATTCCCATTTGCCTTCCATTCCAATGGACTCAGAGCAGAAGTGCAATCCCCCAGAATTTGAATGGCATTCTGAGAAAGTGATCATGGAATTATATAGCTCAGAAATAAGCCGGTTCAGCCCACCTTGTCCATGCCAACTGAAATGCCTACCTGCAAATACCACCTGGTGGCACCGTAATGGCAGCCTCGCCAACAGTCTGTCTTGTCCCTTTCTGTTGTTTTTAGTCTGTGTTTACTTGTATGTTTTCGTGTATCTTTAGTTTTTGTATTATGTGCGGGGTGGGGAAACTTTTTTCTAACTTCTCTTCCCCCGACGGAGATGCGACTTTTTCCGCATTGTATCTCCGTCCACACTGCGGCCTAACATCATGGCGGCCCCTTTATTAGGGATTGACTTCGGGAGCTCCAACTGTAAGAGCTTCGACCGCTCCGATTGTGGGAACCTCGATCGCCCCGAGGCGGGGGCTTCAATCACAGACTCCTGGGCTTCGATCACCCCGACTGCGGATGTTTCGATTGCCCCGACTGTGGGAGAAAAGGAGGAAAGCAGGGATACTTTATTGCAGTGGGGAATGAGGTCGCCAAAAACAAGATGGACGTGCTGCCTGCACTGGTGAGGACTCAGAGGGAGTGCCGTGAGTGCAGTGATCTCAGTGTTTGCAGGGACATCGCTCCATGAGGACATCCCGGAGTCTGTAGCGAGTGTGGACGGCTTTCTGACTGTTCGGGCGGACAGGGACTGCAGAGAGAGTGACAGCGGTCGGTACAACTCTGGTCACATCATGGCGAAGGAGTGTGTGTGTGGCCTGGACATTGAACTGATGGCTGTGGGTCTCTGCTTACGCTGTGTGCCTTGGGGATTTGCACACACCGCTGTGGTGCCTGTTTAAGAATATGTTTAATTTTTATGTAGTTATGTGTCTTGTTGCTTTTTTTTGTATGACTGTATGGTAAATCAAAGTTTCACTGTACCTCGGTACATGTGACAATAAAGGACCATTGAACCATTCTTCCTGCCTGCTCATTGATCTGTATCTCACTACGCCTTGCTTAAGTACCTGTCCAATGCTTTTTACACTTTATAAGTGCAACTGCCTTTACCATTTCCTCTGGCAGTTCATTACAGAAAGCCACATCCCTCTGTGTGAAAAACATACTCTTCAGCGCCCCTATACATTTCTCCCCTCTCACCTTAAGCCGGTGCCCTCTGGTTCTAGACAGCTCTGCCTGAGGAAAGTCTCTGACTATGCATCCTATCTGTGCCCCTCATAAGGTCACTTTAAGGTCACCCCTCACCTTCCAACGTCCAGTGAGAATAAACCCAGTTTATCCAATCTCTCCTAGTATCTCCAACCTTCTATTAGAGGTAACATTCTGGTGAACCTTTCTTGTGCTTTCTTTCACTACCATTACATTACTGTAAGATGGCAACCAGAACGGTACACCAAGTGCAGTCTAACCAATACTTTTGTGCAAAAGTGTCCAGGGACACTCACCATGGACAAGTATGAAGTATTAGATTTTCCAAACAGAAAATGGAATATATATTGATTCATATAGTTCAGTCTGAAGAAGGGTCACGACCCGAAACGTCACCCATTCCTTCTCTCCAGAGATGCTGCCTGTCCCGCTGAGTTGCTCCAACATTTATTCTAATGAGCTACCTTCAGTTTAAACCAGCATCTGCAGTTCCTTCCTACACAATATTGATTGATTGATTGATTGATTGGAAGATACAGCATGGAAACAGACCCTTTGGCCTATCAAGACCACAGTGACTATCCATTAACACTAGTTCTATGTTATCCCACTTTGTCATTCACTCGCTGCATACAAGGGTCAATTCACAGAGGTCAGTTAACTCACAAACCCACACGACTTTGGGCTGTGGGATGAAACCAGAGCACACAAAGGAAATCCACACCGTTTTACTGGGAGAACGTGCATATTCCAAATAGATGGCTCCCAAGGTTGGGATCGAACCCATGTCTCTGGTGCCGTGAGGCAGCAGCTCTACCAGCTGCCCCGCTGTGCCACTCTATACCCATATTTTAGTTTTTAATGTTGCTGAACTATGCATTTGATAGGGAGACCAATGATTAAAGATGATTACTACTTTTTGTTCCACGTAGAATTCTGTTTCCATCACTGTGGTAACCCCTCCTTAATTAAACCTCACATTCTCCACCGTGGGATGTGTGCAATGCCCATTTCCCATGCCCGCCATTTAACATTGCCTACCCAGTGGTAAAATTACATATTTTTATTCCTATGACTGTAATTTAGTTAGTGCAACACATTTATCTATGTAGACAGCCTGGATACCAGAATCACTATTTCCAAGTACTCTGCCCACTCTCTCATTTTTTTAAATAATCTTAATTAAATAAACAAAACCAATTGCAAGCCAAAGAACTGAGGGATTCTGTCTGAAATCCCTATTGACATCAGCATGGAAAATATTCCCTTTTTGAACAGTCTTGCTTTGGCATGCGGATTGGTCTGGAAAATAACAATGCAAATCATTTAAAATAAAATATTTGGTACAATTGTTTATGACAAAATGAACAGCTGCTTCGAGGAAAGTTAATTTAGAGTGATAAATCTGAAGTTTTTGCAGATTGCATAAAAACAGATCTGTTCCTTTTGCATATTAGACCAACAACTTGGTCCAACCCTAGGTTTTCTCAGAGATCTTTGGTTTCCTCCCACATTCCAAAGATGTACAAGTTTGGGGGTTAATTGGCTTGGTATAAATGTAAATTGTTCCTAGGATGTAGGTTAGCGTAGAATGTCGGATCGCTGGTTGGTGTGGACTTGGTGGGCCGAGGGGCCTTGTTTCCGCACTGTATCTCCAGACTAAACTAAACTTAAACGTTTAAAAATTAAGAAAATGAATTAAAAAATGGCTGATCTTTTTTATTTGCAAATAGTGTTATATAATGGTATATGGACACACTGATCTGTTCTGTAGTCATGCCTAATATATTCTGTTGTGCTGAAGCAAAGCAAGAATTTCATTGTCCTATCTGGGACACATGACAATAAACTCTCTTGAATCTTGAAATCACAATTTAACCTGGGTTAGCGGATTAGAATCGATTTTGCTGAGGAAATTGCAGCTATTGAGAAAATGGCATTGGCACATCTGTGCACAAGGCACTCGAGCTTGTCTGGTGTTTTTTCAATGTCATTTGAACACCTAGTGAGTTCACTCATCACGTGTTACATGTATCCACCCTTATCAATGGAAAGTGGAGATTTTGATTGAAACCTCTTTATTGAACACTGAGTACAACTAAGATTAAATCACGCTACCTCACTGCGCTTTTGTCTATTTAAAGAAACACTGCAATGTCATCTGAAGACCAATCAGGGCAATTTCAGAACTGTCACCAGACTGATCAAAAACCCAAAGTTCACAGAAGACTAAAATTACCTGAGAAATTAACGACACACTTTAGTTCAGCATTTAGTTGCTTAGTCAATCAATGGGTATTTCACAAGTGGTATTTCATAATTATGGCAGTGACTACTCATGCCTATCCTCAATGTACAGCGGGATCTCGGGGATCAAGTACATAACTCCCTGAAAGTGGCAACACAATCAGATAGAGTGCTAAATGCTTTCATACGTCATACCATTAAGTACAAGAGTCAGGAAGTCACAAAGTAGCTTTATAGGACTTTGATTAGGCCTGATTAGGAGTATTGCATGCAGTTCTAGTCACAACTTTACAGAAAAGATGTGGAGGATTTGGAAAGAGTGCAGAGGATGTTTACCAGAATGGGTCTGAAGAAGGTCTCGACCCAAAACGTCACCCATTCCTTCTCTCCGGAAATGCTGCCTATCCCGCTGAGTTACGCCAGCATTTTGTGTCTACCTTCACCCAAGGAAAGGCAGCCACCGCCTATGAGGTTCATAAGGGCTCCCATTAATAACCCAGGCATCAACAACAGAATTACTTTTTGTCTCTCTGTGAATTGTCAGAATAATTTCCTCATGGAATGTACCATTCATCCAGTGCACACATGACTCCAATCTCTTCAGAGTCTAAGTTGCTGTCTGGCCAGAGGGATAGATTCTGGAGACAAAACCTCCCTCTACTTCTACCCCTTCTCAACACCAATTTGCTTCCCAACCACAGCAGCTAAATGCTACTGCAATAAATCCAAAAAAAGTATCCGAACCATTGTGGAAAACACCGATGGCCTACTCAAAATGAGATTTGGTGCCGACATCAGTTCAGGGAAACTCTGAATTTACCTAATGATTCAGCATGGTGCATAACCCAGCCAAGTAAAGGCGGCTGCCTCTCACTAACCCAGGGACACATGGACAGGCTGAAGAACAGAGGCGCAAAGGGAGTCAGGACAAGCCCAGCAGCAGACGCAACACCATCAGAGACCCACACCACCCTGAGAACACACTCATTTCACCCCTGACGTCAGAAAGAAGATAGAGGAGCCTGAAAACTGTAACGTCCTGGTTCAGCTTCTTCCCTACAGCCATTAGGCTATTAAACACTACAAATAAGCTTTGAACTACATAGAACTATTATTGCACTATTATTGTTTGTTTGTTTTTTGTATGTGTATGTGTAGATATTGTACACATACTGAACTTTTTATATTGTGTACACATACCGAACTTTGTTTATTACATCCTTTACAGTGTACTATATTTACATATTATGTTGTGCTGCTGTAAGTAAGAATATCATTGTTCACTGGGGCATATGACAATAAAACACTCTTGACTCTTATCTCTCCGCAGGTTGGGTATTAAGGGACAAGAGCTATTTCTCACAGAGCACTTTCCAAATGACAGCCCCATCCAGTCATGGCAACTCTCTCCACCCTCAAAATCTTTTACACCAACATTACTGATGAATAATTGGAAAGATTCCAGACAACGTTCAATAATCCCTAAGATAGACACAAAAATGCTGGAGTAACTCAGCGGGACAGGCAGCATCTCTGGAGAGGAGGAATGGGTGATGTTTTGGGTCAAGACCCTTCTTCAGACTGAGTCAGGGAAAACGGAGTCTAGAGATATGGAAGGATAAGGTCCCTTACTTCCTCCTTTGGAAGTCTGGCAATGCTGATCATAAAACATCAGTGAATGATCTATTGACTTAAGTCGCTCACTACAATGGTTCCAGCAGTGGGTATCTCACCCTATATATGGTGGACTGTCACAACTATAGGCAGCCACTGCAATCACTGCTCAGGCTTTCTGACTCCTTTCACACACAAGGCTTCTTCCTTCTCAATAATGCCACAGAGATGAATGCAGGATCTCTTTGACTAAATCTGTAGCTTCTCGCACTTCCCCCTGCAGTCTGTTTCTCTCTGTCTCCTCTATGACCCCTGTAGTGGATGTTGCTGTTATTTAGCTGCCATGGGAAGTGATCATCTTAGACTGCTGTCAAGTCCAGTTATTGTGCATGGTTCAGAGGGTAAACCGCATGTCAAAGCTCAACGAAGTGAAACATTATCTCTCTCCACAGAAACTGCATGAGCCTGCTGAGTTTCTCCAACATTGGCTATTTTCTGTTTCAGATTTGCTGAACCTGTGGTTTTCTTGCTTTTGATAAGCCACCAAAGTGCTGCTTCTAATGTATTTGCAGACAGTTTCACAATTTCTTTATCAGGGTTCCATTTGGTATTCTTGCAAATCACAGCACGCGTTTTGCAATGAAAATGGATGAAATCCACTTTCTAGACAGAAGACATACACACAGACATCGAGTTAAAATAGACACACAGAACTGCAGATGCTGGGAATCCTGAACAAAAGACACAAAGAGCTGGAGTAACTCAGCAGGTCAGGCAGCATCTGGAGAACATGGATAAGCGACGCTTTGGGTTTTGGCTAAAGCCAGTTTCAGCAAGATGGTTTAATGGGAGGAAAAGTGCTGAGAAATAGATCATTTGCAATGGAGTGGGAGTGCGGAAAGAGGGAAGAGTTGGAAACATGTACTTACCCAAATACAAAGCTTTACCAAACCATGTCCGGCCTTGCTCAACTGAAAATGCCTATATAGAAAGGTTTGCTGGGACAGACGATGGATTTGTTTAGATTCCACATGCTTGTTTTAAGCTATTTGCTTGTAAATTCCACCACTAATTACTTTTCGGAAGGAAATGTACTGACCTTTTAAATCACTAAATTAAAAATTGGGAAACAGAAATATTTTACAGTCCATGATCTGCAACAGCTCAACTTTGTTAAAGATTTATCTGCAAGATTCTCACACCACCAGAAAACTGATTTCGATCCTGACCTCGAGAGCTGTCTATATGGAGTTTGCCTGTTCTCCCTGTGACAGCATTTTCTCCATGTGCCATGCTGGTGTACAGGTTAATTGGCCACTGTAAATCGCCCTAATGTGTAGAAAGTATACGTGAAAGTGGGATAACATAGAACTAGTGTGAACAAGTGATTGATGGTTGGCAAGGTCTCGGTGGGCTGAAGGGCCTGTTTCCATGCTGTATCTCTAAACTCTATACTAAACAACTACTATAAAGCTAAGAGAGCAGCTAAGGTTCACTGAACAGTTTCGAAGATCATGTACATCTTTCTTTCTGTACATATTTTGCTCAGTTTTCAACTGCTGGATGCGGATAGAAAGTTAGCTGGCAGACCAAACTCTGCTCTGCCCAACACCAGGCCCGATGCCTTTCATCTACCACTTCGCTCCATACTACCAGTGTCTTGCGGAACCTAGCAGCCAGTTTTGAACAGTTGCAACAATGGACGCTGAACCAGACTTCATTTAACTGCTAGGAGTAGGGGTCAGTTGTAGATAGTATGGGTGATATTAATGCACGGCAGGTATAGAAGATGAACGCATATGGATAATACTGACTCTCAACATCTGCAGTATTTAATAGCAGAAATACTCATGCTTCTCGTGACTTTCCAAAAACTTTTTGGACTATTTTAGGATGTGCCTGCAGAGGCGAGGTCTCTTTAAGGATTCTGCAGGATGTTTTCTCCCAATAGTATTACTGAGTGCCGCATCTGCTGGTTCACAGCAGCGGTGGGAGTGCAGGGGGAGGCACTTAAAAAATTGCCTTGACGGTTTCCAAAGCAAATCTTGGGTAGCCAGCAGCTGCATGTGGAGACAGGAGCGATTGCAGATGCTGTAATCTGGAGCAAAAAGCGACCTGAAGGCAGGAAGGCAATGGTGATGGGTAAAAATCGACACGGTGAAAGGAAAAATTGGTCGATGGATTGGTAAGGTGAGGGAGAGGGGGATAGGTGTCAATCTCTTGTGTCTTCTTTTACAACCTTGCTCCCTTCAGTTGAATGGATATGTACACTCATAGACAATAGTCAATAGACAATAGGTGCAGGAGTAGGCCAATCAGCCCTTCAAGCCAGCACCACCATTCAATGTGATCATGGTTGATCATCCCCAATCAGCACCCCGTTCCTTCCTTCTCCTCATACCCCCTGACTCCGCTATCTTTAAGAGCCCTATCTAGCTCTCCCTTGAAAGTATCCAGAGAACCGGCCTCCACCGCCCTCTGAGACTCCATAAACACATATCAAATAGTTAAGATAATTCAATAATAACTCACGACAAATAACAGTTGACATTAAATATAAGTATGAGAACACCAGCCCCTGATAAAATATTAAGGTTTAGGTTTAAAAAATTTGCAATTAACCTCACCATCCCGCTTCAGAAATCTTGAAGGTAGATAACTTTTTAGTTTAGTTTAGAGATACAGCATGGAAACAGCCTTCGGCCCACCGAGTCCATGCTGACCAGCAATCACTAGTTTTATCCTACACACCAGGGGAAATTTACAGAAGCCAATTAACCTACAAACCTGTACGTCTTTGGAATGTGGGAGGAAACCGGGGTACCTGGGGAAAACCAGCCCAGTCAGAGAGGAAAATGTGTAAACTTCAAACTGACAGCACCCGTAGTCAGGTTCAAACTCAGGTCTCTGGTGATATAAAGCAGCAACTCTACAACTAAGCCATCTTGCCGCCCTCACTCTTCAAAATAATGCTGCTAGACGGTTAAATAAACCAGTCATGCGGCAAAAACCCAGCACTTTGTCTGTGCATGCATCAGGAAACATAACTTGAAATAAAATTAAAAAGTCATTGATTATTTTGCATTTTGTGTTTATTTAATCTTTTCCCATGTAGATCCCATAAGAGCAAGTTTAATTCGGTACCCTGGATATTTGGGTGGTGAGTTGTGAACTCCAGAGGGAGCTTTTCCATAACCCCAATGGCTTTAATGCAGGGATCAACTGCGCTTAATTTATGTTTTGCTTATTTCTTTCCGCCTTTCATGAATGTAAACTATTTACAACCAGTAACTCCAGCAGCATATAAATACCAGCACTAAGTACCGTGAGTCATTGTAGATGCTACTCACGAGAAATAACAACAACAAATTTTAGGGCGGCCATGGTGGCGCAGCGGTAGAAGTGCTGCTTTACAGCACTTGCAGCGCTGGAGACCTGGGTTCAATCCCCAATACGGGCGCTGTCTGTACAGAGTTTGTACTTTCTCCCCGTGACCACGTGCGTTTTCTCCGAGATCTTCGGTTTCCTCCCACGTTCTAAAGACGTACAGGTTTGTAGGTTAATTGGCTTGGTGTATGTGTAAATTGCCCCTAGTGTGGGTAGGATAGTGTTAAGGTGCAGGGAATGCTGGTCGGTGCGGACTCGGTGGGTGGTAGGGCCTGTTTCCGCGCTGTATCTCTAAAATTAAAAAAACTAAAGTGTAGGTAGATTGAAAATCATGACCATGTCAATGTTAGCAAAATATTGTTATTTTGATGCATTCTTTAACCTACATTTTAATTATCCAATTTAAAAAAGTTTGCATTGCAACTGAAGCTATTAAAAAGGAAATTCAATCATTGCTACTTACCTACCCATTCCTCTCAACTCTCATAGAGATAAAAAAAATATGTCCACCCCAACACTAGATATATAAATATTTCAGCCACTGTAATAACTGTTGGGATAGTGAATACCAAAGGTGCATAATTCTCTAGGAAAAGTAAATTCACCCATTTCTTTTTTAAATGGTTGACCTCTTATTCTGAATCTATATCCCTCATTCCAGATTCCCACAAGAGGGACATATCTTCACACCAGCCAACTTGTCAAACCTCAGAATCTTAAGAATTTCAATAAGATCCTCTTTCATTCTTCTAAACTCCAATGAGTAAAAGTGCAAACTGCACAGCTTCCCCTCAGAAAACAATCTTCACTCCAGGGATCAAACTAATGAATTTTCCTAAAATTGTCTAAAACGCAAATATATCCCTCCTTAAATGTGAGCAAAGCTGGATACAGTACTCAATCTGTAGTTCACCAATGCCCTGTAGGAAGACTTTAAGACACTCTCCTCTTCGCAATAAAGTCCAATATCCCACATACATTCCTATATACTCACTGCACACTTACACAAACTTTGTGTTTTATGTGCAATGACAGCCAGATCCCACTGTAATCCAAGGATACTGTTTATTATTCCAATCTTTGCTTCTCAGTCCTTCCATTTACTATCTATTCCCTTCCCTTGTTAACTCCCCAAAATACACATTCTGATGACCCAGTTAAATGGTAAAAGGTATGATGGATATAAAAGCAGAAAATCAAGGGGGGGGTGGTAAAGGGTCTTTGTGCTGAAATATTAATTCTGTTTCCTTTCCCACAGATATGGCCGAACTGCTGAGTATTTCCAGAATTTGATTTTTTATTTTTGATGTCCAGCATCTGCAGTTATTTTTCTTTTTCTTTCAAATCCCACTGACAATGCTGTTTGGACGGAATTTCTTTATTAAAAGCATGAAATTGAATAAGCTATAGCTCATTTTGGTCAATTAGAATCATAAGCAAAGCAGCACAGTGGCACAACTGGTAGAGCTGCTGCTTCACAGCACCAGGGACACAGGTTCTCGGGTGCTGTCTGTGTGGAGTTCGTATGTCCTCCCTTTAAACATGTGGGTTTCCTCCGGGTGCTCTGGTTTCCTCCCATATCCCAAAGACGAACGGGTTTGTAGTTTAATCGGAATCTGTAAATTGCCTCTCGTATGTAGGGAGTGGATGTGAAAGTGCGATAACATAATGTAGGGCTGGTGATGGGTGACCAATGGTCATTGTGTAATCAAACGAGTTCCAATGTACTAAATTTCTCTCCATTCTGGGAATATTGAACTGGCGTGCCTGGCCTCTTAAAGCCATGCCTCATTAATAATCCTGAATCAATTCCAAATGCCCTCTACTCATTAGCCTTGAAATGTATATTATTTATTAAGCAAAGCACAACCCGTGGTGCTGCTGCTGCATGTGAGAATGGTGTTGTTCCATTTTGGGACAAATTACAATAAAACATTCTTGATTCTCTTGTAAAAGTCCAGTTCCCAATGGCAGGAATGTAACATAAATCTTAGAGAAAATTTAAAAAAAGGAACAAAAACTAACTTTGAAAAATGGTAGGTTAGGTCTTGAAGTAATTTGCTGACTGCTGACATATCTCATAAATTGGACAAAACTATGAGTAGTAGCATGATAATAGACTGGGTAAGAGAATGGAATGGGAAGAAAGATTCTGGCTGATGATGAGTCCATTCCAGGTTAGATGATATACATTTCAGTCGAGTTGTTGGGCAGACTAAGGACGGGTGGGTGGTTTGGGGTGAAACCTGAGATTGCGACCAAAACAAATGAGAGGCACAACTGGCAAAAAAGAAGACACTAATTTAGCATTAGCAAGAAAACTAACATTTACATTGCTTCATAAATAATACATACTTCAAGGCATTTAAGAAGGAACTGCAGATGCTGGAAAATCGAAGGTAGACAAAAGTGCTGGAGAAACTCAACGGGTGCAGCAGCATCTATGGAGCGAAGGAAATAGGCAACGTTTCGGGCCAAAACCCTTCTTCAGACTTAGGCAATGTTTCAGCCCGAAATGCTTCCTATACACTTCGCTCCATTGATGCTGCTGCACCCGCTGAGTTTCTCCAGCACTTTTGTCCACATACTTCAAGGCAAATTAGTAGAGGGTGTGTTTGGCATAGTTTCAGGCTATTCATGAAGCATGTCCAGTTCAAAGTTTCTGGTTTCAGACCACTCAGACCAGAGAGAGGGAAATGTAGTTAATGGGCCAGGTACAGCTGTGAGAAAAAAATATGCCATTCAGATAGCTTGGTTGAGGAGTAGAACACCACAACCAAGTCATTTATCACTTACAATTCTCTATTTGAAGAGTTGTTGTTGTTACTTATTCTCTATCATGCATGTCTTAGCCCAGCTTGTAACTCTTCCTGTGCCCAGTTAAATAAATGCAGTAGAAATCCCTCTGGATACACACCTCCTAACTGTTGAATACTGATTGCCATGGAGCATGCGGAAACAATTAACAAGGGTGAAATGCTGTAAGGAACATTAAATAAAGCCATATGAGTTGAGATGAAGAACAAAAAAACAAGTAGTCATACTGCTGGAATACACTACAGAGGCCAAATGGCTAGAGGGACATAGATGAGAAAATATGCAGGCAAATTCTCAGGTGCAAGAAACACCACCTCGGTAGTTACATGAGATGTGAATTATGCTAGTGTTAACTGAGATAGAATCGATAAAGGTGAAGAAAGTACTGAAACCTCAGGAGCACCAATACCTAGCAAGTCCAGGAAGAGAAGCTGGAAGGTGTGCAGAGAAGATTTACGAGGATGTTGCCAGGACTTGAGGGCCTGAGCTCTCGGGTGAGATTAGGCAGGCTTAGACTTTATTCCCCGGAGCAGAAAATCATGAGGGGAATAGATTGGATGAATGTACAGTGTCTTTTTCCCCCCCATGGTAAATAAATCAAGAACTAAAGGGTATAGGGATAAGGTGAACACAGGAACACTTAATAGGAACCTGCTAGTTAACATTTTCACCCAGAATGTGGTTGGTATATGATACGAGCTGCTGGGCGAGGTAGTTGAGGCAGTAACAGTTTGTATTGGGCAGGCACATGGATAAGAAGGGGTTAGAGGGATGCGCGGCAAACACAGGCAAATGGAAATACATAGATGGAGTATCTTAGTGGGCATGGAAGAGTTGGCTCAAAGGGCATGTTTCTATGCTGTACGACTCTATAAGTGAAAAGTTTGTACTGGACTTTGTTTTAAGAAATAAAGCTAAGGAAAGCAATAATATTGTTTGAGAATATTTGGTGGTATTAAATTTACCAATGGTATGGTAGGGCTATGGTAAAATTACTGGAAGCCTGAACTATTATTCTGGAGACGTGAATTTGAATCCCATGAAATCCCATAAATCCCAGATAATCAAACAATGGGTAGCTCTCGAAAACGGACGTTGCTAACTTGGAGAAATCAGCTTATAGACAGTTCTCGGGAACAAAACCCTCATGTAGCCCAGGCACCCCTGCACTCAGAATTCCACTTAAAGTGCAATAATTGACAAAAAGTATGAACAGTGTGAAGAATGTCAAATAATATCATTAAATCCATAATAGAGTTTTCTTTTCAAACCACACTAATAGGCTGGAATGAATTAGAAATGGGTGCCGTGCAGAATTATATCTACGTCTGATTCATAGCAATCTTCCAGTTCATTTCTCAGCTCAGTTCATTTCAGTTCAGTTCATTTCTCAGAAGCCTAGTGTAATGTGGGATGGAAGAAATTACTGTGAATGGGAGGGATGAGATCACAAGAGAGTTTTAAATAATTTTAAGGGGTTTTTTTTAAACATAGAGCTGCAGTTCGACTTGGAGCCTGCACAGGCCACTAGGCAAGGGGTTAAAGGGGAATAGGACTTGGTATGAAATAACTATTGGCATTCGAGTTTGGGATGAGGTCAAGTTTAGAGAGATTGCGAGTTGGAAGGTTTGAAATTATCATCCAAAGGTAACTGGGTCATGCACATTGATTTCAGGCAGGGTAAAGCTGGCTCTTCCTAACCATCAGAGTGCAATGCATTTAGCGCAAGCAACCAAGGATTAGTTTACTCTCTAGAGTTTCTCAGAAAAAGCATTCTCAATCCAACCATTTCATCAAAAGTTCAGAGTGGAGCCATTCAGGATTTGCTGTAGACTGTTCAGCTCAGTTCCAAACTGTTCTAACAATCAGCCAATCCAATTTTACTTCGGAGTCACGTGAGTGACTACATGAAGAAGCCCCGCCAGGCGCATGCGCGTCATTACGTCGATGCATGTCGCACTGAACGGAGCTGGGGAGCGCAGCTCCACCAGTGGGTAGGTAAGAAACCTCGCAGGTAAGTTTTTAAAACTTCCAGCGAGATTTAAGCTCCGTAAGGCTGGCTTGTTGAGTCAGCAGGAGCGTGTTCAGCGGGAGGAGCAAGCATGGGCCACGCAGTATTGCGGTCCCATCGCAGCGATCGGAAAAATAGATAAGTGCGGTGCTGGTTCCGATACCGGTGGCTGTTATTCCATAGGTAATACCCTCCAGCTGCTCTAGAGTCATTCGGGCTGAGGCTACAACGATAGGTAAGCATACAAGGTCTGCTCTGAGTATGTGTTACCAGATGCAGTTCCTTAGTTGATGTGTATGATATGTGCATTATTAAACTTTCATCCCTGCTCTGAGTGAACATGCAGGTAAATACAAAGGTTTGATTCTGGGGCCAGCAGAGGCAGAGAGATGGGTACAAAGTATTATACCCAATACAGCCACATCAACCCTTATATTGGGAGAACTGTGTAAAACTGAGCAATATACATATTCTGAAAGTAGAGTGTGCCTGTCAGAATCTATAATTCTAAACATGAATATATGATTATGCACAAATACACAAGGAAATGTAAATAAAGTTACTTTCCTCCAAAAAAGGACAAGAATGTGGGGGAGACTAGAAATGGAGAAAATGCTCCACACTTTACTCAGTCAAGGGTCCAAAGACCCAAAGATTCCCAGGCAGCCTCCAAAGGAGTTCCATACACTATGTATGGTGCCTGTAAAAAATGGGAATCTGGCTCTCCAGTGCCTTCTTAGGTCTGGATGAGGTCTACCTAGAGCAAGACTAAAATGCTCTAAACTTTAATCAGTCAAGGGTCCAAAGACCCAGAGATTCCCAGGCAGCCTCCGAAGGAGTTCCATACACTGAGTATGGTGCCTGGTAAAAAAAAATTAAAAAAATGTTTTAAATGGGAATCTGACTCCAGTGCCTTGTTTAGGTCTGGATGAGGTCTCCTAGAGCAAGACTCGGGAGTATCAGGGCAGGAGGAGACTGACCCTGAAGCTGGTGTCCCTACTTATGTGTATACACCAGAGCACAAGGCCACGTTCCGGGTGTTCCCGATGTAGCATCAAGTTTGCTATATCGGTATGGACTGGTGAGGCTATGGATGAGACCTGGCTGCCAACATTATTTGGTTTCTCACCTGCTCCAAGAACTGTTATGACTGAAACAGTAAATATATTAACACCAGTCTATTGTGCCTCGCTCAGGGTGCCAACAGTAAACTCAGTAATTTGGACACCCATGAGTGTTACGATGCGAGGGCAGGAAATATGTTTCCAGCATGTCCTCTAGCTGATATTCAGTTGGCATCACTGCATTTGGGGAAGACATACAAGGGTCGATAAATGTCCAAAACTTATAAGACAGGCTTGCGTTACTCTGCAGTGCCTATTCGAACCTAATTGTATGATTAAAATTGCCATTTGGCCAACATTATACCCAAAAATGCAGGACTATGTAGGACAAACAATAACCAGATTAATTATTGATGAAAATCTGCCAAAACAATTCTAGTTCAATTACGGAGGTACAGTAACTTTATTCCATCACACATAGATTTTCTGGGGTACAACCTCTGGTTGGGTGTAAGATTACAATTGTTTTATAATGAATGATGCTACATAATATTGATCGGTTCAGTGTTTGCTGCACCAGAAACTCGTCAGGTAAAATATATCCCAGACAGAAGAAGATGGGGGTTGCAGAATCTTTCTGGACCTCACAAACTTAATTCATATGTTCAGTATAGGCATTTAATAAAGTACACCTTCAACACTGTAACACAATTGTTATCACAAGGCTGCTATATGGTTACTATAGACGTTAAAAAAAAAAATAAAAAAAGATACCTTATTATTCAGTACCAATGCATCATTATCGCAGGTACTTTAAGTTAATTCGATGGGTCAGCTGTGGCAATTTAAAGAATTACTTAATGGGTTAACTTCAGCTCTCAGGCTGTTCACATAATTATTGAAACCAGCACTGGTGTTACTGAGGGCTCAGAATCATATTGTAATGGCTTATCTAAAGGATATGTTAATTGTAAATGCCACTCAGGAGACAGCTGAAGAACTGGTTTCAGCAACCATAAACCTATTGTAAGGCTAGGGTTCTGTCCATCCAACTACATTTAAGTTACAGCCATCCCAAACAATTGATTATTTGGGGTTTGTCACTAATTCAGTAATGATATGTCAGTAACATGTTAACAGATAAGGTTGGGGATATTACAAATGTCTGTACTTGTCTCGCTGAGAGACGTTATCCCTCCATCCGAGAAGTAGCTACGGGTATTGGTAAATGGTAGCAGCATTCCTGCTGTTGAGTTTGGACCTCTGCATTATCAAAGTCTGCTGAGAGCCAGAGGACAAGCACTTAAAATAAAAAGTAAAAATAAATAATTTTTATATATATATACGAGTTGAGGTGGTGATGGACTGTCCAAGACGATTAATTCTCCTAACACATGGGATAAATTATTTGGAGTTATTGGGGGCGTTTTATGCATTGATAGATTATTGTTCTACAATGAATGACATGTTCAATTACATGTAGACAATACCACAGCTGTGGGAGAGACAATATTGTGGCAGACAACAGATCACGGAAGTTCAATAACAATACAGAATGGATGGTAAATCCAGAAGTTCAAAAAGATTGTCAATCGGTATGGGTACCAAATATTGATCTGTTTGCGTCCAGATTAAATCTCCAGTTGCCTAAATATGTCATAGGAGCCAGACCCAGGAGCAGTAGCGGTGGATGCATTCTCGCTACATTGGGGAAGTATAATCTTCTATGTTTCCCCATTTTGCCTGATTAGGCAATGTCACCAAAATAGAGCAAGACTCCACCGCAGGAGTTTGGTGGTTCCAAACTGGTCTACACAGCCATTGTTCCCATTGGTGCTCAGAATGATGACTCAGCCATTCATTACAATCCCCAGCTGCAGTAATTGTTGGTACATCCAGTACAGGAGAAGTCATCCATTACATGATCGTATTAATTGTTAATCTGCAGGTTCTGATGGACTGTCGGATAGGACAGTGGATGTTATAACTGCAGCTTGGAGATATAGCACTAAGAAACAATATATGTCTCATATAAGGAAATGGCAAATCTTTTGTATACAGTTAGATATATTTTATCATACTGCAAACATATCGGATGCATTGGAGTTCCTTGCTATGTTGCACCTGAGATATAGTGCCATTAATAGTGCTCGGAACACTTTGTCCTCCTATTTAGGACAATTTTCAGAATGACAATCTATCGGGTTCATCCGTTAATATCCCGATTTATGAGAGGAGTTTTAATAAAATCCTACCAAATCCAGATATACAGAAATCTGAGATGTCAGTATAATTCTCACATTGCTTCGGCAGTGGGCTCCAATTACGTCACTGTCTTTTCAGAACTTAATATTTAAAGTGGTTATGCTCATGCCATTAGTATCAGCACAATGAGTACAAACATTACAAATGTTGCACTGAGATTGTATGCAGTTGTCTGTAGATAAAATTACTTTTTATGTCTATGATCTAAGGAAGCAAAGCAAGCCAGGGAAGGCTGGAACCAAGGTAATCTTTAAAGCATACCCTGTCGACCAAACATTGTGTGTGGTAAGCATCTGACTCAATATATTAAAGTAATTAAGAGTCTCCGAGATTGTGAGACACCAATGCTCATTACTCATAAAACATTTTTTTTTTAATGTTATAAATAAATAAACAAATAAATAAAGAAAAAAGTGACAGTACAAACTATTCTAGACGGTTAAAACAGGTTCTGTATTTAGCTGGAGCTCACTCTCATGTGTTAAATCTCAACTCTACAAGGGCGGCATCAATGTCCGCGGCGAAGGCGCAGGACATGCTGCTCAACCAAATTCTAGAGGCCGCAGGATGGTCTAAAGAAGTAACTTTCTAGATTTATGATAAACCTGTTCTCACAGTGCCAGGGTTTGCACATGCTAGGTTGTGCTCTGTTCAATTTGTTTGCTTTGTTTCATATCATTGTTTCATATCATTGTTGTAATTTTCCCCTAGGATAGAGGGGTTATTACTTTCATTGATATTATTATTATTAATATAGTTATTGCATAATTCAAGCAATGTTCAATAATATTATTTACTCACTACTGTATCAACTGAAGCAGTGTGTCATATGGAATTAATCTACAGCATGAAAAACACAGAGATTCAAAATCGTCACGTAGTCACTCACGCGACTCCGAAGTAAAATAGTAAGATTAAACGAGAACGTACCTGTTCAAAGTAGATCTTTATTTTATGAGGAGTTACGATGAGGGATTACGTGCCCTCCGCTCCCCGACCCACATAATCTAAATCATCATCTGGTAGTTCTAGTCTTCTGTAAGCCTTACCATCTTACTTCGGCTATTGGTTTCTGTGTTTTTCACGCCACTGCTTTAAAGTATGACGCGCATGCGCCTGGCGGGACTTCTTCACGTAATCCCTCATCGTAACTCCTCATAAAATAAAGATCAAACTTCGAACAAGTAAGTTCTCGTTTAATTTTACTATTTTCTATAACATCCTGAACTGGATTGACATACAGGAGGAAGTCACATCTGCACTGCCATGACCCCTTGTCCTTCAATGGTACCACCACTCAATATATTCTCCATTATCTATCTCTGGGGATGCTACAATCACATGGTGATTGTGAAAACTTCATGATGAATCAAGAATATGCCTGAAATGCTCCCAATTCATGTGGATGGATGGAGCCACAATAACAGTAAAGAGGGCTTGGCCTTATCCAAACTGTAACAGTTCACTGTTAGGACGGCACAGTGGTGTAGCAGTAGAGCTATTGCCTTACAGCACCAGAGACTATGGTTCGATCCTGACTACGGGTGCATGTATGTATGGACTCTTTCCCAGTGACCTGCGTGGGATTTCTCAGAGATCTTTGGTTTCGTCCCACAGGTTTGTAAGTTAATTGGCTTGGTATAAAATGTAAATTGTCCCTAGGATGTGTAGGGTAGTGTTAGTATGTGGGGATCGGTGTTCAGTGTGGACTCGATAGGCCGAAGGGCCTGTTTCCACGCTGTATCTCTAAAACTTGACTGGGATCTTTACATTCAGCCCATGTCATCCAATCAATTATCAGCACCGTCTATGCAGTCTGCAGATTGACTGCAGCAACTCATGAAGGATATGTCAATTGTACCTTGCTCCCCTGCAATCTTTACCACTGAGAAGGATTTCCTCCAACGTGCACGCCAACTGGTTAAGGACACACTTTATTATCCTTCATTGATTCACCATCCTAAATGTCAACAGGCTATTCGGAAGCCATTTTACCGCAGGGACAAGGAGCAGGACTATCACCGACATCTCTCAGACAATAGGAATTTTAGACTTAATATTCCAGTCGATGTATGAGAATAAAGGAAAAGAAATAACCACAAGCAATGGACTCATGGCAAATAAAACTGACTATTAGCTTTTGCTTTAAAACCATTTATTACTATGCAATTCATTAAATAGCAAGTCTGGGTGGAAAAGTCAGGAAAACCTAAGGTTAACTGAAATAGACAAGTAGATCCCAAATACCTGATTTTTGGATTAATGTGGAATCTGGTTTTGGAAATTAGTATAAATGTTTCTATCAATTACAAAATTATCATTTGTTTGTTTCTTGCATTCATTTGAAACCGGACACTCAATCATTCCACATTTCCACCTGTGCAAATTATTAATTGTTAGGTAATTTTCTATTGTGCCATTTTCTAGATTAATTGAAGTCCATGTTTGTTTCTGTTGGTTGGAGTTTTAGTTATAAAGGTACAATGTGGAAAACGGCCCTCTGAGTCCACGCCAGCTGGCGATCACCAGTACACTAGTTCTATCCTTGAAACGAAGGAGAATTTACGGAATCCAATTAACTTACAAAACTGCACGTCTTTAAAATGTGGGAGGAAACCGGAGCACCCGGAGAAAACATATAAACTCCATACAGACTGCACCAGTAGTCAGTATTGTACCCGGGTATCTGGGACTGCAAGGCAGTAACTCTGCCGCTGCACCACCTTGTACTGTGCTTTGAGAAAGTTCCAGTAAATGCAAGGCAAGAATTGCAGGCAATTCTTTTGCCAAATTTTACTCATGATTGGAGAAACTGCAAAAAAGTATTTTGGTTAAAGCAACTCAAACTTTTCTGAAAGAGTTGATATGGTCCACATGTGGACTAATCTCGTGATACTTGGAGATAGGTTCAGGCACACAAAACTGCTGGAGAAACTCAGCGGGTGCAGCAGCATCCATGGAGCGAAGGAAATAGGCAACGTTTTGGGCCGAAACCCGATAGGTTCAGGCAGATGGAATGACAGGGAATTCACATTGGATTTGTTTTTAAAATGAAGGGGTGAACATCAAGCAAGAACTGAATAAACCCAGTGAGTTTAGTTTAGTTTATTGTCACGTGTATTGGAGAAGTTAAAAGCTTTTTTGTTGTGTGCTAAAATAAACCAAAAGCAATTGATAGTTGTTCCTAGAGAGGAGGGCTTAAGAAAAGTGAACAAACTTGTATTCTAATAATTAAAAAGAAAGTTTCAGTGATAAATACTTTGCAAAATCAAAGCTCAGCATCACGAAGAACAGCGAAGAAAGCTTGCTGTCATCAATATGAAGGGCAATGGGCAAACAGCCAGATTTAAAATGCAGAAGAGCTTTGAAGATTTTTCTTTACCATATTTGCAAAGTCAAGGCTAAGCCTTTCAAATATAATGAATCAAAATGGAAGAAATGAAGATCTCTTCCAGTCCCACACAAAGTGTGGAGTGATCACTCATCTTACCCTGGACCTATCATCTCCTTTCACCTGGAATAGTGAGAAGGCCACCTGAGAGGAATTGTACTAAAAAAGATTGTTTCCTCCCCATGCAGAGTGAGATATAGTGTACAGGTAAAGGAGTGTCTGAAGAAGAGTTATAAGTTCATAAGTTGTATGAGCAGAATTAGGCCATTCAGCCCATCAAGTCTACTCTGCCATTCAATCATGGCTGATCTATCTTTCCCTCTCAACCGCATTTTCCTGCCTTCCCCTCCCCCATAACCCCTGACACTTGTACTAATCAAGAATCTGTCAATCTCCACCTTAGAAATATACATTGATTTAGCAAGTCCACACCTTTCTGTGGAGCCCAACTCAAAACGTCACCTGTCCATTCCCTCCTAGATCATGCCTGACCCGCTGAGATCATCCAGCACTTTGTTTTTCCTCATCAATCATTTTCACCAAAGCAGATGGTTTAGCCATTCATTTCATGCCTGGTTGCTGAAACTTACAGTACATATGCTGGGAATTTCACTTCCTACTTTACACTGACAGCACTTCAAGGCTGTTACATTGGCTGTAACACACTTACAAACAATTCAAGATTGTGGAAGGTGGTATTGCAATATATTTTCCCCAGATGTTTTCACAAATATAACCAAAGAGATGACATTGATCCTTGGTGGAGTTCTTAGTTTAATGAATGCTAAAGACCAATTAATAAATTAATGTGAAATCCAGACAACTTTGGTAGAAGATTGCAAGTGCCTCTTGATGAGTTTCCACCACTTTGCTTATGACTAAGTGTGGACTGAATGGGTGATAATTAACCAAATTGGATTTTCACTGGCTTTGTGAACAAGGCAGACAATGTTCCACATGGTTGGATAGATGCCAGTGTTGTAATTGTGCTGCATTGGCCAAAAGTACAGCTAGTCGTGAGCATAGTTCACGAGCAGTACATCTGGGATGTTGGCTGGCCCCATAGCCTTTGTTCGACGCAGTATTCCAAACTACGTTTTTGCGGCATCACATGGCGTGAATTGAATTGGCTGAAGATTTGCTTCTACAGTGACGGTAATCTCAGGAAGAAACAGAGATGGATTATCCTCAACTGGTGGAGCATTCTTCGAGCGTCTTTTCCCTGTTTAACTGTCCACCGCCAGTCACAACTGGGTTGCAGAGTTTTGACCTGAATCTGTTGGTTGTAGGGGCACCAATGTCTATTTATTGCATGTTGGATACTCCCCCCCATTAAGAACATGTGTAGTCTCGTGTTAATCTTCACCAAGGGCGTCACGGTAGCATTGTTGCCTTTCACTGCCAGAAACCCGGGTTCGATCCTAACCTTAGTTGCGGTCTGTGTGGAGTTTGCACGTTCTCCCTGTGACGACGTGGGTTTTCTCCAGGTGCTCCAGTTTCCTCCCACATTCCAGAGACATGCAGGTTTGCAGTTTAATTGATTTCTGTACATTATCCAGAGTGTGTAGAATGTGAAAGTGGGATAACATAGAGCTAGTGTACGAGCGATCAATCCTGGCCCAGACTCGGTGGTTTGAAGGGCTTGTTTCCATGTTGTACCTCTAAAACATAAATTAAAATAAAAAGTTGGAAACTCATTTTCATGTATACTTGGATCCCTCATTTGAACCAGGTTGATCCACCTACTTGATTGTTACAGCAGACAGAGGAATGTCTCAGGCATGAAGCCACTAGTCACTGTGTACATTCCTGTTACATCTGATGATCTACTGCACCTTCCAGATGCCCACTCCATTGAGTCTAGAGACACACAGGACAACAGCTGCTCCACTCTGGAGTAAACACTGTTGTAGAAACATAATAGGTAGACAAAATTGCTGGAGAAACTCAGCGGTGAGGCAGCATCTATGGAGCGAAGGAAATAGGCGACGTTTCGGATCGAGACCCTTCTTCTGATTGATGTGGAAATGTAATGCTTGTTTATGGAGGCAAAGGGATAGCTGACTTTTCTGATCCAGTCTCTCCATGGGGACTGAGTGTAGAGATAGTCAATATGAGGAGGTGGAGGAGTGAGGCAGGGGCTGGAAGGCGATAGGCAAGGTGGAAGGTAAAAGGCACGTGGAAGAGAAGGCGGGGTTGAGATACAGTGGCTAGTGGTTAATGAGAAGAGAGAAAAATAAATCACTTTTCACCCTACCTGGCCTTTGCATCCAGCATATCCTTCATCATTTCCGTCAGCTGCAATGGGATCCCACTACTGTCACATCTTACCCTCCCCCACCTCTTCCTGCTTCGCAAAGGGATTACTCTCTCCATGACTCCTCAGTGCACTCACTCCAACTCACCCATCTCTCTCCATCCACAGGCAATTTTGGGGTCTCCTTATCCACCTCTAGTGTAGTTTAGTTTAGCATGTACCCATATACAGTTTCACATGTACCGATATACAGTGAAAAGCGTTTGTTTGCTTGCTATCCAGTCATTAAAATATACATGAATACAATCAAGCTGTCCACCGTGCACAGGTAAAATATAAAGGGTACAACATTTAGTGCAAAGATATGACATTGAAGTCCAATAAAGTCTGATAAAGTCAAAGCTGTCCAATGAGATAGATGGGAGGTTAGCACCACACTTTACCCGATGAGAGGCCCATTCTGTTGCCCGATAACAGCTGGGAAGAAACTGTTCCTGAATCTGGAGGTGTGCGTTTTTAAACCTCTGTACCTCTTGCCAGATGGGAGAAGTGAGTGCAACTAGGATGAGATTGGTCCTTGATAATGCCGATGGCCTTGCCGAGGCAGCGTGAAGTTTAAATGGATTCAATGGAGGGAGGCAGGTTTGTGTGACGGTCTTGGGCTACGTCCACAATAATCTGCAATTTCTTGCGGTCTTGGATGGAGATGTTCCCAAACCAGGTTGTCTATCACCCAGCGGCCAATATCACCCCACACCATCCCTCCCTCTCTTTGCTCCATCCTCTCCCTCCTCAGCTGATTCCACTTATCACCAACTAGTCCCTGCTTTACACCACCTCCGTCTTAACTCTTTATCTCCTGTCCAATGTCTCAATCCTGTCACAGGGTCTCAATCTGAAATGTCCATTGTCTCTTTGCCTCCACAGATGCTGCCTGGCCCGTTGAGGTCCTCCAGCAGTTTAATTCCTCCGAGTCTATCTCATTCAGCACAGCTGGAGTACCACACAACACATTACATGGGTGCATTTGATGTGAAAGCAGTGATTGTGTGATACCACTTCTATCAATGTTGTCGTGCCAGAAGTAGACCAGCGAGACTGAGATCCAGAAAGTTAATCCTTCATGTTGGACCACTCACTTCTGCCACAGATCCAATCTGGCAGTGGTATCTTTCTAAATATCCATAAAGTAAATAGCCACGACTAATGTCATTATTAACACCTGCAACATATTAAGCAAAAATGCATTGACGATGTCAGTACATGTTTGACCAAACTTGACTATTTTAAAATACATCTTCAACTTGATGTCATTAATGACTTGTTGTAATACACCGTATGATGTTTATAACTGCATTAGAGATTGTTTATGCCTGCAAACAAATCTATTTGCCAGGGACTTGCACTTCCTCAATAAACAAAGACCAAAAGCTGACTGGATGAAGTATGTGTCATGACATAACTGGCAACAGTTCCTTTTCACTTTAATGAGTAAAGCTCCACGTCAATGAAAGACATCTGTAAAGCATTAAGTGTGTAATGCATTTTCTGCCAGTGGTACATGTACTGTTCCCTCTGCCGTGCAATCTCTGACCTTCACTGCACTTGGTCATGAGAACATATAAGGAAATGAATCTTGCTCTCTGCAGCTTTAAAATTAGGAAACTATTTGCTAAACTACACCTTGCAAACAATCAGAAGGCAGGATTTGATAAGGCCCCAAAACTTGCAGAAAATGTACAACAATGCTAAAGTGCTTGGCTCCATAGATTAGTGTAAATAGCTTTAAACCGTCCTCAATATGTTTTCAATATGCTTCCCAGCTGAGATTATGACACTGAACATGGCTGATGTCTGTTTATACTTGGCCAGATGAAACCTGTGCAGATCCACCTCTGGTAACAACATAAAAGATCCATATGATTTCTGCCAGACTTCATGATTTCCCATGTGTTTGCAAACGAAACAAGATAGCCTCTGAACAGTTTCATGCAGAACATATTCCAGTCAACATTCTCAAACTCTTCCAACCGCACCCGATCATTGTTGAGGAATGTTCATTACTGTATAACTGAAGAGCCCAGAATCGACAAGTCGAATAGTGAAATGCCTGGATAGAGTGGCTGTGGAGAGGATGTTTCCACTAGTGGGAGAGTCTAGGACCAGGGGCCATAGCCTCAGAATAAAAGACACACTGGCCTTCATCAACCAGACTTAAAGTGAAAACCGGAGTATAGAAATAGGGAGGTTATGTTGCATTTGTATAAGACGCTGGTGAGGCCCAGTTATAACAAACTTGAAAGGTCAGTTCTGGGCACCATGTTATAGGAAAGAGGTCATCAAGCTGGAAAGGATACAGAGATGATTTACGTAAATATTCCCAGGACTAGAAGGTCTGAGCCGTAGGCAGAGGTTGAGTAGGCTGTGACTCTATTCATCGGAGTGCAGGGGGATGAGGGGTGATCTTATAGAGGTGTATAAGATCATGAAAGGAATAGATCAGGTAAATGCACAGTCTCTTGCCAGAGAAGGTGAATTGAGGACTAGAGGACATACTGTGGGTTTAAGGTGAAGGGGAAAAGATTTAATAGCAATCTGAGGGGTAATCTTTTCACACAAAGGCTGGTGGATGTATGGAACAAGCTGCCAGAGGAGGTAGTTACAATACGATACAACTTTATTCATCTCCGGGGGGAAATTTGTGGAGGTTGGGACTATCCCAACTTTTAAGAAGCAGTTAAACAGGTACATGGATAGGACAGGTTTGGCGGGATATGGACCAAATGCTGGTGGGTGGGACTAGTGTAGCTTGGACACGTTGGCCGGTGTGGGCAAGTTGGGCCGAAGGGCCCGTTTCCACGCTGCATCACTCTATGACCTTAAAACACAGTTTGAATATATTAAATAAGGATCATTTTGCTTTCTCTTTGGCAATATATCATCACTCATACATAACTTCACTCAGAGATATTTCTGATGCCCAGCATCCAGTAATAACAAACTTGAAAGGTCAAGATTGTCAGCATCCATCAAGAATCTGGTTTATGTAGCACAAATTCAATTGACATTAGTCACCACAAACATTTGCAACGTAAATACTCAAGGAATACTTTTGTCACTAAAAGTATTTTGGATAATTGGCAAAGTATTAATGGTGTCAATGGTACAGGTTTTGTGTTTCACTTTTTTGTGTTTTACACATGAAAGGTAGACACAAAATACTAGAGTAACTCTGTGGAACAGGCACCATCTCTGGATAGAAGGAATGGATGACAAATCGGGTCGAGACCCTTCTTCAGACAGAGATTTGTGTTGTGTTCCAAGGAGTGAGCAAAATGGGACAAGTTTAAAAGAGTTACTTTTTAGTTTAGTGCTAGATATATTCCTCCTGAATGCAGTGGCTGGGAGAGAGGAGAACATGTTAATGATTCAGATATGGCTACCCGTGAGAAGTAAGAGAGAACATGGGAGTTGTGTGAATGAGATAGGCGCAGCATGATAGCACCAACTATAAATGTAAATAAAGCACTGGATGGAGAGTAAAAATGTCTACCATTCATTTTGTAAAAATGCCCGATTATTTCCCACCATTCACATTCACAGGATTCTTCAGATCTGTGAAAAGGCCCTTGCAAACCATTGCAAGAGTTGGTCTCAAATACCCAGGCACTGAAGCAAGTTAGATTCATAGCCTACTCTGAGAGAACATTTCACTTAGCATTCCCTGTGCTTGGTGCAATGCTTTTCTCCCACTAATCAGCCACATTCTTCATTAACATTCCTTATTTATGAGGAGGGCTGGAAATTATTGGAGCAGGTCAGGATTTCCTACATTTGGCACGCTTAGTTTACTTCCTGTGCCCGAGATGAAAATGATTTACTTTCAGCTTTAATTCTGTCAGATTCCTAGTCTGTCTTCAAAGAGGTTGAGAAGAACACATGCAAGAGGCAGCAGCCATCTTGTGGCTTTCATATTGTTACATCTGGAGTTTGACTATCATGTTTTACTGGGTATTAGGCACACTTTTGATACAGGATACTTTAATCAATAACGAGTGTGAATGGTTCCAATGAACCTACAAGAACACATCTTGCTGCCAATCTCGGTGGTTTGAAGGGCTTGTTTCCATGTTGTACCTCTAAAACATAAACTGGTTGTATCTGGTAGCCATTTTTTTTTGCTAAATTCAAAAATAATCTGCTCTCAAAACGTTCATCTGCAAGCAATTTAACTTGATTTTCCTGGAAGATGTTCATTTCTCCTTGCATATTCTTTAAATACACCAAATAATGTTTAGTGTAGTTTAGAGATACAGTGCGGAAACAGGCCCTTTTGCCCACCAAGTCCATGCCGACCAGCGATCCCCACACACTAGGGACAATTTACAATTTTTACCAAGGCAATTAGCCTATAAACATGTACTTCTGTGGAGTGTGGTAGGAAACCGGAGCTCCCGGAGAAAATCCCCACAGGTCATGCGGAGAACGTACAAACTCTGGTCAGACAGCACCCTTGGTCAGAATCGAACCCGCTCTGGCGCTGTAAGTCAGCAGCTCTACCACTGCACCACCGTACTGCCACAGTACTGCCACTATGATGGCCATTCTAATAGTGATGGAAATCCATATTGGATACGTTCTTGCATGAAATAGAAGCATCGTTGACAAGCCGTACAGTTATAGCCCATCCCCAAGCACCCATGAGAAGTAACAAGTGAACTGCCTTCTTGAACCAGTGCCAGTTCTTATGGGAAAGGCTACTACGTAGTTAATTGCATTCTACAGCCATGAAGGAATGGCAAAACAACATTAGTGTTATTATTTCCTCAAATCCTGCATGACCATATTGGTTACGGGAAAAGCATTGGCTAAGAAAGGAAGAGAAACATCAAAGGAAACAGTATGTTCTTTGGATTTATCTTTTGTCCAAAGAATGGATTCATTTTTATACCAAATAACTAGCTGCTCCATACTTAACAGAGAATATAAACACTTTGGTTTAGTGTCTGACCAGTTCCTCTCAGTTGGTTGAGATCCAGTACCACCTAAATCAACATTGAAATATTTTCCTGCCCACAAAAGCCCCATGGAATGAAACGTGCTCTGGTGCTCATGATTGAAGGTCAGCCTCTGCAAAACCAGATGTTAGAGACGTTGGTTATGCCATGTTGACTTTCTCATTGCCATCCCTGCAGGCAAAATTTAAAAAAACAGATACACGCACACGTACCCACTGCAGTTATATTTTATTGTCAACATTTCAAAGAAAGTACCCCACCTTATTTTCTTTTCTTCTGCCACGGACAATGTAATTTCACAGAAAATTGTGAGTGTGAACTTGATATGAGGGGCTGGTAACATCTGTGATTAGAATCAGCAGGCCTTTCATATTCAGCTACATCCACATTTCATCCCCTCTGAAGCCAAAGAAATAATGAACCAAAAACAAGCCCCTTTATGTAGTGTGTTCGGGATAAAGACCCGCTGTCATATTATGGTTTGTCAGAAGAGTTGGGATGGAAGTCAAATCTTGCTGAACCTATTTGTAGTTGTAAAACCAGCAACTTGCCCCTCACTTTCAAATACTAACATGCCAAGTCTCAGAAGATAGACACAAAATGCTGGAATCACTCAGCGGGTCAGGCAGCGTCTCTAGAGAAAAGGAATAGGTGACTTTTTGGAACAAGACCCTTCTTCAGACACCACTAAGTCTCAGACATGTCCAGCCAGACGTTAGGCAGGTCTATGTTGAGCAAACCAACATCTGTTTTAAGACCCACTCCAAATGTTGTACTTTGTGGGAAGGAGCAGGAATTTATTCTGCATTTCTGGTAAAATTGCCATGTAAGTATCAGCGCACTTGAGAAACATGGAAACAGCAAGCTGTGCCTCTCCCTCTGCATTGTATGACCAATGAATAATGTTGGATGCACTCGTCTCTCCCACATCATTGGCACAAACACAAAGGCTGCTTCTCTGTAAAACGCAGGAGGTCCAAAACTCTACTTGGCAATGCAGGATGTAGGTGGGTGGTCTGGATTATTTGCATCTGAGTTTTGGCCCATTTTCAGCTATTGACTACCATTAGGTACAAACCAAGACATACCTAGTCAAACTGGTCAATGTCCAATATGTCCATTTTGATTCCATTCTCACTTTTGCAAAGGTCCGTTATATATTCTGTAGCAACAATACCTGTACTCAAGTAATTTAATTATTCCAGTTATCCCTTGGCAATATTTCCTCTCACAATTAACAGGCAATGATCATCTCCAACAGAGCTTAATCGCCTGCTCTTGTCTTTATATGTTTTTATCATTGCTGAAACCCCCAAGAGTTTGGGACATCAACTGACCAAAAACTAAACGATATGCGCGGCATAAATACAAAAGCAATTCTACACGAGTCAGAGTCTGAGTATCCGCCAACAAGTGGCTCACCTCCACCTCCCAAAAGCCTTTCCACCAATATACCAGTCAAAAGAAAAAGAGCATGATAGAATAACAACACTCACCTGAATGAATGTAGCTCCAGCAACATTACTCAAGCTTAGCGTTATATAGGAATGGTCCCCATTCACCAACAAAACATTCACTGGTGCAGAAAAAGGCACACGATGCTAGAGTAACTCAGCAGCAGCGTCAGGCGGCATCTCTCGAGTCTTGGGTCAGAACCCTTCAACACCCCCCTTTTTCACTGGTGCAGCATGGCTACAATATATACTCGCTTGTATAGAATTGCTTTTGTATTTATGCCATGCATCTTGTTTAGTTTTTTGTCCTTGATAACCCAAGCTCTTGGGGGATTCAGCAAAGACAGAAAAATTGATACAGTATATACTATCCATACAATGCACTGGGGCTATTTGCCAAGACTACTTTTAACACCGAGACTGACATGCACCAATTTCCCTCCAGGTTATACACCATGCCGATTTGTAAATATATTCTCATTTTCTCATATCGTTGAGTCCTTTTCTGGAACAACCAAAGCAACAACACAATGTGAGACTAACCTAACCAGAAGTCCATGATAGTCAACAGAAAGGCAATTAGGGATAAACAATGAATGTGGGTCTCATCAGTGACAATCCAAATTGCTGGGGGCTGCGTTCATCAGCAGCCTGCGTGTGTGGAGCAGACCCGCAAACAGCACAGCGCGTCATTTTCGACTGTGATGTCCTCCGCCCCCCCTGGTGGGGGGGTAGACTTCATGGCCCTCGACAACAGCACATTGAACCGGCTACAGTGCCTGGAGGGCGTTACATAACCTCTGCTGCCTCAAACGCAAGAAGATTCAAATCCTCTCAGTGAAAAGTAGCCCAGAACTGAGGTTTTCACATTCTCAACAGATCCTGGTAATCTCATTTGGTTCAAATTGAAATTCAGGGTGGGTAGACCCTTGTGATGCTTTATCACAATGAAGGTTAAAAGCAGTCATTTTGAAGATAAATATTCTCAGTTTCCAGGTATTTTGGCTGAAGGGTTCAGATACAAGTTCTGTCTTTGCAACCCACCACACTATAAATTTGCCTCACTTAGTTACGCGAGGGTGAAAAGTGAGGCGAGCAAGGAAATGAAAATCAAGGATCAACTTGATTTGTAATTATCCAGAACGCAATGAATTTCCTGTGTTAGAAAGGAGATGAGGAGGAATTATTTTAACTAGAGGGTGGTGAATCTGTGGAATTCATAGCCGCAAACGGCAGTGGAGGCCGCGTCATTGGGTATTTTTAAAGCGGAGATGTATACGTTACAGGAGAAGGCAGGAGTTTGTGAAGGAAAAGTAGATCGGCCAGGATTGAATGGAGGAGTAGACTCGATGGGCCGAATGGCCTAATTCTGATCCTACCTTTAATGGCCTTATGGACTAACAATTTCCCAGAAGTACAGGCTGAATCCTACATATACCTCCCAAATAACACAGGCCAACATTGCTGGAGGGATGAAATTATTTACATAAAATGTACAGCATTTTCTATAGAGGGACTAACAAAAATGAAGGTTGATACATGGGTATTTTAAGCACTTTGAAACTCTAATATGTATATCTGTCAGAATAGCTTTTCTGTGGATGAGCTACATCCTTTTTGAAAAAGGATATATCAAATCATGTGGGTTAGTGAATTACTTTGTAATTTCAGACAAACAAAATATAAATGCCATCATTCTTAAAAGAAAGAATGCAGGGGCAGTACAGTGGCGCAGCGATAGAATTGCTGCTTTACACCGCTAGATACCTGGCTCCGATCCTGACTATGGGTGCTGTCTGTGTGGAGTTTGGGTGTTGTCTGTATGGAGTTTGTACATTTTCCCTGTAACAGCATGGGTTTTCCCCGGGCGCTCCTGTTTCCTCCCACACTCCAAATGTGTACAGGTTTGTAGATTGATTGGCTTTGCTAAAGATTGTAAATTGTCCCATGTGTGTAGGAATGTTCAAGTATATGGGGCGATTGCTGGCCAGCGTGAAAAACGGTTGGTCGAAGAGCCTGTTTGTGTGCTGAATCTCTAAATATAAAAGATAAAGGCAAAATGCTTGTATAGGTCATATTTGATAGTACAATTGGGCCATTCGGCCCATCACGTCTACTCCGCCATTCAATCATGGCTGATCTATCTCTCTCCCCCTAACCCCATTCTCCTGCCTTCTCCCCATAACCCCTGACACACAATAAGATATAACCAACTTTACCCTGAGTACACTGTTGGGATGCCAACACCATTGGGCCTGCCGTTGCTCATTACTCCCAGCTTGTTTCAGTAAAGTTGGCTGGATCATAAGATATTCCACCCAATTCCATGGGTTTCCCACTTGATGAGCTGATCAAATTTAACCCCAGACAAAGTCTACGAAGTTCCAGGATAGGGAAACCAAACAAAATGCTCTGGGATAACTTATCAACATAGTGCAATGCGATGACGACACCAGCATATGGCCCGCCAGCCACCGATGCTAGAGATTGTTTTGGAGATTGTATTTGCAGCAAAAAAAAAAGGCAATTATCTAAGAATTCAGAATCTTAAATCTTAATCTATTAATTATTAATATTAATTAGAATCCTAATCTGTGGTGGGGGAAGGGGCGAAGACCCGAAAGATCACCTGTCCCCATTCTCCAGAGATGCTGCCTGACACACTGAGTTACTTCAACATTTTGTGTCCACCTAAAGCCTGGTTAAACTATTCATATGCAAGAGTTCAAACACTAATGCTTGCTGTGTATATAGGAATTCAGGCAATTAAATAATCCGAGAATAAAAAGCTTTTTAGTGATCATAATTTCTATTACATGGAGATGACATCTTGTTCACCACAGTGTTTCAACCTGGTGACCTTTCTGGGCCAGGTCTACAAGCAAATCGATATCACTGGTTTTTAACTGACCCCTGAACTGGCTCAGCAAGCCGCAAATTAAATGCAGTTTACAATGGGGCATGAATACCAGCCTTGCCAGAGACCAGCATATCCTACAAATGAATAAATAAACCTCCTTCATTAGTTGCAGTTTCTACTGGACTGGTGCCTACAAATACAAACAGAAGATGCTAATCATTCATATTCAATGTTAACAATCTCTTGACTATGGGTTAAAATTCCATACATGGATGACTGATTCAGACAGACCAGTTATACACCGTGAAGTGGCAGGTCCCAATCCTTTGATTGTAATGAAGCAATCAATGCCTTCACATATTTGGTAAGACCTTTGTTTGAAAAAGTAGGACTCAAACTTTTGGAATACCGAACATCCAAGCTTTCCTAAGAATCGGAAGCTGAGCAGATGCATTTTGGAGATAAAACATATATAGCTTTTAATCTACTGGCAGCAGTAGATTGAATAACACTGTCGGTGCAGTTATTTGCATGAACCCAAGATTTAGAGAATGCTTGGGTTTTCTTCCATCAGTAAACCAGCCTCGCTTTTACTACCC
Source organism: Okamejei kenojei (assembly GCA_035221665.1). NCBI lineage: Eukaryota > Metazoa > Chordata > Chondrichthyes > Rajiformes > Rajidae > Okamejei > Okamejei kenojei. The sequence continues at coordinate 83,724,450 of CM069137.1, forward strand.
TTTCGACAGTCAAGCATCCTTGTTTCTTCCATAACGGCATATCAAGTATACTTCCATCATGCAGGGGTCAAGCCAACTTAATGCCTATTATATTTCCTCACAGTCTGTGGCAAGATCAACATTGCATTTAAGTAGTTAGAGAGGACGTCTGAAGAAGGGTCTCGACCCGAAACGTCGCTTATCTCCTTCGCTCCTTCGATGCTGCTGCACCCGCTGAGTTTCTCCAGCCTTTTGTGTACCCTTGCATTTAAGTAGAGTATGTTTATTAAGTCTTTCATAGTGTCTTGAGATAATGTGGGTGAAGTTTCTGCACAATACACCTTGAAGTAAAAACTATACTCTTCATGCTCTCTTTTATCATTTTATTGATTTTGCAATTCAGAGAAAAGTTTTGTAACAACAATGCTTCAGAATAAAAGCATTGTTGAAAATGGAATACTGAGCAAAAATACCCAACGAGAGGTGTAATTTACGGTTATCATTGCCACATGTACCGAGATATGGAATAAAAGCTCTGCATTGCATGCTGTCCAATCAAATCAGATAATATTAAACATAAAATGTAATCAAGCCAACATTTCCATATAATAGGTAGATCAAAGGGAAAGATACAGAGTGCAGAATATGTCTCGGTAATGTAATGCAACAGTTACAGAGACAGAGTCCAATGTCTACAATGAGGCAGAGGACAATCAGAAGATAGACACAAAAAGCTGGAGTAACTCAGTCAGGCAGTATCTCTGGAGAAAAGGAATAGGTGACATTTCGGGTCGAGACCCTTCTTCAGACCCATCTCGGCCTGAAGTCACCTATTCCTTTTCTCCAGAGATACCATCTGACCCGCTGAGTTACACCAGCATTTTGTGTCGATCTTCAGTTTAAACCAGCATCTGCAGTTCCTTCCTACACAGAGGAGAATCAGACTTCAGTATGAACCAAAATGATTCCTTTCATTTTGAATCGATAGCTTCAAATAAATCTTACTTAAGATATGAAAATATACTCGATCAGTGTCAGCACCACAATTTGACAGAAACATCAGGACTGCAACCTTGTCCATTCTATAATGTAGCTAATACAAACACACAGTGCCCCTGCCTATTCCCAAAGTCCCAAATTATTTGCGGATGTTTCAGCTGAAATGGTATTTAAGACTCTGCAGGCTATAATAACATAATTACGACTTCAATGTCTCGTTTCCATGGCAACACTTGCAGCAACAAACAGCCGCAGTGCAGGGCGACCTCTCTCCGTCACCCACGTAGGATGAGATTTTGGTCGTTCGTTTAGCATTAGGTCAACATTTCCTGAGACACTGGAGCCTTTGGTGTCTGGCCAATCCACGACTCTGACTCAGAACTTCTGTGCAGACTATTGTTGGTAGTCGGTAGACAAAAGTGCAGGAGAAACACAGCGGGTGCAGCAGCATCTATGGAGCGAAGGAAATAGGCAAATAGGCCGAAACCCTTTTTCAGGCAGCATGGAGGGCGATTTGCTTCCACTCCAGTTCTCTGCATTCAGAGGTGACTGGTGATAACAAAATGGCGACTGCAGACTCACAGGTGCTGGAGGGGGTGGGCAGACAGCCAGGGAGGTGGGGGGCTCCTTCGGCTCCTTAGACTGGGTTTCTTCATGTTCCTGATGCATGGGCCCACCCCCAATGCTTCTTGTCCACTCTGACAACTTGTCCTCATGTCCACTCCAGCATTTGCAGGAGTCGGTGAGTTTGTTTCATTCCCTCCCCACCCCCACACAAGGAGGCTTGAATACATCCCCCTGGTTCTCCTCCTGGCTTAACTCTGACTCCCCTTCCTGTTCCCATACTGACCTTACTGCCCTGTACCTCTTCCATTGCCAGAGTAAGGCTACATGCAGATTGAGGAACAGCACCTCATATTTTGCTTGGGTAACTTACAATCCAACAGTGTGAACAAGGAATTCTTTAATTTTGCATAACTTCTACAAACACCTACTCTCCCCCTCCCCTGCCTCTTCCCCCCTCTCTTCTTTAATTGTTTAATTTTGCATAACTGCTGCAAACACCTCCTCTCCTCCTCTTCCCCCCCCCCCCCCCCCCCCCCCCCCCCCCAACTATGTAGCCTTCTTGGGCTCACACCTGTCTCTATCTAACAATCTGTCTATCAGAGAACCTCCTTGCCCGAGGTCATCTGTTACCGGCCCTGATTAGTCCTGGGTTTATTCGATTCCTGTCTTTTTTCCCCCTCTCCTGACTACCTCAGTCTGAAAAAGAGTCTCGATCTGAAACATCGCCTATCCATTTTCTCCAAAGATGCTGCCTGACCCACATGGTTACCCCAACATTTCATGTCTATCTGTGAATACATCCTTGAAACTTTCTCTGTACTGACAGTCATACAACGGTAGCCAACAATATTATTTTCTAACTAATGATTTATCAAAAAAAGATGCGATTTGCGGGAGGGAGGGCAGACGGGTTTTACCAAAATGTTGCCGCATTGAAAGACAGTTGTAGGAAGAGATTGGATAGACATTAGGTTTGTTTGCCCTGGAGTACAGGAGGCTGAGGGGTGAGCCAGATAAGGGTATAAAAGTGTATGAGAGGCATAGGTGGGGGCGGTACAGATCTTTTTCCCCATGGTTGGTGTATCAAAAACAAGAGTGCATAGTTTTAAGATAAGTGAGAATTTTAAGAAAAGTGAGATTTTTAAGTGAGATTTTTAAGGGGATCTGAGGGGGAGGTTTTATTTGTACAGACAGTGGTTGATATCTGGAACATGTTGCCCGAGGAGCGGGTGGAATCAGACACAATGACCACATTAACAAGGCATTAAGACACACACTGGGAATCATAGGGTTGTACTGCACAAACAAAGGTTCAATCATGCTAACCAAGATGACAAGCCACAATAATCTTTAGTTTAGAGGTACAGCGCGGAAACAGGCTCCTTGGCCAACCGAGTCCACGCCCAGCAGAGATCCCCGCACATTAACGCTACCCTACACACACTAGGGACAATTTACACTTATACCAAGGCAATGAACCGATAAACTGGTACGTCTTTCGAGTGTGGGAAGAAACCTAAGATCTCGGAGAAAACCCACGCAGTCACGGGGAGAACGTACAAACTCCGTACCCTCCGTTGCTGCAAGCTCTGTAAGGCAGCAACTCCACTGCTGCACCATCATCTACTCTTTTCTGATGTACCGTGTTCATGCACCTGTCCAATTTTATTTGGTGATTATACCTGACCCTACCTCCTCCGCTGACAGCTTGTTCCATATCCAGTATTCTGTGTGAAAACCTTGCCACTCAGACCTCCTGTGGAAAACTTGCCACTCAGAGTAAATAAAAGATAGACGCAAAAAGCTGCAGTAACTCAGCGGGACAGGCAGCATCTCTGGAGAGAAGGAATGGGTGACGTTTTGGGTCGAGACTCTTCTGTCACAACCCGAAACATCGCCCATTCTTTCTCTTCAGAGATGCTGCCTGTCCCGCTGAGTTACTCCAGCTTTTTGTGTCTATCTTCGGTATAAACCAGCATCTGCAGTTCCTTCTTACACACTCAGATTAAATAGGCAGGCCACAGAAGCACATAGTCTTTAATTGGGCAAATAGGATGAGTGAAAATGCAAAAAGGTTGGCCAAAGTGCCCCACTTCTGTACTGCTGACTATGAATCTGAGCAGGAATCTGTGTTCCATTTTGCACTTGAGGGTACAAATATTAACACCAAAATTGGAATACCAATAGGTCTAGGTGATGTTTCGGGTTGAGACCCTTCTTCAGACTGAAGAACGGTCTCGACCCAAAAAGTCACCTATTCCTTTTCTCCAGAGATGCTGTATGACCCGCTGAGTTAATCCAGTATTTTGTGTCTATCTTCAGTTTAAACCAACATCTGCAGTTCCTTCCTACACATACCAATAGGTTTGCTCTGCTTGACATCACAAATGCAGATTTACTTACTGGTGTTAATGATAAGAGAACTGTATTAACACGCCTATTTCCTAACTGGTGAGAACGGACGAAGGAATTGTGTATTAGCTTCAATAAGATAAAGCTCAATGTCTCCAAGTCAATCAGCGTCAGTTTGTGTGGAATATTGGCACAGTAGACAACTTAAACTGTCAATATTTGGTAAGCAGTGGTAGTTTTTTCTAATCTTTTCAATCCAATTCCCCGACCTCTCTCATTGTGCTTTAATATGTCTCTCTCTCACAGCCTCAACTTCATCTTTGGAATACTCCTATTTAGTCTGCATGAAAAGACTTTCGAAAAAACCTGCTCACCTTTTACTTGGATAGAGTGGATGTGGAGAAGATGTTTCCACTAGTGGGAGAGTCTAGGACCAGAGGCCATAGCCACAGAATTAATGGACTTTCCTTTAGGAAGGAGATGAGGAGGAATTTCTGTAGTCAGAGGGTGGTGAATCTGTGGAATTCATTGCCACAGATGGCTGTGGAGATAGATATATTTAAGGTTGAGATGGATAGATTCTCAATTAGTACGAGTATGAGGAGAATGGGGTTAGGAGGGAGAGATAGATCAGCCATGATTGGATGGCGGAGTAGACTTGAAGGGCCAAATGGCCTAATTCTGGTCCTATCACTTGTGAACGAACATTATTTTCCCTTTGGCAAGGAAATTGGAATACTCACATAGGTACTAATAGTTCAATTCTTCAGGTTTGGGATTCGATGAAAATGGTTGAGGTAAAATATATGTTGCAGACCTTGGATCTAAGAACAAATAGTTATGTTTTGCTGAGACTGCTCAGATTGGGGAATATGTTCCGTTCAATGTAACTCTCTTGTCCAATACACAGCTTCATCAAATAAAAATAATCACAGGATACTAAAAATATATTGGTAATTATAGGATTACACATGGTGGAGAATTAAGCCTCCGCCCACATATCCTAGTCTATATCCATCTGCATGGCTTTATTCCCTGCTTTCTCAAATGCTAGTCAGGTTTCCCATCAGGTCTTTCTGCAGAGACCGCTCCCTCCGTAACTCCCTCGTCAATTCGTCCCTTCCCACCCAAAGCACCCCCTCCCCGGTACTTTCCCTTGCAACCGCAGGAAATGCTACACTTGTTGCTTTACCTCCCCCCTCGACTCCATCCAAGGACCCAAGCAGTCTTTCCAGGTGAGGCAGAGGTTCACCTGCACCTCCTCCAACCTCATCTATTGCAGCTGCTGCTCTAGGTGTCAGCTGTTCTACATCGGTGAGTCCAAGCGCAGGCTTGGCGATCGCTTCGCCCAACACCTCCGCACAGTTTGCATTAACCAACCTGATCTCCCGGTGGCTCAGCACTTCAACTTCCCCTCCCATTCCAAATCCAACCTTTCTGTCCTGGGCCACCTCCATGGCCAGAGTGAGTCCCGCTGTAAATTGGAGGAGCAGCACCTCATATTTCGCTTGGGTAGTTTACACCCCAGCGGTTTAAATATTGACTTCTCCAATTTCAGGTAGTCCTTGCTTTCTCCCTCCTTCCCCTCCCCTTCCCAGCTCTCCCACAGCCCACTGTCTCCGCCTCTTCCTTTCTTCTTTCTGCCCCCCCCCCCAGTCTGAAGAAGGGCCTTGACCCGAAACGTCACCTATTCCTTCGCTCCATAAATGCTGCTTCACCCGCTGTGTTTCTCCAGCATTTTTGTCTACCTTCGATTTCTCCAGCATCTGCAGTTCTTTCTTAAATGCTTCATTCCCACTATTTGTTTTCTCTCTTGAGGCCAGCACCAATTCATTTTGGCATTGAGTCATTGTCCTAGAGCGTGGAAACAGGCTTGTGAGCCCAACTTGCCTGCATTTGACCCATATCCCTCTAAACCTGTTCAATCCATGTTCCTGTCTAAATGTTTCATAAACGTTGCAATAGTACCTGCCTCTACTACCTCTTCCGTTCCATACAACTTCCACCATTTGCGTGAAAATGTCACCCTTCAGGTTCCAATTAAATCTTTCCCCCCCCTCACCTTAAACGGCCCTCTGGTTCTCGATTCCCCTACTCTGGGCAAGAGACTCTGTGTGCCTACCCGATCTATTCATCTCATCCAAACGTATTTACAACTTGTATTTGAATGTCACAGAGATTAATGGAATGATTGCAGTTGGGAACTGAGTGTAAATAGTTGCTCCGAGTTAAAAAATTCCTCTAGCCTTGATTTCCTCTACATTTCCTGCTTACTATCACCTTCCTTTCCCCAAACTACAATTCTTTCCACCCCCATCTCCTATCCCATTCTGACTGTTTGAGTCCTGACCCTCGTACCTAATAGAACTCTGCATCGGCTAGCTCTCACACAAAGTACTGATAAGTCTGCCAAGCACCACATGTTCCTTGTGCCTTTCCCAGAGGTGAAGAACTGTTGGTCCATTATCTATTAAACCCTTACCAGATTGAGCTGATATGTGGCAGACCGTGCTTGCTCATGTGAGCAGGAGTTTGACGAGATACAAGAGGTTAAAAACCAATCAGTAAACTTGCAAATCTGAACTCAATTTATGCCCACTCGGGTAATTCTATCCAAGCTGGAATCTGCACCCTAGAATATTTAAGGTAATTATTTTGAATAGCAAGATAATTCTTAAAAGTAAGGAATCAAACGTGAAATAAATTAGCAATGTTCCATAGACATAGCAGTAGAATTTTGGCTTTGATGAAGCCAAATGGAGTGAAACTTCAAACACTCTATGCAAATGCTGCCACCCTGGAATTTAGCAAGTGACCCAAGAAAGGATTTCTAGTACACCCTCCTTCACAATGCATCGTAAATGGTCCAGTTTATGTCAGAGAATATAATGCATAGGAGTAGCTATTTCTATTTGGGAAGCCAGATATTTAATGAAGAACAGCGTTTGGGAAACTGCCAAGGTGCCATGTTCAGTCCTACAGCCACATGCATCCAATCAGCAACACTTTGCAGAGCCAATAATCCAATGGCTCCAATTATGACACGGAGATTCTAAGTATTTGGACTTATTTATTTTCAGGGGAAAACAGAAAATATAGTGCATTGAGATTACATTACAATCCAAATAGCTAGAAAAGCACTAGGAGCTGTGGAAATAAACCACCATTTGAAAGACACAGATTGTCTGAGCTCTAATCAAAACCTTTATTGCTCTAATCTCATTTCCATGCTAACAAAACCAGCACACTTTTTTAATTCAAAGCAGCTTGTTAAAGTACATGATTTTTGTACTCTCTTTTCCACATTTATTCCAATCAGTAAGTCAGGGGAGCGCTTAAGAGATGTGGATGATCAGCACTGCAGCAGAAATTTAAACTCATTCACAGTCACAAAATGTGTAGGAAAGAACTGCAGATGCTGGTTTAAATTGAAGGTAGACACAAGATGCAGCATCCTGGATAGAAGGAATGGATGACATTTCTGGTCAAGACCCTTCTTCAGACTGATGTCAGGGGAGTGGGAGGGACAGAGATAGAATGTAGTCGGAGGCAGTAAGACTGGTGGGAGAACTGGGAAGGGGGAGGGGATGGAGAGTGAGGGCAAGCAAGGGTTATTTGAAGTTAGATAAGTCAATGTTCATACCGCTGGGGTGTAAGTTGCCCAAGCAAAATATGAGGTGCTGTTCCTCCAATTTGAGCTGGGCCTCACTCTGACAATGGAGGAGGCCCAGGACAGAAAGGTTAGATTGGGAATGGGAAAGGAAGTTAAAGTGTGAGCAACCGGGAGATCAGGTAGGTTAAGGCGGACTGAGCACAGGCTAGGCGATTGTTCCGCCTAAAAACCATGCGCAGGCTCGGCAATTTTTTCGCTGAACACCTCCGTTCAGCCCGTCTTAACCTATCTGATCCCCTGGTTGGCCTTATTCCTTGTGACCCAAGAGAAAGATGCATCAACAAATTATAACATTCAAACAAAATCTACTCTGAAAGAATTCTTGGGATGGTTTGCAACCTGTCTGCTGTGGAGAATCTCCATTTTCAATGGCAGCTGCCTCCAGAGATCATTAAAACAAACATAAATATTTATGTCCATGGTAGTCATGAGACAACAGCAAACAAAGTGTCACAGAAAGCCTTCATTTTTTGTGACCCCCACCATTCCCCCACGATCAACTATATTACCATTACTGATCGAATCCCATGCTCCAAATTGGTCGCATCCCAGTGGAAGAAAGTGCTATTAAATCAGGCCGAGGTGACAGCATATCGGTGAAAGACTCCAACATGTACAGCAAAACCCATTAATGGTTACAGTGTCAAGATCCCAGGCAGGCAGCTACTTGATATTGTCCAAGTCCAGACCCTTCAATGGCTGGCTATGGGGTTTGATTCTTATTCATCTGGGAATTATAAATGTAAATCAGAGGTGACCCATTTTACTCCATTTTCTGTCAGTATGGAGTGATTAGCCTCGCAGACTTCAATGACATTATCAAGTGCATGAATGATACAGGAAAATCATCAGATACGCTCAGATGAATCGCATCTGGCAGTTTGAGATCCAATTTCCCCGAGAGCCTGAACTTCCTCTAGAAATGATCATGATGGCAATGAAACATGCATGACACAGCTTGAAGCAGGAGCAGTGAAAAAATGGTCTCAATTTCCAGCCACAGAAGTAAATGCTCACGGTTGTACAACAGTCATTGAGACTAAGGTCAGTGATTTAGTAGACATGGATTAAAAACACTTGCCTTAAAAGTAAATCAAGAGACAAAAGTAGCAGATGTCTTGGAAAGTGGAGATGGTGCAGATTGAAACAAATACTGCATAAAGTTGGGTTTCTGTATCTAAGACCACCTGGATTTGAGGAAAGGATAAGGCAATCGAAAATAAAGGGGAAGCTCATGTTAAATACTTTGGACAATGCAACATAAAGCTCAGAGTATAGATTGCAGGAATTAAATAGGACAAAAGGAGGAGGCAAAACCAGACAAGGAAAAAAAATGACAAAAGGAAAACAAGGAAACCCAAAATAAGTATTGTTTTAAATTAAAGAATAGCCTAGCGGGCATAACTAACGCATAGAAAGACCCTGTTTAATACAAAAAGGGTAACTTTTTTGCAGGCGTTGGAGGTATGGCTACAGTTCTTTAAGAATATTTTGTTGTCTGCACAAAAAGAAGTGCAGGCATTTTGTTTTGGAGAAATAATGTGAAATATTGAATAAAATAAATAAGGATTGACAATGAACAAGTTTTTGATGATTGCAAGATTGCTTGCAACTAGTTCTGTAATGTTTGGTGATAGATGCTGTTTGGCAATAATAAGCTTTTAGATAAAATCAAGGGACATAATTAAGACTTTTGCAGATGGTGCCTAAATTGGTCAAATATTTAAACAAAAGAAAGGAAGGTTTAGAGAACCGAAAGATATCACTGGGCTGATAAGGTGACATGTCAACGTGAAACTAAAGTGGGGGAACAAGGCAATATATTTGGGGAGAGAAAAATTCAAGGCCAGAAAATACACGATCTAAATGCAGAAGTTATAGAGAAACTTCAGGACAAAAGTGCAGAAAACCAAAGGAGTTAATGCACACAGAGTCTTAAAGTAAACAGGGCACACGAGTAAGATAGTTAAGAGAGTTTAATCTCTTTGATTGAAAAGGCAAGTTGCAGATAGGAAGTGATGCCAGAACTGTACAAATCATGTTAGATTACAGCAGAAAGTTCTGATGATCTTATCATGCAAAGAACATTACCATGCTATGAAGCCTATACTTTACAGGCCCTTCGGCCCACCAGGTCCGCACTAACCAGTGATCACCCTGTACACTAACCCTATCGTATACACTAGGGAAAATTTACAATTTTTACCGAAGCCAATTAACCTGCAAAACATGTACGTCTTGGAGTGTGGGAGGAAACCAGAGCACTCGGAGAAAACTTGCATGGACACAAGGAGAATGTACAAACTCCGTACAGACCTGTAGTCAGGATTGAACCCGGGTCTCTGCGCTGTAAGGAAGCAGCTCTACTACTGCACCACCATGCCACCCTAATGGAATCGAAGACATGAGGATGGTACAATACTGGAGAAGAACATGGATAGGCTGAGATTGTTTTCTTTGGAATGGTGTAAGATGAAAGGAAATAAATTTATGAGAGGCCTAGAAAGAATGAATAGTATTGAGTTAACCCTCTTAACTGTGAGGCAATAACAGGGGGAAAAGATTGAATGTAATAGGTAAAAGAGAAGGTGAAGAGCTGGGGAACAATTATTTAGTGCAGAATTCCTGGTGGAACTAATTTAAAAGTGCTTGGATGAGCACATGCAGAGCTGTAACCTGCAAAGTTGAAGGAAATGGGAATAGACTGTGGCAGTTCTTTCCCCACCAGCAGTGAGGAGAAAAATCAAACGGCATCAATCTGTGCCGTAAATCTCTTTGGATCTTATAATCCTTTCCTTAGAGGTAGAATCTGATCTCATCCTCGTAAACCATTTTGTACAGTTTCTCTCAATTGGTAACAGGAAGCCAAGAACTGTGTATCCCAGCACTCCAAGGGTGGTGTTGTAAAAGTTCCATTGTATTTAAACTTTGCTTCTCAGTTTTTCAATTCTATCCCTCAGGAATAGAACCTTGGTGTGATCCGAGTTTTAATGGCTTTATAAATTCTTCTTACTATTTTTATGGATTCATGCACCCTTTCAATGCATTCCTTAATCTTCCCACCAAAAACCTCAGACTTTGAGGTTTATTCACAAACAATGCGCCTTTCTAAGAGCGTCTTTCTAAGAACAATGGCATCCTATATTTGTCGTTATTAATTATATCCCACAATTCAGATGTCAAATGATCAGGGAACCTCGCTGCCTGAGGTCATCTGTTGCCTATTTGTCCTGTTTTTTCCCTTGCTTCCAGATCTGCCCCGTCCACCCTCCCCCCTATCCCCTCCCCCCTCCCTCCTACCACCCTCCCCCCCCCCCCCCCTTGAAACTGGAGGATCCCATAGAAAACCCACGCAGGTCAAGGGGAGAACGTACAAACTCCATACACACAGGACCCGTGGTCAGGATCGAACCCGGGTGTCTGGCGCTGCAAGGCAGCAACTCTACCGCTGCACTGCCATGTTGCCATTGCCAGATACTCTTTTCCTCCTCGTCCCCCCCCCCCCCCCCCCCCCACCCTACAATCTGTCTGAAGAAGGGTATCTACCCAAAACATCATCCATTACATTTCTCCAGAGATGCTGCCCAACCGGCTGAGCTACTCCAACACTTAGTGTCTTGTCCTCATGTCCTCCATGTAATGTTGCTCAGGCACCATCCAAATATATAGGTGCTACCATAATATTTAACCACAGCACATTGAAGCCATGGATTCATAGTGCAGCGTTCCAAACTGCCTTATTTCTGTTTGACAGAACACAACACTGTAAAACATGCTCCAATATGAAAATTAAATCACAATCTGTTAGCAATTTCTGACTCCAATTTATTGGCGGGCATTTATCTTCCATATGTCTTTACTCCCCATGTTCCTTGCTGTTTCTTGGGCCATAATGCTTCAACTTTTTACTTCTCTTTCCCACTGCCAAAATGCATCTTAATATACTTTGAGGCTGGAGGATGAGAGCGTTTCACCATCTGGAAGTCATAGGCATTTCCAAGAGCTGACTGGATTTTTTTCCCCTCCTACAAATACCCTTGAGGCTCACGCATTTAAAATACCATAAAACTAAAATGAAATGATCAATTTTCCCCCCAAAAGATCAATTGCTTTTGATCATTCCACCGCTCGCCTTTAGGATCACCCCAGCTCACAAACTTCACCCACATAATCTTGGCAGGTTAGGTTTACAATATACTTTGTGGGTGCCTAGCTCTCAGCAATACATGAAAGAGAAATGCAGATGAGATGGAGATAAAATGATGAAACGCTTGAGAGAAAACCAGAGCAGAATCAAATAAACTTGCAGCTCAATGATCAGTTTTATGAGCCCATAATGATCAGTCAATTTCCTTGGGTATGGAAGACTGTTTGAGCAAACCCAAGGCTGGTTATTATCATAAGTGATAGGAGCAGAATTAAGCCATTCGGCCCATCAAGTCTGCTCCGCCATTCAATCAAGGCTGATCTATCTCTCCCACCTAACCCCATTCTCCTGCCTTCTCCACATAACCTCTGACACCTTACAGTATAAGAGACAAGGTGTTAACATAGCCTCCCCTTATTAGAGAGTAGAATATCCTGGGTTTACTGTAATCTGGTGGAAATGATGTCACCTGAACTTCAAATCCAACATACACATTGTTCTGTCGAGTAGGAAGTGATTTAAACGTGAATTGAAAGGCAATCCCCAACCACAGGGAATGTGAAACCCATCAGCGTAATCCTGGATGAAGCTTGCTCCATTTTTCCCCCACAAGCTCCAGAGAGAATGCGATGGAACAGAAAAGGCTTGTTACTCATTTAAATGAATAGAAAGCACAGGAAAGCTCTCTCGCCAGGGACAAGAAATCATGATTGAATCACACTTTTCAATCTTTGACACAAATTTGGCCCAACTTCTGTTCCCTGACTCACTGTAAATTATAATATCATTACCTTCAGCGGCCCCGAATTTCAATCCCTGAAGAGATTTAAATTGGCTTTACAAATGAAAAGCCAGATTTTCAATCTCAGAGGCAAATGAATAGCTGGCTATAGAGAGAGACAAGGAACGACAGATGCAAGGATCTTATGTAAAACACAAAGTGTTGGAGACTCAATGTGTCAGGCTACATCTCTGGGGGACATGGATAGGCCGCGTTACTGAAGAAGGGTCCCGACCCGAAATGTCACCTATCCATGTCCTCCAGAGATGCTGCCCGATCTGCTGAATGACTCCAGTTCTTTGTGTTCATTGCGAGCCATACATTACAGTTGCATCACTTTCACAGACATTGTGGCCTCTTACTCGGCAAATTTCAACAGTCTATCATCTGTGAGGTAAATTTCAGCTGGAATAATAAATTTAATAGTAAATCACTAGCGGGACATCAAAATAAAGATAAAGAAGCCCAGATGGGATAAGCGATCAAGACAACCCTAGCATTTAGATCCACCACTGATAGTGGTAGTGGTGAGCTGTAGCCTTGAACGGCTGCAGTCCTTCCAGGAAGATCTTCCCACCGTGTTTTGGGGAAAGGAGTTTCAAAATCTAGACCGACAATGATGTAGAGGGAGGGGAACCTGCAAGTGACGGCGTGTGTGTGTGTGTGTGTGTGCGTGTGTACCTGTCATTTAGGTCAACAGGTTTGGAAGTTGCCCTGGAGTTGACTGGGAGTGAGTAACGTCCATGGAGTTTGTAGATATTACACACAGCATCCACAGCAGTGGTGGAGGGAAATAATATTTTACGTGGCAGATAGCTGCCAATCAGTTGAGCTGCTCTGTGCTTGATGGTACCACAGTTCTGGAGAGCTATAGTTGCTGCATTTATCCAGCTAGGGTGGCACAGCGGTAGAGTTGATGCCTGACAGCGCCAGAGACCCGGGTTCGATCCTGACTATAACTATATAACAGATAACCATATAACAATTACAGCACGGAAACAGGCCCTCTCGGCCCTTCCAGTCCGTGCCGATCATTTGTTTTCCCCTAGTCCCATCTACCTGCACTCAGACCATACCCCTCCATTCCCTTCCCGTCCATATACCTATCCACGTTACTTTTATGGGCGCTGTCTGTACGGAGTCTGTACGTTCTTCCCGTGACCTGCATATGATTTCTACTGGATTGCCAGTTTCCTCCCACATACCATAGACGTACAGGTTTGCAGGTTAATTGGCTTGGTATAATGCAGATTGTCTCTTGTGTGTATAGAATAGTGTTGGTGTGCGGGGATCGCTGGTCGGAGCGGACTCGGTGGGCCGAAGGGCCTGTTTTTGCACTGTATCACTGAACTAAACTAAGTGGAATGTATTTCTTCATGCTCATGTCTAATGCCTTGGGTCACCTCCTCTGTGGCCTGCTGTCATAGCCATTGTATTTAGGAGGTTGGGTCTGTTGAAAATCTGGTCAAATGTGTACTCCGGGGTGTTGATGGAAGATGATAATGTATTTGAGTGAATAGACCCTCTTTTACTGGTGGGCCATTGCAAGGCACTTTTCTGGCATTCTGCCCATGTCTGAATGTTGTTTAGATCATGATGCACGCTGGGATAGACAATTTCATTTGCTGACAAGTTGGAATGGAAGTGAACATTGCGCAATCAACAGTGAACATCCACACCACTGATCATTTGGTGGGAGGAAGGTCATTCATGAAACAACTAAAGATGGTTAGGCCCCAGACTCTGTCTTGAGGAACAATTGCAGTGATGTCCTCTGCAATTGAGGTGCAGACAGATTGGACAATAGATTTCTATTGTAACATCTCCATTTCCACAAAAGGTCCTTCAAAATCCAGATGGCCACTTCATAATCAGATGATTCTTAATTCTCCAAGAGGATAGTGCTCCCCAAATCTGCACTGTAGAGCAAGTGGCAAATTAATATCATAGCTGTGTCACTAGGAATGGTTATTGATCATTCATCTCATCTCATCTCCCCGCTACCTTCAAGTAGAAGGTACAGGAGCCTGAAGACTGCAACATCCAGGTTCAGAAACAGCCTCTTCCCCACAGCCATCAGGCTATTGAACTCAACTCAAACAAAACTCTGAACATTAATAGCCCATTATCTGTTTATTTGCACTTTATCTGTTTTATTTATTCATGTGTGTATATATTTATACATGGTATATGGACGCACTGATCTGTTCCGTATTCATGCCTTCCATAATTCTGTTGTGCTGAAGCAAAGCAAGAATTTCATTGACCTATCTGGGACACACGACAATAAACTCTCTTGAATCTTGAATCAACCACTGCACTTGCTTAACAATGACCAAATTTATAAATGGGAGCTGAATTCATATTAACCTCCAGTTTGAAAGGTCTCGACACGAAACATCACTCATTCCTCCTATCCAGTGATGCTGCTTGTCCCGCTGAGTTACTCCATCATGTTGTGTTTAACCTCCAGTGATGCAAGCCACAGAGAAGCAGCCGATACCATGCGTTATCAGGAATGCAATTCATTTAGATGTTAAAATTAATGAAAATTAATAATTAAGTATCAGCTTTCTATCGCAAAACCTATGCCTTTTACTACCTTAAATGTATCCAAGACAGTATCACACGATATTCTCAATCACTTGCCTGGCTTTCTCCCACCCTCTCTTCTAGTTCTCTCCCCACCCCCCCCCCTGTCTGAAGAAGGATCCCAACCTAAAATATTGTCTATCCAGAGATGCGGCCCGACCTGCTGAGTTACTCCAGCAATTTGTGGCTGTTTTTGTCAACCAGCAGCCGCAGTTCCTTGTGTCGACATATTACAGATTGCATCCTGGAACAATATTGAACACATTCAGCTCTATCCTAGCCTAAGAAACTGAGCATGTGGGAAGATTCCAGGGTGCAATCCTCCCATTTCTAAACACTTTCATTTTCTGATGACAAAAAAAGTCCATGTTTTTTAACAGTTTTCAAGCTGAACCAGCTAAACTACAATAGGAAAAGTACATTACATAAAATGTAGCATGTTTACACAGACGTATACACAAAATGGTTTCTCAGCTGGCTGCCAAAACATTCCAAACTGGTCTCCTTTCACCGAGTCAAAATTGTAATCCATTTTTCATTAGCTCTATCGGGCCAGTTTATATTCTGCAGCTGCATGATGAAACAGCAAATTCATTTTTGGATTAATCAAACTATAACCTAGATTGCTCAAAGCATATCTAATCTAATTAATTTGCCTCCCAATATTATTTCTCATGTTTCTTTGTTGGCAGATGTTATCCTTTAACTGAATATGTGCAATGGTAACATCTCAGCATCTCTCTCTCCAAATCCAGTCTAAAGTCAATAGACAATAGACAATAGACAATAGGTGCCGGAGTAGGCCATTCGGCCCTTCGAGCCAGCACCGCCATTCAATGTGATCATGGTTGATCATCCCCAATCAGTACCCCGTTCCTGCCTTCTCCCCATATCCCCTGACTCTGCTATTTTTAAGAGCCCTATCGAGCTCTCTCTTGAAAGCATCCAGAGAACCTGCCTCCACCGCCCTCTGAGGCAGATAATTCCACAGACTCACCACTCTCGGTGAGAAAAAGTGTTTCCTCGTCTCCGTTCTAAATGGCTTACTCCTTATTCTTAAACTGTGGCCCCTGGTTCTGGACTCCAGCTATAAGATTATAACCGATTATAATCTATAAATCATCCTATAAAACTCCATCAAACAGCTGAATAATACATTACAATCTGTCTTTCAGATTGCAACATCAAGCATGGTCTGGAGAAGGGTCTCAACCCGTAACGTCACCCATTCCTTCTCTCACGACATGCTGCCCGTCCCACTGAGTTACTCCAGCAGTTTGTGTCTATCTTTGAGCAAAGCATGAGTCGGATTGGCAGATCCAAAAATGGAAGTAATGACAAAGGGAATGAATGACAAACTCGGCCTAAACATATTTCCACCCTTGTTTCGTGCAATGAATGACTATCGTGCACTGGTGACACTCACTCCCAGACATCTGGCTTCATCAGACTTTAACAGGAGCAACATGAAGCGGAGATTGCAACTGATGGGAAATACTGACACACAACCGCATGACCAGCAGTGACAAGCTTTGCCACATTATTTCACCCCTTTATTACAACAAAATACTTTAACTTTCTCTGGCTTCTTGCAGAATTTAAAGAACTGAAAGGGGCAGGAAGCCACCAGATATCCTTTTCCCAACCAGGTCCCAGCTCCTTACTAGAGAAAACATCTGGTTTGTGTCCGAACAGACCACTGGAATTTAGAGGAGCGCTGTATAATGTTACATATCATCGCCCTTTGCTCATTTAAACAACTACATGCTATTTCCACCACGATTCAGGACAGTCTAACTGAGAACTTGGGTGAGAGAAAAGGAGAGAAAAGGGGGAGAGGGAGAGAGGGAAAGGGGGAGAGGGAGAGAGAAAGGGGGAGAGAGAGGGGGAAAGGGGGAGAGAGAGGGGGAAAGGGAGAGAGAGATGGAGAAAGGGGGAGAGAGAGAGAGGGAAAGGGGGAGAGAGAGGGGGAAGGGGAGAGAGCGAGATGGGGAGAGAGAGAGAGAGAAAGGTGGAGAGAAAGAGAGGGAAAGGGGGAGAGAGAGAGTGAGAAAGGGGGGAAAGAGAGAGAGGGAAAGGGGAGAGAGAGAGAAAGGGGGAGGGAAAGAGAGACGGTGAGAGAGAGACAGGAAGGGAGATGCTGTTTACCCGGTGAATTACACCAGCTTTTTGTGTACAACCTGCTTTATTTGTTGGATTATTACAAACCCTCTTAATCTCTCGATAAAAGGTTCTGCAGATTTCTCCCAGCCCCCCATTCCCAGCCTCATGTCTGCTGCCTGATAACCGGTGTGAGGCCAACCTTGCCTTTCCCCCTTTCTGTTGCGACTTACTCACAGTTTTCCGTGGAATGTTCATCTGCACTCAGTTTAAAGCAAATCAAGATCTCACGCTGCCAAGCATGCAAGGAAAACTATAGAAAATTGGTCCACTCGCCAAGTTTTTCAGTTTCACGATCCTGGTGATGACAGAAGTAATGTGCATGAGATCCCAGGCTAACCGTTTAAAAAGGCTGTTTGCAGCATAATCAGAGCCTGCTGACGGCTCAGCAGAGTTGCAGCATTACAGCGCCAGAGTCTCGGGTTCGAACCAAACTACAGGTGCTGTCTGTACGGAGTTTGTACGTTCTCCCTGTGACTACGTGGGTTTCCTCCCACACTCCAAAGACATGCAGGTTTGTAGGTTAATTGGCTTTGGTAAAAATTGTAAATTGTCCTTAGTGTGTAGGACAGTGCTAGTGTACAGGGTGATCGCTGGTCAGCACGGACTCCGTGGGCCGAAGGGCCATTTCCGTGCTGTTTCTGCAAAGTCTAAAGGCTTTTTTTAGGATATATCTCATACAAGTTCCATCTGTTCTGAGCAAAAGTACTAAGTGCAGTCTGAAATGTTACTTGTTCCTTCTCTCCAGAGACGCCGACTGTCCTGCTGAGTTGCTCCAGCATTTTGTGTCTATCTTCAGTGTAAAGCACCTCCCTGCTGTTTAAAATTCCCACACTGTTGAAAGACAACTTCCACATAGGCAGAACATGCCTCATCAGGACTCAATTGCTTTGTCTCAGCCTTGCAACTCTATACGGCTAAACAATGCGTTCATGCCACAGGGTGCTTTGATGGCCTTAACCAGATACTTGTGTTCAAGAGGTAATGTTTTTACATTTGAAACTTGATAGTTGGACATTAAATGCGATTGACAGAAAATGTGGGAGGAGCAAATAGATAGTGTGGGAGTGGGGAAGAGAGAGAGAGAGAGAGAGGGAGAGGGAGAGGGAGGGGGACAGGGAGATGTGGGCACAGAGCGAGTGGGAGGTGAGGGAGGGGACAGAGAGAGGGGAGGAAACAGAGAGAGCAAGAGGCAGGCAGAGAAAGAGAGGGTGAGAGAGGGAGGGAGGAGGAAGGGGGAGAGAAAGAGAGAGAGGAAAGTGGGACAGAGAGGGGGCAGAGAAAGAGAAGGGGCAATAGAGCTGGGCAGAGAGGAGCAGATAGGGTTATAGGCAGCAGAGCAGGGCAGACAGAGTGACAGAAGGGGCAGAGAAGTGGGCAAAGAGAGCAGATGGGGACAGGAAGGAGGCAGAGAGTGGGCCAGAGGTGGTGACAATAAGAGAGGGGAGCAGGGGAGGTAACGTGGGGTCAGAGGGAGCAAGTGGGGACAGAAAGAGCATCAGAGAGAGAGAGGGAGGGTGTGGGAGGGAAGGTGTGGTAGGGACGATGGGAGGGAGAGGGGAGAATTGGAGGGAGGGAGATGACATGAAAGGGATAGAGAGCGGGTGGGAGGGAGAGCAAGGAAGAGAAAGAAAGAGGTGATGAGAGAAAGCAGGTGTATGGAGAACAGGGGAAGAGAGAGAGTGGAAGAAAAGAGAGAGAGAGAGAGAGAGAGAGAGAGAGAGAGAGAGCAGAAGAGAGAGACAGAGTAAGAGAAGACAGTGACGGGAAGGTAGTAGCAATGGAGGGTTGGGAGAGAAAACATTATGCACCTCATTCACAAGTCCTTATCCCAGGGAACGGGAAGATTTGCTGTTGTGTCTGCATTAGACATCCAGCTGGGCACCTTCCGGAATGAGAAACCACAGCCTTTACCCAACAGTGAACTGCAGTTTAATCTTGCTAATAATAGCAGCAACATACAAGGTACACACACAACACCCCTTGTCTGTTGTTTGCAGCCTAAATCCATTTAAAATCCAGGCATGCCCTAGTTGTCGCCTACAAAGGAATGCCACACAAGCATGTTAAGTATTTATCTGCTTTTGGCATCAACAATAGTCAGTATCGTAACTCTCACAAGAATCGCTTATTTCAATCCTAAGCATTTTTCCAGCTTCTTCTGGTGCCATTCACCTTCCCGTTTGGTTGGGAATGCAACTGGAGTTGGGAACATGGGACAGACTCGGGATGAGGAATATCAAGGAACGGTATTGACCATCGCAATACCAAGCTGCTCTCAAATCACGGATTGCTTTGACATCATTGCACACCGGGCAAGAGAGGGCCAATTTAAAGAACAAGGTGGTGGGTACCACCTCTTCCAATGGGGAAAACAAAAGAATGTTGTCTTTCGCCTTGAAACATCAGCTGACCTGACGTCCCAGCAAGTGCCTCTGGGGAATTTGCAAACACCTTCAACACGAGGCCTTGCATTGGAAGCACAGAGGTGTTGCTCGGACACGAGGGCCTGAGCTAGAGGGAAATATTGGCCAAGGACTAGGACTATTCCTTGGAGCGCAGGAAGATGAAGGGTGATCTTATAGAGGTGTATAAGATCACGAGGGGAATAGATCAGATAAATGCAGAGAGTTTTTTTTACCCAGAGTGGAGGAATCAAGAACCAGAGGACATAAGTTTGTGAGAGGGGAAAGATTTGATAGGAACCCAAGGGGCAACTTTCTCACACAAGCAGCCAGAGGAAATAGTTGAGGCAGGTACTATTACAACATTAAAAGACATTTGGACAAGTATATGGACAGGAAAGGTTTAGAAAGATGTGGGCCAAAAGTAGTCCTTGGTTTAGACATACAGCACGGAAACAGGCCCTTCAGCCCACCGAGACCGTGCCCACCAGCAAACAATACACACCAAGGATAATTTACAATTTTTACCGAATCCAATTAGCCTACAAACCTGTATGTCTTTGGAAACCAGAGGAAAACTGACGGGGTCAGGGGGAGAAAGTACAAATTCCATACAGACAGCATCTGGAGTCAGAATCAAACCTGGGTCTCTGGCACTATGAGGCAGCAGCGCGGGGTGGAGGTTTGCAACCTTCACGTGGTCCGCCCTGCTTCGACGGATCAACCGGGCGTGCACAATCAAATAGGATCAAATAGAATAAGTTGCCCTACAACTTTAGGCTGTGCACGCCATACGCAAGAAGAAGAAGAAGAAGAAGAAGGCAGCAACACCACTTCCGCACTTGGCATTAATGAGCAATGGCATTCACCAGGCATTTGGGACTACACTAGAGACCCGGGATCGATCCTGACAGAGTTTGCACGTTCTCTTTTGACCGGTGTGAGTTTTCTCTGGGAGCTCTGGTTTTCTCCAACACTCCAAAGGCATACGGGATTGCAGGCTAATTGGCTTAGTAAAATTGCAAATGATCCCTAGTGCGTGTAGGATAGCGTTAGTGTGCAGGGATCACTGGTCGGCGCGGGCTCAGTGAGCCGAAGGGACTGTCTTCACGCTGTATCTGTAAACTAAACTAAAATGTAACAAGGCTTCTCAATAGCAATTCAAAGTGTTGGAGTAACTCAGCAGGTCAGGCAGCATCTCTCGAGAACTTGGATAGGCAACGGCGGGAAATAGGTTGGCACTGGCGGGAGGGGGGGGTTTGTAAGGCAGGTGGTTACAGCATGGGACAAGGCCTTGAACATTTATCTTGCTAACAAACAAGAAAATGGCCAGGCACCAGCAAAAAAAGACTCAATGCTACAAATACAAGCTGCTTCTACAATCACACTCACCCACGGTCAGTGTCCCAGACTGTAATGTTTTATTCTGACATTAATTGAACACTTATGACGTTGCTTTCTTCTCTTCAGAAGTGAGGCTTCCGAGCTCACCTGGCATCTGAATAAATTCAATACCTGATCTGATTATGACTGCTCTGCTCCCAATTTCTTTCCATCCGGTTGAAAAGTCATCACCTACCAGAACCACGATCCATGTTCAACGTTTTCTCCAAAATTAATTCTACATTGATCCGAGATTAATTGTTCTGAAAACATCAGGGATGGCTCTCTAAATTCCTTCACCATACTCCCACTTTAAACTCACAATGCAACCCTTCTGGTACGATTCCAAGCATAACCTTTCCCATTCCCACTCACAGTCTTTGGAGTATTGAGTGTTTTTAATATACAATGGCTTGCAAAAGTTTTCATACACCTTGAACCTTTCCACATTTTGTCACGTTACACCCACAAACGTAAATGTATTTTATTGGGATTTTATGTGATAGACCAACACAAAGTGGCGCATAATTGTGAAGTGGAAGGAAAATGATACATGGTTTTCAAATTTTTTTACAAATAAAAAACTGAAAAGTGTGGTGTGCAAAAGTATTCAGCCCCCTTTACTCTGATACCCCTAAATAAAATCCAGTGCAACCAATTGCCTTCAGAAGTCACCTAATTAGTAAATAGAGTCCATTTGTGTGTAATCTAATCTCAGTATAAATACAGCTGTTCTGTGAAGGCCTCAGAGGTTTATTAGAGAACATTAGTGAACAAACAGCATCATGAAGCCCAAGGAACACACCAGGCAGGTCAGGGATAAAGTTGTGGAGAAGTTTAAAGCAGGGTTAGGTTATAAAAAAAAATCCCAAGCTTTGAACATCTCACGGAGCACTGTTCAATACATCATCCGAAAATGGAAAGAGTATGGCACAACTGCAAACCTACCAAGACATGGCCGTCCACCTAAACTGACAGGCCAGGCAAGGAGAGCATTAATCAGAGAAGCAGTCAAGAGGCCCATGGTAACTCTGGAGGAGCTGCAGAGATCCACAGCTCAGGTGGGAGAATCTGTCCACAGGACACAGAAAATAGTTTTTCACACAGAGAGTGGTGAATCTGTGGAATTCTCTGCCACAGAATGTAGTTGAGGCCAGTTCGTTGGCCATATTTAAGAGGGAGTTGGATGTGGCCCTTGTGGCTGAAGGGATCAGGGGGTATGGAGAGAAGGCAGGTACAGGATACTGAGTTGGATGATCAGCCATGATCATATTGAATGGCGGTGCAGGCTCGAAGGGCCGAATGGCCTGCTCCTGCACCTAATTTCTATGTTTCTATTAGTCGTGCACTCCACAAATTGTTGAAACAAAGCCATAAGAAGTCCCGTTTGCAGTTTGCCCCAAGCCATGTGGGGGACACAGCAAACATATGGAGGAAGGTGCTCTGGTCTGATGAGACCAAAATTGAATTTTCTTTCCTAAATGCAAAACGCTATGCGTGGCGGAAAATTAATACTGCACATCACTTTGAACACACCATCCACACTGTGAAACATGGTGGTGGCAGCATCATGCTGTGGGGATGCTTTTCTTCAGCAGGGACAGGGAAGCTGGTCAGAGTTGATGGGAAGATGGATGGAGCCAAATACGGGGCAATCTTGGAAAGTCTGCAAAGGACTTGAGACTGGGGCGGAGGTTCACCTTCCAGCAGGACAACGACCCTAAACATACAGCCAGAGCTACAATGGAGTTGTTTAGATCAAAGCATATTCATGTGTTAGAATGGCCCAGTCAAAGTCCTGACCAAAATCCAATTGAGAATCTCTGGCAAGACTTGAAAATTGCTGTGCACAGACGCTCTCCATCCAATCTGACTGAGCTTGAGCTATTTTGCAAAGAAGAATGGGCAAAAATTTCAGTCTCTAGATGTGCAAAGCTGGTAGAGACATACCCCAAAAGACTTGCAGCTGTAATTGCAGCGAAAGGTGGTTCTACAAAGTATTGACTCAGGGGGGTTGAATACTTTTGCACACCACACTTTCTTTTCAGTTTTTTATTTGTAATAAAATTTGGAAACCATGTATCATTTTCCTTCCACTTCACAATTATGCACCACTTTGTGTTGGTCTATCACATAAAATCCCAATAAAATACATTTATGTTTGTGGTTGTAAAGTGACAAAATGTGGAAAAGTACAAGGGGTATGAAAACTTTTGCAAGCCACTGTATATTCAGTGTCCAGTGGTGCCGCATTGCCAAAGACATTCTCATAGAGTCTTAGAGCATGGAAACAGGCTCTTTGGCCCAACTTGCCCATGCCAACCAAGATGCCCCATCTACGCTAGTCCCACCTGCCCGCATTTGGCCCATATCCCTCTGAATCTTTCCTATCCATGTAGCACTCCAAATGTCTTTTAAATGTTGTTGTAGTATCTGACTCTACCACCTTCTCTGGCAGCTCGTTCTATACACCCACCACCCACTGTGTGAAAAAGTTGCCCCTAAAGTTCCTATTAAATCTTTCCACCTTGAACCTATATCCTTTGGTTCTTGATTCCCCTACTCTGGTTAACAGACTCTGTACATTCACCCTATCTCTTTCAAGTTGAAGACATATTCCCTGTTTTCATTAAACACCAAATTTGTTTCTGAAAAAGCCATTTATGATGAGTTTCTGTTCCTTCCTCACTGGTGCCACTTTGATTATTATTCAGTTATATATACTCCTTTGCAAAAATGTAATCTTGTAAAAAGAGTAGCCTTGTACTAAATAATTATACATCTTCACTTTCCATAATCAAGTATCATGTAAACCCTAAATACGAATGGAGCCAAGTGATACAGTGCAATCTTTTCATTTTATTAGCATACTTCAGTTTTAAGGGGGAAAAAAAACAATAATCACCTTCAAAGTGTAGGAACCATGGAGTCTTACAGCACGGAAACAGGCCCTTTGGCTCAACTCATCCATGTCAACCAAGATGCCTACCGAAGCACATTCCATTTCCTTGTGTCTGGCCAATACCACTCCAAACCTTTCCTGTCAATAGACAATAGACAATAGGTCCAGAAGTAGGCCATTCAGCCCTTCAAGCCAGCACCGCCATTCAAAGGCTGATCCCCAATCAGTACCCCGTTCCTGCCTTCTCCTCACATCCCCTGACTCTGCTATCTTTAAGAACCCTATCTAGCTCTCACTTGAAAGTATCCAGAGAACTGGCCTTCACCGCCCTCTGAGGCAGAGAATTCCATGGACTCACAACTCTGTCCTTGTATCTATGGGTGTCTTTTTAATATTACTGCACCTGCCTCAATCATTTTCTCTGATTGCTCGTTCTATGAACTCACTATCCTCTGTGTAAAAAATGTTTCCACTCAGGTCCCTTTTAAATCTTTCCCCTCTCACCTCTCTAGGTTTTGATTCCCCTTCCTAGGAAAAAGACAGTGTGCATTCACCCTAAGTATGCCCCACATGATTTTATACACCAAATTAAACTTCTCAGCTCATAGCCTGCCCAACCTCTTCCTATAACTGAAGCCCTCCAGTCCCAGAAACATCTTTGTGAATCTTTTCTGCACCTTTTCCAGCGTGAGGGCGGTGGAGGCAGGTTCTCTGGATGCTTTCAAGAGAGAGCTAGATGGGGCTCTTAAAAATAGCGGAATCAGGGGATATGGGGAGAAGGCAGGAACGGAGTACTGATTGGGGATGATCAGCCATGTTCACATTGAATGGCGGTGCTGGCTCGGAGGGCCGAATGGCATACTCCTGCACCTCTTGTCTATTGTCTATTGAATTACATTCTTTCTAGAGCAAGAAGTTCTGAATGCACACAATACTTCAAGTGTGGCCTCACTCACATCTCGTATAAATAACTGCAACAAAAGTCCCAGCTCCTTGACTCATTGCCCTTACTGAAGAAAGCCATCATGCCAAAAGCCTTCTTCACCTAAAACATCACCTTCAGGGAACTATGTAATTGTGCGGGAAGAAACCGCAGATGCTGGATTACACCAAAGGGACACAAAATGCTGGAGTAACTCAGCGGGACAGGCAGCATCTCTGGAGAGAAGGAATGGGTGACATTTCTGGCTGAAGAAGGGTCTCGACCCAAAACGTTACCCATCAACCCACATCACCCATCTCTCCAGAGATGCTGTCTATCTCACAGAGTTACTCCAGCATTGTACAGATATATGTTCTTGTACTCCTAGGTCCCTCTGTTCTA
Organism: Okamejei kenojei; assembly: GCA_035221665.1. NCBI lineage: Eukaryota > Metazoa > Chordata > Chondrichthyes > Rajiformes > Rajidae > Okamejei > Okamejei kenojei. Next base: position 83,749,714 of record CM069137.1, read on the forward strand.
TAACAATCCTCAGGGCCCGACCATTCACTGTAAAAGTCTGCCTCAGGTTTAAATGTTTGTGTTCAAAGGTATTTTATTGTCACGTGTACCAAATAAAGTGATGGTGCATTAAAATTATACTACCTGTTTTTGAAGTGGTTCTTAATGTTCTCCAAATAAATTAAGAGCTTTACTCAATTTCTATTTTACATCCAACCACCAGGGGACTCTGTGCAGCTCTATAAAATTATGACATAATGAAACTGTTCTCCCAACTCCCAAGACGAGCATTTGATTGCACGCCCAACAATAGTTAAAATACGTTCAACTCCAAAAAATCTGTTATCCAGTAATCTAGTGAATATATAAATGATGCAGTTCTTAGGTTCTTATGATTTCAGCTTATTAACATGTCTTTTTTAAGTGATTGCATTGAAGAGCAATTGGTAAAGTTATGATACTTCTCAAACAATAATCAACCAGAAAATCTTTCTTGCTCACATCTTGTAATCATTCTACATTATGCACCGATCACATTTTTGGGCACTGGTTCAGAAATTGACTTTGGAAACAAGAATGAATCGGCTGAGATTCAAGGCCATTCAGCTTGCCTGAGAGTTACCGGGCCGTCTACTTGACAATTCAGGACTACAGAACTCGCTCCTTCACAGAAACAAAACCAGTAGAGAAACAGAGAGAAGATAAGAAGGAAATTGATTTTCACAACGTTAAATTGAGTTAAGTTAAATTCATTCCGTACAGATTTGAAGATTAATTGGATTGGTACAATTGGTGTGTGTGTGTGTGTGTGTGTGTGTGTGTGTGTGTGTGTGTGTGTGTGTGTGTGTGTGTGTGTGTGTGTGTGTGTGTGTGTGTGTGTGTGTGTGTGTGTGTGTGTGTGTGTGTGTGTGTGTGTGTGTGCGCGTGCTAATGAGTGGGGATCGCTGTTCGGTGTGGACTCGGTGATCCAATGGGCCTGTTTCCACGATGTATCTCTTAAAAAAAGGTTCATCCATCCTGATAAATTTAAAAAATGAAGCGAAGAATGTTCTTTCCAAAATCTCATGTGAATAAAGTTTCTGTTAGTGTTTCTCTATGGGACTGTTTAATAAAGATAACGTATCTTTGTAAAGCATTGGTTTTTAAACCAAACGACTGGCATGTGTCCATCCACACTGTCCCACCCCCAGCAGTCATGCTCTTACATCCATTTCCACCCAGTTCTATGACTTTTGACTTGTTTAAAATCTTTGCTCATTAATCTCCACGCTAGAACTAAGCAGAAACTTCAGAACTGCCTGATGTTTGATGTGGATTTTACTTGGCAAGCATACTTTGCCATGACGTGATCCGTATTCTATTTCCCTGCAGCTATGTATTATAGTGGAATAAATTAATCAGGCAACTTATTTAAGGGACCCTTGGTTAGCGGAAAAGAGTAAGAAACAGATTTGGGATCATTGTATAAGCTTTTCCCTCAGGTTCATACCAAATGAACTTCAAGTAATTTAAGGTTTGCTTGTACTTTTAAGAAACACTCATATTTTAAAGAATGGTCAAAATATCTATGTTAGTGTTTAGTCGCTGTCTATAATTGCTCCAAGTGATCCAAGTGAAAGAGATAGCCAACAATATATTCCAGAAACAAACCCTTGAAAGAACATAATCAAACATCAAACTTCACTTTCAGAGTCAGAACATCTTTAGTTCTTCACAATTCGTAGTATAACTACAAACAGTTATTGTTTATAGATCAGCAAATTTACAAGTGAATATCGTTGCCAAACGAGAAACATCTGCGTGGTTTCAAATACCCTTTTCCATTTGTCTTTTGCTGTTAATAGGTCACATAACACAATTGCAACTCTTAGAAATCAACACTGCAAAGCATTAGAATTATTTCATGCCTTAAACTACTTTCATTAAGTTTGTCAAAAGTAAATTCCCAAAAGTCAAAATAGCAAAGAAAACAAAATAATCCAAATTCGTTCACAAATTGAAATTCCTGCAGATTAAAATAATTTTCCTAACTGTTCCATGTAAAAGGGAAAAAACATACAGCATTTATGCAGAGGCAGTTTAGTTCTTTACGAATCAGAAATGGGTGACATAATGCTGGAATTTCAAGATTTAAACACAAGAGTCTGGGCTGGATCAGATGCTGTCAATGTAACATGGAACAAAAGCTAATGCATATGTTCATTTATACAACGTGGCAAACAAGCCATCTGCCTCTTAATCTATCCCTTTTGCAACTCAGGGGGCGACTTTGCATTTCCGAGGAAGAAAAAAAAATGAGCAATGTAGTACAGAGGGCTGAGCCTCAAGGGGGTGAACTCCTGATGCTCACCAGGGTGAAGATTTGATCAACTTTTCTTCAAGCAAATTCCTGGATTTGAACCAAGAGACTATATCGCTGTTCCACAACTTGTTTCCTTGTGAGTCCAACTTTGTTTTGTCAGGAAAAGGCTTGTCTTGTATCGAACAGGGATCTCAATACTCTGCTGACAGCAGTTTCTTCCCACTGATTCTGATCATTTAAAACTGTATGGATTTGCAATGGTAGGGAGCCCTAAACTGCCTTGTGCTTTGGCAAAACAATATACATCTGCTAAACTTTCTCATAGAAACAAATCATGCGGTATACATTAAAAAAAACATGCTGTGACAAAGAGGAAAAAAGGGTAGTGAACAATAAGTCTACAAAACACGAGCAGGGAATAAAACTTACCGATATCTGTTTCAGCCTCCTGATTTTTAACCAGTCTTAATTGTGTGAATGTTATGGCAAAGAGCAGCAAAGTTCCCATATGCACCAGGTATCCCATGTCTAAACACCAGACATGGGAGTCTGTGCAGATCTGTGGTGGAGTTTCAGCACTCGAACATCAAATCGGGGTCCTTCTCTTCCCTTTCAGTGCCAGGCCCAGCTGAAGCTCTGCAATGTTCCTTCAAGTGGTAAAGATTTAAAAGGGATAACTCTTGGCAGCTCTCCTTTTCCTGCCTCGTCCCTGAAATCCGAGCCTCAGATTGGTCCTCGAATGTTCAGGCTCGGATTTGATTGATTCCAGTTTACTAAACGACACACCCACATTGTTAAAAGGGAACCAGACGCTAATTATATTGCAACTACGGTGCTGAGAATCTCATACATATCCTTCCCAGTGAAATATGTTTATTACAGCATTTAAAATCCTTCGACTTCAAGAAACAATAAATAGATCACAAAGTAGTGACTAGGATAGAAAAAAACATAATATAATTAATCAATGTTATGTCTGCTGGATAAGGAACTGGGGGTCTCAAATACATGTGCCATGATTATATACTCGGATGGGAGTGGTGGTGGAGAATTGGATGGGGTTAATTGACAAATTAAATTATTTGTCCAGAATCTGGAGATTGTCATTTGCAAAATCCTCCAAAGAAGGAACATACAACATAGAACAGTACAGTACAGCGCATGAATTGCCCTTCGGCCTACAATGTCTGTGCTGAGCACGATGCCAGGACCAACTCTTATCTGTCTGCTCATATCCCATATCCCATATCCCATATCCATCCATTCCATGCGTACCCATGTGCCTACCCAAAAGCTTCTTAAATGCCACTATCATACCTGCCTCCACCACTCAAGGGTGTTCCAGGCACCCATCACTCTCTGTGTAAAAAACTTCATCCACAAAGTTTAATTATTTAGAATCAGAAATTAGAATCAGAATCACACTTTATTCGCCTAGTATGTTTTGCAACATACGAGGAATTTCATTGGCCAGGTCAGTCATACAATTAAAAGTAATAGATCACTCAAAAACACATTTTAACATGAACATCCACCACAGTGAGTCCCACACATTCCTCACTGTGATGGAAGGCGAAATAAAGTTCAAGTCCTTCCCTTAGTTCTTCCTCGGTCTAAAGCCTCGAGTCCCCGTTGATCTTGACTCCCATAGCCGGCGGCGATCGGGCCCTCCATGTCGAGGTGATCAAGCCCCCGCATCGGGGGGGATGTCAGCTCCCCTGCGCTGGGTGATCGAACCTCGCGCTGTGGCTGGACGAACCTTTCGCAACGTTGGAGCTCCCGACTCGGCCTCACCCGAGACTGCGAGCCCTTGGTGTTGGTGGTGGTCGCGGTGGGAGCGATCCCAGGCAAGGGATCAGCTCCGATGTTAAGTCCACGCCCCGCGGTGGGGCTCACCTATCGATGGTAGGCCGCAGAGCCCAGAGAATGTGATCTGAAAATCAATCACATCTCCGGGAAGGTAAGAACCTGAAAAAAAGTTTTCCTGATCCTCTCCCCCCTCCCCCAACATAAAACAAACCGAAGAACATTAAAACAAAAACTTTTAACCAACTAAAAAGTAACAAAAAGAGTGAAAAGACGAACAGACTGCCGGCAGGGCAGTCATCTCCCTTTAAACTTTGCTCCTCTCCCCTTAAAGCTGCGCTCTGAGATATTTGATATTTCCATCCTGAAAATAAGGTTCTCATTGTTTACCCTATCTCTGCCTTTTATATTTTTATACACTATCAGGACTCCCCTCACTCCAAGTCCGTCCAATTTCTTCTTGTAGCTGATACCCACTAATCCAGGCATCCTTCAGTTAAAACCTCATCTGCACCCTTACCAAAACTTCCACATCTCTTCTGGATTCGAGTGACCAGAACTGCATGCAATACTCCAAATGCAGTGGAACCAGAGCCTTATAAATCTGCATCATGACTTCCTGACCAATGAAGGTAGGAATACCATATGCTTTCTCCACCATTCTATCTACTTGTGTTGCCATTTTCAGGCGTGTTACCACTAAATTCAACACTGCCCTCACATTGCCATGGACGATCTCTGACAACTCTCTCAATTTTCTTGGTCTCTCTGCCTCCATCACAGGAGACAGACTATCGACTGACTTCTACCACAAACGCATCAACTCCCACAGTGTTTTGGACTACCCCACCTCCAACCTGCCTCTTGCAAAGTGATACAGAGTTGCACGTGCACCTCCTTTAACCAAATCTACCATATCTGGTGTTCCCGATGAGGCCTCCTGTACATCGTCATGACCATGCATAGACTTGGCCACCGTTTCGACCAACACTTGTGCTCATTCTGCAAGGGCCTGCTGGATCTTCCGTTGTCTAACCTTTATGATGTTCCTTCCCATTCCCAAATTGAATTTTCTGCCCTATGCCTCTTCCACTGCCAGAGTGGGGCCACATGCTAACTGGAAGCACAGCACCTCCTATTCCGTCCGCTTATGTATTTTCCAACGTTTGAAGAAGGGTCTTGACCCAAAAGGTCACCCTTTCCTTCTCTCCAGAGATGCTGCCTGTCTTGCTGAATTACTCCAGCTTTTTGCGTTTATCTTCAGTTTAAAGCAGCATCTGCAGTTCCTTCTTACACAGTATGAACACTACCAGGGTGGTGAAGATCAGTGGCCTATAATTCACTGGATTCTCTCCCGTTCTCTTCTTAAACAAAGGAACAACATTCCTACTCTCCAGTGTTCTTGGACCTTGCCTGTGGATGGGAAAGATGCAAAGATCTTCATCAAGGCTTGTACAATCTTTTTGTCTCTCAATAACCGGGGATAAATTCCATCAGGCACTAGGGATTTTTCATCTTAATCCTCTAAAAACCTCAACACATTCTACTTAATCTCAAACTGCCTTTGCATATTAGTATTCTCCACGTTAATCTCACTACCCCCCATGTCCTTCTCCTTGATTGAAACAGATGCAAAGTACTTGGTTAAAACCTTCTCTACTCCCCCTGACGCCAAGCACAAATTCCCTCCTTTATCCGTAAGCAGTCCTAGTTTTTCTCTGGTTATCCTCCCTTTTGAATGTAGGTATAAAAATCCTTGGGATTTTCTTTAATTCGACTCAGTCATTTCATGGTCCATTTTGACCCTTCCAAGCTCCCATTTGAGTTATTTCTCCCTCATTTTATATTCCTCAAAGGCACTGCCTGATTTCATCTATTAATTCTTGTATACTCTTTTTTTCTTTTTGAACAAATTTACAACTTCTCTGGTCATCCAAGTATTCCTTACTTTTCCATCTTTATCCCTTCCCCTTTCTGGTACATGCTGGCTCTGAACATTTACCTTAAACAACTCTCTCATGTCAGATGTGCTTAGTCAATAACAACTGCTCCCAGTGTACTGTCCTGAGATCCCACCAAATAAAGTTGCTGCAAGGTCGTCATATTCCTGTTCTTAAAACTTATGTTGTGATCACTATTACCAAAATATACTTCCACTGAAACACCAGTCACCTGGTCAAGGCTCCTTTCCCAACACAAGGTCCAGTATGTTCCCTTCTTGGGTTGGACCTCCACATACCATTTCAGGAAACACCTAACAAATGCTGCCTCATCTAAGCCTTTGGTGCCAAGCAAATCTCAGACAATATTGGAGAAATTAACGTCACCCAACAAAACCACCCATTTTTCAATAATCTGTCAACATATCTGTTCCTCTATCTCCTTCTGGCTATTGGTGGGCCTTTACTACAATTCCAGAGTGCCTGCATGTATCTTATTTCTGAGCTCTACCCGTATCGCCTCAGTTGATGCACCCCCCCTCCAGCAAGTCCTCTCTGAGCGCCACTGTGACAATCTCCTTGATTAATAAAGCAAGTCATCAACCTCTTTTTATCACCATCTCCATCACTTCTGAAACACCAAAATCCTTGATGTATCCTTGAGCTGGCCAGACGTGTCCCTCTCACAGCCATCTTTCTGCAAATCGTCACAACATCATAACGCAGCTTCAACCCAGGTTCTAAATTCACCTGCTTTCCCCACAATACTCTTTGCATTGAAATAAACGCACTTCAGCCCTTCAGCTTCACCACATGTTTTTATCTATCCCCGACTGTTCTTCCTTTGAGACTTACTAGTCCTAACCTCTACTTTCCCATCATTCCTTCCAATTGCTGACTAACCCACTACTCTGGTTAACCCCCACCCCACTGCCCCCCCCCTCCCCCACCCATCCACAGCCCCTTTAGTTTAAACTCTCCTGAGTAGCATGAATGAACCTCCCAGCAAGGATATTGGTTCCCCTCCAGTTCAGGTGCAACCCGTTCCTCTTGTACAAATCACCTTTGCCCCAGAAGTGCTCAAAAAGGTCAAAAGATCTGAAACCCTGCCCTTTGTAACAACTCCTGGGCCATGCATTTGTCAATCCTATCTACCTGTTCCTATAATCACCAGCTCAGGAGTAATCCAGAGATTTAGCCACCAGGTCCTGCGTTTTAATCATTTGCCTAATTCCGTATCATCATTCCACAGGACCATCCCCCTTTCATACCCATGGCATTTGTGCCAACATACACAATGACTTCCAGCTGCTCGCCCTCCCTCTTGACAATGTTTTGTAACCATTCAGAGATATCCTGTACCCTTGCATCAGGGAGGCAACACACCATCCTAGAGACAGACACAAAAAGCTAGAGTAACTCAGTGGGACAGACAGCATTTCTGGAGAAAAGGAATAGGTGACATTTCGAGTCGAGACCCTTCGTCAGTTACTCCAGCCTTTTGTGTCCATCTTCAGTTTAAACCAGCATCTGCTGTTCCTTCCTACGCACACTGTCCAGGAGCCTCGTTTGCTGCCGCAGAATCTTTGTCTGTCCCTCTGACTAACGAGACTCCCATCTCTATAACTCTGTCTTCAAAAGAAGATTTAAATAAAGCTAAGATATATTGCAACCTTTAGTCAATTAACTTCATTACAGCACAGAATAATTTAATTTTGACCAAATTCTACTTCAGAGCAGACTTTTAATTTAACGCTGTTTCCACTTGTAATTCTGAACTATTTCAGTGTGTTAATAAAACCTTATGACCTCTTTGGCATTGACAACATATCAGCACCAATAACTGATGACTAAGTAAGGGTTCGATCCCGACTCCCGGTTCTGTCTGTACGGAGTTTGTAAGTTCGCTCCGTGACCTGCGTGGGTTTTCTCCGAGATCTTCGGTTTCCTCCCACACTCCAGAGACATACAGGTTTGTAGGTTAATTGGTTTGGTAAATGTGAAAATTGTCCCTAGTGGGTGTAGGATGGTGTTAGAGTGCGGGGATCGCTGGTCGGCGCGGACCCGGGTGGGCAGAGGGGCCTGTTTCCGTGCTGTATCTCTAAACTAAATTAATATTCACTAACCAGCGTGTACTACATGTCCGCAAGAAATGACAGAGAGTTGTGGACGCAGCCCAGACCATCATGCAAACCAGCCTCCCTTCCCTTGACTCCATCTGCATTTCATGCTGCCTCAGCAAGGTCACCAGCATAATCAAGGACTAGTCCCAACCTGATCACTCCCTCTTCTCCCCTTCCCCATACGGCAAGAGGTACAGAAATTTGAAACGCATACCTCCAGATTCAGGAACAGCTTTATCCCAGCTGCTATCTGGCAACAGAACCGTCCTTCCACCCGCTAGAGAGTGGTCCTAATCTCCCATCTACCTCATTGGAACATCTTTAATCAGACTTTAATCTTGCACTAAACATTATACCCTTTATCCTGTATCTGTACACTGTGAATGGCTTGATTGTAATCATGTACAGTCTTGGCTGTCTGGATACCATGCAACAAAAAGCTGTTCATTGTACCTCGATACACATGGCAATAATACTAATCTAAACTACATGTAAAACAAAGTGCATAGCAGTGTCTACATGGTTACAGTGATGGTCAGTAAACGTGTGAAGTTGGAATTGTTCTCTTTCTGGGCTGCTCTTGACGGACTGCGCAGCCAGAAGACTTCCCGACGGGCTGTGGCTGTGGATTTGGAACGTGGCCGGAGGCCTTTATTGACCACACCGTGGTCCCGATGCCTCCCGGATCACCACGTAGAAACCCGGGCCGGGGCCTCGCATGTAGAAACCCGGGCCGGCTTTACATGAGCGAAGAGGCCAACGGAGGCCGCTCAGGGGCCCGGGCCGGCACCACGGAGGCGTGAAGTGGGGCGTCGACAGCGGTGAAGCCTCGTGTTGATGGGGCCTCGCGGCGGCGATGCCTTGCAGGTCGACGGTCGATGAGAGCGTGGAGGTCCGCCGTGAGGGGTGGAAGGAAGAACAATGGAGGACACGGCGTGGGGGGACCGCCGTGAGGGGGGAGGGGGGAGGGGGGAGGACAATGGACAATAGGTGGGTAGAGGACAAAGGACAATGGGGACCCGGCGTGGGAGAACTGTGGGGGGGGGGGGGGGGGGGGTGGCAACAAAAGGGGGCGCCAACTTAACTTTGTCAGCACTGTAGGTGGTTGCTATTTGTATGCATTGTTTATGCAAGCAAACACAGTGCATACAAGTTCTCCAGCCTCAAAAACTACACAATCTGGGCAAAACCAAAGCATTTGAAGCCAGGAACAGATCCACTTTACCTATTCATGTCCAACAGAGATGCTGCCTGGCCCACAGAGATAGTGAATTGATGGTCATTTGAAGAAGGGTCTCGACCCGAAACGCCACTCATTCCTTCTATCCAGAGATGCTGCCTGTTCTGCTAATTTTCTCTCTCAATTTGTATCTTTTCATGTCCATACAGAACAGATAGATATACAAGGAACCGCAGATGCTGGTTTACAAAAAAGGACACAGTGCTGGAGTAACTCAGTGGGTTAGGCAGCATCTCGGGAGAACATGGATTGATTTTTTTAAATATTGAATTGATGATCCATTCGAGCATTGTTTGGAAGTTCTAGCAGCCACAAAATATAGATAATTTCTACCAATTTATATTCAGTTTATGTATAAATAAATGGCCATGTACCTGATTCGACAGAAGATATTGGTCCCAACAATATTCCAGGTGTATTCAAACACTGTTCCAAATTAGTTACACTGAAAGCCAAAATAGCCACAGAACTATCACCAACCAGACAGAGTGAGATGTTGCCCATATCTGAATTGTCCTCATCAATTGGAAAAAGATCTAAGGTGGCATATTATCAGTCTATTTTCAAACATGGCATGGTGGCGCAGCGATAGAGTTGCTGCTCTACAGCGCCGGAGACCCGAGTTTGATCCTGACCAAGGGTGCTGTCTGTATGGACTTTGTACATTCTCCCTGTGCTGACATGGGTTTCCACCAGGTGCCCAGGTTTCCACCCGCACTCCAAAGATGTACACGCTTGTTGGCTAATTGGCTTTGGTAAAATTGTAAATTGTTCCTAGTGTGTGTAGGGCCGTGTTAGTGTGTGGGGCATGGACTTGGTGGGCTGAAGGCTACAGGTTGGTCGGCATGGACTTGGTGGGCTGAAGGGCCTGTTTCCGCACTGTATCTCTAAACTAAACAAAAACAAAAACATCACAGTGATGAAAGATACCTTGGACATTGTTAAAGTCCTGTTCCACTGTACGAGTTCATTCAAAGAGTTCTCCCGAGTTTGCCCTGATTCGAACTCGGAGATTTATGGTAATGACTGCTCGTTGGTACTCGGGGCTCTTGTGGACATGTTGAAAAATCTTCACGTGTCTTCCTGAGCTTACCGTGTTTCCCGAGTATCTGCCGTTAGCGTTACGAGCCGCTAAGAGACGACCCGGAGCTCCGACATACCCGCTACGTTCATTCTACGTGCTTACCACGAGTTTGATTTTTTTTTTAACTCGGGAGAGCACTTGAATGAACTCGTACAGTGGGACGGGGCCCTGACTGAGTACTGATCAGCAACATGGTCAGTCACTGAGGCTGCGGGAGGAGCTATCAGATCCAGACCCCATCACATCTGGATACTTCAACAAGACCACCATTGCCAAATACCCACAGTGTATTAACAGTGTATGGGAACTTAACCGTTTATCAGACCCATAACATCACTGAAGGATCTGCAGATGCTGGTTTAAACCGAAGAGAGGCACAAAATGTTAGAGTAACTCAGCAGGGCTCGCAGCATCACAGAAGAGAAAGAATGGGTGACGTTTTGGGTTGAGACCCTTCTTGAAGGGTCTCGACTCAAATCTTGAATAAGAGTCTCAACCCAAAATGTGATCCATTCCTGCTCTCCAGATGTGTTGCCTGTCCCGCTGAGTTGCTCCAGCATTTTGTATCTATCTTCACTACAATACTGTGTCTTTTAGCTCCACAAGTCTCACCTCCATCTGGAAAGCACATCAGGGATGTGCTGAAATGCATTCCAATTACCTGATGAAAACATCGCCTACAAATGTCAAGTTACAAAACGTTATCCAAATCAAACAGACAATTTGAATGTCAGCCACGTCCACCAACGTAATCAAACAACGGCTGAAGTTGTAACACAGTTGGTAATCCTCAACTCTGACTCAGAGGTTGACGGTTCAACTCACACGCCAAAGACTCTAGCTCAAAAACTTAGGCTGATTCTTTGGTATAATCCTTAGGAGCATTACACAGCTGTAAATGTCATCCTCAGTCTGCACGTTAAACCAAAGACCCTGCTGCTTTCTTGGGTGTCAATTACTAAAATCATTGCGTTAACTACAATTGCATTTGCTCGTATTTATTGCTGAACATGGCCAGTGCATAAACTCAGGTCATTATCTGTCTCATTTGTTATTCACAGAAGCATGTTGTGTGCAAATTGGTCAGCTGTATTTTCTACATTTTAAGTAATGAAAATTCAAAAGCATTTAATTTGGAAGAAATTAGTTTCAGATGCAATGAGATTGTGCAGCCACACTCCTCCAATCATCAGGTCCTTGAAACAACCTGCACAACGCTAATCGTACCTCAGCAAATGACCACGACAGATCACCTCTTACATTACCATGGATGTGTTTATGTATTATGTTTTTGCACTCGTGTCTCATTTACAACACTTTCTGTGAACTACCATCAGCACATCTCGTGAAGCACCAGAGAATCAAACACTCTTGACCACTGCCACTCCACCATCAGAGATGCCCATCATTCCTTACCTTGCCTGCACTTTGGAATATCAGACCAACTGGCTGCGCCCTCTCTTCCTGTGTAAAAGCAGCAACTGAAGAATGCAGATCCCGCAAAGATACTTGTACAGAGTTTAGTTTAGGTTAGTGATACAATGCAAAAGCAGTCCCTTTGGCCCAATGAGTTTGCATAGACCAGCGATCCACATACACTCGCACTATACTACACACTAGGGACAGTTTATTATCTTTGCCTAAACAAATTAAACTGTACGTCTTTGGAGCGTGGTGGGAAACCGGAGCACTCTGGAAAAACGCACGTGGGGAGAATGTACAAACTCTGTACAGGCAGCACCTGTATTCAGGATCGAACCCGGGACTCTGGAGCTGGGAGACAGCAATTCTACCGCTGCACCACTGGGTTGCCCTGAGCCGGTCAATGGAGGCAGAGGACCAACCTCATGACTGGTTGGACTCAGTACACAGCACAAATGTTCAAGGACTCAGCCACCGACCTTCAACGCCATCATAAGTTCCAAACACAACACTCAGGGACAATATCTCTGCTCCCCCCAGTGCATTGGATTCTCAACTTCTTCATCAGTAGAATGAGGGGGAGGAGTGGGGAGGGGGGGGGGGGGGGGGGGGGGGGGAGAGGGACAAACGTGCACGCATAATAAGCTGCGTGATGGAAACAATTTAGTACTCTTAGCAATCAGATGTTGAATGCTCCCGGGCCAGGTTTTGAGGCAGGAATATTAATAGCAAGCAGTAAATCTTGGGGGGGAAAAAAGCCACATGCCAAATAATTTGCATAATTAGTGGATGCAGTTGTGTTTCAGAGAGGGGAGGGGAGAGACGCGAATGAAAGCAGAAAATTTGAAATGCTTTTTAAGGGAAAGCCTTAAGACGGGGTGAAAGACGTAATGAAAGCCTTGCGACGGTTCAAAAGCTATGATAAGCCAACAGCAGCCGTTAACATGAAAATGTGGCTAAGGGGCGGTAGACAAACATCGCATGCACAGGCAAGCGTTCTCAGATCATCGACCATCCCACTTGTTTGATGGCTGAAGTGAAAACAACACCACACAAGGCAGCTGCAAGTGAAAAGAACTCTACACAAGGCAGCTTCGACCAGGGCCACCCTCTGTGCATTCCACCATTAGAAGTCTAGAGAGGATAGGCAGCAGCAACCAAAAGCAGAGGACTTGTCTAAACAAGCAGGTAGTTATTTGGATGTTGAAATGTTCAAGGCATGACAGACTCATGTCCATGTGACCATTGCTGCTTGATGTATCAAAAGGACCAAGTCGAGAACCAGAGGTTAGGAATCGAGAACCAGAGGACATAGGTTTAAGGTGGGGGGGGCGATCGAATAGGAACCCGAGGGGTAAAGGGCATGTCCCACTTACGCGGTTTTACAGGCGACTGCCGGCGACCATCAAGTTGTTGGAGGTCGCCTGAAAAACCGGGCTCACACTCACACTCACAGACATCGCTTCCTTCACCAGCCCATTATGCAGGCAGGGGACAGGACAAGCGGGGGGAGCGCTGTCTGAGTGAAATTCACACTGTGCAAAGGGAAGGTGATACAGACACACACCGCGCTGAACAGGAAGGTTGGCGCTGTAATTAAGACGGCTAAAGCACAGTGTACGGTAAGTCCTTTAAAAGAAAGGGGAGAAGGGCAGGGGGAAGGAGGGAGAAGGAGTAGAGACAACTTTTAAGAAGCCAGAGATACACGGCTGTGAAGTTCGGCAGACATTAACATTACCGGTCGGTTATCCTTAGTTCTGAAAACTACTGCATACAGTTTTTTTTTCCCAATGAGCCATTGAACCTTCGGCCTCCTGGCAAGCCACTAGGAGCTCCTGGCGACCTACCGATGGCACGTGAATTCTCGCTAGTCTCCATAGCAGCTTCATTCTAGTCAGCACTAATTTTGAAAAACAACATGTTGAAAAATTTGGGGCGACCATAATGAAGCCGTGACTTATTCCTAGAATGCGGGAACTCCTCAAGACCATAAAGGCTACTCACGGGCAACCACCCGCAAACATGTGGCGACCATGTGGCAACGGCATAGTCTCCTGCAGTCACCTAGAAAGTCACCTAAGTGGGACAGGCCCATAACTTTCACACACAGGGTGGTGGGTGTATGGAACGAGCTGCTGGAGGAGGTAGTCAAGGCAGGTACTATCACAAAGTTTAAGAAACATTTTGACAGGTAGATGGATAGAACAGGTTCAGAGGGATATGAGCCAAATGCAGGCAGGCTGGACTTGGTAGCTGGGACGTTGGTCAGTACAGGCAAGTTGGGCTGAAGGGCCTGTTTCCATTGATTCTCTCCATTCAGCGAGATCCCTAGGTATTATCATTATCTTTGGTAAAAACAGGCTTCATAGTTGTTCCAAATTTATGCTATCTTGCAACTGCAGAAGAGGCAATTTCCCACTATCCAGGGATCAAAAGAAACCATCCAGTTGAAGCAGCAACTCACTTGCACTTCTTGCAACCCAGTGCATTGTACTCGTTGTTCATGATGAAGCCTTCACTACACCGGAGAAACCAAACACAGATTGGGAGATCATTTATGAAGCACTTGCCTTCAGTCCACAGGAACGACTCTGAGCTTTCCATTGCCCGTCAACATAAGAGTACATTCGACCCCCACTCCGATCTATCAATCTGTGGCATCCTCCATTGTTACAACAAGGTTCACCACAACCTTAAGGAACATTGAGTATAAGGGTCAGGACATCATACTGCAGCTATACAAGACATTGGTGAGTTCACATTTGGAGTATTGCATGCAGTTCTGGTCATTCCATTACCAGGAAGGATGTGGAGCTTTGAGATGTTGCAGGAGGTTTACCAGAATGCTGTCTGGATGAAGAGGTATTAGCTCCAGGGAGAGGTTGGACAGACTTGGATTGTTTTCGCTGGAACACTCGAGGTTGAGGGGCAATCTGATAGAAATGTATGAAATAACACGAGGCATGGACAGGTTGATCAGCCGGATGAAAATGTCAAAGACTAGAGGCATTCCTTTAAGATATTTTTAGGGCACTGGGACCAGTTCTGGGGGAGGTGGGACCGGTACAAACAGGACGGTTTGCACCTGGAATGGAATGGAACCAATGTTCTTGGGGGAGTGTTTGCTAGTGCTGTCGGGGAGGATTTAAACTATTGTGGCAGGGGGATGGGTACAAGAGCAGAGAGGCAGGTGGGTGTAAAATGAGGGTAGAAGCAATAGGTAGCAAGGTGAAAAGTAAAAGTGGCAGGCAGACAAAACCAGGGCAAAAATCAAAAAGGGCCACTTTTCAGCAAAATTGTATAAGGGGTAAGTGCGTTGTAAAGACAAGCCTGAAGGCTTTGTGTCTCAATGCAAGGAGTATTCGTTAATAAGGTGGACGAGTTGAACGTGCAGATAGATATTAATGATTATGATATAGTTGGGATCACGGAGACATGGCTCCAGGGTGACGTAGGCTGGGAGCTGAACATCCAGGGATATTCAATATTCAGGAGGGATAGAGAGAAAGGAAAAGGAGGTGGGGTAGCGTTGCTGGTTAGAGAGGAGATTAACGCAATGGAAAGGAAGGACATTAGCTTGGAGGATGTGGAATCGGTATGGGTAGAGCTACAAAACACTAAGGGGCAGAAAAACGCTGGTGGGTGTTGTGTACAGGCCACCTAACAGTAGCAGAGAAGTTGGGGATGGTATCAAACAGGAAATTAGAAATGCGTGCGACAAAGACAAAACAGTTATAATGGGTGACTTCAATCTACATATAGATTGGGTTAATCAAATTGGCAGGGGTGCTGAGGAAGAGGATTTTTTGGAATGTATGCGGGATAGTTATCTAAATCAACATGTAGAGGAACCAACGAGAGAGCAGGCTATTTTAGACTGGGTTTTGAGTAATGAGGAAGGGGTAGTTAGCCGTCTTGTTGTACGTGCCCCCTTGGGCAAGAGTGACCATAATATGGTTGAGTTCTTCATTAGGATGGAGAGTGACATTGTTAATTCAGAAACAATGGTTCTGAACTTAAAGAAAGGTAACTTTGAGGGTATGAGACGTGAATTGGCCAAGATTGACTGGCAATTAATTCTAAAAGGGTTGACGGTGGATATACAATGGAAGACATTTAAAGACTGCATGGATGAACTTCAAAAATTGTTCATCCCAGTTTGGCAAAAGAATAAATCGGGGAAGGTAGTGCATCCGTGGATAACAAGGGAAATCAGGGATAGTATCAAAGCAAAGGATGATGTGTCCAAAGTAGCCAGAAAAAGCAGCATACCAGAGGACTGGGAGAAATTCAGAGACCAGCAGAGGAGGACAAAGGGCTTAATTAGGAAAGGAAAAATAGATTATGAAAGAAAACTGGCAGGGAACATAAAAACTGACTGCAAAAGTTTTTATAGATATGTGAAGAGAAAGAGGTTAGTTAAAACAAATGTAGGTCCCTTGCAGTCAGAAACAGGTGAGTTGATCATGGGGAACAAGGATATGGCGGACCAATTGAATAACCACTTTGGTTCCGTCTTCACTAAGGAAGACATAAATAATCTGCCGGAAATAGCAGGGGACTGTGGGTCAAAGGAGGAATTGAGTGAAATCCAGGTCAGTCGGGAAGTGGTGTTGGGTAAATTGAATAGATTAAAGGCCGATAAATCCCCAGGGCCAGATAGGCTGCATCCCAGAGTACTTAAGGAAGTAGCTCAGGAAATAGTGGATGCATTAGTGATAATCTTTCAAAACTCTTTAGATTCTGGAGTAGTTCCTGAGGATTGGCGGGTAGCAAATGTAACCCCTCTTTTTAAGGAGAGAGAGAAAACGGGGAATTACAGACCAGTTAGTCTAACATCGGTAGTGGGGAAACTGCTAGAGTCAGTTATTAAAGATGGGATAGCAGCACATTTGGAAAGTGGTGAAATCATTGGACAAAGTCAGCATGGATTTACGAAAGGTAAATCATGTCTGACGAATCTTGTGGAATTTTTCGAGGATGTAACTAGTAGCGTGGATAAGGGAGAACCAGTGGATGTGGTATATCTGGACTTCCAGAAGGCTTTCGACAAGGTCCCACATAAGAGATTAGTATACAAACTTAAAGCATACGGTATTAAGGGTTCAGTATTGATGTGGATAGAGGAAGCAAAGAGTAGGAGTAAACGGGTCCTTTTCACAATGGCAGGCAGTGACTAGTGGGGTACCGCAGGGCTCTGTGCTGGGACCCCAGCTATTTACAATATATATTAATGATCTGGATGAGGGAATTGAAGGCAATATCTCCAAGTTTGCGGATGACACTAAGCTGGGGGGCAGTGTTAGCTGTGAGGAGGATGCTAGGAGACTGCAAGGTGACTTGGATAGGCTGGGTGAGTGGGCAAATGTTTGGCAGATGCAGTATAATGTGGATAAATGTGAGGTTATCCACTTTGGTGGCAAAAACAGGAAAGCAGACCATTATTTAAATGGTGGCCGATTAGGAAAAGGGGAGATGCAGCGAGACCTGGGTGTCATGGTACACCAGTCATTGAAAGTAGGCATGCAGGTGCAGCAGGCAGTGAAAAAAGCGAATGGTATGTTAGCTTTCATAGCAAAAGGATTTGAGTACAGGAGCAGGGAGGTTCTACTTCAGTTGTACAGGGTCTTGGTGAGACCACACCTGGAGTATTGCGTACAGTTTTGGTCTCCAAATCTGAGGAAGGACATTATTGCCATAGAGGGAGTGCAGAGAAGGTTCACCAGACTGATTCCTGGGATGTCAGGACTGTCTTATGAAGAAAGACTGGATAGACTCGGTTTATACTCTCTGGAATTTAGGAGATTGAGAGGGGATCTTATAGAAACTTACAAAATTCTTAAGGGGTTGGACAGGCTAGATGCAGGAAGATTGTTCCCGATGTTGGGGAAGTCCAGGACAAGGGGTCACAGCTTAAGGATAAGGGGGAAATCCTTTAAGACCGAGATGAGAAAGACTTTTTTCACACAGAGAGTGGTGAGTCTCTGGAACTCTCTGCCACAGAGGGTAGTTGAGGCCAGTTCATTGGCTGTATTTAAGAGTGTGTTGGATGTGGCCCTTGTGGCTAAGGGGATCAGAGGGTATGGAGAGAAGGCAGGTACGGGATACTGAGTTGGATGATCAGCCATGATCATATTGAATGGCGGTGCAGGCTCGAAGGGCTGAATGGCCTACTCCTGCACCTAATTTCTATGTTTCTATGTTCCTTTAAGATATGAGGAACAAAGCTTAAAGGGCCTGTCCCACTTACGCCACTTTTTTCGTCGACTGCCGATACCCGTCATAGTCGCAGCAGGTCGCCGAAATATTTCAACATGTTGCGTAAGTGGCATTAAGGACATGTGTGGGGCAAGTTTTGTTTTTATGCGGAAGGTGGTGTGTGGCTGGAATGTACTGCGATGGGTGGTGGTGGAGGCAGTGCTAGTGGAATTTCAGAGGCACATGGATATGCAGGGCATGGAGGGAGATGATTCATGTGCAGATAGATCAGATTAGCTTATCTTGGCATCATGTTCGACACAGATATTGTGGCCTGAAGGGCCCGTTCCTGTGGTGTGCTGTTCTAAGTTAACATTGCCTCATTTTCCATCAGGGCACAATGAAAATTCAAAATTGAAGTATTCAACAGTAAGCATTTGGAAAGGCAAGGACTGTGCAGGAAACGTCAATGTGAAAAACCACATATTTGAAGTTTCAATTGCATTTTATGATGAGGTGACACAGTGGATACATGAGGGCAGGGCAAGGTCCTGTCTGGTGAGCTACTCTGGAAGGTTATGTCACATGGGATCTCGTGTGAGGTAGCCAACTGGAATTAAAACTGGCATGGTGGAAGGTCAGAGGTCGATGGTGGATGTCTGTATTATATTGGAGGCCTGTGACTAGTGGTGTTCCTCACAGATTGGTGCTTAGTCCATTGTTTTTTGTCATCTATATTAACAATTTGTATGACAATGTTGTTAATGCGGTTTGTACGTTTGTTGATGACACCCAAATTGGTGGTGTTGTGGAAAGAGAAGAGGATTCCCTAACATTACATCAGGATCTTAATGGAAACTGGAAGTATCCGGAGCTAATTCTGCTACCACCATCATCTACTGCGACAAGTGATGGCTTCCACTGATTGTCGCCGGAAGCTTGCGTCCTTTTCAGGACGGACGATGACAGCGAGGCCAACATTTGTAACAAGATGGACTTGAAAAGAAGATCAGGATCTTAATGAACTGGGGAGTTCCTCACCATCCAGGCCATGCCTCCGTCATATGAAGCCTGAGTACCCACACCACTGGGTTCAGGAAACAGCTAATTTCCTGCCACCATCAGGTTCTTGAACGAACCAACACAGCCCTGACCCGACCTGGCAATGGAATATTATGGACAGCTCTTACAATACCACAGACTTGTTTTCCAATTGCATTTTGCACTAATCTCTTCTTTTTTACATGGTCTTTTCCTTTTCATTGTCTTGAAGAATTTTAGGCGCAATTTACATTTTTGTGTTGTATCTGAATTCACGAGCCTGTGCTGCAAACAAGATTTTCATTTTACCCGTACCGCACTGCACTCATACATAAATTCAATTTGATTTGAAAAACCCCTTCTGGTAAATATGTAAAAGTTACTTTTTCTCTTGAAAACGTAAACACCAACTGTTAAATCATACAAAACTAATTACGTATTAGGAAGTACCAAGCGACTGGATTTAGTAATTTGCTCATTTTATGATGTATTTTTGAAACAATGTAAGTGAAGTCAAAGTAATCCGATTAAATCAAAGTTCACAAATGTTCACCTCAGAAGGAAGCAAATGTAGATCAATTCTAATCTAAATACAAAACTGCCTATATCATTCTCACATCGTAACACTGGTTACATTAAAAAAAAATCATACCAATAGGTAGGGACAGTTCAGGTTCTGTTCATTGTTCATTTATTTATTGTCATTCGATAAATAACATGCTTCCACATGAATCATGAACAAAATTTGTACTCGGGTCCGAGCAACGTAATAGTGCAGTAAGACATCAATAAAGTGCAGTAAAGACATCAATAAATTCTAACAGATAAAAACCTTCCACAATAAAATCTAAATAATAATGAGCATGTGAATAAATAGTAAAAAGTAAAAAAGCAGCATGGTTATAATAATGTCCATAGCAGCAGCAGTAGCAGCAGACAGTTCACTGAGGTAGTGAGGGTGCAGTCAGTGAGGTAGGAATGTGAGGACGCTCTCCACCACACACCTGTAAAATGATGTCAGGACTAGGAGCTGAGGCCAGCACTCTTCAGCTTCCTCATGAAGTAAAGGCGTTGGTGGGCTTTTTTAATGATGCTAGCCGTGTTCCAGGTCCAGGTGAGGTTGTTAGACATGTGCACCCCCAGATATTTAAAACTGGACACCATCTCCACAGCTTCTCCTCCGATGTAATGGGGAGGGGTGGTGTAGCCGCCTTTTCTGATGTCCACAATCACCTTATGTTGTGTTAGTTATGTTTCAATGAATCAAAGACAATTAATATCTGCATAATTCGGCTTTGAAGTATAGGTCTACCAAAAATGTTGTAGTAAGTGATGGCACCTTCTTTAGCACCTTTTATAGCACCTCCTTTAATCCAGACAAAATTACGAGAGCGCACTTAAAGTCGACCCCGGAAGTCCCCCCCCCCCGAAAATGTCACGCCTAGGCCGGGTGAGGCAGCCGATCTTGACCTCATCGGGACTTCCACGATGTGAGGCAGCTGATCTTGACCTCATCGGTGGGTCAAATCTGCCCCCTGCGGCCGGGGCTCTGGAACTCCGGCCCGGCTGGAGCCGCCAGATCTGTCCCCATAGCCGACTTCCCAGGCTGGCTCTGCGGGCCGGTATCTCAGCCCCTCAGTGGCCGAGGCTGACCATCCGATCCACGTGGGGACTTCTGAGGATAACTCATTTACTGGCGCCCAGCTGCCGTTGCACGAAATGCAAGTTTGAAGAAAGGTCTCGACCCGAAACGTCGCCTATTCCTTCTCTCCATAGATGCTACCTCACCCGCTGAGTTTCTCCAGCATTTTTTGTCTACCTCCTACTATTTGTTTAATGCAAGTTTCAGTGCATGGTGGTCGAGAGACATGGGAGGGGTATCATTAGAGGATCAGAGGTGTATTGCTATATCATTATTATATGACCTTTGTTGATCTGGAAAGACAGATAATCCGGCAAGACTCTGGAACCAAGGGTGATGTAAAATCAATGGTGGACCAGTAATTTAAGAATTCTCAAACAAAGGAATTGATCTTAATTAATCTCCCTCATAATTGCATTCAATCATCAGGACGTTCTTTGAGGAAGGAGATGAGAAGCAATTTATTTAGTCAGAGGGTGGTGAATCTGTGGAATTATTTTCCACAGAAGGCGGTGAAGGCCGTCAGTGGATATTTTTAAGGCAGAGATAGATAGATTCTTGATTAGTTCGTGTGTCAGAGGTTATGGAGAGAAGGCAGGAGAATGGGGTTAGTTGGGAGAGATAGATCAGCCATGATTGAATGGCGGAGTGGACTTGATGGGTCAAATGGCCTAATTCTGCTCCTATTCCTTTTAACATGACCTTAATCGTCACATTCACCTCTTTCACCTCTTTGTATCACTTCCCTCTGGAAGGCAACTCCGGACTGTCAAAGCTGCCACAGCCAGACATAAAAACAGCTTTTTTCCACAAGTCGTAGCTCTACTCAACAGCCAAAAATCTGTAGCCTCCCTTTGATCTAGTATTTTGTTGGTTCACATGCTTGATCAATGGTGTTTTATCATTAAAGTTTTATTATTATTAATGTTTAGTGTTTACTGAGTCATTAATCACTGTCACTGTATGTCATGTTGTTACTTGTGGGTGGAGCACCAAGGCAAATTCCTTGTATGTGAATACTTGGCCAATAAACTTACTTACTTACTAAAGTGGCCGTTGCGGACCGGATCCGCCCCCAATTCTACTCCCAGAGCAGGGCCAAGAAAATTGAAGATAGACACAAAATGCTGGAGTAACTCAGGGGGACCGGCAGCATCTCTGGAGAGAAGGAATGGGTGACGTTTCGGGTCAAGACCCTTCTTTTCAAACTGAAGAAGTCTTGACACGAAACATCACCCATTCCTTCTCTCCAGAGATGCTGCTGGTCCCGCTGAGTTACTCCTGCATTTTGTGTCCATCTTAGAATGATGTCACGCACTCCAGACGGCTGTGCATAGGCATGAAATCGCACAGGACCGTCGCGTAATTTGCGTGCCAAGGACACGTAAGTGGGACAGACCCTTTACTTACGTACAAAGTTCATTCAGTTACTGGCTATAATAACATTCCAAAAATATCTTGGTTTTGTCCTGCAACCACAGATGAAGGAGTTGGATCTGTATGCTGACTTCCCTTTGTGTACTGAAAAGTTCAAGCCTAAAATGCATTGAAAATCAGCACATACTCTTGGGGAGCTCAGCTCTGCAGTTTTCTGCAGGACCTCAGTCGAGGTCAAGAAGATTAAAACCTGCACTTATTTTTGTCAACCAACACTGACAAGCTGCACAATATTGTCTGCCTGGAAGACTGATGGATGATAAGTGCTTGTTGATAAATCCCAACTGGAAATGAAGGACTTGTTTTTCTTGAACCCAGAGATACATCATCATTGGAAGTGTGGCCTTGCAAGTGTTTTCCTTTGTCGACTGTGGCATTTGACAGAGGTTGATGAATGCACACATGTTCCTGGTGTTATCATGCAATCGTTGTAGACTTTTTGCCATTGCACATGTCCAGCAAACTCTTTTAATAGGGCAACAAGTTCATAGAAGATGCGTGGAAAGCAACTGCAGATGCTGGTTTATACCAAAGATAGATACAGAGCGCTGACCTCAGCAGTTCAAGCTGCGTCTTTGGAGGAAAAAAAGAGACCTGTTCCTTTTGTCACTACAACCTTGCTGCTAACAATGTCTCTACTTTAAAATCCCAATCTCCTAGTTCTCCTGGTTGCACTGCCGGGATGAGATTTAGAGTTGAAAGTTAATCACATAATGATTATGTGACCTCTGTTGATCCAGCAAAACAAATAATCCGGCAAGACTCCGGAACCAACGGTGCCGGAAAATCAATGGTGGACCTGCCATTGAAGAATTCTCAAACAGAGGAATTGATCTCAGGATTTTGCTGCAATATGGCAAATGTTACAGCAGAATTATATTATCACCATTATACGTGGGTGCTACAACAATTATGTTAAAATATAAGGGAGAACAATAAAGTATGCATTCAATGTAGCCACAGTGAATGATGATTATTATTCCTCATACATGGAAGATAATGCATTTACTGTAATGCCTAATTTTTCTTCTGAGTTTATTTCAGCTGTAGATTTGTGAACACACACTCACTGTCCCCACCATCTTACTACACTTGCAGGCTTCCTCCACTTTCTCAGTTTGTGCGCTCTCATGCTAAGCAATCTTTGCCGTCTTACATCAAACAGTAATTTAGTTTGCTGCCAATTTATCAGGCCAATCGTTTTTTCATGCTATACCTGTTTTTCACAATCTTTGGGCTTGGTGGGTGGGTCTCTTTCAGGTCAGAGGAGGGAAGTGGGAATAATGGTAGTTGCAAGATATTCTATGCATTTAAGATAGACGCAAAGTGCTGGAGTAACACAACGGATCAGGCAACATCTCTGGAGAAAAAGGATGGGTGATGTTTTGGGTCAGGAACCTTCTTCAGTCAAAGAAGGGTCCCATCCCAAAACAACACCCATCCATTTTCTCCAGAGATGCTGCATAGCTCGCTAAGTTACTCCAGCACATTGTGTCTATCTGCGGTGGAAACCAGCAACTGCAGTTGCTTTCCACACATCGTCTATGCACTCGTTGCCCTATTAAAAGAGTCTGCTGGACATGTGCAATGGCAAAAAGACAACGATTGTTTAATAACATCTATTGTGCACAGGACCAGCAAACAACAAGGACTTCAATCCCGAAGCAGGTCTCAACAGAATGGTCGAAGCTTGCTTCAACCTTATTTATAGGCCATGTCTTTATCTGATAAGCAATAATTCCATCTTCTTCCAGGGAGGCATCTCCTTGAACCTTTCTAGTGAATAGAGCTCCAGATTCCCAATATCCCATCCCAGCGCTCCCCGATATCGGATCATCTCACTAATCCTTCCCCCACCAAACATCTGCTTAACTTTCTCCACATCCTTTATGCAATGTCCTCATCCCGAATCTTGATTATGCCAGCAGCATAATGAAGAATGAGTTGCTCCCTGACAACTCCCTCTTCTCCCCTCACCCCTCAGGCAAAAAGGTAGAGAAGTGTGAAAACACACACCTCCAGATTCAGGACAGTTTCTTCCCAGCTATTATCAGGCAACGGAACCATCCATCACAACCAGAGAGCAATGCTGAACGATTGTGTACCTCTTTGGTGACCCTCGAACGATCCTTGATCAGACTTTGAGGAGAAGTCTGAAGAAGGGTCTCGACCCGAAACGTTGCCTATCCCCTTCGCTCCTTAGATGCTGCTGCACCCGCTGAGTTTCTCCAGCTTTTTGTGTACTCCTTGATCAGACTTTGTTGGCTTTACCTTGCACTAAACATTATTCTCTTATCTTGTATCTGTACACTGTAAATGGCTCGATTATAATCATGTATTGTCTTTCTGCTGACTGGAAAGCACACAAAAGCTTTTCACTGTACCTCGGTACATGTGACAATAAACTAAATTAAACCAATACTTCACTTCGATATCATTGGCACGCCGCCCCTATTGAGTGATGTTGAAAACTGTTCAATGCCATACATTTTAAAGAATGTCTTCCCGTACTATATTCCTAGTGCCGGTCTAGGACCTCGTCCTTCAATTATAATTGAAGGACGATAAGCTGCATAATAAGCTGAATAAGCTGCATAATAAGCAATGATGTGAAAACAGTCAGATTTTGCTTGACCGATAATAGAAGTCCTTGGGTTCAACGTGACTAAATTTCTCCCAGCAAATCTCCAAATGAGTAATACAGGGTTGCATTCCTAGCCCCTTCGCATACTCTTTATTTACTTTGCAGAGTCATTCTGCCCTAACTCCATTTACAAGTTTGCAGATGACACCACATGTGGTGGGCCAGATCTCAAACATTGAATACAAGGATGAGGTAAAGCTCTCCCTTAAAGTCAGCAAGATGAAGGAGCTAGTTATTGACTTCAGGGAATGAGGTGGTGAACATACTCTAATCGGCATCAATAGTGCCAAAATGGAGTGATCAGAAAAATCATGTTCCTCTGTGTAAATATTAGCAACAATTTGTCCTGGACCAACCATTTTAAAACTAGAAAGTGCTGGAGTAACTGAGGGGGTCAGTTGGCAAGTTCAGAGTCCGTAGTGGGCGAGCCGGGCCTACTGGGTGGGTCCTACGCCCTCAGTGAGCAAGTCTTTGGCTTGCCATTGGCATTACAAAGGAAAAATCTCATTAATAACAATTAATTAAGGAGGCAACTGGTTGGCTTATGGAAACAGTTAAATTTCCAGTGTACATTCCCCCAAAATTCGTCATAAACAGTGAACTGGTAGCTGAGTATTTTGTTTAAGAGTTCCCAGGGCTAGACAGAAACAATGAGTAGATTGGCAGAGATATGGTGTGTGACAAAGTGGGAGTTGAAGTGGGGGAGTAGGCAAATATATGTTGACCACAAGGATGTATGATACAATAAACCAAAAAAACGTAGTTATTCATTCCAACTGCTTCAGTGGTGAAGACTGAAGGGTCTCAACCCAAAACGTCACATTCCTTTTCTCCAGAGATGCTGTCTGGCCCGCTGAGTTACTCCAGCTTTTCATGTCTATCTTCGGTTTAAACCAGCATCTGCAGTTCCTTCCTACACGTGTTTCAGTGCTGATATGTTTGTATCCATGGAATCTGGAAATTCCAGTGCATTTAACCAAAATATGTTATAAATGACCACAGAGGGTTAAGCCACCGTATTAAGTATAAAGGTTCTATAGATTCCTCATTTTCTGGGTTAATCTCTTATTCATTGTCACTACAATTAGATGACAAAGAGCCCTGTAATAACTATGGCTGGCACTATGGCGTAGCAGTAGAGTTGGTGCCTATAAGCCCCAGAGACCCGGGTTCAATCCTGACCACAGGTGCTCTCTGTACGACGTTTGTACTTTCTCCCCGTGACTGCATGGGTTTTCTCCGGGAGCTCCGGTTTCCTCCCTCACTCCAAAGACATACAGGTTTGTAGGTTAATTGGCTTTGGTGAAAATTGTAAATTGTCCCGAGTGTGTAGGACAGTGTTGGTGACCGGGGATTGCTGATCGGCCTCGACACGGTGGGCCGAAGGGCCTGTTTCAGCGCTGCATCTCTAAACTAAACTAAATTAAAGTTCTCCAAACAGTAGGAGTTGATTCTATGCAGTAAGGGACAATTAACTTTTGGTGCCATTTATCCAATGGGCTACTCAAAAGACGGAACTATATACAGCTAAAGGTTAGGTATAGGAAAGAACTGCAGATACTGGTTTAACTCAGCGGGACAGGCAGCATCTCCGGAGAGAAAGAATGGGTAACGTTTTGGGTCGAGACCCTTTGTTCTATATCTCTCTACATCACTGTTGATATCTCTCGTTTTCCTTTCCCCTGACTAGTCTAAAGAAGGGTTTCAACCCGAAATGTCACCCATTCCTTCTCTCCAGAGATGCTGCCTGTCCCGCTGAGTGACCAGCATTTTGTGTCTATCTATGGATAAAGGTTGTTTTGCAACGCAGGTAAAGATGAATAGAGAGCAAACATTGTCTGACGGTGGTTATCGCTGTACTGTTGATCTCGTTTACTTCTGATAGAAAACAGATCTCCCTTAGGGCATTCTGAAATTTCTTCCAGGGCACATGCATTTTACTGTGAATATGTTTCACAGAAATCCATCTCAGTTCCTTACAAAGAAAATAATTTGTCCAACTCAAGTTTGTTTAAACTACAGGATTCCATATCATCTTAAATTTTTCGTTTATTTAGTTATGAAAATATGGACAACATAAAACCAAGCACCAACCGCAGTCAAAGTGTAGAAACAAGGAACTTCAGATGATGGTTTACAAAAAAAGACACAAGTTGCTGGAGTAACTCAGTGGGTTCCGGAAAGCATCTCTGGAGAACATTGGATCGGTGACGATTTCGGGTCGGAACCCTTCTGAACCTCTATACATATTCTCCAGGGATTCTGCCTGACCCGCTCAGTTATTCCGGCACTTTGTGTCTTTTTTTGTCACCCACAGTCTGAAGACGGGTTTTTTAGACCCAAAATGTCACCCATTCCTTCTCTCCAGAGATGCTGCCTGTCCAGCTGAATTACTCCAGCATTTTGTGTCTTTTTTTGTACTATTTAAAAACTGTTTGCAGCACAGCAACAGTACACACAGTTTTTTTTTAAATGGACAAAATAGGAGCACAGGAATCTCAAACGAGGATTTTTATATTGCATTATTAAAGTCGACTCGGGAGTTTCTGACCATTTCATTAATAAATTGTCCTTTTAAGTACACGTAGCCAACTGCAAGACACCATTAAGTTTGAGATGGTAACGTATGGAAAATATATTTTCACAAAATAGCAAGTTCTTTGTTTTAAAAAAATGGTCTAGTTCAGCATTACAATTAATGGCTGGTATCTGTCAAGACCTTTCAGTTGTGTTTGTGGAGTTTGTGTTGCTGCAAGTATGCACAATCAGACAACTGCAGAGCTGGAGCAGAACATTCTTTATTGAAGGCGATGACTCTCAACTAAAGTACAGTGTCCAAGCACTACAGCGTATTGGAGTATCAGCGTGTCAGTCTGCTATTGTTAGCTCCCATAGCTGTTTTTTTCCTACGGGGTGGTGATCTATCCCTGTATTATCCACTATTAGTTGCACTGTAGCCAGCGAACTTCTGTTTTCTGTTTGAGCTGCAGTGTGCACCTCTGATTCACCAGAGTATGTTATTTATGGACTTCTTGGCAGGGACAGGACTAATGCAATCCAACAGGAGGGTGGCTCCAGATTCTTTTTGTTAGGTTCTATGAATCTTCCAAAAAAAAATGTCCTTCGATCCAAGATCCATTTCACGAGTCTACTCCCGTGTTCACTGGCACATGGTCATGGGCCACAGTCATGAGAAGCCACAAGGAACTGGGAATACAGGGCATAGCTTCTACATTTCTAAAAAGGGTGGCACATCGGCACAGCTGGTAGATCTGCTTGCTCACAGCGCCAGAGACCAGAGTTCGATCCTCAGGTGCTGCGTGTGTGGAGTTTCCACATTCTCCCTATGACCGCATGGATTTCCGCCGGGAGTTCCTGTTTCTTCCCTCAGCCCAAAGACATGTAGGTCGGTGGGGTAATTGGCCTCTGTAAAAATTGCCCCTCATAAGTAAGTAGATGAGAAAGTGGGATAACATACAACTAGCGTGAATGGGTGATCCATAGTTGTTGTGGATTCAGCGAGCTGAAGGACTTATATAGAAACATAGAAAATAGGTGCAGGAGGAAGCCATTCGGCCCTTCGAGCCAGCACCGCCATTCATTGTGATCATGGCTGATCGTCCGCTATCAATAACCCGTGCCTGCCTTCTCCCCATATCCCTTGACTCCACTAGCCCCTAGAGCTCTATCCAACTCTCTCTTAAATCCATCCAGTGATTTGGCCTCCACTGTCCTCTGTGGCAGGGAATTCCATAAATTCACAACTCTCGGGGTAAAAAAGTTTTTTCTCGGCTCAGTCTTAAATGACCTCCCCTTCATTCTAAGACTGTGGCCCCTGGTTCTGGACTCACTCAACATTGGGAACATTTTTCCTGCATCTAGCTTGTCCAGTCCTTTTATATGTTTCTATAAGAAACCCCCTCATCCTTCTAAACTCCAGTGAATACAAGCCTAGTCTTTTCAATCTTTCCTCATATGACAGTCCCGCCATCCCAGGGATCAATCTTGTGAACCTACGCTGCACTGCCTCAATCACAAGGATGTCCTTCCTCAAATTAGAAGACCAAAACTGTACACAATACTCCAGATGTGGTCTCACCAGAGCCCTATACAACTGCATAAGAACCTCTTTACTCCTGTACTGAAATTCTCTTGTTATGAAGGCCAACATTCCATTAGCTTTCTTCACTGCCTGCTGTACCTGCACACTAACTTTCAGTGACTGGTGTACAAAGACACCCAGGTCTTGCTGTACCTCCCCCTTACCTAACATAACCCCATTGAGATAATAATCTGCCCACTTGTTTTTGCCACCAAAGTGTAAACCTCACATTTATCTATATTATACTGCATCTGCCACGCATCTGCCCACTTACTCAACCTGTCCAGGTCCCCCTGCAACATCCTAACATCCTCATCACAGTTCACACTGCCACCCAGCTTTGTGTCATCCGCAAATTTGCTAGTGTTGCTCCTAATTCCCTCTTCCAAATCATTAATATATATGGTAAACAGTTGCGGCTCCAGAAGATTAGTCAAGCATGATTTCCCTTTCATAAATCCATGTTGACTTGGACTAATCCTTTTACTGCTATCCAAATGCTCCATTATTACCTCTTTAATAATTGACGCCAGCATCTTTCCCACCACCGAAGTCAAGCTAACTGGTCTGTAATTCCCCGTTTTCTCTCTCGCTCCTTTCTTGAAAAGTGGGATAACATTAGCTATCCTCCAATCCACAGGAACTGATCCTGAATCTATTGAACATTGGAAAATGTGTCCACTATTTCTAGAGCTACCTCCCTGAGGACCCTGGGATGCAGACCATTAGGCCCAGGGGATTTATCGTCCTTCAGTCCCATTAGCCTACCCAATACTATTTGTCGCCTGATGAAAATTTTTCAGTTCCTCTACCTCCTTAGATCTTCTGTCCTCCAGTATATCTGGGAGATTGTTTGTGTCCTCCTTAGTGAAGACAGATCCGAAGTACCTATTCAACTCTTCTGCCATTTCCTTGTTGCCCATAATTATTTCACCCGTGTCTGCCTTCAAGGACCCACATTTGACTTTGCTACTCTTTTTCCATTAACATATCTAAAGAAGCTTTTACTGTCCTTCTTTATATTCCTGGCCAGCTTCCCCTCGTACTTCATCTTTTCAGCCCGTATTGCCTATTTTGTTTCCTTCTGTTGTCCTATGAAAGTTTCCCAATCCTCTGGCTTCCGGCTACTCTTTGCTGTGTTATACATCTTTTCTTTTAGTTTTATTCTATCCCTAACTTGTCTTCTCAGCCACGGTTGCCTCCTACTCCCCTTAGAATCTTTCTTCCTTTTTGGAACGAAATGATCCTGCGTCTGCGGATTATACCCAGACATTCCTGCCATTGCTGTTCCACCGTCATTCCTGCTGGGATCCTTTTCCAATCTACTTTGGCCAGCTCCCCTCTCATGCCTTCATAGTCCCCCTTGTTCAACTGCATCACTGCCACTTCCGATATAACGTTCTCCTTCTCAAATTGCAGATTAAAACTAATCATATTATGATCACTACCTCCAAGCGGTTCCTTTACCTCGAGTTCTCTTATCATATCTGGTTCATTGGACAACACTAAATCCAGAATTGCCTTTTCTCTGGTCAGCTCCATTACAAGCTGCTCTAAGAATCCATCTCGGAGGCATTCTACAAACTCTATTTCTGGGGGCCCTGAACCAACCTGATTTTCCCAGTCTACCTGCATATTGAAATCCCCCCTCACCACAGTGGCATTACCTTTGTTACATGCTAGTTTTAACGCCTGCTGCAACTTACACCCTACATCCAGGCTACTATTTGGGGGTCTGTAAATAACACCAATTCGTGTCTTCTTGCCTTTACAATTCCTCAACTCAATCCACAGTGACTCTACCTCGTCAGTCCGTATGTCTTCCCTCGCAAGGGACTGAATTCCATCCCTCACCAGCAGAGCTACCCCCCATCCTCTGCCCACCTGCCTGTCCTTTCTATAGGATGTATAACCCTGAATATTAAGTTCCCAGGCCCGATCCTCCTGCAGCCACGTCTCAGTAATCCCCACAATGTCATATCTACCAACCTCTAACTGAGCCTCAAGCTCATCTACTTTACTTCTTATACTTTGCGCATTCATATACAATACTTTGAATTCCTTACGCATCTCACCTTTCCCTATTACACTTGGCCATACTCTCTTATCCCTTTGTGAGCTTCCTTTCCCATTAATTCTGAGGTCATTAACCATCCCTTTACTCTCTTTCCCTTTAACTCCGTCTTCGACTATCTCATTTGACACCCCACCCCCATTATTCAGTTTAAAACCACCCGTGTAGCAGTGGCAAACCTGCCTGCCAGAATGCTGGTCCCCCACCAGTTAAGATGCAATCCGTCCCTTTTGTACAGTTCTCCCTTACTCCAAAACAGATCCCAGTGATCTAAGAATCTAAATGCCTGCCCCCTGCACCAGTCACTCAGCCACACATTCAGGTCCTATATCTCCCTCTTCCTTCTCTCGCCAGCACGAAGAACTGGAAGTAAACCAGAGATAACAACCCTGGAGGTCCTGCTTTTCAGCATTTTTCCAAGCTCTCTAAAGTCACGCTGCAGAATATTCATCCCCAACGGGAAGGTAGCACACCATCTTCGAATCCCATCTGTTGCCGCAGAAACCCCTGTCTATACCTCTCACAATGGAGTCTCCAACTACAATGGCATTGCCTGACGTTGGCCTCTGGTTTTGGCTCAACAGCCCTTTTTGCTTCGCAAGCCAGTCCGCCACTCAGTGTTTTAACGTCTTCACGACTTGTTTCCATATTATCTCTTAACTACTACAGGACTCATCCTCCCTGCCGACATCCCAGCAGTTCATTCATGATACAGAGAGAGCTGTCTTGGTGACTGTCCTGTTCCACCCAAGAAAAAGGTGATGGAGATATTTTAAATACATGCCCTAACCTTCAACACACATACACTTACAGTCCAATGGCTCCACAGGTCTGTTGTATAAATCTTGCACTAAATGATATTTACATTATTCCCATTATCATGTATCTGTACACTGTGAATGGCTCGTTTGTAATCACATATTGTCTTTTGGATGACTGGTTGGCGTGTAGCAAAAGCTTTGCACTATACCTCGGTACACGACACAATAAAGTAAACTAAACTTTGCTAGATAAACTGGCACTAAATGTAGCTTCAACACTCTCCTCAGTGGTGTGATGGATACTATTGAGCATTCCCATTTCAGCCACCTTCTGGTAACACCTCGAGTCCATGGCTTAACAGGTCTGTTGTATGAATCTGCATCCTTTTCCCTGAGGTAAAGTAAAAATATCTTCTCTAATGCCTGCAACCTTCTTCAGGAAATTGCACCACAGTGCAAAGAGCCCAGCGGAGGCAACTGCACTACTGGGCTTGTTTTAATGAACACGGC
Organism: Okamejei kenojei; assembly: GCA_035221665.1. NCBI lineage: Eukaryota > Metazoa > Chordata > Chondrichthyes > Rajiformes > Rajidae > Okamejei > Okamejei kenojei. The sequence continues at coordinate 83,782,019 of CM069137.1, forward strand.
GGGTAGGTGTGAGTATGATGACCAACTGATTGCAATGCTCATGAAACTCAGCCACAATGAAGATAACTATGCTGCTGTTACATTTTCTATGGACCCGAATCTTTGAGAGAGAGATCACTCTCACTAATAATCCATTGGCCATCCTCCTATATGAAATCCTTACAAAGCCAAGCCAGTTTTGCCTGACTCGGGCTGAAACATTGCCTTCAACATTTAAAGGCCCACTGGGGACCTTTGAATTTTTATTGGTCACATTGCATTTTAGCACGCAGAAAACAGTCAGATGATCCTTGCTCCAGAGTTTCCGCTACAGCTAGCAAAACTGCATTCTTGGTGGCTTCACTTTTTATAACCCCTCGTTCCCTTGGTTTCATCACCAGCCCGTTATCTGCAGCTAAAATTAGACACCGCTCCAAGTTCTCAGGCAAATGGAAATGCTAGCTCCAGAGAGCCACACATTCAATGCTTTAGAAAAGAGACTTTACTTTTCCTGGGTTGGCAAGGTGGCACAGCGGTAGAGTTGGGAGGAAGGGGTGAGGGTGGGGGGGAGATGGAGGGGGTGGGAGGTAGGTGTGGCGACCCGAAGAAAGTGCTGTCCCCAGGGGCTACAACGTGAGCCGCATCAGGCAGCAAAGGGCATAGCAGTAGATCTACTGCCTCACAGCACCAGAGACCCAGGTTCGATCCTGACGACAGTTGCTGTCTGTACGGAGTTTGTAGTTTCTTCCCATGACCTGCGTGGGCTTTCTCCGAGATCTTCGGTTTCCTCCCCACACTCCAAAGACATACAGGTTTGTAGGTTAATTGGCTCAGTATAAATGTAAATTGTCCCCCGTGTGAAGGATAGTGTATGGGATTGTTGGTCGGCGTGGACATGGTGGGCCGAAGGGCCCGTTTCCACACTGTATTTCTAAAATAAACTAAACAGCCGTGTCTCCGGAACATGCGATGGGTGAAGATGGGCTTGCTGGTTCACTTTATGAGTCGGGACTAGGGTTGGAAGCCGGGGCTCTAAATGGCGGGAGCCAGGGATGGGTCGGCAGGTTATTCCATTCACATTCAATTTACATTTTATATTTGATTTATTTAGGTTTCTGCCTCTCCACGGGGGCTTTAGAAATATGGGAGGGGTGTATTGCCATTTCATTATCGTGACCTCTGTTGGTGCAGAAAAACAGATAAACCAGAAAGACTCTGGAACAGAGGATGCTGGGAAATCAGTTTAACCGTAGTAAAATGGGTGTGTGAAGAAAGCGAGGCATGTGGGCGCCTGTGCACAAATCTCTGAGGCTGACAGAATAGATAAACAGAACATTTAATAAAGCATTTGGGATCGAGAACTTTTACAAATTGCGGCAGTGTGAATGCCAAGAAGTTGTGCAAACACTTGGAGCAAGCAGAGTTCCAGAGTGGGAGAGGGAGAGCCTTTTGTACGAAATGGAAAAATAACCAAAGCTTGCTCAGTGCTAAGCTTTGCTTTCAAATCTCTTTTAGATTCACTCTTATGTTTGCGCCAAGATGTGAATAATTGCTGGTGAGTGAACCCCGAGTGTTTCCTTTCTCCCGAACCTTTCGAATTTAAAGTAATATCTTTATGACTTTTACCACAGTTGTTCCCAGCATAACTGTCACCAAATAATACGTCGGAAATAGGCCATTGGGCCCCCGAAGCCTGTCCCGCCATTTAATACGATTATGGCTGAACTGCCCTGTGCCCAAACTCTACCACTGCATGGAAGGGCACCATTCTTCTGGGAGATTTCTGCCGATCTTCTGGGAGATTCTTTGAGATCCTGGTTCAATCCCGACTTCGGGTGCTGTCTGTGTGGAGTTTGTATGTTCTCCCTGTGACCAGATGGGGTTCCACCAGAGATCCCCGTTTCCTCCTACATCCGAAAGGAGTGCAGTTTGCAGGTTAATTGGCCCTCTGCAAATTGCCCCTAGAGTATAGGAAGCAATTGAGAAAGTGGGATAACGTAAAACTAGTGAGAAGGGGTGATGGATGGTCGGCGTGGGCTCAGCAGGGAGTAGGATCTGTTTCCATGCTGTATCTAAACCATGCCCTAGTTGCTCATAAGATAATAGAGCACGGGGAACATGGAAACATTCACAGAACCTCCAAAACATTCATAGATAGCTGCGGTAAGAGACAATAAGTGCTTAACTTCAGAAAGAATGGCATCAAAAAGTTATTGTAGGGAAACATGCCCGCTGAATAAAAACAATCAGGATTCAGGGCATGGAGACGCAAGGAACTCTGCGAGGAAAGAGTCCCAAACCAAAATGTTGCTTACCCCTGTCCCTCTTCAGACACTGCCTGACCTGCTGAGTTGCTCCAGCACTTTGTGTTTAACTCAAGGTTCAGGGCATGTTTGAAGTTCTTGGGTGGAAGGAGTAAGCAGCTGGTGGAGCCACTATGTTCCTGCAACATAGTGCAGCATCAGCTATAGGTGCAATGCCATATACTGGGGTCGTGCTGCAGTTACAAAGGCCCAGATTTTTCTGGTAATTCACAAGTTCAAGGAGTAGAATTAGGCCATTCAGCCCATCAAGTCCACTCTGCCATTCAATCATGGCCGATCTCTGCCTCCTAATCCCATTTTCCTGTCTTCTCCCTATAACCCTTGAGACCTGTTCTAATCAAGAGTTTGGAGGTAGACATAAGTGCTGGAGAAGCTCAGCGGGTGCGGCAGCATCTGTGGAGCAAAGGAAATAGGCAACGTTTTGGGCCGAAACGTTGCCTATTTCCATCGCTCCATAGATGCTGCCACACCCGCTGAGTTTCTCCAGCACTTTTGTCTACCTTCGATTTTCCAGCATCTGCAGTTCCTTCTTGAACACTAATCAAGAGTTTGTCTATCTCTGCCTTAAAAATATCCACTGACTCTGTGGCAATGAGTTCCACAGCTTAACTACCCTCAGACTAAAGATGTTCCTCCTCACCCCCTTTCCAAAAGAACGACTTTTAATTCTGAGGCTATGACCTCTGGCCCTAGACTCTCCCACCAATGGAAACATCCTTTCCACATCCACTCTATCCATGCATTTCATTATTCTGTAAGTTTCAATGAGGTCGCCCCTCAACCTTCTAAACTCCAGTGAGTAGAGACCCAGTGCTGTCAAACGCTCATCATATGCTCACCCACTCATTCCTGGAATCATTCTTTTACAAGTTCTCTGGACCTTCTCCAGAGCCAGCACATCCCTTTTCAGATATGGGGCCCAAATTTGCTCACAATATTCCAGATGCGGCCTTACCACCGCCTTATAGAGCCTCAGCTTTACATCTCTTCTTTTGTATTGCAGTTCTCTTGATATAAATGCTAGCAGTTAACTTGCCTTCCAGCTGGTCTTCGCTGATACAATTCAGCCTAACAGAGAGAAACTACCATGCTTCAGTCAGCGCATATGTGAATGCAGAAAACGGAGAGTTTTTGCCAGCAGTTCCACGTCGACCACAGGCTGCCTTCCATTCAGCTGAGCTCCTCATGCAGTCAAAGTGGGAGCAGAAATTTGCTCCAATGCAGTGAGAGAAGCACGTTTAGACTAATGGTTTGCTGAAAACTATTTTTAAAGTGACTAACTCAAAGCCTTTCCTCTTGGTTTCTCAACAGACAATTTCAGCGACGTTTTTAGTACAAAAATACTACTTTTAATCTTATTTATAGTTTGTTCTGCAAACATCTGTAATGAGTGGTGAATTTGGGTTCTTTGAAGTCTTTAAATCATTTTAATATGTTTGTGGTAGAAACATCTGATTATTTAACCTTCAATGTCTAGCAATTGGATTTCCCAGTCTACACCGTGAGTTTGGGGGATCCACTTTCACTGAAACATCAAACTTAGTTTGGGCGGCACGGTGGCGCAGCGGTAGAGTTGCTGTCTCACAGCACCAGATTCCATCCTGACTACGGGTGCTGTCTGTGCAAAGTTTGTACGTTCTCCCTGACCGCATAGGCTTTCTCCAGATGCTCCAGTTTCTTCCCACGTTCCAAAGACGTGTGGGTTTGTGTAGATTAATTGGCTTCTGAAAATTGTCCCTTATATGGAAGGTGCAAAACTGGGATAACATGGAACTAGCGTGTCCAAGTGATTGTTGGTCAGCACAGACTCAGTGGGCCAAAGGGTCTGTTGCCAAACTGTATCTCTGAAATAAACCAATTAAAAATATGAGTTGCATGCATGCGGGCTGGCGGGCTCTTCACTTCACTTACTTCAACTTCTCATAAAATAAAGATCAAACTTCAAACGGTAAGTTCTCATTTAATCTTTCTATTATAGTAGTGCCATTTTGGCCTAATCACCCAGGGCTTCCATTGTAGATAAGTCTGCTGAAAGAAGCTCCTATATTTACTCAAAGACATGAGTGGTGGCTCGTTCAGCCTATTTCTCTTGCAACTATCATTGCATGATTGCATGGGAAGTTTGTGAAGAGATACATGTGAGCTACTTAAACAGAAGTAGCAGAGGTTTGTGGTTTCAGTTTGGGTTTAAGAGAAGTGATCATGTTATAGCGCAATTGACACTGCTCTTGCTGCTTTGTCGTTGTATCTAGTTCTATAAGTAGGACAACAAATGATTGTTTATTCACCCACTGTTAAGTAAGGTTATGAAAGGTGTCTTTTATATGAACACTCTAAAGCCTCGATTCAAAGTAGTGGGATTATGCAGATATTGTGTATTCCTCATGTTGGAGCAGTATCTTTTAAATTAATTATGCTTTTGGCAACTGATTTCAGCACAAAGAACACAATCTTTATTCAATCTCTCGCTGGATCTCTGGGTCATATCTGACATAAGGATAGCTTTTATGAATGAACTAATAAAGCAAATGGGTACGGTTGGGTAAGTTTGAGTTGACAGCATACCCACCAGATCGGAGATCGGGAGTGCTGATTATGTAAAAGATACACTGAGATTACTATTACCTATGAAACGAAGAATAGTTTCTTCATAGTTATTTAATAACTTCACAAGAAGTGCAGACTATTTCAAGATGGATAGAGTGTAAGCAACTAAAAGCGGGAGTGAATTCAAATAATTTCAAGTCTCACTCTTGGGGGGGGGGGGGCTGGTTCATTATCAGCCAATAGAATGGAATTCCCCCTTTGATCATCTTGCAACAGCAGGAGGCTCTCATAGTGCACTTTCAGAAGTTATAAATTGCATTAACATGTCTGGATGGTTGCAGATAGAATTCTGAACAGTGTTGCGTGAGTTATTGTCTAACTCAAAGTCAATTGGGACTGTGGTCCAATTAAGGGCAATGGACATGTGTGTAAGTTAGCATCATGTTGTTAATAGCCCATGTCTTTTCTACCATTTATGGTTTATCTGTTTAAGTGTTTCACACAGATTGGTTTACTGCATGAAACCACAGAGCTTCGAAGGTTTCACGTAGTCACTCACATGACTTCGATATAAAATAGAAAGATTAAACGAGAACTTACCGTTTGAAGTTTTTTCTGAGAAGTTGAAGTGAGGGATTATGTGCCCTCCACCCAACCCTGATTCTCATAAAGATCATTTGGTAAGTCAAAGTTCTTAATCTTTCTATAATTTAAGTTCGTGCAAGTGGTCTGTGGTTTCATACAGTTGCTTTGAAGATTGACGCACATGCGGGCTAACGGGCTCTTCACGTAGTCCCTCACTTCAACTTCTCATAAAATAAAGATCAAACTTCAAACGGTAAGTTCTCGTTTAATCTGTCTATTAAAAGGTGGAGTACACTCGATGGGCGAATGGCCTAATTCTACTCCTATAACTTGTAATGCGGGATAGTGGTGGTAGTGATCAAATCTTCAAAGTAGCTGTATGAAACCAAAGAATAGTTGCTGACCGAAGCTATAGGAAGATTAATGATCTAGAACTACCGAATGATTTTTATGAGAATAGGGTTGGGAGTGGAGGGCACGTAATCCCTCACTTCAACTTCTCATAAAATAAAGATCAAACTTCAAACGGTAGGTTCTCGTTTAATCTTTCTATTTTATTTCGAAGTCATGTGAGTGACTACATAAGGATTTTGAAGCTCTGTGGTTTCATGCAGTTACACAATCTTTGTGTGAAACACTTAAACTGATAATAAACCATTAATTGTAGGAAAACACATGAGTTATTAATATCATTATGCTAATTTGCATACATGGCCATTGTTCTTAACTGGACCATAGTCCCAATAGACTGTTGAGTTAGACAATAACTCATGCAACACTGTGCATGAATCTATCTGCAAATATCAAGACATATTCCACCAATGTATAATTTATTAACCTGCAATATGTAAACCTCATGCTGTATGATGAAAGGGAAATCCATTCTATTGGCTGCTAATGAGCCATCAGCAATATCTTGAGACTATTGAATAACAAAATAATTAACTTCCATTTCATAGGTACTAGCAACTGAGTGCACTTGTATACCTAATGACATCCCCGATCTCTGCTCTGGTGGGTATGCTGTCAACCTCAAATGTACGCAATCCTGCTTATTTGCTTATGAGATTATTTCTATAACAAACTACCCTAATGTCAGTATGACGTAGAGACTCAGCCAGAGATTGAGTAAAGGCTGTGTTCTTTATGCTGAGATCAGTTGCTGAAAGCATAATCATCTGATGATACTGGTCCCATTAGGAAAAAATTGAGGGATATTTGCATAACAATTTACTGATATATATCGCACACTACAATGAATGTAGGCTATTAGAGTAAAATAAAAGACACCCTGCATAACGTTAGAGAATAGTGGGTGAGAACCAATCATTTATGTCCCACTTATGGTACTACAGAAATGATAAAGCAGCACAAGCAATGTCAATAGTGCTATCACATAAAAGCTTCTCTAGGCTCAAACTGGAAGCCACACAAACCTCTGTTACTTCTGTTAAAATTGACTCACATGTCTTATTCACAAGCTTCTTATACAATCGTGCAGAGCTAGCTGCCCGAGAAGACAGGCTGCTCCAGCCGTGACTCGTGACTGAGTAAATAAGAGTTGCTTCAGCCTACCAATCAAATTGGTACTGTTAAATTTCTGTCATCTTGAGAAGTATCAGAAATATACAGCTCTAGTCCTTGGCCAAACCACTCATCCTCGGATGAGCTGTCACTGATTGCACTCGGAACCGCTGTTCCTCTATTGATCTTACGGACGGAATTTTTTTTTTGTTTTGGCTTTCCTACCCGCGGAAGATGTATTATCAGGAATACTGATATAGAGAGCCTGTGGATATTATAAATACAGTGTTGATTCACAACATGAACCTGCAGGTCAGATAAAGTTATATTATATGCCAGACGCACTTCCTGCTGGTAAATACCTGTCCCAGCGAGGATGGCAATGATGATTCCAATGAACCAGTAACTCTCCTAACTGAGGAGAAATAAACCATATGTTGAGAAAAACTTCAACTATTTTATTCTATTGAGCAGTCTGATAACCTAAATCATAGATGATGAAGCAGTGCTTCCCTGGTCATTATGACTCTTATGGCCAGCCAGTGCCATGATGGTCTACTCTGATCCAGGGTAACAAACTGTTCCTGCTTGGAACTTACAGAGGTTACTGTGCAAGACACCTTGCCAATGTCTCTACATCAACCTGATCTACCCCAGAGACAGAGAAAATGATTAGACAGCCCATGCTGGCAGTAAACCCAACGTGGGCTGACAGACTGCTCCATTTCGGAGTTTACGGAGGTTAACAACGAGACCTTCCTTACCAGCGTCTCTAGCCCGGGTCAATTTTCTTTGTTGGAGCTTCAGTGAAGTTCCAATTGCAGACCTTGTCTATCATGCTTATTATTTCTGTTAGATAACTGATGCCGCTGGCCAACTCTTCTTGTAGTGGCTAGTCCGTTCCCGAGGAACAGCAAATATAGAGGCAAGAGCACGCAGCTCTTCCTTATGCGATTGTCGCACATCATGCATTAAAACGTGGGATCCAGGCACATAGTCATGTTCGGGGTCATGTTTGGAGTTAGTCCATACTGATCTCTGACACTCTCTTAGAGTGAGAGAAATATTGCACCCTGAACCAGGCATTGCCATATGCTTATGCCTCAGGCTGCCTGTGCAGCTTCCATAACACAGAACATATTTTGTGACACCATCTCCGATATCTTTCGGGTGGGAGGAATATACCAACCCTAAAAACCATGGGGAACTACAGGCAGATGACTTGAACTGCCTGTGCATGTTTCCGTAATACGGAGCATAATATATATGGCACCATCTCCATCACTTCATACATCCGAGTGGGAGGATTTATGCAACCCTGAACCAGGAGCTGCCTGGTGGTGCGTATATAGTTTGGCACCATCTTCATCACTCCATTCATCCGAGTGGGAGGAAAATTGCAACCCTGAACCAAGAGCTGCTGCCTGACATGCCTTCATAACAAGGAGCATTTCTAGTGCCACCATCTGAGTCATCTGATATTCTAATTGAGACAAACGCCCAATCACATCTGCCAAAGATGTCCCTAAGACTTAGCTTATGACTTAGCCCCGACTTGGGGTTGTCAGGCTGCTCCCTTCAGCAGCCGAACCGGGACATAGAAGTGTTAATGCAGCTTTCTGCACTACCGAGTGTTGAGACCCATCTACTGACTTTGCAAAAGGCCGTAATGACTCTAGTGAGCAGTTTTTGGACTAGCTGAAATAATTATTTGCCTGCATATCATCACTGAGATATCCCAACTGGTGAAATTGAGTTATGGAACATCCACAAGTCTGGCAGTTTATCTGGACTGGTATATTTCCCAGCCGTATCCAGCATATTCCCCTCCTTAACTAATGAGAAGTAAAATCCCTGATGCTCTTAGCCAGTTCTTTCTCCAGTGAATCTCCTATCCCCAAAGGGATGGCAAAAATGTGACAAAAGCCAGTAGCTCCTTCATACGATTATAATGCAGCATACCCCCCATTAGTTCAAATTCCTAATCGATATCCACATAGTCGGAGTCACCTATGTAATAATCTCCAACACTCCCCTCTTCTGAGCGGGAAATACTATAACGCAACCCTGAGCCAGGTGTTGCTTCCACAGGCATGTAAGTGTCTCCTGAGCGAGGATCACATTTCCTTTTTTATTCGTTCCATTTATTTATTTATTTATCTATCAATTTTTGTTTATTTATTTATTTGCTTGTTTGTTTGTTTATTTATTTATTTATTACTCACTAGACAGGTTGCACCTGCTAGTGGCTCTGAGTCCAGCCTTGCTCCCTTCTGGAGCCACAACGGAGTCTCTTATGGGAGGAATATAACGCAACCCTGAACCAGGTGTTGCTTCATCAGCCCTCTGGCTGGCTCCCTTTCAGAGATCCAAAGGAGGTGTCTGAACAGGCCTCGCCTGTCAGATGCTCCGAACAGCCGCCTGCTCCCTTGGAGCCCCAAAACCGGAGGTGTCTGTATGACCGCGCTCGTCAGTTTTTTCCCCCCAACAGCCGCCTGCTCCCTCTTGGAGCCTCAGTAGCGGTAGCTGCACGGGCTGTGCCCGTCAACCTATTGAGTTGGACCACCCTCCAAGGGGGTAGCTGTGCGGCCGCTTCTCGAGTAGCTGCACTGGCCGCGGCCGTCTAATTAACGGAGCAGCAGGTCATTCCTGGAACAAACAATTCCTTACCTGCCGGAGCAGTTTCGAACTGCTCCGGATCCCGCGCCATGTGTCGACGTATTGACGCGCATGCGGACTGGCGGGCTCTAGTGACTTCGATATAAAATCATGGCTGCTCTCTGCCTCCTAATCCCATTTTCTTGCCTTCTCCCCATAACTCTTGACACCCGTTCTAATCAAGAATTTGTCTATCTCTGCCTTAAAAATATCCTCTGCATTGGCCTCCACAGCCCGCTGCGGCAATGAGTTCCACAGATTAAATATCCTCTGACTAAAGAAGTTCCTCCTCAACTCCTTTCTATAAAAGCATCCTTTAATTCTGAGGTTATGACCTCTGGTACTAGACTTTCCCACCAGTAGAAACATCCTTTCCACATCCACTCTATCTATGCCTTTCATTATTCTGTAACTTTCAATGTCATTGGCCTCACTGCCATTATTACAACAATTATTAACCTTCCCTTCTAACCCAAGTGCTCTCTTACCCTCTAACCCAAGTACTCGCTCACCCTCTAACCCAAGTACTTCTTCTGATGGTCTTCCTTTAGTATTGTACCTATGTTCTGCTGTTCTAACAGGCAGCTAGAGATTGTACTTTGGAAGTCCACAGTTTGCCAGATCAGGCCCAGTATTAGCAATGTAATAGAAATCAAAAGTTTAGTTTAGTTTCGAGATACAGTTCATAAACATTCCCTTTGGCCCATCGAGTCCACACCAACTGATGATCACCCATACACTAGTTCTATCCTAAACACTTGGGAAAATGTACAGAAGCCAAATAACTGATAAAACGAGTACGTCTTTGGAATGCGAGAGTAAACTGGAGCACCCGGAGAAAACCCACACAGTCACAGGGAGAATGGGCAAACTCTGTACATAGTCAGGATCGAACCATGTCCCTGGTGTTGCGAGGCAGCAAAAGCAGATCTAAACGGCCATGGAGACGTTGCAAACCGGAGATGGCTCGGCAGGTCTGTCCGCTTTATCCAACATCTTATAAAGGGGTCATTAAAATGAGGGCATACTGTGTTGTCTATGCAAAACATTTGGGAGGGATCATAGAGAGCAATGTTGATTCTTTCACGATGGAGGGACATGACAGGAAAGACCGCTCGCATCTTGCAACGCCATCTGTGGCCGCTCAGGGAATTTCAACTGAGCTCTCACAAGTTCACAAATTATCGGAGTAGAATTAGGCCATTCGGCCCATTGAGTATACGCTGCCATTCAATCATGGCAGATCTCTGCCACCTAATCCCATTTTACTTCGGAGTCACGTGAGTGACTACGTGAAGAAGAGCCCGCCTCACGCTGGTAACGGCATGACGTCGACGCTGACGGCGAAAGAAGGAGCTGCGGTAAGGAGCAGCTCCTCGCAGCGGTCGGAACGGCCCGCAGGTAAGTGAAGTTACATCGGCGCGGGTTTTAGGTTACGCTGGATGGTTCCAACAGCGAAACTAAAAGTAAAATTTAGACGTTAACGTGCTGATTGAGCACAAGATAAATTTTAACAAAATGGAGAAATCGGGAAGGAAGGCTTCGCGGGTGAAAAGAGCCTCCCGGGGTGAAAGTAAATATACGGGAAGCGAAGCTAGAGTGGACCCGGTTTCCGATACCGTTGGCCACTGATTTACCCGATATAGAATTTCCAGATTCTCCGGAAATTATAACCACGGAGGAAAATGCTCCTAAAAATGCAAAAAGAAAACTGTGAGGCCCGTGGTTTCTGATGATTCTGATTTTGAAAGACCTCCAGATAATAAAACTATGTGGCTAAAAATGGAGCATATGGAGAAAGTTCTCCAAACTATTATGAGACAAGGGTCACAGTACCCTCATGAATCCCAGAAAATCCCTGAGGGGTTTCAATATGATGAATATGGCTGTGGGCCAAGTTGGGAATATGATACTCCAGACCCACGATTTGGGCTGGAAGAAGTCTCATGGGATAATATCCCGATGGAATTAGGGCTGCAGAAGGCAGACCCTGCTGAATTTGAAATGATTTTTGAAAGCACGCCACAAAGTAAAAAGAAAAGGCTTGATCTGCCTAGGATAGCACAAAGTTTTGCTATACCTGAAGGAAGTGGTGAGGATATGGAAGAAAGCCTAGCTGCCAATATAAATTATATGGTATCTCACCAGCTCATAATACTGTGATGAATGAATTATCAGAATTATATAAAGCACCAGGCAATTGTGCCTCATTGGAAGTGCCTACGGTGAATCCGATGGTATGGGCATCTATGACTCCAAGTATGAGAGCCCAAGAAATGAAATTTCAAAAGGTGCTAAAATTATTTTCGGCTGCCATCACGGCATTTGGCAGGCAAATGGAGAATCTGGAAATGGACAAGATTCAAAAAGATACTTTGGGTTTAATGTGCAATTCGTTTTATGAGATCAATTGCATGAGGAAAATGGCGATTCGGCCCATAATTTCACCCTAGATATGCAAGCCTGTGTCAAGAAAGTGGAGTTCAAGCTCCTGGATATTTGTTTGGAGAAAATCTGCCGAAACAACTGAAGCAGTTGGATGAAGAAGCTAAATATTTTAGCACTATTAAGCCTTTTGTCTTTGGACAAAGAAAAGGGTTTTCGGCCCGAAGGAGTTTTGATTTTCGTTATAGAGGCAGAAATTTGTCACGAAGGTATTATCGTGCTACACAGGCCGCTGCTTCCCTGCATTCGGGAAAGAGGAGACCATCACGCTCCTATGGAGAGGTATTAAAGACTTCTATCCTTAAAGAAACTGTGGATGAATCCCCAGTTGGAGGAGATTGCAAAAATTTTATAATGCCTGGCTTAATATTACTTCTGATCGGTTTATATTACAAGCAGTTTCAGGAGCTATTATTATTTTTTTAAAGAAGGGGTCAATCCTCCTGTACAGAATAAACCTGCTTATGCTTATGTGTTTTTCTCCAGAAGAAAGAATGGAGATTGATGTGGAAATTGGCAAATTATCCGAAAAAGGGGTAATTGAAAAAACTTATGAACATAAGCATCAATTTGTCTCTAATATATTTCGCAGAGATAAGAAAGATGGTGGTTGTAGAATTATTCTAGACCTTACAGATCTAAATAAGTTTGTAGAATACAAACGTTTTAAGATGGAGACATTTAAAACTGCAAAATATTTGATTTCAGCAGGTTCTTATATGGCTAAGATTGATTTTGAAAGACGCCTACTATTCTGTACCAATTCATCATCTTTTTTCGGAGATACTTAAAGTTTTATTGGCAGGGGCAATTATGGCAGTTCAAAGCTTTACCAAATGGATTAAGTTCAGCTCCTAGACTCTTTACAAAACTGTTGAAACCAGTTTTAGCTCAATTAAGAGCACAGAAACACATTGTAATGGCTTATCTGGATGATATTCTGATTGTTAATGATAGTCAAGAGTCAGCTGAGCACTCAATTTCAGTTACTAAAAGCTTTGTTTAAAGAGCTTGGATTCTTAATTCATCCAATTAAATCCCAGCTGCAGCCAGTTCAATCAATTGATTTTCTGGGGTTTGTAATTAACTCAGTGACTATGTTAGTTACGTTGCCAGCAAAGAAGACAAATGATATTTTGCAAATGTGTAATTACCTCAATCACAAACCTTATCCCTCCATCCGAGAAGTGGCAAAAGTCATTGGTACACTAGTGGCAGCTTTTCCGGCAGTGGAATTTGGGCCATTACATTATCAAAATCTTCAAAGGGACAAAGTAAGGGCTCTTAAAGATAAGGCAGGTCACTTTGACAGACCTATGCAATTAACAAAGAAAGCAGTATTGGAATTGCAATGGTGGGTTGAAAATGTCCCACAAGCTGCTAAGAAGATCATGATTAAACAGCCTGAAATGGTTTTGCAAACAGATGCTAGTGCTCTCGGATGGGGGGCTACAGATTTATCTTCCAGTTGTGGAGGTAGATGGAAAGCTGAAGAGCAAGTGTTTCTCCAAAAGTATGGTATTAACTATTTGGAGTTATATGGGGGCCTTTTATGGGCTTAAAGCATATTGTTCTGCTAAACAATGTCTGCATGTATTAATACAATTAGACAATTAAAACGGCTGTGGTTTACATTAATCACATGGGGGGAGTTAGATCAGTATCATGTGATTGTCTGGTCAATGAGATATGGCAATGGTGTATTGGTCGGCAGATATGGATTTCAGCAAGCTATATTCCAGGTAAAGACAATGTGGTAGCAGATGGAAGGTCCAGGATTTTTAAAGATAATACGGAATGGATGCTTAAGCCAGCAATATTTAAGAATATTGTTAAACGATTTGGGTTGCCAGAAATTGATTTGTTTGCATCCAGGCTTAATCATCAATTGCCTCATTATGTGTCTTGGGAACACGATCCGGACGCAGTTGCAGTAGATGCATTTTCATTACACTGGGGAAAAATGTTCTTTTATGCTTTTCCACCATTTGCTCTGATCCAGAGATGCTTGAAGAAAATAGAGCAAGATTCAGCTTCCGGATTGTTGGTAGTGCCAAATTGGCCAACTCAACCTTGGTTCCCAGTTATGCTAAATATGATTAAAGAACCATATATGCAGATTCCTAACTGTAGTGATATCTTGACTAATCCAGTAACAAATGAAGGTTACCCATTATATGCATATATGAATTTGTTAATCTGCAGGTTTTGACCAGACCACTACAGGAATTGGGATTGTCGGACCAAACTTTGACAGTTATTGGTGCATCATGGCGACATAGCACACAGAAACAATATATGACACATATTAAGAAATGGAAGAATTTTGCACACAGTCAAATATTTCTGATGAATCTGTGAATGTTACTCATGTTTTGGAATTCCTTGCCAATTTGCACTTTGGGCAACATTTAAGTTACAGTGCCATTAACACTGCACGCAGTGCCTTGTCGTCCTATTTAGGACTTATGATTGGTGAGAAGTCAATTGGCTCGCATCCATTAATATCACGATTCATGAAAGGAATTTTTCACATGAATCCGCCAAAACCTAGATATACAGAGATTTGGGATGTGAGCATAGTACTTGCTCTACTTAGACAATGGGCGCCAATTGAAGGGTTGACATTGGATAGGTTAACATTGAAATTGGTCATGTTAATGGCACTGGTCTCAGCCCAAAGAGTGCAAACTTTACAAATGTTGCGTTTAGACTGTATGCATGTGACTACAGATAACGTTGTATTCTATGTTTACGATCTGATCAAACAAAGTAGACCAGGGAGATCTGGAACAAAGGTAACCTTTCAAGCTTTTCATATTGAGCCTGCTTTGTGTGTGGTTAGACATTTGAACCAATATATTAAAAGTTACGAACACTTTTCGAGGAAACGAAAAGACATTGCTGCTTACGCACAAAAAGCCACACACAAAAGCTTCAGTTCAAACTATCTCAAAATGGTTGAAACAGGTGTTGGTTTTAGCGGGAGTAGACACTGATGTCTTCAAATCTCACTCCACCAGGGCGGCAGCTACGTCCGCGGCGAAGGGGCGGGACGTACCTCTCGAGCATATTTTAAAAAATCGCAGGGTGGAGTAAAGAAGAAACTTTTTCAAAGTTCTACAACAAACCTGTTCACACTATGACAAGCTTTGGACACGCGGTGTTGGGAGCACTATAATCACCTGCTTTGTTTGCTATTAATTGCTATAATCAGTTGTGTAGTCACTGATATCTTTTGTCACTTGTAATCATTTTTTCCCTCAAATATAAGGAGGGTATTATATGGTCTTTCAACCATTAAAAAATTTAATTGTGAAAAAGATCTAACTTTTGTCTGCTTTCTCATGTATGTGTTTACTTAGCCGGACTGTCGTATGGATTAATTCTACGACATAAAAAACACAGAAAGCTTTAAAACTCTTCACGTAGTCACTCACGTGACTCCGAAGTAAAATAGTAAGATTAAACGAGAACTCACCTGTTCGAAGTTTGATCGTTATTTTACGAGGAGTTACGATGAGGGATTACGTGCCCTCCACTCCCACCCTCGTAAAATAAATGATCAAATGGTGGTTCTAAGTCTTTTTATGAGCCTTACTATGTTACTCCGGCTTTGGTGTTCTGTGTTTTTCATGCCGTTGCTTTGAAGTATGCCGTTACCAGCGTGAGGCGGGCTCTTCTTCACGTAATCCCTCATCGTAACTCCTCGTAAAATAACGATCAAACTTCGAACAGGTGAGTTCTCGTTTAATCTTACCAATTTTACAGCCTTCTCCCCATAACCTTTGACACCCATTCTAATCAAAAACTCTGTCTTAAAAATATCCACTGACTTGGCCTCCACAGCCCTCTGTGGCAACGAGGTCCACAGATCAACTACCCTTCTGACTAAAGACTTACTCTCATTTTGCCGGAATTATTGGGGTGTGTAGACCATCAGTTTCCAGAAGGAGAGAGAGATGAAAAACGATGTTCCACGTGTATTTGGCATACATGGCATCTCCTTATTTAAAACAAACCAAAATGTATTGCAGCAAACTTTTCACACCAAATTTTATATTACCTCACAAATCAAATCTGCATGTCCTCACTGTTTTCTACTCTTTGAAGTTTTATATAATCTGCAAATCACCACCCTCCCTTCGCCTCACCTTCTCTCGTCTATAAGTCACTGAGACATTTCAAAATGATAGTGGTTCAAGTCTAAAACCCTGGGGGTGCCTTATACATCCCTCCCATCTGAAGAAATCCAATTTGGAACTGAGATGAGGAAAACTTTTCACCCAGACAGTTGTGAATCTGTGAAATTCTCTGCCTCAGAAGGCAGTGGAGGCCGTTTCTCTGGATGCATTCAAGAGAGAGTTAGATAGAGCTCTTAAAGATAGCAGTCAGGGGATATGGGGAGAAGGCAGGAACAGGGTACAGTTTGTGCATGATCAGCCATGATCACAGTGAATGGCAGTGCTGGCGAATGGCCTTCTCCTGTACCTATTGTCTGTTGTCTATTGTAAACAACTCACCCAATCTCTGATTTTTACTTTTATTTATTTCTTTTTAGAGATACGGTGCGGAAACAGGCCCTTCGTCCCACCAGGTCCCCGCCGACCAGTGTTCCCCGCATATTAATATTACCCTGCACACATTAGTAAACAATTTACACATACACCAAGCCAATTAACCTACGAACCTGGACATCTTTGGAGCGTGGGAGGAAACCGAAGATCTCGGAGAAAACCCGCGATGTCACGGGGAGAATGTATAAACTCCGTACAGACAGCACCTGTAGTCAGGATCGAACCCGGGTCTCCGGCACTGCAAGCGCTGTAAGGCAGCAACTGTACCGCTGCACCACCATGCTGCCCTAATATTTATATAATATTGACTGGCCTTGAGGGATACACCAGGAAATATTGCCCAAACTGAAATCATATTGCCCGAGTCGAAGACGAGGGCAATATGATTTCAGTGCGGGCAATATTTCCTGGTGTCTCCCGAAAGAAGCCAGTCAATATTATAATTATTACCTATCCCCACGTAAATTAAAATAATTCCTAAGATTCACACTTGGAGCATTACTATGAAGAGATAAGCAGATAAGTCCATTTTTTATGATTTTGGAGTGAGGTACATGTGCCTACATGCATCATATACATGTAGTACAAAGAGGCTGCCATGTTTGTTTAGATGCCCAGGTCAGCGCTATACGGTACATGCACACAGAACACATCACACGGCACGATCGTCTGCATTTTCTCGTGCACGTATTGCATACAGTGCACTACACTGCGCCGTGACATGATTCTTCGCGGTGAACTTTGGCCGGGTTCGTGTCCCGGATGTATGCCCAGGGTTCGTAATATTTCATCTTTGTGATTGACCGCAGTTTTTCTACGTAAAGTCAATGGCGAAACCCGGAAGAAGAAAAATACCAAGTAATATTGCCCGCTGGAAACTGCGCGTTTTTTGACCAATCAAAATACGAACTAAAATTGCCCAGTAAAACTACCTTATATAGGTAATAATTATTAATATTTATTTTAAGGTCCCAGAGCTAAATCATGTATGTTACAAGTAAAGTTCAGTTTAAGATTAATATTGAAAGAAGAAACTGAGAGAAGAAATTGTAATTCAATTAAGCACAAAGTTTAAGAAATAAAGCACAAAAAAAAATACTGTCAAATAGATTGAGCAGTTATAAAGGAAACTATTATAAATACAGGGCTCACACAAGGTTAAGTTTGGAGGCTCAGAAAATAACTAGAGTGTAAACTCCAAGTGAAATCTTCCAATTTGTGTCAAAAAGATCTTCTGGAAATAAAGATAATAAAAGACTAAACTTGCTTTATTTGTTTTTGAAAAGAAAGGAAGTATTTTACTAAGAAATGTGAGTACTCCCATAGTTTATGATGTATATACAATTACTTTTATAAATAAGATTAAAATGTCTTTGGCCTAAAAATGCTGCCAACAAGAATAGCTTCCTTCCTTTGTGCTTGAAGCTATAAAATTATGGTACATAGACACTGAGGAATACGTTGCTCTTAATCAAAAAAGCGAAGCTTGATTTGCAGTGGGTCTTATGACGCAGCTGCCTGACAACTAGGGTTGCCAACTTTCTTACTCTCAAATAAAGGACAAAAGGTCAAAACAAGGGACAAATTCCCGACGGCAATTCGTTGACAGACTCGGCTGTGGCTAGGTGAATGATGAGTTGGCCCGGGTGCTGGACTGCACACAAAGCACACAAATCTATGGCCCGAGCACCGGACTTTGCGAGCGACATCGGCCATAAAAAGGCGGATGGTGGTGAAGGACCGAAGGTCGGGCAATTGGCTGGGCTGCCGACCAACCAATGGGCGAGGCGCGGCTGCTGCACTCCATGGGCAGCATTATGTCGGGACGGGTGAGGCGGGGTCGGACGTGGCGTTCTGACCTGACAGTCCCTTTGACCCGAATAGCAGCAGTCAAATAGGTCCCGAATGGGACAAACCAATTTGGCCCAATATACGGGATGTCGTGGCTATCACGGGACAGTTGGCAACCCCACAACTTTGTGCGTGCTGCCCATATCTTGCTGGCCCATCCCCCATGACACCAATCCTCCCACCACTCACCACAACCATCTCATCAGTTCAATCCTGTAAGGGGTTAGCACATTTTACGCGCAGTTGATTTATGAGTTTTTTTAAATAATGCCCTTGTTCTTTTAGTACAATAGCTCGATTTACACGCTGGTATTTTCAAAATACCACACTCAAATTTACTGCTGACAACGTAGTCGCCCCAATTTTTAATTTACCCATTTCTGAATTACGTGAAGTTTTCCAGGCACATAACCTCCACGTAAAACATGAGGAGCCTGTATATTAAACATCACTCTGGCAATTTACGTGAAACAATTATTCATGACAATTTAGCTAAAAGCATAAGGGAGCAAGGCCTAGGTCCCAGTAATTTGACAGTGTGAGTGTAATTAGTTTACTTTAGAGTCCCTTCGGCCCACCGAGACCGCACTGAGCAGTGATCCCCACACATTAACACTCGCCTACACACACTAGGGACAATTTACACATACTCCAAGCCAATTAACCAACATTAGGGGGTTACACAAAAAGCTGGAGAAACTCAGCGGGTGCAGCAGCATCTAAGGAGCGAACCCTATCTCCTTCGCTCCTTAGATGCTGCTGCACCCGCTGAGTTTCTCCGGCTTTATGTGTAACCCTTGATTCTCCAGCATCTGCAGTTCCTTCTTTAACAATTAACCTACATACCTGGACATCTTTGGAGTGTGGGAAAAAACCGAAGATCTCGGAGAAAACCCACGCAGTCACGGGGAGAACGTACAAACTCCGTACAAACAGCACCCGTAGTCAGGATCGAACCCGGGTCTCCGGCGCTGCAAGCGCTGTAAGGCAGCAACTCTACCGTTGCACCACCGTGCCGCCCTTTGCTGGCATCAAAACTGAAGATGGCCATTGATATTGATCCTAGACTGATGCATGACAGAACGTTTACATTTGTAAACATCACTCTTTTATTTTTGGCTTATGTTTTTAACCCAGCAAATGTGTTCCTTTTTGTAATAGTGATTTTATTTTGAATAATGCAACCTGCTATCTCCGACCTGCAGTGAATCTTGCGATTGTAATTGTTTGACATATATGTGTGGTGTATGTCCATCCCCAGCCTCCAATACAAATTATGAACTATCAGCATAGCTTAGGCAGTGCACACAAAAACAAATAAGTGCAGGAGTACCACAATTCAATACGATCACGCTTGATTCCATTATGATAGTCAGTAGACACAAAGTGAAAATCCCATCACGAAAAATAAACATGAATCTCAGTTACACTTCTGCGTAATAATAAATTATTTCAGTAATCCTGTGCATGCTTCATTTCAATGTGATATTTAACAAAGTCTGAAATAATTCTAGGGAACAGTAAAGTTCCCAAGACATTTGAAGGGCGTTGCCTTTGTGTTCCGACCAACATTCCTTCCTCAACCAATACCACAAAAACTTTTCTAATTATTCATCCCACATCTGTTTCTTGCACAATATCTTAACAAGTGCGGCAAGCACGAAGAAACCCAGTTATTCCCTCCCTCTCCCACGAGCTATTTACCTTGCCTGGAACATCTCAGATGAGGCAGCCACGCTTGAGAGACAGTATATCTAAATATCCCCGGGAATAGCTCATCTCAGAGGCCAGCAGACTCTACCGCCTTCAGGCATGGAGTTCAGGGAATTTCAACAACATTCACTGAGGGTACATGACATGCACTGGTCTGCAGAGTTCTTGACTCATTAAACCACCAGCACCTCTCTGATGTTTACCTCTACACAGCACTGACCCTCAACACAGCCACTCGCTGCTTCACCACCTTGTCTTATTTGCTGCTCAATTTACCTGTTTGATGCTGCAACCAGTCAAATGGTTACCTTTAAATTGCCTTTATTACCTTTAAATTGTCATGCCTCTCACCTTCACTGCCTTCTGATGACTTGTGTAATTGCTCTGTTTAAACTCTCCCATCCTTTGCAAACTGAAAGGTCAAGGACTGACACCACTGACCTTTTAAGCACTTCCCTTCTTGAGTGCCATTCCTCATCCTCACTGCCTTCTGCTGACTTGTCCAAGTACTCTGTTTCAGACACTGGCCCTGTTGCTCAGAAGGGTAATGAAAAGAAGAGGAGGGCATTAGTAATAGTGGACTCTATAGTTAGCGGGCCAGATTGGCGATTCTGTGGATGCAGTCCGGAGACCCGGATGGTAGTTTGCCTCCCTGGTGCCAGGGTCCGGGATGTGTCTGAACGTGTCCAAGATATCCTGAAAAGGGAGGGAGAGGAGCCTGAGGTCATGGTACATATTGGTACCAATGACATAGGTAAAAAAAGAGAAGAGATCCTGAAAGGAGAATTTGGGGAGTTGGGAAGAGAGTTAAGGAAAAGAACCGCAAAGATAACAATCTCAGGATTACTTCCTATGCCACGCGACAGTGAGAGTAGGAATGGAGCAAGGTGGAGGATAAATGCCTGGCTGAAGGATTGGTGCAGAGGGCAGGGATTCAAGTTTCTGGATCAGTGGAACCTCTTTTGGGGAAGGAGTGACCTGAACAAAAAGGGGTCTCCAGGGGGACCAAGGCTGGGAGCTGAACATCCAGGGATATTCAATATTCAGGAGGGATAGACAGAAAGGAAAAGGAGGTGGGGTCGCATTGCTGGTGAGAGAGGAGATTAATGCAATAGAAAGGAAGGACATTAGCTTGGAGGATGTGGAATCGATATGGGTGGAGCTGCGAAACTCTAAGGGGCAGAAAACGCTAGTGGGAGTAGTGTACAGGGCACCTAACAGTAGTAGTGGAATTGGGGATGGCATCAAACAGGAAATTAGAAATGCGTGCAACAAGGGTAAAACAGTTATAATGGGTGACTTCAATCTACATATAGATTGGGTGAATCAAATGGGCAGGGGTGCTGAGGAAGAGGATTTCTTGGAATGTATGCGGGATAGTTTTCTAAACCAACATGTAGAGGAACCAACGAGAGAGCAGGCTATTCTAGACTGGGTATTGAGTAATGAGGAAGGGTTAGTTAGCAGTCTTATTGTGCGTGGCCCCTTGGGCAAGAGTGACCATAATATGGTTGAGTTCTTCATTAGGATGGAGAGTGACATAATTAAGTCAGAAACAAGGTTCTGAACTTAAACAAAGGTAACTTTGAAGGTATGAGACGTGAATTGGCCAAGATAGACTGGCAAGTGATTCTTAAAGGGTTGACAGTGGATGTGGATTAAAGACTGCATGGATGAACTACAACAATTGTTCATCCCAGTTTGGCAAAATAATAAATCAGGGAAGGTAGTGCATCTGTGGATAACAAGGGAAATCAGGGATAGTATGAAAACAAAAGATGAAGCATACAAATTAGCCAGAAAAAGCAGCCTACCAGAGGACTGGGAGAAATTCCAGCAGAGGAGGACAAAGGGCTTAATTAGGAAAAGGAAAATAGATTATGAAAGAAAACTGGCAGGGAACATAAAAACTGACTGCAAATGTTTTTATAGATCTGTGAAGAGAAAGAGATTAGTTAAAACAAATGTAGGTCCCTTGCAGTCAGAAACAGGTGAATTGATCATGGGGAACAAGGACATGGCAGACCAATTGAATGACTACTTTGGTTCTGTCTTCACCTAGGAAGACATAAATAATCTGCCGGAAATAGCAGGGGACCAGGGGGCAAATAAGGTGGAGGAACTGAATGAAATCCAGGTTAGCCAGGTAAATTGAATGGATAAAAGGCCGATACATCCCCAGGGCCAGATAGTCTGCATCCCAAAGTACTCAAGGAGTAGCCACAGTTATAGTGGATGCATTAGTGATAATTTTTCAAAACTCCTTAGATTCTGGAGTAGATCCTGAGGATTGGAGGGTAGCTAATGTAACCCCACTTTTTGAAAAAGGAGGGAGAGAGAAAGCGGGGAATTACAGACCAGTTAGTCTAACATCAGTAGTGGGGAAACTGCTAGAGTCAGTTATTAAAGATGGGATAGCAGTACATTTGGAAAGTGGTGAAATCATTGGACAAAGTCAGCATGGATTTACGAAGGGTAAATCATGTCTGACGAATCTTATAGGATTTTTCGAGGATGTAACTAGTAGAGTGGATAAGGGAGAACCAGTGGATGTGTTATATCTAGACTTTCAGAAGGCTTTCGACAAGGTCCCACATAAGAGATTAGTATACAAACTTAAAGCACACGGTATTGGGGGTTCAATATTGATGTGGATAGAGAACTGGCTGGCAGACAGGAAGCAAAGGGTAGGAGTAAATGGGTCCTTTTCAGAATGGCAGGCAGTGACTAGTGGGGTACCACAAGGCTCAGTGCTGGGACCCCAGCTATTTACAATATATATTAATGATTTGGTCGAGGGAATTGAATGCAACATCTCCAAGTTTGCAGATGACACTAAGCTGGGGGGTAGTGTTAGGTGTAAGGAGGATGCTAGGAGGCTGCAAGGTGACTTGGATAGGCTGGGTGAGTGGGCAAATGCATGGCAGATGCAGTATAATGTGGATAAATGTGAGATTATCCACTCTGGTGGCAAAAACAGGAGGGTAGACTATTATCTGAATGGTGGCAAATTAGGAAAAGGGGAGATGCAACGAGACCTGGGTGTCATGGTACACCAATCATTGAAAGTAGGCATGCAGGTGGAGCAGGCAGTGTAGAAAGCAAATTGTATGTTAGCATTCATAGCGAAAGGATTTGAGTATAGGAGCAGGGAGATTCTACTGCAGTTGTACAGAGTTTTGCTGAGACCACACCTGGAGTATTGCGTACAGTTTTGGTCTCCAAATCTGAGGAAAGACATTCTTGCCATAAAGGGGGTACAGAGAAGGTTCACCAGACTGATTCCTGGGATGTCAAGACTTTCATATGAGGAAAGACTGGATGGACTTGGCTTGTACTCGCTAGAATTTAGAAGACCGAGGGGGGATCTTATAGAGACATACAAAATTCTTAAGGGGTTGGATAGGCTAGATGCAGGAAGATTGTTCCCGATGTTGGAGAGGTCCAGAACAAGGGGTCACAGTCTAAGGATAAGGGGGAATTTCTTTAGGACCGAGATGAGAAGATCATTTTTCACACAGAGAGTGGTGAGTCTCTGGAATTATTTGCCACAGAAGGTAGTTGAGGCCAGTTCATTGGCTATATTTAAGAGGGAGTTAGATGTGGCCCTTGTGGCTAAAGGGATCAGGGGATATGGAGAGAAGGCAGGTACAGGATACTGAGTTGGATGATCAGCCATGATCATATTGAATGGCGGTGCAGGCTCGAAGGGCTGAATGGCCTACTCCTGCACCTATTTTCTATGTTTCTATGTTTAAATTCTCCCGCTCTTTTCAAACTGAAAGGCGAGGGTAAAAGAGGAGGGGTGTTGCGTTATTGGTGAAGGAGGATGTCGTGGCAGTGGTCAGAGGTGACATTGCGGATGGTTCATCTAGTGAGGCTACATGGGTTCAGCCCAGAAACAAGAAAGGGATGATCACCCTATTGGGGGTGTACTACAGACCCCCAAATAGTCAACGGGAATTTGAAGAGCAAATGTACCAGGTGATTGCAGGCAGCTGCAGGTCTAATAGGGCTGTAGTAGTAGGGGATTTTAACTTTCCCAACATGAATCTGGGAATGTCAGAGTGCGAAAGGTTTAGACAGGATGGAATCTGTCAATTGTGTCTAGGAAAGTTTCCTGGACGAGAGAGGCAAATGCTTGTCATGGGAAACTGGGAGGGCAAGTGGATGAAGTGTTTGTGGATGAGTCTTTTGGGACCAGCGACCATTGTTCTATTCTAGACTCACCACCTCTCCCCCAACTTATACAAAGGACACAACAAAACCAGCATAAAGGTAATTAAGCCTACAACTTGTTTAAAAAAAACATTGGTAAATAACTTCTCTTTACGTATACATACCTCCATATCTCTCTACTTAAGATAAAATATATTTCCCTAATGTTCCCTCTCCCCTGACTCTCAGCCTGAGAAGGGCTTCGACCCGAAATGTCACCTATTCCTTTACTCCAGAGATGCTGTCTGGCCCGCTGAATTACACCAACATTTTATGCCTATCTTTGGTATAAACCTGCATCTGCAGTTCCTTCCTATATGATCATCCGTTCACATTAGTTTTAAGTTATGCCTCTTTCATATAGTCATAGAGAGATGCAGTGTGGAAACAGGCCCTTCGGCCCAACCTGCCCACACCGGCCAACAATGTCCCATCTACCCAAGTCCCACTTGCCTGCACTTGGTCACACTAGTTCTATGTTATGCCTCTTTCACATCCACACCCTACACATTAGAGGGCAATTTATAGAGGCCAATTAATCTACAAACCCACACATCTTTAGAATGTGGGAGGAAATAGTAAGATTAAATGAGAACTTTCCAGTTTGAAGTTTGATCTTGATTTTATGAGGAGTTACAGTGGCTTGCAAAAATTTTCATACCCCTTGAACTTTTCCGCATTTTGTCACGTTACAACCACAAACGTAAATGTATTTTATTGGGATTTTATGTGATAGACTAACACAAAGTGGTGCATAATTGTGAAGTGGAAGGAAAATGATACATGGTTTCCAAATTTTATTACAAATAAAAAACTGAAAAGTGTGGCGTGCAAAAGTATTCAGCCCCCCTGAGTCAATACTTTGTAGAACCACCTTTCGCTGCAATTACAGCTGCAAGTCTTTTGGGGTGTGTCTCTACCAGCTTTGCACATCTATAGACTTAAATTTTTGCCCATTCTTCTTTGCAAAATAGCTCAAGCTCAGTCAAATTGGATGGAGAGCGTCTGTGAACAACAATTTTCAAGTCTTGTCAGAGATTCTCAATTGGATTTAGGTCTGGACTTTGACTGGGCCATTCTAACACATGAATATGCTTTGATCTAAACCATTCCATTGTAGCTCTGGCTGTATGTTTAGGTTTGTTGTCCTGCTGGAAGGTGAACCTCCGCCCCAGTCTCAAGTCTTTTGCAGACTCTAACAGGTTTTCTTCTGCCACTGTACGTTGGTGATTACGTGAAGAAGACGCGCCAGGCCGCATGCACACCAATCTTCAAAGCAGCGGTATGAAATCACAAATAACAACACCGAAGTGACATAGTAAGATGCGTGACTCGAGAACAACCAGATGATCCTTTATAGAGAGGGTTGGGTGTAGCGCGCACGTAAAATCACTAACGTAACTCCTCATAAAATCAAGATCAAACTTCAAACTGGTAAGTTCTCATTTAATCTTACTATTTTACTTCGGAGTCACGTGAGTGATTCCGTGAAGAGTTCAAAGCTTTGTGATTTCATGCCGCAGAATACAAATCTCGGCATCCAACTGCTTTGATTGACTAGAATTAGAAATTAATGCATTAGTAGTAACATTGCATTTAATGCAGTAATAAAGTTTATTTAAAAAAATATAAACAACCAACAGTACCCCTCTTTCCCAGGGCAATTTAAACAGAACTTAAAATAGCATTGGCAAACAGCCCTGGATCGGCAATCGGCCGATGATAGAAATTCTGAAACATCAGTTCATTTGCCCATTCGGTGGCCACCAAAATATGGTCGGCGGGCACGTCCTTCGCCTTGGCCGCCGTCGTAGCTGCTGCCCTAGTGGAATGAGATGTAAACACACTATCTAAATGATACGCTGACGTTGATGCTGACCTGGTGGAATGAGATATACAATCGTCAGTGTTAATACCTGTATAACCCAGAACCTGCTGCAGCCACCTTGAAATAGCCTGAACCAACCTTCCGTTGTGTAGTTGTTTGTTGACTAATAAACAATGCTGATTCCATACTTCTTAGGATTCTGGTGGCCTTGATAACATAGACGTAAGACCGTAGGGTATCCGAGATGATCTTAAATCATGCCACCCCTAGTCTACTCTGCTTGTGTAGACCAGAATGTAAAATGTAATGGCACCGGCAGCCAATTCCATCCTATCTAGCCACAGCGTTTCCAGTCGATGTGCTGATATAAGTGTCATAACTAAGGATGTAGCTGGAACCCCTTGGTGAAGTAATGTTCACACATTTCCCATAAGCAACTGCATAATCTTGTAGTGGGAGAACTTGTGTCAAGATCTTTTAACAACTCAATATCCGGGTTGAACCCGGCAGCATAGTTCCCTTATGTTAAAGCTATAGTGTCTCTATAACTGAATTATTGTCAAATACCATTTAAAATGAACTGGAAAATGTCAGTAATCTGTACCGTATTAAATGTAACATTAACATTTAACAAAAACACTTCTGATCCCCTCAATAGGAATGTACTGCTTTTTGGGTGCTTTCTGAACTGGATGATACACCAGTGGCAAAGGAGATTTAGGTAATTATTACAGGATACTTTTACTTGATTACCATGTGACTAACATATGTCACCATCGTAGAGCAGCAACTTGAATTTGAGCATGTAGAATATGTATATTTGCTCAATAGCCCCTTACCCATGGGGTGCATCTAGTGCATATATTTAGTTGGTACCAACAATTGAAGAATTGGTAACTCATGCAATCTCCAATGCCTCCACGTAGGTGATGGTATTTGGAACTTCTTATCTTAGAGCCCTACGCATCAGTTTGTAATAACTGAATTTGACCGTCCACACTACTGTAGCGAGTTTCAAGTTCAAGTTCAATGAGCTATTGTCATGTTCAGCAATGCTGAATACTGTTACTTCATCATTGTGGCTGAGGTAGCTTCAGCTGACAATAGCTTAAGGTTGTTAACAATGGTTTAATTGCTATTTACACAATATAGTTCCTTGATTTGCTCAGCTGAAACACAGCTGCTATATTGCCAATTACTCCTGATGAAAATAAAACTCAGTTTTGTAACAGATTGCTAGAACTCAAATCTCTTGCCACACAAGGTGGAGTCAAGGCTAATAATAATTAAAGGTAAATCCCAATGACCAACAAACAGTTTATTCCATACCCCAAAGCTTTACTGTTATAGTACAGTTATATTGTCTTTGATAACCTCTGTAATGGGATTTGCATAGCATGGATCACTGACCCTTATGAATCTGTTGTTAGTCAGGAAAATAAGTTTTCATATTCGGAAAGTTCATATGCCCGACACTCTCCATTCTTCATAATAACATGCCACTCCATGGGTGGTTTGCATGAGAACTTTTGCCCAATTTCCGAACCTTAATTTTTACGAACCCATTGGCCTTAACCCAAATAGAATATACTGCTGGGATGGCAACTTTATTGTCAGGAAAAAGGTACCTCTGACACGTGCCCTTCATCCCTTGGGGTATGCCCCATGGCCATACCGTGAGACTCAGTGTCAGCAGGATACTGACCCGTCTTGGACTCTGCCTCCAAGAGGGAGACCTTTCTAGCACTGTATGCAACAGTTGCTGTATTTGGGATAGTTGTTTCAACCGCACTATCCAGCCCCGGTGAGGAATTCATCCCCCAACTCCGTGGGCCTTGCTCTCCAGCCCCAGTGGAGAATCATCTCCCGACTCCGTGGGCGAAGCAGATTATGTGTGAACTAGAGGAACCCTGTCCCAGGCGTTGCTGGCGCGATGCCTTTCGTAAAGGCCGGCACTTTTTGACATGAAACAGCCCTGTACCAGGTGCTGCTAGCATGGCTCTCTCGCAGGCCAGTAATGTCACTAATGAAACAGCCCTGTTTCAGGCGCTGCTGGCACGGCTCTCCCGTAGGCCGGCACTTTCATACATGAAGCAGCCCTGTCAGGCACGGCTGGCGCGGCCTGTCCCATAGGCCCGCCCTATTACAGTGTAAGCTCACTAATCAACATTTTTAGTGTACAGTTTTACCTGTGAAGGGTTAAAACAATTCACAGCAACTTCTGCTAAACAACAAGGATTACATTGTCAGAGACATATAACAATAATCTTTTATGACTTTAACTTTTCATTTAGCTTTTAACTTTAAGAAAACTCTATAATGGCCCTGACTCACGATGCGAGTTGACCCACGAGTGACCCCCGAGTGACAGACTCGTGGTTGAGCACGAGATCCCAAGTTGATGTTCAAGTGTTTGAACCGAGTTCCCACTGGTATGGTAATTTGCCGTTTACTGCGATGTCCCAAGTTCGTCTCCAGAGTTAACCAAGTTCGTCTCCCGAGCTGACAACGTCAGCTGACGTACTCTTGAGCTGACAACTTCTCCTGAAAAGTGACACGGTGTTTCTAACGGGCCCTTCCCTTCGGCCCACCAAGTCTGCGCCGACTAGCGACACTAGCACCATCCTACACACGAGGGTCAATTTACATTTTTAGTTACATTTACATTTACTAAAATTTTCATTTTTAGTTAAATATTTAGACAAGTTACAACCAAAGCCAATTAGCCTTCTTCAGAAAAAAAGCAGAGATTTGAAGAATTGTCCGAAACGTCTCCTGCCCATATTCTAGCCGGGCCCACTAAGTTCCTCCAACATTTTGGGTTTTGAGTGAAATTGGTAGGATTGCTCTGATAGCCACCATCAGGGCCGGACCTAGGCCGATTGGACCGATTTTTCCAAATTGGGCCCCGCGCCCAAGGGGGGCCCCGCGTTAATTTTCCGTATTTCATATGGAAATACCAATTCGCTTTGTCAAATAAAGATTTTTTTAAACATTCCCCATACGGATTTTTTTACATGGAATACAAACGCTGTACGGTCATCAGACACAAACGATGTGTTAACCACTGTGGTGTTAACAGCCAGTTGTGTTATCAGCTAGTAGTTAACAAGTAGTTATCAAATGCGTCAACAATGCATCGATCCACATTCCTCAGTAAATGTGTAATTGTGTTTTAGACGAAGTATTAATGACGTTGCGTTCCTTTGAATACAATTCACGCGGCATCATTAACACTTCTTCAAAACATAATTACATTTTACTCTGGAATGTAGATTGATGCATTGATGACACATTGAGAATTTCTTAAAACTCATCATCATGAGTACGAACTTCTTTTTGGTGAAGTTCTTGGTGTGCAGCAGGTTAGTCATTCAATTTACCTACCGACCCACGTTGTGTCTCTCCGTCTTTCGCTCTCTCCCTCTCTCTCATGCACGCTCTCTCTCTCCCATTCCCCACCTCTCTCTCTAGCTCTCTCGGCATTCCCGGAATCATTGACGTTTTGCGGTAGACAAAAATGCTGGAGAAACTTAGCGGGTGATGCAGCATCTATGGAGCGAAAGAAATATGCAACGTTTCGGGTCGAAACCCTTCTTCAGACCTGGCTATTTCCTTCGCTCCATAGATGCTGCCTAAAGCCCTGCCCCACTGTGCGACTTCACCCAAGAGCTTAAAATCTCTGTGTAGCATCTCTGCTCCGATCTTCAAATTCCCATTTTGAAATAAAATACAGTTTTCGACTTAAACATTTCACAGCAGGATCGCGATTCGTCGATTCCCACGCATTTTCAATCATCGTTCGATTCGGTGTAATTTTCACACCTGGTTGATGTAGTTTTTTTTAAAGATACAGTACATTACGATTGCGAAATTTTTGTCGAAAGTTTTATTTTATTTCAAAGTGGGAATTGGAAGATAGGGACAGAGATGCTACAGTGATGGCTGCATCTGCGCTTCCTTTCTGTTGGGGGGAAGAGGCCTGGCCTGTGGCGGCTCCTGATAAGTGATGTGTTCCCTCCTCGGGTGCTGCCTTACCAGCTGAGTTCCTCCAGCACTCTGTGTTTTTTGAATGGCTCTGAAGTTGAAGGTGGACCCCCCTGTGTCTACGTTCAACTCCCTGTCTGTGGTGGCTCAGCGGGACGGGCAGGGGGTCTGGGGAGAGGGTCATCCAGCTCAAGAACGGGTCATCGGGCGATGGATAACAGGACAGCGGGCGGTGGAGCTTACTCCATATGTCAGTGCAAGTAACCTCAATCGATCCCTTGATCGCGCTGACACAGGAGTAAGCTCCACTGCCCGCTGTGATGTTATCCATCACCCGCTGTTCCACTCCGCTCTATGATCTTTGCTCTTGAGCTGGTCCCCTCACTGTTCAGACGGAGAGCACTGCCAGAGGTGGGCGGGCCGGCGGAAGCCGCTGAGATGGCAGTCGGTTCCGCTGTCCGGTGATGGAGGCCGCTCGCAGCCACACGAGCTGCTTCCCTCCCCGGCCACAATGCAGTAGCTCCACGCCCGGAGTGCCGCGGCAGCAGTGAGTGAGTTACAGGCATGAACCAGACTCTCTCCTTCTCAACGCTCCTTCCCTCCTCGCAACGTTACCCCTGGCTAGACTCCCCACAAGCTGTGAAAGGAACTCTCCCCCCAATTGTCATGTTACTCACGACACGTGACTCATTTATAATTATTTATTTATATATCTCCGAAAAATGTTCCCAATCGGGCCCCGCACCTCCTAAGGCCAGCCCTGGCCACCATAGCCTCGATGGGCCGAACAGGTCCCGTGTCATAAGGAAATATGAAGCATTCTACAGTTCGGCGGTTTTAAACTCTGTCCAGCTGCCGATTTAAGAATGCTCATGGGTTAACACGTTAGACTCACGAGACACTAAGATCAACGCACGGGCCCTACATTATTACAACGAGTTAAAATGTTTCCATTTTTATCTTGAACAGTGAATTTGACTCGAGGAAAAAATC
This sequence comes from Okamejei kenojei, assembly GCA_035221665.1. Lineage (NCBI taxonomy): Eukaryota > Metazoa > Chordata > Chondrichthyes > Rajiformes > Rajidae > Okamejei > Okamejei kenojei. Next base: position 83,813,248 of record CM069137.1, read on the forward strand.
AAACATGTTTGATTTTTTTCACAAGTTATCAAGTTAGCGCCACGAGTGGACAAGTTGATCACGCGAGTTCCAACTTTGCCACGACGTTCCTGGTACGTGATCACCACGAATGAAAACTTGGGGTCGCTTGTGGGCCAACTCGCACCGTGAGACAGGGGTTTGACATTACATACATTTTATTATAAGGAGAACCCTTTGTAGCCCGACTCATCTGAGTCCAAATCGGGCTGAATTAGTCCCATTTAATTCCTTGTCTGGGGACCAACGTCTGTGAGCCACTGACCCCACTGTCAGTGACTCTAGCATTACTTCCTTGCCATTCCTACGGCATGCCCACAGGCTGGGAGCCGCTGACTTCACTGTCAGCGACTCTGCTTGAATTTCTTGCCATTTTTACGGCATCCCCGCAGGCTGGGAGCCACTGACTGCACTGTTAGCGGCTCCTTATCTCGCAACCCGATCTTTTTGCCGGTTTATCCGCTTCTGCGGTCGGACTGGGTTTCCCCACAGTTCATAACCAGCACACTCGTCGGGCTGCGAAAATGGCAGGAAAACATCTGTGAAAAGAGGCTCCTGCTTGAAAAACCCTGGTAAGTAAAAAACAAACTTACCTTCTAGGTTTAACTTACCGCTGGCAGGAGCTCTGTCCAGCCAGTCTGGTGCTTTCGCCAGTGCAGCTGACGTACTGGTGTGCATGCAGCCTGGTGGGTCTTCTTCACGGAATCACTCACGTGACTCAGAAGTAAAATTGAGTCAGGGGAGTGGGAACCGGAGGGAAGGCCAGAACAAAACAGGGCTGGCAACAGATACCTCGGGCAGGGTAGAGTCCATAATTGTTGCCTGACCTGCTGAGTTACTCCACCATTTTGTATCTATGAACGAGTGATCGATGGGTGGCATGGACTCAATGGGCCAAGGGACCTGTTTCCATGCTGTAACTCTCAACCAAAAAACTATAAATGGATGAAAATTGCACCTTCACTATTAATCAGCTCACTCCTGTCCCACACCTGTTGTTAAAGACCAAGTTGTGTGAATTGCAGCTATAACTAGACAGCTTCGAACTGAGTCATACAATCTTGTGTAGACACAGGAAACCTAACATTCTTTTCCTGTGAAAGCATTTAACAGTCTGGAGAATGTTCGAACATGGAACAATTCCGTAGAGGAGAAGCAGTTTGCATGACCTTTCATTGTTTTAACACCCTCCATGCCACAATGCCCTAATGTCAGTGGTAGTCTCATGCTGCCTGCTGTCCATCACCCATTCACAAAGCTGACTTAATTGACCAAGCTATTTGAAGTGCAATTGCCATTGAGAACTATTATTCACTTTTTCTGCTACCATGGCTGATCTGAGCGGCACGGTGGCGCAACGTTAGAGCTGTTGCCTCAAACCGTGCTGCCGGAGATCCGGGTTCGATCCTGACCTTGGATGCTGTCTGTATGGAGTTAGTATGTTTTCTGTGCTCCAATTTCCTCCCACATCCCAAAGACGTGCAATTGACAATTGGCATCTGACTGTTGTTCCCTCGTGTGTATCATGAGAAAGTGGGATAGCATGGGTGACATGGTGGCACAGCAGTAGAGTAGCTGCCTTCCAGCACCAGCTTCCATCCTGACTACGGGTGCTGTCTGTATGGAGTTTTTACGTACTCCCCGTGAGCGCGTGAATTTTCACGCATTAATTTCTTACCGCGTGAACGTGCTCCGATTTTCCCCCATGTCCCAAAGACCTGCAGGTTCATAAGTTAATTGGCTTCGGTAAAACATTGTGAACTGTGTGTTTTTGGGTGAAGGGTGTTTTTCAGACTGGAGTCCTGCAACTAGTGGTGTGCCTCAGGGATTGGTTGTGAAAAGGACTTGCAATGCATCCTGCATACAGCATTGCTCCTTTGTACATGATTGAGCCCTACAACCCTCAGAGGCAGTGATGTTTTTGCCATGTGTTTTTAAATGGATAAGAACTCCCACCCAATACTGCCACACAAATTGGGCAAGAATCTCTACCATCAAAGAATAGGCAAAGTTGGCATTATGTCAACAGCTCCTCTGGGTTGTACAGGATCATGAGGAAGGAATTTCATTGAACAAACAACAGACACATTGTGACCCAGTGTGTCAGGAATTACACTGGCTTTTTTTCCGAGGTACTGAAACCAGACTTTCCTGACGAAGGTAGACAGGAAGTCTGAACTATAAAGCATGATTCCCCCAACCTTTCAAGGACTATTAATATTACTGACATTATCAGCTGATGCAGCTGCTTCACACACTGTGCCCAATTTAGTTTAGAGATGCAGCACGGAAACAGGCCCTTCAGACTACCGGGTCCATGCCGACCAGCGATCCCTGCACATTAACACTATCCTACCCACTAGCGACAATTTTTACGTTAACCAAGCCAATTAACCTACAAACCTGGACATCTTTGGAATGTGGGAGGAAACCGAAGATACCGGAGAAAACCCACGTACAAACTCCGTACAGACAGCACCCATAGTCAGTATCGAACCCGGGTCTCCAGCGCTGCATTTGCTGTAAGGCAGCAACTCTACCGCTGCATCACTGTGACTGTCATGGGATAGCTGTGGCTTTAATCGGGGAATGGGAGGTAGGATTGGGCATCACCTATCTCAGATAAGCACTCATTTCACCCCTGCCATCGGGAAAAAGGTACAGGTGCCTGAAAACTGTAATGTCCAGGTTCAGGAACAGCTTCTGGCCACACCCATGCGGCTATTAAACACTACAACCTCAACTAAGCTATGAACTACATAGACTAATATTGTTATTATTAATGAACTATTATTTTTTTGTCTTGTGTGTGCACGTATGTGTGATACACACACACACACACACACACACACACACACACACACACACACACACACACACACACACACACACACACATATATATATAATACCAGACTAAGTGGGACCCGTTGGGTCCCAGCATCACACGGGAGGGCTGGTCCCCCAACGCAATATTCCGCCTCCCCGCCAATTCCAATATTGGTGGCCAGTGGAGGGGAGGGGGGTCTAGAGCGCTAGCATGGGTGTTGTGGCCTGAAGGGACTGGTTTCCAGAGGGCTAGTATGGACATTGGGGGCCGAATGGATTTTTTGGCGGGCGGCTCAGTCATTCAAGCCTGTTATGCTGGCAGCTCACTCACTCACAGCTGGTGGACTGGCAGTTGACTCGCAGCTATCACTTGAAATTCCATTTCAAGCAGGATGCAAGGCCACCAAATTCAAGTGCAGTTTCTTACCACTTCAAGCAGGGTGCAAGGCCACCAAATTCAAGTGCAGTTTCATACCATTTCAAGCAGGGTGCAAAGCCGCTAAACACAGCGAGTCGTGAACTCTCCCTCCTCCATCTTGCAGAGACTGAGCCACGCCCACACTTCTGGGATTTATAGTCCCTCCCCCTCCCACCAGAAGGGGTGTGGCCTTCATGGCGAGATTGACAGGAGAGGGAATCTCAACATTTTTTAAACACCAATAACTCTTTTATTTATCATCAATGCGAAAAATCCTCTGCACCTGATGAGCGGAGGAGGACTCTGAGTAAGATGGCCAACAATCACAGCCGTACGTGGTCGCGTGTTTTCCAAAATCAATATAAAGCGCAAACAGGTAGTGGTCAAGATTAGACTTTTAATTATATAGAAGGCAAGGCAACTTTAATTAGGCAAGACAACTTTAATTCGGCAAGGCAACTTTAATTAGGCACGGCAACTTTAATTAGGCATGGCAACTTTAATTAGACACGGCAACTTTAATTCGGCAAGGCAACTTTAAGTAGGCAAGGCGACTTTTATTAGGCAAGGAGAGTTTCATTAGGCAAGGCAACTTTAATTAGGCAAGGCAACTTTAATTAGGCAAGGCAACTTTAATTAGGCAACACAGCGCAAGCATTTGCAAACTAAAGGCAACACAGCTTTAGCATTTCCAAACCAAAGGCAACACAGCTTTGGCATTTCCAAACCAAAGGCAACACAGCTTTAGCATTTCCAAACCAAAGGCAACACAGCTTTAGCATTTCCAAACTATATTTTCAAACCACATTAAGGGCACTGACAGGTCAGTAAAAGCACTCACAGTTTAGTAGACATGTGTTCAGTGTTATTCACAGTTCAGACTGAGAAACGTGACCCTCTCGCTCCTCCATCTTGCAGAGACTGACTGAGGCACTCAACACTTCCGGGTTTTATAGTCCCTCCGGAAGGGGCATGGCCTTCAGGAGAGAGAATCTCAACATTTTTTCAACACTAATAACTCTTTTATTTTTCATCGATGGGAACAATCATCTTGTCCTGCGCAGTGGAGGGGGACTCTGAGTAAGATGGCCAAAAATCACAGCCGTAAGTGGCAGCGTTTTTCGAAAGTCAATATACAGAACAACAGGAAGTGGTCAAGATCAGACATTTAGTTATATATACATACACACACAGAGTATATACATATATATATATATATATATATATATATATATATAATATATATATATATATATATATATATATATACCATAGTTTATGTATGTTTATTTGTGAGCACATGTATATATACACACTGAACATTTTTTTCTCTCTCGTTTTTTATATTGTTTAAAGTGTACTATGTTTACATATTCTGCTGTGCTGCCGCAAGTAAGAATGTGTTTGCGAGTCTGTGAGTGGTGAGAAAGATCCAGGAATTATACCTACACAGTACGTGATAGTGCTACAATTTTTGCACCACCTTACTCACAATTGTCATGTGGTGTGTTTTCAACCAGTTTCGTTTAGATTGATGTTATATATTACAAGTTATTAACATTTTTAGCTTTACAAATTCAAGTTTAAGAAAATGTTAGCAGCTATTGGGATCCAATCCTTGCTGGACCTGCTTGCAAAACAAAGTTGCAATCCAGGAACACACAGTCCTGCCAGCAAGTTTTTAACCTGCACAGTTGGGGGCTATGGGTGAGTGCTGGAAAATGGGGGAATGGGTGACTGGTGGAATATTGCATTGGGGAACAGGTGGTGTTGGGGGACCAGACCTCCCATGGGAGCTATGGGTATGTGGTTGAACGGATCCCACTTGGTCTAGTATATATTACTAAAACTCTCATCATGTATGTGACTATGGGTGTGTGTGTGTGTGTGTCTGCCTATGTGTGTTGTGATCCCGGAACTACAACAAAATGGTACACAATAGCACTACAATGTTTGCACCACATTACTCACATTTGTCCTGTGGTGTGACGTATCAAATTTAGTTCAGATTGATGTTATATTTCACAAGTTTACAAGATTTCAGAATTTTACAAATTCCTACTTTGACAACAATAACTTCAAGTGCAGTGGCAATTAGCAGGTATGATGTCACAATGGGATCTCATTTACATAATTATACTGGACACAGACACGAACACAGACACGGGCTGGGGTTCGTGTTGGTGAAGGGTCTGGGGGCTGCTGCCCCGGAGCCGGGGAGGGGGAAGAGAGAGGGGAAAGGAAGAGGGGGATGGAAGAGAGGAAGGGAGAGGGACCCACGCATAACTTAAAGTCTCCCCGGGCACAGACACGGACTGGGCCCTGAGCACGGCTCCGGGCCCTGGGCTGGGGTATGTGCCAGTGAGTGTTCCGGGGGCTGCTGCTCCTGAGAAGGGGGAGGGGGGAGGGAGGGGCAGGGGGGAGGAGGGAGGGGGAGGGGAGACCTCAGACCGCAGCCTCAAAAAGTAACTGGATTACTTTCAGTTACTGTAAAATTTGCACGCACTCTTTATCTAAAGTCTCCCCAGCGTGAGGGAATTGAAATGACTGCGGCGCTGAGGTCTGTGGCAGCCCCTTGGAGAGGGACAGGACCGGGCCTCAGCCTCTCCTTCCCCCTCTACTGGGGATAGAGAGAAGCAGGGAGACAGAGACAGGGAAAGAGGCACAGAGAGAGAGAGAGTGAGAGAGAGAGCGCCGGAGAGAGACAGAGAGAGAGTGACAGAGCGAGAGAGACAGAGAGAGAGAGAGACAGAGAGAGAGACAGAGACACAGAGAGAGGGAGAGAGAAAGGGAGAGAGGGATGAGGAAGAGGGATGGCGAGGTAATGGAGGGGTACCCAGACGCGGTGTCGACAGACAAGAGGCCGAAGCAAAGAAGCCAAAGTCAAAGAACCGAATAGAAACGAGGCCGAAACGCGAATGAACCGAAATAGTCTGAAGACGAAACGCCTACTAATCGAAAGGATGGGACACTAAACACCTACGTACCGAAAGGGCGGGACGCCTAAACGTCAACGAACCGAAAGGCTGCGTCGCCTAAAAGCAAACTTACTGAATGCCCGCTCAGTCGATACACCACCTACCCGAAAGGCAGCGACGCCTACAGGCCAACGGACCAAATCCCACTCAACAGAAAAGTCCAATAACGGACCTGGCGTTGCTGGAGGGCGGGATTGTCAGCGATTGGTCCAGGCTCCCGCGTCCATCACATCACTGTGAAGGCATGAACATGAGAAGAGGCTAGAGAGAGGAGGAGAGAGAAGGGAAAGAGAGAGGGGGGGGGGGGAGACGGGAGCATGGGGTTCATTTTCCCATACAAGCCATAGGTGACTGGGCAATCTGAACCCAAGCACCAAGTTGAAAGCGGCCAAAGGTGTGCATCACTCGGGACAGCCCCCACTCTCCCACGGCCACCCTCCACGGGCTGCGGGTCGGGTGGAGCGGTGGTTTGGGTCAATGTTCATGCCTTCACAATGATGTGATGGACGCGGGGGTCTGGACCAATCGCTGACAAGTCCCATCCCCCGGCAACGCCAAATCCGTTATTGGACTTCTCTGTTGAGTGGGAGTCGGTCCTTTGGCCTGTAGGCGCCGCCACCTTTCGGGTAGGTGGCGTATCGACTGAGCGGCCATTCAGTAAGTTTGCTTTTAGGCGATGCAGCCTTTCGGTTCGTAGGCGTTTAGGCGTCCCATCCTTTAGATTAGTAGGCATTTTGTCATAGGACTATTTCATTTCATTCGCGTTTTGGACTTGTTTCTATTCGGTTCTTTGGCTTTGACTCCTTTACTTCAGCCTCTTGTCTGTCGGCACCTCGTCCGCACACTAATGGAGGAGGATAAGGGGAAGAGGGAGGAGGGGAGGGAGGGGTGTGGGGAGGAAGCAGTAGAGGATTGGGGAGGGTGGGGGAGGGAGGTTAATGGAGATGGGGAATAGGGGACTAAAGAGGGAGAGTGAGATGCGTTCACATTGATCTTATTTTTTAAGTTACTGCCATTGTAAACTTTAAAAATGTCAGCCGCTCCTGCACCGTTGGGGGCTATTGGTGAGTGGTGGAATATTGCATTGGGGGAACAGGGCACAACGGGTCCCACTTGATCTAGTATCTATATAATTAAAAGTCTCATATTGACCACTTCCTCTTTGCACTGTGCTTTGATTTAAGAAAAAATATTACCACATATGGCTGTGATTTTTTTGGCCATCTTACTCAGAGTCCTCCCCCGCTGCGCAGGCCCTGAGGATTTTTCCCAACGATGAAAAATAAAAGATTTATTAGTGTTTAAAAAATCTTGAGATTCTCTCTCCTGTCAATCACCGCCATGAAGGCCACGCCCTTTCTGGTGGGAGGGGGGAGGGACTATAAACCCGGAAGTGTGAGCATGGCTCAGTCTGTCTGCAAGATGGCGAGGGAGAGGTCACGACTCTCTGTCTGACCTGGGAAACTACAGAAAACTGTGAGTATGCAATGTACTTGAATAAATGATTTGTTAACCCTTAATGATAATGAAATGAGTTGTTTGTCTGCCCTGTACTTGAAATTGCAATGGCAATGGAAATGAAGTGAGAATGCAATGAGCTGTTTGGCTTGAGCCTGCCATGTGCTTGAAACTGCAATGGCAATGGAAATAAAGTGAAAATGCAATCAGCTGTTTGGCTTGAACCTGCCCTGTGCTTGAAAGTGCAGTGGCAATTGAAATGAAGTGAAAATGCAATGAGCTATTCGGCCTGCCCTATGCTTGAAACTGCAATGCAATTGGAAATGAAATAAAATGAGTTGTTTGGCCTGCCTGAAACCACAAATTTCGGCCCACAAGGTCCGTGTTAGCCGGGAAACCAGTCCCATTTGCCCAAAATGCCAGTATTAGCCCAGGAGGAGCATGCCAGGCCAGGAAAAGCCCAGATAAAAGTGCCTTTCACTGAGATTTTTTTTAAGAGCCCCTTCGTCCCATCAGGCCTGTACTGGCCCAAGAGTCCCTTCGGCCCATCAGTAAGTATTCCCCTTGCAAGTATCTAACCTCACCCCAGTATTTTTCTCCCTCCCTTCATTGGCTTCCTGTGAGATCCAGTCCAGGATAGACTTTCCTCTTTCATTGCTGTGATCTGCACAAAAATATGAAAAATGTCTAAAATTGATTCTTCACCCTCTCCCCCTCTCTCTCACAGAGTCTTTCACCTGTTTTGAGGTAGAATTTTGGGGGACCAGTCCTCCTGTGTGAACATGGGATGCAATGGATCCCACTTAGTCTAGTATATTGCTAAAACTCTCAACTTGCTTGTTTTGTGCTGGTGGATGGATGTCTGCACATGTGGTCCCAGAACTATGCCAAAACGTTACACAATAGCACTACAAATGTTGGTCCACCTTACTCACAATTGTCCTGTGGTCGCTTGTATCGTTTAGTTCAGATTGATGTTATATTTTACAAGTTATTCACATTTGTACCTTTAAAAAACCCACTTTGAGAACAATAACTTCAAGTGCTGTGGCAGTTAGCAGCAATGACGTCACAATGGGATCTCATTTACACCATTACATCACAATGGAATCTCATTTAGGAGCAAATCTGGGATCGCTAATCTCATTTCAATAACCAATGGGAGGAAGTTTCATTTACAAAAAAACACTGAATTTTCCTGGGGGGGTGATGGCCGCCACGCCCACCCACCTCCACCCCCCCCCCTCCCCCCCCCGCCCACATGGGGATGATTGACCCCGTCCCCAACGTGAGGTTTCATTTAAAAAACATTGCGGTTTTCATTGTGGAGGGGTGGAATAGGGGAGAAGTTCCATTTATGGCCCACGCCTTGGCGCTGATGCTGAGTCTGCATCTGCAGGCAGCAGCGGACAGCTCCAGGAGTGGGGAGAGGCCAACGGGGCTTGGGAGCTGAGGATGGCTCTGCGGGCGATGGCTGCTGGGCTCTGAGCCTGGCTGCTCCTCCGGGTACGCAAGGAGGGAGAGGAAGGGCACCCTCGAGATCCTGGGGAGGTGAGGAAGGAGAGTGGGAGGACTGAGGGAGAGGATGGGGTAGGGAGGGAGAGGGGGAAAAGTGGAGGAGGTGAGGAGAGAGTGTGGCGGAGGAAGGGGGAATAGAGGGAGAGGAGCGAAGTGGGGAGGTGAGGAGGCGTAATGGAGGTGACTAGGGGGGAGGTGAGAAGTGTGGGAGTTAGGGGACAGAGGGATAGGAGAGGACAGGGCAGGGAGAGGAGTTATGGAGGGAGGGAGGGACTGAGGGTAAGGGAAAGGAGAGGGAGGGAGAGGCGAAGGAGGGATTGGGGGAGCGAAGGAGGAGAGGCGAAAAAAGAGGGAGAGTGAGAGGAGGGGAAGGGAATGCTGGGGGATGAGGAGAAATTAGCCGCTCCTGTGCAGTTAGGGGCTATGGGTGAGTGGTGGAATATTGCGTTGGGGTAACGGATTGCGTTGGGGGAATGGGTGAGTGGTGCAATATTGCATCGTAAACGGATTGTGTTGGGGGACCAGGCCTCCCGTGTGACAGGGACCCAACAGGTCCCACTTGGTCTAGTATATATATAACTAAAACTCTCATCTTGTATGTACGTATTTATACATATAAGTATGTATGTATATATATCCCCCAAATACAACCAAAATGGTACACGACAGCGCAGCAATTTTAGGCCCACCTAACTCACCATTCGCCTGGGGTGTGCAGTAGCCAGTTTCATTCGATTTGACAAAGTAATTGCCTTTAAAAACTTTAATTTACTTCCAATCCCCCCCCCCCGGGCCCACTGCACTCTCACTTGCCGGCTCTGGCAGCCATGCATGCGCAGTTGGGGGAGGTTCGCTGTGCCTGGTACAGTTGGAGGAGGGTTGCTGGGACCACCTCCATTTTGATATTGCAATTTTGACTTGCGTCACAACGGGGACCCATCAGCCACACCTGTGCGGTTGGGGGGGCTTGCCAGGCCAGGATCGCCATTTTGGCTGCACATCGACTCGTGTATGGGTGAGTGGTGGAATATTGCATTGGGGAAGGGGACTCAACGGGTCAGCACTTGGTCTCGTCTTGTCAGTCTTGTCTGTCAGTCTTGTCTGTCTGTCTGTCTGTCTATACATAACTAAAACTCTGATCTTGTGCTCTTCTAGTATGCGCATTTTTTCTTTTTGTGCAAAAACAGTACACCAGTCTCAGGACGAAGAGGGTTGTTATCAGTAACTGCATTCCTTACTCAAATCCCGGACTGGATTACATGGTGGAATGTGTATCATGCATAATATATGTGGTGCAGGTTATATTGACAGAGATTAATATGGTTGATCTACACCATCCCTCTCTCTCAGCATCTCTCACTCCCTCCCTCTCTCTCCATCTCTTTCTCCCTCCCGCTCTCCCCCTCCCTCCCTCTCTCTCTTCCCCTCCCTCTTTCCCACCCTCCCTTCCTCTCTCCCTTCCTTTTATCCCTCTCCCCTCTCTCTCTTCCCCCTTCAGTCTCTCCCTCCCTCCTTCCTCTGCCTCTCTCCCTCTCCTCTCCCACTCTCCCTCTTTCTTTCTGCCTCTCTCCCTCCCCCTCTCTCTCCATCTCTCCCTCCATCCCTCTCCCTGTCTCCCAGGAGAAAGAAGAGGGAGTGTCAAGAGGAGGGGGGTGGAGTGCTGGGGGATGAGGGGGAATGGAGGAGGATAGGAGTAAGAAGAGAGATGGCGAGGTAATGGAAATATTAAATGCAAAGTTATTCACTTTAACTTAACTTCTGCCGCTAGTGCGGGGCCATCAGCCGATCATGGCAATTGGGGGCTATGGCTTAGTGGTGGAATATTGCTTTGGGGGACCAGGGGTCCCATGTGACAAAGGGACCCATCGGGTCCCACTTAGTCTAGTATGACAATAAAACACTCTTGACTCTCATCTTGCTTTGAGGTTAGCTGTCCCACCTCAAAGAAAGGACTAGCCTGTGAATGATGTTAAGAACACCTGTAAAAACTCTGAAGGGCGGCACGGTGGTGTAGCGGTAGAGCTACTGTCTTACAGTCCCGGGTTTGAACCTGACTATGGGTGCTTGTCCGTACGGAGTTTGTACGTCCTCCCCTTGACCTGTGTGGGTTTTCCCCGAGATCTTCGGTTTCCTGCCACACTTCAAAGACGTACAAGTTTGTAGGTTAATTGGATTGGTGTGATTGTAACATTGTCCCTAGTGTGTGTAGGGTAGCGTTAATGTGCGGAGACCGGTGGGCCGAAGGGCCTGTTTTCGTGCTGTATCTCTAAACAAAACTAAACAAAACTAAACTCCAGGACTCATTCCTACATGCTACAAATTCCTATTCTTTTTCTCCAGATCTGCTGACTGATCCATTAAGTGACTCCAGCATTTTGTGTCTATCTTCGACAGAAACAGTCCATTCAGCCCACCTGACCTTTTTGCTCATCTACATTAATCCCATTTGTCTGTCTAAACATTAATCCCACTCCTGTCCTTCAATGCCTTGCCTATTTAAGTACCTGTTGAAATTAAGGCATTCTAGCTCCCAGAGATGCAAACATCTCATGGTGTGATGCAAGTTGCAAATCAACGTCCTTTTGGTTGGTCAGGGTTTCAGATTTGAGAGGTGTTGATGCAAAAATCTGATTGAAATTGCCTGAGACTGTACTAGCTTGTGAATTGGGCTACTCAGAGCATATTCAGCCCATTACTTCTTCATCAATGTTTCCCAAGAATGAGGACACTATTGAGGTGGTATAATGTGTAATAGTTCAGCAGTCACAGTTAGGACTGCTTCTCATTACTGTGCACGGCTTCAGGTCTTTTCTGAGCGAGCGTCTTTACATGTATAACTAAATTCTTAAAACTCAAGAACATTGGCTCGAAAGTATTAAAAAAATGTTCGGTGGGAAGTCTGAGTCAAACATGATTCATTGTTTTATTATCTCTGTTGGCTTTGCTGAGTGCACAGATGTCCGCAGTCTCTTAAGAGAGAATCCTTGCCAGGTTCAGTGTATCCAGAGAAGGAGAGGACTATTATTTCCTTCCCACCAGCTGAAGTTAAAGATCCAGTCATGATGTTAACTGCAGACATGTTAGTGTTGGCTGGAAGCTCCAACCTTTGCTTTTAATGGCACCACTTCAAGACCATAAATACTTTTCCATCTACTGAATTAAGAAACAGCTTGAGAAACGGCTGTAAAGTAAATCACCTGTCTTTCAGAAAGAGCATGCAATACAGCTGTTTCCTCTTGCCATTTAGTTTTTAGGTGCGCAATGCATTTGACTCAGCAAATGTCATAAAACTCAAAGTCCTTCGGTGGGGGCGCTGCGAGCCGGCAGCCCTGCCAGCAGCATGTTAGTTTTTTTAACTTTTTTTGTTTTTTTAGTGTGTCTCAATGTGTGTTTTTAATGTTTCTCTGTGTGTCTTGTGTGGGGGGTGGTGTGGGGGGGTAAGGGGGAAACCGCTTTGGTCGCCTCCTCCACGGAGAGGCGACTTTTTCCATGTCGCCACCCTCGTGGCCTAACATAGAGGATCAGTGCGGCCTTTCCCGGAGATGCACCCGGGGCTTCAGCAGCGGGCGCAGCAAAGACTCTTTCATCGTGGAGCGGGCGAGCCCTCGCCGGGGGTCGCCGGAGGGGAGTGCTCCATTCGCTGGCCCCGCGGCAGCCTGAAGAGGATTTCCAGCTAACACGGTGTCCGGAGCCTGAGATCCCTCGTTGGGGACCCCGGAGGAGAAGAGCTCCGACCACCGGCTTGCTTCTACCACGGGGGTGGCGGGGACTTACCATCCGGTGCGGGGGATCCCTGGAGAGGAGCTCTGACCACCGACTCTGAAGTCTGCAGTACTTCTATCTGCGGCGCGGCGGGGACTTTAGATCTTCGATCTTGAAGCCGCGGTCTCCGGTGGGGAGGCACCGATTCAAGACTTACCTGGACATACCTTGTCTGCACATCTGGACACCTGCAGCGGCGACTGCGAAGGGTTGTTAACCCAACCACGTGGGAAAATGGAGAAGGACTGACTGAACTTTGTGCCTTCCACCACAGTGATGAATGCTGTGGTGAATGTTTGTGTTACATTTTTATTGTGTGTTGTGTTTTCTTTTTTATTGTACCGCTGCTGGCAAATTCATTTCACTGCACTTTATGTACACGTGACGAATAAAACTGACTTGACTTGTCAAAATCATCAGATGCTCAAATTCTGATATGAAGACAAAAAAATGGCACAAATATTCAAGTCTGGTTGACTCTCCCCACAGATATCGTGAAGCCCCAGGTATTTACTTAGAAGGATATTTTATTTTACAGATATACAAATCAATCATGTATCATCCATTCTATATGTGGTTAGGAGCTTCATAGAGGAAATTAACTGTTTTTAGGATTAAAAAAATGAAAATGTTGGTAACACTGTGCAGGTCAGACAGGATCCGTGGAAAGTGAAACACTGGTCTTGATTTTGATTTGAAACATTCTGATGAAGGGCTCACAAAACACTTTGCACAGATGCTGCCTTACCATTTGGTGTTCCTGCCATTTTTGTTTTTTATATTTCAGATTTACAACATCTACAGTTTTTATTTATATATAGTGCATTTATATTCATTAGTATTAGGGTCACATCGCAGCTTTAGATCTTTAATAATAATTTATTTTCACATGAAAGGGAATAGGTTATTCCCTTGCCATGGAAGTTCAGCAGGAGGGGGAATTAGGTTAGAGTTGCATCGGGATTTTTTTGGGTTTTGATTTATTATTCTTACTTGCACCAAAATACTGTGAAAAGCTTTTGTTTGCATGCTATCCAGCCAGATCAAACATACTATGCACGTACCATCGTCCCAGGTACAACAGGTAGTGCAAAGAGAATGATACCAGAGTGTACAATATGGTGTTAAAGCAATACACCATATTACTTTAATTGTAGCATTACAGTTACAGAGAAAAGGTCCAAGATGAGCAAGGTTGGACTATACCCTACCTTATGAGAGTAGTCTGACGACATTGGGGAAAACACTGCTCCTGAATCTGGTGGAACAAGCTTTCAAGATGTTATATCTTCTCCCTGACAGGAGAGGGGAGAACTGCGGTGAGGAAGGTGCTTAATTATGTTGGCTGTGTGAAGGGTAGATGAAGTTGATGGTGAGGATGCTAGCCTGTGTGATGGACTGGGCTACATCCACAATTCCCTGAAATTTCATGTGGTCTTGGGCAGAACTGTTCCGAAACCAAGTTGTCATCCATCCTGATAGTATGCTTTCTACAATGAACTTGTGGAAGTTGGTAAGTATTGTGGGAGACATGCCAAATTTCCTTAGTCCTCTGAGGGACACTGTGTGTTTTCTTGAATGTGAAGAAGATTAATTGATCTCATTGAAACATACAGGCTTTTAAGGGGAGGTGACAGGGCAGGTGCTGAAAGGCCTTTTCTTCAGGCTAGAGAAAGGATTTAGGGCAGTATAAAAGGATTTAGGACAGGATAAAAAGCCATCCAGTTAGGACATGGAGAAGAAATGTCTTTACTTAGTGGGTTGAAGGTCTTCGGATTTCTCTCCCAGCGGACTGTGAAGTAAGTATTTGTAAGCTGAGACTAAGATGTGCATTTACACTAAATACATGAAGAGGCGAAGGGCCTGAATAGGAATCTGGAACATCAACCAGAACCTTCTTAAATGACTACAAATTCAACACCCAACAAAACTCAATATAAAATGTACTGCAGTGGCTGAAAAATAATGCATTAAAAACCCAGCAGAGAACGTTGACATATTGCGGACTATGTACTCCGAACAATTGATCCTCTTTCCATGATAGAAACATAGAAAATAGGTGCAGGAGTAGGCCATTCGGCCCTTCGAGCCAGCATCACCATTCAATGTGATCATCCTAAATCATTACCCCATTCCTGCTTTCTCCCCAGATCCCTGGATTCCGCTAGCCCAAAGAATTAAATCTAACTCTCTCTTGGATACATTCGGTGAATTGGCCTCCACTGCCTTCTGTGATAGGCAGAACAGACTATGTTCCTTATTCAAGCAAAGCAAAGGATTCATCCCCCTGTGGCTAAAATAGTTTCATGTTGATCAAATTTTAATGATCTTCAGATTGCCGGAGAAAATCTATTAAAAACCATGTAAGCAGTTATTTTCATGACAGAACAAGATGGGTTTTTTCATGTGCCATGCTCAAAAAGTGAAAAATGACATGCCAGTGAAGATACATTTGCTAGGCTGTTGAGGTAGAATTGACAGATGCTCTTGTATTAATACATGTAAACCTGGTTATGTTTGCTGCATCAAACATGTCACGAACAATGTTCAGAAATATTAATTATACCTTCCTTAACCTTGTCTCAAAGCTGGTATTGATGTTGGAGTCCCAAGTAAGTAGGAGTTTGGGATAGTGAATGAAAGGATCTGGGATAAAATGCCAAAGGCAACAGCACCAAATGGCACTTAAGCCTGTCAAATAGATTGCCAGGTATGGACTTGAACAGCACGAAGTTGGACAATAGGAGGCATCACAATAAGTTTCGACAGGGATTGAAGGATAATGATCAGAGAAAAAAGAGAAAAAAACATGGGGATAGACACAAAATGCTGGAGTAACTCAGCAGGTCAGGCAGCATCTCTAGAGAGAAGGAGATTGCCCTTCTGAGGAAGGGTTCTGACCCAAAACGTCCCCTATTCCTTTTCTCCAGAGATGCTGCCTGACCCGTTGAGTTACTCCAGCATTTGTGTCTAACTTCGGTATAAACCAGCATCTGCAGTTCTTACTAAACAAGAGAAAAAACACGTTCTGTTTTCCTGTGAAATCGAATGTGTAATATATTGGCACCATAACAGCCTTAGTTGAAACCTGCGCCAAGCACAGATGAGATAGAGTTCCTGCAGTTCACATTATTAGAGATTTTACAAACATTGATCATGTTCCTGTCAGATTGCCTCACAGAGACTCCGATTACTGTGGTATGAGGAGCGAGAATGTGATTGAAAGGAAACCACCTCCACCAAAGTGATTTGTTAAAACATGCAGGAAAAGTCCTGCATGTGCACAATTATTTTTTGATTTATTTTGCCCTGGTTTGACTGCCAAAATGCAACACTTCACAATTATCGGACTTAAACTCCATTTTCCATTTCTCTTGCCCAGCTGACTTTTTGATTGATTTCTGAAAATTTATACTTTTACTAGATATAAAAAATAATGTTTTGTTATAAAAATAGAGAATAACAAATGAAAAAAAGTTGGAGCAATAATGAAAGCTTCACTATATGGGGGTTACAATCAAGTTCACTGATTTACATCACCAAGTCAAATAAAATGTTTTACGAAATGATCTCCTGGGATTTTTACTGGTAATTTAACAATTTAGTTGCTTGATACTTAATATTACACTGCGGATGCCACGAGCAGCTGATTTCTTTTAAAAATGGGGAATAATAATACATTAGGTATGCATTTAATTTGAGGAAAGGCATTCTTGCTATTGTGGGAGTGCAGCGTAGGTTCACGAGCTTAGTTCCCGGGATGGCGGGACTGTCATATCTTGAAAGAATGGAGCGACTGGGCTTGTATACACTGGAATTTAGAAGGATGAGAGGGAATCTTATTGAAACTAAGATTATTAAGTGTTTGGACAGGCTAGAGGTAGGAAACATGTTCCTGATGTTAGGGGAGTCCAGAACCAGGGGCCACAGTTTAAAAACGGGTAGGCCATTTGGAACAGAGATGAGGAAAAACTTGTTCACCCAGAGAGTTGGAATCTGTGGAATTCTCTGCCTCCAGAATTCTCTGAAAGCAGTGGAGGCCAACTCTCTGGATGCTTTCAAGAGAGAGTTAAATAGAGCTCAAAGATAGCGGAGTCAAGGGATATGGAGAAGGCAGGAATAGGCTACTGATTGTGGATGATCAGCCGTGATCACAGTGAATGGTGGTACTGGCTCAAAATGCCGAATGGCCTACTCCTGCACCTATTATCTATTATCTATTAACTAGCAGATATTTTTATTACAATCCAGGTCCCTATGTTTAAGCAGAAAAAACAAAATGGCAACAAAAATATTTTCATTGATAAATGGAGAAACATTATGGGTGATTACTATTGATACTATGCAATTTTCTTTGTAAAATTGCAAAAATATATCTCTTAACAGAAATTTTGAAATGGTTAATGTGACGTCTGGAGGACCAACCGCCTTACATAGTCATAGAATCTTACAATGTGGATACAGGCCCTTCGGCCTTACTTGCCCACACCAACCAACATGTCCCATCTATACTCGTCTTATTGCCTGCATTTGGCCCATATCTCTCCAAACCTGTCCTATCCATGTACCTGTCCAAGTGTTTCTTAAACTTTGGGATAGTACCTGCTTCAGCATCCTCCTCCGGCAGCTTGTTCCCTACACCTATCACCCTTTGCGTGAAAATGTTACCCCTCAGATTCATATTAAATCATTCCCCCCTCACCTTAACCCTATGACTTCTGGTTCCCGATTCCCCTACTCTGGGCAAGAGACCTTGTGCGTCTAACCGATGTATTCAGTTGGAGGAGATGCTCGATGTCCTAAAACAAAGATAGTTACATCCCCCAGGCCTGATCAGCTACATTCAAGGACACCGTGGGAAGCTAGAGACAAAATTGTTGGAACCCAGGTTGAGATATATGAATCATCATTATATACAGAAGACAGGCAATATAGCTGGTGTTATGCCTAGATATAAGAAGCGCTGCAAAGAAAACCCTGGGAACTATAAACCAGTGAGCCTAACATTAGTGGTAGGAAAGTTACAAAAGAGAATTCCGAGTGATAAGATATACATGCATTTAGAAAGATGAGTTGATTAGGAATAGTCAGCATGGTTTTGTGCATGGTAGATCGTATCTCAAGCATTTGATTGAGTTTTTTGAAGAATTAACTAAGAAGGTTGAAGAGTTCAAGGCCGTAAACATAGTCTATATCGAATTCAGCACAGCCTATGATAGGTTTCCACATACTACACGGTAAGCTGCTCTGGAACATTAGATCGCTTGGGATACAGGAAGAACAAGTGAACTGGATACAGAATTGGCTTCATGACAGGAAACAGGGTGTGGTGGAAGCTCGTTTTTTTTAGACTGGAGGCCTGTGACTACTGGCTTATTTTAGGGATTAGTGCTGGGCCCATTGCTCTTTGTCATCTGATATCAACTTACATTTGCAAGTTTATAGATGACACAAAAATAGGCAGTATTGTAGATAGTGAAGATGATTGTCAGACTTTGGGGTAGGATCTTAATCAGTTAGGCAAGTTGCAAATTGAGTTTAATTCTGATAAGAGCAAGGTGTTGCATTTTGGATAGTCAAACCAGGACAAGATCTTCACTATATGCTCCAGGAAGGCAGAGAGTGATCGAGGACTGTAGATCTATGAGTATTTGTATAGCAGAGAAAGATCTAGTACAGGTGCATAGCCTCCCTGCAAAAGATTTTGCAAGTAGGAATGGTGGTGTGTTGTGGCAGGCTGGCCATCAGTCAGGGAATTGAGTGCAGATGTTCTCCTTCTTCTTCTTGCGTATGGCGTGCACAGCCTAAAGTTGGAGGACAACTTGTTCTATTTGATTGTGCACACCAGGTTGATTGCATTCGTCAAAACAGGGCGGACCACGTGAAGGTTGCAATCTCCCACCCCCAGTGTACATGTTGGGACATTGTGTTACAGTTGTACAAGACATTGTGGTGTTTTTTTATTGTTAGTTGTCAGTTTTCACTTCAGCTTGTTTTCCTTTCCCTGGTTTTCCTTTTCATGGTTTTATCCTAAACCGACTCCACGTCCCTATCTGATGCCTTTATATCCTGGCTCTGCATTGCTCTGGAACCTTTCTGAATGCCCTGCAAGAGACTGACCTAACTGTATCACATAGACATTGAGGCTGCTAAAGCAAGCCAAGAACTGGATATTTTGGCATCACCTATGCGGCACGGTGGTGCAGCGGTAGAGCTGCTGCCTGACAGCGCCAGAGACTCGGGTTCGATCCTGACTATGGGTGCTGTCTGTGCGGAGTTTCTATGTTCTCCCCGTGACCACGTGTGTTTTCTCCGAGATCTGCGGTTTCCTCCCACACTCCAAAGACGTACAGGTTTGTAGGTTAATTGGCTTGTTATGTATAAAATTGTCCCCAGTGTGTGTAGGATAATGTTAATATGTAGGGATTGCTGGTCGGTGCAGACTCAGTGGGCTGAAGGGCCTGTTTCTATGCTGTATCTCTAAACTAAACTACACTTTACATATTCATTCCATCTGCTGCTGCACACACAGTGGGTGAAGAATAGTAGTAAACTTTGTGTTTACTACAAAAAGTAGTAAACACTGCCCAGTCCATCATCGGCTCTGACCTTCCTTCCAACGATGGGATTTACCGCAGTCGCTGCCTCAAAAAAGCTACCAGCATCATCAAGGACCCACACCATTCTGGCCACACACTCATCTCCCTGCTACCTTCAGGTAGAAGGTACAGGAGCCTGAAGACTGCAACGGCCAGGTTCAGGAATAGCTACTTCCCCACAGCCATCAGGCTATTAAACCTGGCTCGGGCAAAACTTTGATAACTAATAACCCATTATCTGTTATTTGCACTTTATTAGTTTATTCACGTGTGTATATATTTATATATGGTATATGGACACACTGATCTGTTTTGTAGTAAATGCCTTCTATGTTCTGTGTGCTGATACAAAACAAGAATTTAATTGTCCTATCAGGGACACATGACAATAAACTCACTTGAACTTGAACAAGTCCCATTGCCAAACGCATTGCCAGAAATTAGCAAGACTATCATAGCAGTTTCCAACCCACACCAACTGGAAGGACAACATGTGCGAGCGAATATTGCCAATTATAAGCTCCCTTCCAAGTTGCAGAACTATTCTGCCATGGAAATGTAAATGGCTGGTTTGAGAGCACTGCTAGATCCACATCCTAGATAACACAAACAGCTCAATTTCACCACGCATTGCACACTTGAGGGTGCTCCTCACTAATTGTTCTTGAAAAGATCGCAGCGAGGATAATAAATGCTGGCATTGACAGTCCACATGTCATGATTCCAATTTTAAACAATGCTTTCTGCAACATTACTTCTGCAACAAGTTTGCAAAAAAAAAAAATCACTGAAAGTGATACATAGTGCCGAGACTAAAAACTGGGGAACACCCTGAAATGGGAGAGTCCAACTTACTGTCAGTCAGTTTTAACATATTCACTTTTTCCAACTATAACATTTACATTTCTCTATCCTCATTGCAAGTGCCAGGCATCCATTGCCAATAGTAAACAATTTTGCAATATTTTGACCCAATCCAGATAGCAGAGGATGCTCATTCGTCACAGTTACATGGAACTGCATTTTAAGATCCAATTTTCAGCCCATATAATAATCCGAATCCTCAACTTGTAAAAGAACAATGCACGTTTTTTGTATTCCAAACTCCATCAGCTATCTTTAAAATGTTACAATTCATTGCTTTCAAGAGCCAGTTTCTGGAATGTTAATAATCCTCAAAATTTGACACTTTGCATTCCAAATATTTAATTAGTACCATTTTGATAAAATAGTTAATTTATTTACGATAAAAAATTGATATGCCTTTCACCAAGTAGATTTTTAATTATTTAAATCTGCTTTCTTTAGCCAGTTCCCAGTAAACAGACGAAGGAAGTTGATGTGAGTCTTGGGAGAACTTGGTAGTTACTTGACTACCCACTGCTTCAGAGGCATGGTGATTGAACGGATATGGGGATCTCCTCACTCACCAGGAATATTTTAAAATTAGGGGAGAGACTCTCCTGCTAACATTTGGAGGATTAAAAATAATTTCAGAAAGTCTCCGGAAGACCCAGCAAACTGTTTGGTGCTTTGGGATGCAGCCATGTTCCAGCCAGACAAAACCACATTTCCATTGTGTGGTTCTTGCCTGGCACACAATACAACTATACTGACTATGATACACATCTGCACAAATGTTTAATGGTCTATGTGGTCTTGGTGAACCGTAGGGCCTATTTCGGTGCTGTATCCTCCCACGATCAGGACGTTACTTTCTCTGCATGGATCAAGGTAAAACACAGATGGAAAGTACACTGCAGAAAACGGTAAACAGCTAGGAAATAAATAGCAGCACAAATAGTCGATTAAAAAAAAGTCTGACACCCAGTTTAATGTCAGCCATTGTGTTACCTCATACGAGATCCGGATGCATGGAGGGCCTCTGGTGAATATGTCAAAGAAAAGTGGTAGCCATATGATCAAAGGTAGACACAAAATGCTGGAGTAAAGGGCCTGTCCCACTTTCACGACCTAATTCACGACCTCTGCCAAGTTTGCCCTTGACCCATACTCGCAGCATGTTCGTCACGAGGTCATAGGAGGTCGTAGGTAGATCGTGGGTAGGTTGTGATACTAGTCGTAGGTACTCGTGGCATCAAGTGGGTCGGGGCGTTTTTCTAGCCTGATGAAAAATGTCCACGTGTAAAAAAGGTTGTGAATTAGATCGTGAAAGTGGGACAGGTCCTTTCAGGATGGGTGATGTTTCGAGTCACCCTTCAACGGTCTCGACCCGAAACATCACCCATTCCTTCTCTCCAGAGATGCTGCCTGTCCCGCTGAGTTACTCCAAAATGTTGTGTCTACTTTTGATTTAAACCAGCATCAGCCGTTCTTTCCCAGCCTTATGATCCATTTGGTTAAACCAACTACATTAGGATAGGTATTTTAATTAATCTCAAAAAATATCCCAGTGAATATTAAAACTTAAGATAATGCAAGGATTTCTTGGTATTGAAGAGTAAATTGCTGTTCAAACAATATGAAGGATGAAGAGATAATCAGACAATCAATTTGTAGCTGTTCCCAATTCATGGCTCACTTTATTTCTCTTTTTTTCCCTCATGGGCTGGATTTATTTAAACATCAGTATCAATAACACAATACACTTTTCTTTCTACAACAAGTGGTTTGTATGCATTTGACATAATTGCTCGCCACATTACAAGCTATAAATCAGAAAAATACAGCAGTGTGCTTAATTTTTGTTTTTATAGATATAAAAGGAGAAGGCAGGAACGGGGTACTGATTGTAAATGATCAGCCATGATCACATTGAATGGTGGTGCTGGCTCAAAGGGCCGAATGGCCTAATCCTGCACCAATTGTCTATTGTTTATAAAAGCGTATATGAGAAAAACACAGAGAAGTGATCAAATTCACAAGTGGAAACTCCTCACTGTTCCAACACCACCCATTTTGGGACCTTTTGAGTGCACGACTTGCAATTTAGTGCTGACTATAATTCCAAATTATAAATAGCTTGACATTATGCAATCCTGTCTACTGGAAAAAAAAAGTGAAGCGATTTCAACTCATTTCTAAGCTAAGGGAATTTTATGCTATCTGGGTTGGATTGGAATCAAAGCCCCAGGACAATTTTACAAACTATTCAAATTTCACAATCTTTCTTTCTTAATGATCTTAACAGAAGAGTTCTCTGTTTCAGCTCTCTGCCTAGAGAAATAAAGACTTGCTGTGTTTTAAATGAAACATATCAAGAGACTCTTCCGACATATTGGCGAGGATGTTATGGAATGTTGTAAAAATTCCATATAATTTCAGAATACTACAACAGGATCTGTTCTATTCCACAAAATGAATAACATATAATATTGATATCATATTATACAAGTACATAACATAGCCCTGGAGACTTGACAAAGTTGCGTAAAGCCATAATGGCATTAGATAGGAAATACTCCTTTTTTTACTGTAACTGGAGAAGGCTCAAGACCTACAAGACAGTTTCAATGGGATGGGTAAAAGCATCATGGTTAATGGGAAGAAAATCGTGTTCAAAATTATGATTTCAAATTAATGGGCGGTGGAAAATTATGACAGCGTTTAAAAAGATAACAGCCATCGTATAGGCATTTAATGAAAAACAATTTACATGGCTATTAGAACTGTGGTACAAATATGCTGCTCAATACATGGAAACATAGAAACATAGAAAATAGGTGCATGACCATTCGGCTTTTCGAGCCTGCACCACCATTCAATATGATCATGGCTGATCATCCAACTCAGTATCCTGTACCTGCCTTCTCTCCATACCCACTGATCCCATTCGCCACAAGGGTCACATCTAACTCCCTCTTAAATATAGCCAATGAACTGGCCTCAATACCTTCTGTGGCAGAGAATTCCACAGATTCACCGCTCTCTATAAGTTCATAAGTTGTAGGAGCAGAATTAGGCCATTCGGCCCATCAAGTCTACTCCGCATTTCAATCATGGCTGATCTATCTTTCACTCTCAACCCCATTATCCTGCCTTCTCCCCATCATGCCTGACATCCGTAATAATCAAGAATCTGTCAATCTCCGCCTTAAAAATATCCATTGTCTTGGCCTCCACAGCCGAGTGTGGCAATGAATTCCACAGATTCACCCCCCCTCTGACTAAATAAATTCCTACCCATCTTTCTAAAGCACATCCTTTTATTCTGAGGCTATAGCCTCTAGTCGTAGACTCCCACTAGTGGAAACATTCTGTCCACATCGACTCTATCTATACAACGTCAATATGGACTTGATGGCCAAGTACCCCCTGTGTGTTATAAGCATATGATGGATCCAATTATAGAAACCTAGATCTTACCCATAATGAACACCCACAAACTCCTACCAGAATAGGTTAGATACTCAGGAGCCATCTTACCTGTCGCCAGGGCTATGTTGAATAGGGTGTGCAGAATATGCTGTTTGTTGTGTCGTTTGTTTGGGCGGTCACAGTGGCGCAGCGGTGGAGTTGCTGCCTTACAACGAATGCAGCGCCGGAGACCCGGGTTCGATCCTGACTATGGGTACTGTCTATACAGAGTTTGTACGTTCTCCCCGTGATCTGCGTGGGTTTTCTCCGATATCTTCGGTTTCTTCCCACACTCTAAAGACGTACAGGTTTGTAGGTTAATTGGCTTGGTAAATGTAAAAACCGAGTGGGTGTAGGATAGTGTTAATGTGTGGGGATCGCTGGTCAGAGCAGGCCCGGTGGGCCGAAAGACCTGTTTCCGCGCTGTATCTCTAAACTAAACTAAACTAAAACGTCAAGGGAAGACCTTGACCTTTGGAAAAGTTGGCATTCATTCATATTTTTGAACTATCCGATATTTAAAATTTGTCAAAAATTTACTTTGCAAATTCTCTCTAAACAACGCAACCAACAAACACCATATACTGTAAATTAGAATGTGGATATGAGGCGGAGAGAGTCAAAAGCTTCGAATTCCTTGAAGTACATATCTCTGAAGATTTGTCCTGCACCCAGCACATTGATGCAATCATAAAGAAAGCCCATCAAAGCCTTTACTTCCTTTCAAGATGGAGGAGGTTTGCTATGTCAATGAAGACTCTTGTGAACATGTACAGGTGTACAGTAGAGAGCATATGGCATTGCAGCCTGGTTCATAAGGTCATAAGTAATAAGAATTAGGTCATTCAACCCATCAAGTCCACTGCGTCATTCAATCATGGCTGATCTACCTCTCCCACTTAACCCCATTCTCCTGCCTTCTCCTCGTAACCCCTGACACTCGTACTAATCAAGAATCTATCTATCTCTGCCTTAAAAATATCCATTGATGGCCTCCACAGCCTTCTGTGGCAAAAAAAATCCACATATTCACCACCCTCTGACTAAAGGAATTGCTTCTCATCTCCTTCCTAAAGGAAAGTCCTTTAATTCTGAGGCTATGACCTCTAGTCCTAGACTCTCCCACTAGTGGAAACATCCTCTCCACATCCACTCTTTCCAAGCCTTTCACTATTCTGTATGTTTCATTGAGGTCCCCCCTCATTCTTCTAAACTCCATGTCAAACGCTCATCATAAGTTAACCCACTCATTCCTGGAAACATTCTTGTAAACCTCCTCTGAACCCTCTCCAGAGCCAGCACATCCTTCCTCAGATATGGTGCCCAAAATTGCTCACGACATTCCAAATGCGGCCTGCCTCAGCATTCCATCCCTGTTTTTGTTTTCTCACTCTCTTGAAGTAAATGCTAGCATTGAGTTTGCTTTCTTTACTGCCATTTTGACTTGCAGATTAACTTTTTGGGAATTCTGTACCAGCATTCCCTTGTCCCTTTGCATTTCCAATTTCTGGTTTCTCTCCCCATTTAGAAAATAGTCTATTTCTATTACCAAAATGCGCGACTCCACACATTGCTGCACTATATTCCATCTGCCACTTGTCTGCCCAGTCTCCCAACTTGTCCAAGACCTTCTGCAGGGTCCCTGCTTTCTCTGGAGTACCTGCCCTTCTGTGGTGTTTGGTGGACTGTGTCGGGTGGGAGGACCCGCTGCTCCTCCCGTGCAGCAGGTGGCGCTGCACAGGACAAAGGGAGATGTTTTGTATATAGTTTTTCCTGTCTGTAGACAGTGTGAGTGTGCAGGCATTTTGAGTTGCTTGCTGCCAGCATTGAGTAATGTAATAAAGAATTCTGTTGTACCTTGAAGAGTCTCAAATTTTTGTAGACTTAAAATAAGAACGCGAAAGTGGTGTCAGAAGTGGGATTCTTCGGATTGCGTCCAAAGACCCAGATAAGTGCCAATTTTTCGATTAAAAAAAAAAAAAATTTGAGTTGTGTAGTGTACCCAAACTAACTTGTCTCTGCAATTCGATCATTTCGATCCCGAGCGAGAAAGGTTGTCATCGTATTTGATGTGAGCTGAGTTTTATTTTGAAAGTATGGCAATTACTACTGACCTGAAGAAGAACGCTTTCTTGTGTTCATCAGTGTCTCCAGAAACTTTTGCACTGCTTCAAAATGTACTTACAGAAGAAGCAACTGAAGTTCCATATGCTGTAATCACAATGGCTTTGCAGCTGCATTTCGAAGAAAGTCGAAATTTCCTTGCAACTCGCCTCGATTTCTACCGGACGGTGCAACAGGAAGGGCAATCGATCACCGAATTTCTTGCCGAACTTCGCACCAAGGCAAAGGCATGTGATTTTAAAGTTCAATGCTGCGAAAAAGTACCAAGACAATGCGTTGCGGGTTAGGCATGGTCATGGGCTGCAGGCACGCATTCATCCAACAGGCGATTCTCAAGGAATCGGACGCCTCATTGAAGAATGTGCTGCAGTGTGCTAAGATGGCCGAACTGCACAAAATGGCCGGCGAAACAGCGTCGAAGCTCCCTTGGGAGATGCATACAGTTCGTCAGACTCGTCCGCAGCGCCAGAACCACTTGATTAACCCAGAGCAAATCCAGAGATGTTGGGACAGTTTCGAAACCCTACTACCGGTGAAGCTCGACTGCTCATCATCACCATGAGTGCCATTATATTGAGTCCGTTTGCAATGCCTGTTACCAAAAAGGTCATCTCCAGGCAGTGTGTCAATCCATAGGAAAGCTGAGAAAGACCAAGAAAGTGCAAAACACAAATCGCGGAGGCCATTTCTATTAAAGTGCTCGGTGTGTCTACGATCACCGACAAGCCGAGGATTTCATTGCGGGTCGCGAACATCGATCTACAGTTCCAGGTGGACACTGGTGCAGCTATGTCGCTAGTGGGTCAGGACATCTGGGAGAGGATCGGATCGACGAAACTGAAACTGGTCAACATCCATCTTTTTGGATACAGACTTTGGCCCATTCCCACGAAAGGCAAATGCACTATCGCCGTTTCCTGTAATGGTATGACGCAGATGTTGCCGCTGATCGTCGTTGGTAAAGAAGGTACATCCCTGAGCGCCATTGACTGGATCCATGCCTTCAAGCTTGACATGAACGCCTTGATCTACGATGGATCAACTATGGCATTGTCATTGACCATGGATTGCAACATGGTCAGCAAGTGCGAGAACAACCTGCAGAAGGCTATTGACCAGTTTCCGGTCGTTTTCGCACCTGGACTTGGACATTGCACAAAGATGAAGGCACGGCTCATACTGAAAGGCGATGCTGTCCCTAACTTCTTCAAACCAAGACCAGTTCCGTTCAGTCGAATGGATGCCGTCGACAAAGAACTCTGCCGTCTTGAAGAAATGTGAATTATCATCCATGTGGACCATTCAGAATGGGCCACACCCATAGTTGTCGTTCGGAAGCCTTGCAGCAAGGTGTGCATCTGTGGCAACTACAAAGTGACTGTAAACCCTCAACTCCACATTGATCAACACCCCGTACCACGGGTGGACGAGCACTTTGTCAAGCTGCAAGGAAGACGGTACTTCTCGGAAATTGGACATATCCGACGCGTATCTCCAAGTGGAACTGGATGACGAGACAAAAAACCTGCTCGTGATCAACACGCACAAGGAACTAATCAGATACAACCGATTGACGTTTGGACTGGCACCGGCCATCTTCCAGAAACTGGTCGACAATCTGGTTGCCGGGATTCCATACATAGCCGCCTATCTGGATGACATAATTGTCACCGGCCAGACAGAGGAAGATTGAGGGGGGATCTTATAGAAACTTACAAAATTCTTAAGGGTTTGG